>JAJJWW010012319.1:1200000-2400000 GCA_023531295.1 Papaver armeniacum
TTCTCTCGAGCTATCCTCCAACCAAGCTTCTCGAACAATGCGCTTCAAAGCGTTGCATTCACTTGGTGGGGTGGTGAAGGAACCGGTGGAAATACTTGATGCCTCGGGTCCATTACTTCTTGATCGAGGCGGACGCCATACACGGGGTAGCTCCACCTCTCCGTTTCGCACCCACGCCTCCGTAGCTCAGAATCTTTTTCATGGGAAGGGAAATGTAGGTACCTTGAGTCTAGCTTTTCTGCGTTAGTGGGCGCGTGATGTCTCCGTGGCTTTGATGTGGAACAAGAGATGAAGTTGGAAGATTTGCGAGTGCCATCATATCTGCGGATCACTTGCCTAGGTAAAGGGATGTGGAAGGTGTCGTAATGTCACTGCTGAGTGACCGAATTGAACGCTCCCATCCTCTGTATTCAGGCATTTGCTGATTGATTTCTCCTTCCTTAAGCATTTCTTCAGTTGGTTGGAAAGTCGACGCGGATTGGACAGTCTTCCGGGCTTCAACAAGAGTTTTGAGATATAAATCCTCTAGCAGAGATCCATAGGCCACAGGCTCCTTTTCTTTATCCGGCAGACATTGTAGCACTCCGGACAAGTCCTTTCCTCTGTGAAGCTGCCTCGAGCATGGACCATGTTGTCCATCTTTCCTGATTCTTTTGTGACTACGTGCTCTTTTTGCTTATCCACTTGTAAAGGTGTGACTCCTGACTAAGGATTCAACGTTTCTTGCACTGTCTGAGTTGATGCCTACCGACCCTTCTTGTAATTGTGATGATATATCATTCAAAAGGCGAAATGTCTCGCTTTGCCTTCTGGTGATACCGGCTTGATTTGCCAAGACATCCTCCAGCATTCTAGCTATACTTCCCATGATATCTGAACCACCTGCGGACTCCGGGTGAGGATACATCGTGAGACGAAAACCGAAAAATTGAGAATTCAATTTTTTTGCAACCGAGAGATCAACCTCCCACCGTGTTCGCCAATTGTTTATGGGTGAAAACTACTCTGCCGAATTTGGTAATTTGGGGTGTGTGGATGAGGAATGAATCTAAACCCTAAACAAATGCCTTTGCTTGCGGTGAGTGCTTGTAGATTCGGAAGTCAACATGCAAGTCCTACCTAAACCAAGAAATGGTCGTTCCGGACTTGTTTCGGTCACAAAGTGAAGGAGATGGGGTTGATCTTAGGGAGGGAAGCGAAAAGGTGTTGAGATTGTGAAGGTGTTGGCTATGAATGACTTGTAATGAAAGATGAGCGGAGCTTACGATTGATGCAAGCGTGCTCGGGTGTTGGAATACGTTTTGTATTAACACTTGCCTCTCGTTGTTTTTCCTTGTTTTTGAAATAGGGCGGAGAACCTATTTATACAAGTCATTGAGCCTTATTCACGTCTCTCGTGGGAAGTGGAGGAAGTGGAGTGATGGAGTAGTGGAGTTGTGCGTCGGTGCCACACGACCAGTCTTGCCCACTTCTCCTGTTCATCTCTAACTGTCCATGTTGCCTAACACATTCTTGTGATGGCGTGTTGCACGCTGTAAACCGCCAGACCAATACCCCAGTATGTATCCCCCAGTTTGTGACATGATTGATGTCTGGAATGTGTGGATCGTGAATCCACGAAAGGTAGCATGTAATGCTAATTTGAATAACCGTGTTATTCAGGAAGTTGATACTTGTGAAGTATCGTGTGTATTTTATGCAGGTACTGCATCATGGTGTGGTAAAGTGATGGGTGGTGACGCCTCACTGACCAATTAACTCCTGACCAGGGTTGTATAACCAAGCTGGTGAAGTTGAACGGATGAGATGATCTTTGAGACACTCATCTGCGACCGTTAATGAAATTAGGGTTTTGAAGAGGTACGGAGGCATCACTCTTCAGCTTGGTCGAAACCAAGCATGGGATACAACTTTGGCCAGGCCGACCATACATGCATGTAGACGGCATGATGGTGTAGGCGCCTATACCCAATTACCTCACGAAAGTATGATCCGGGCCACTCAATTCATCCGGTGAAGTTGAGTGGTCGAGATCAATTTATGACATAAAACTAGTGCCGCAAGAGCCTCGCGCCACGCTCACTTCGGGCGCCCGTTCCAAGACGACCAATCTTGGTCGGTCTTGGCCGATTGGTCTGGTGTGAAGGTGGTAGGCTGGTGTTCACGCCTATACCTGAATATCCCATGAAAACGTGATCTAAGCCATCCAAATCGTCCGGCGAAGTTGAGTGGTCGAGATCAATTTGCGGTTTGGGAGGTGTGACCACGCTAGTTTGGGCGCGCGTTTTGGAATAATCAGGCATGGTATGCCTTGGCCGATCGGGTGAGGGAATAGATGGGTCCACGGTGGTCACGCTGGTATGACCGGACCTGCTTAATCTAATCTTGGACCCTTCATTCGTGCCGGAGAAGATGGACGCTCGTGATGCTCAAAAACCCTAATTTTGGGTTTCAAGGCCGTGCGTCATGCTTGATTCGGGCGTACGAATCGAGATGACCAACCATGGTTGGTCGTGACCGATTAGTCAAGCATGTAGGCGGGCCAACGGTGATTGTGTTGGTATGCTCGGGCCCTTTGAATCTACATCACACCCTCCATCTATACCGAAGATGGATGGGTGAGACTGCTGCGACACATGTAATATGCCGCAAAACCCTAATTTAGGGTTTTAAAGCCCATACGCCTGGTTTGGACGTTTTGGCAAGCTAGGCCAATCTTGGGGAGGCCGACCATGCGGGGTCCGCGTTGGTTCGGCAGTGGATATCCCATACCTGCTTGGGGGTGATGTGATTGATCTGGGTCATCCAATCATGCTTGTGGAGTTGGATGACCGTGATCATATTCGGATTGATACGGTCAATCTGAATGCTCAATCGGGCTAGTATAACACTCCGAGAGGGGCTCAATCGGGCTAGTATAACACACCGAGAGTCGGCTGTACGGGTATTTCGTACATGGTTTCATTATAATGCTTGGAGGTTCGTGTTGCTCCGTAAGAGTAACACTCGACCGTCATGCCGCACCGATAATGAGTACAGAAATACAAGGCTGATTACGCATTAATTAATAATGCTAGAAATTCACAGGGTATATGGGATTGTTGCTACATGCTCCAACCTGGATGAATTTCATGTATTCACTGAATGGGATTGTTGCCACATGCTCCATTCTGGGTGAATTAAGTGAGGGTATATCCAACACTTATTAATGGCTTTATCTTTTACAAGATGTCAGCGCATACTTTGCTGGTTTTTTACAATTTTAACCTTAAATAAAAATCCACCATCAACAACTAGCAGGCAAGCTGTTTAGGAGCCGTCTAATCTTTCGATTCTATGTAGAAGTAGTTACTGAAATTGCTTAGTATTCATGAGATATGACGTTGCCTCAGCTGAGAGACTACATATTCATATATACTCTGAGAGACAATATTCTCAAATCGAGAGATTCTTGTGGCATGAGCTTTCATGCTTTCGATAAGAGACATGAGCCTCAATATTCGTCTGATTGCTGGATCAGGAATACTTATAATTATGGGTTTAAGATTTTAGACTTTGTCGAAAATCCACCATCTATATACCCCTAAGCTAAAAACCATCATCAACATTAAGTCCCCTGCTTAGCTCGGAACAGGTGCCTTGTTGCGAGGTAAGCATATGATGGTGACATACAAGGACGGAATCAAGATGTAAATCATTGCAAAGATGGTCAGGAAAATCCGACTAACCTTTTTGAGGGGTGAAGGGACTTTTTTCTTTCCGTGTTGGCGGCCCTGCATAAGTTGTACTGTGGATGCAGACCGTGGAGTAGTGAGACTAAAGTTGCCGGCTTGGTCTGGCCGTACTTCGCCGAGGCAAAGCGGGCGCGGTCTTGGAAGGTAAAGCATAGCGGACGGCTTGGCCAGTGGGGCCAAGAGGTGGCGTGGTCTTAGGAAAAGAGAGGCAAAGAGCGCGTGGATGACTTGGCATTATAGGGTCGCGATAATGGAGCGGGCGGCCTGGCATGGTGCGGCCATAGCAAGGCTAGGCGTACACGGACGGCTAGGCGTGTTGGGGCCGCGGAAAATGGAGCGGAGTAGAAGAAGACGAGCGATCTTAAGAAAGTCCCTTATGCTCGTGGTACTGCAGGTTAGGCTGGAACGGAGCCACTAGTGTAGATTTGGTATGAAGGGAATCTGCTAGCACTGGTCGGCTTGGACTTGGAGCCGTTAGCACTGGATCGGCTTGGAATGGGAGACGCAGGTATCGTGCGGCTTGGAAATGAGCCGTTAGGACTGGATCGTCTTTTAATGGGAGCCGCTAGCGTAAATTTGGCGCGGGCGCTGATCCGTTGGCCTGGCCTGGCATGAGCGTTGGCCGGAGAGAAATGACAAGGACTGTAATCTGGCAAGGAAAGCGCGGATGTCTTGGGAGTGGCAAGGCTTGCTCTTGTGGGACCGATTGCCTTTCTTCATGCGCGGCTTTAACAGTGAATTCTTTCTTTATTCAAAAATCTGGAAGCGTTACACCCATAAGAGAGCGTTACTTCTCCTTTCACCTTTTTAGGGTTTGTGCAATACATATATTGCTGGTGAAATTGTATCATCTTCCTCTTTCCAGTTATTCGTTGGTGAAGGTATGGTAAAGCTCGTTCCTCCTCCTGGTTTGGTATTGTGATGGAATCTCCTAGCAACGATCGTACCTCCTTATTCCGAGAAATAAGTAGAATCCGCGATCCTTGCGCCTTGCAGCTTTGCGTAATTCCTGGTATGGTTGTGTGTCTTTGGCTAGGCTTTTGGAACGCGAGGCGGAGCTGCTAGCATAGACTTGGCATGAAAGGGACCCATTATCACTGATTTGGCTTGGAATGGGCGTGGGCTGCTTGACAAAGCGTTGCCCAAGCATGGCATTGGCGAAGCAAAGGTGTTGACTGTTTACACGGTGGTGGCTTGTCTTCGCGGGACCGATTGCCTTTCCTCCTTACTTATCCAGAATAGGAAATCCTTTCCTTATCCAAATTCCGAGATTGTTATGCTTTCGGATGGAAACTTTGATAGGAGATTCTTTGGGGAAAGTGCTTGAAGAAGTTCTGACAGAGGCGTTGGCAACTCGCGCATCTTCTTTGTATGACCAGTTTCCCCTTTTTGCTATTTTTTCTTTGTTGTATAGACGTCTTGGTGCTTTTTTGCGAGACTTATTGTTATCTTCTTGGTATTCATGGCGAAGTTAGGGTTTCGCCAATTAGCATCCCGCTTGCGGTTTCACATCTTTGAATAAAACTTCTTATTTGAAAGACTTCAATCTTCCATTAGAATATGTTGTTCTATATTCCATTCCATTCCATTCAGAGCTCCTGAGTAATTGAATAAGGCACTTCCTGTACATTTTGGCTTTGCGTTCGTACTGGTGATTTTGTTACTTCTTCCATGTGAAACTAAAATATGGAGGAGTACGGGTTCCCTTCGTAGTGATTGCTGCTGCGGTGAAGCTCTGGATGGAATAAAAAAAAATGAGCGGCAACAGTTCTTGGTAGCAGATGTAATCAAAAGAGACTACATTGTCGTGGGAACAAAGTAGGTTGGCTAGAATCGTATGGGCATCCATGGAAGTAAAAGGGTTGGCTGGATGTGTAAGCGAGCAAACTGTCCATGGTCACGAGTTGTGGCGGGATGGATCAAAACGTGGCCATGACTACGAAGATTGGCTGGCTGCGATCATGATCCTTGACGTGGGGAGCGTGGTGGGACGACCCTTTGCAAGAAGGAGTGGTGTTGAAGCGTCTTCGGCTCTTGGATAGGACGTTGAAACTTAAGGAGACAAATCTTTGCGGCTTATGGAGATAACGACGGCTTTTAGCTGCTGGAGCGAACGTTGAAGCGGAGCGGTTGCTGAAGCGAACGTTGAAACGGAGCCGCTGCTGGAGAACGTTGAAGTGGAGACACTTACGGAGAGAACGTCAAACGGCGCCTTGAAACTCTCGAGCCTTGATGGTTATAATACATTGGTTAGGAGTCCCCGGTTTCATCTATCGATCGTGCTTTCCAGAGAGGTTGAGGTTTGGAGGCGGCTTCCCCGGGCGGAAAAAGTCGCTTTCCCGATGCGGTGTTGTTGAGGGATGCAAATATGTCTTGACGCTACGCCTTGGAGAAATATAGAATCTCACATAACTTTGCCTCGATTTTGAATAAGTCGTTCCCGATCTTTACGTGTGATGAAATTGGATTGTTGTTTCCCTTCTATTGGGCGTTCAAGAGGAACGCGAGCCTCTTCATCTATAAACGCATGTCCTGCTGAAGTGCCTTTTGTCTTTTCATCAAATCAACAGTGGTAAAAGGAGGTCGGCTTCTTCCGGCTCTTCTAGTATCTTGCCCTGATAGTTGAGTAGCGTCTCTGGTGACGGTTGCAGCTATCATGCTTGAAGAAACGTTGGGGTGGCGGAAGACCGTGGTTCCGGGTGATCGTAAGTGTATCGCGCAGAGATGGGCATGGTTTGATCACGGGAGTCCGGAGCCATGGCACTTATTTCGAAGGGTGAGGATGGCGCTTTGGCTGGTTGTGGAGCGGAGAAGATGGTCTTTGGAAGGGCGCAAGATGTTAGCGCTGGAAGGATGTAAGCCGTTAGCGCAGGGTGTGGTATTGTGGCTGGTAAGCGCGTCTGGCATGTGTGTCTGGTAAGCGCATCTGGCAAGCGTGTCTGGCATGCGCGTCTGGTAAGCGCGTCTGACATGCGTGTCTGGTAAGCGCGTCTGGCATGCGGGTGGAGGAAGCTTTGTATTCGATTGACGACATGTGCAACGTGACTGGTCATACCGTTTCTGATGATGTAATCTCGAGCTGGAGGTTCCATCGTGACATGTGTGTAAACTTTGAATTCAACGTTCTTAGGTTCGTTGAAGGTTTCTCTCGAGGTCGAGAAGTTTCGGTCGAAACATTCGAAGGTCCTTCCTGAGACATGGTGAAGAAGCGAAGCGGAATTCAAAATTGTGCAGGCAGTGAAGTTGAAAAAGGCGCTCTCAGGAGCACGAGGGAGGCCTTTGCTAAGAGGAGCAAGCCGTTGTTGGAAAACTTTCCTTGAATACATTTCTGTCTTTTTAACTTCTTATTTTTAGGGTTTTTTTTTAAAGGCAAATGGAAACGCCTGGTTTATGGTTTTGATTTTCTGGATTTTTGGGGTTGACAGATAAATGTTACCTTGATGGTTTTGGATTATTCTTTTGGAATGAATTGTTTAGGAAATAATGTTGTCTTGGTTATGATTGAAAGTGTTGCAAGCATCCCAGGAAAACCATGTAACCGTGCGTTTGGTAGATGACATGGGGTGAAACATAACATGGCTATTGGTTTTATCATTCCCATGAAAACTTGAAAGAGCGAACCATGTATCTTGTCTAGGTAGGACTTACTTGGTTTTTTTTAGGTCTCCCGATGAAAAGGAAACCTTCTGGGTGCACAAGCGAGTTTTATGGGAAGCACCGCCATGATTGTGGAAAGTCCCGGCCGTTCGAGTTGCACGATAACCGAGTCACCGATTCTCGGGCGGATCGTTTGCTTGATTTTTCGGAAGTCCCCGGTCATCCCTTGTCGTGTCATGACCGATAATCGATTCTTCAGTAAGCAGAGTCAAATCGATCCTTGAGCAGATCTTTGCTTCTACCATCTTGATGTCTGGGTCGAATGATATCGATGGTCGAAGATTGACATTGTAACCGAAAGATCAATCTCCACCGTGGTCGCCGATTGTTTGTGGGTGAAAACAATTTCTGCCGATTTCGGTAATTTCGGGTGTGTGGGTGAGAAACGAGTCTAAACCCTAAACAATGTACTGCACGGGAGTACTTTAGATTCGAGAGATCAATGACCGTACACAAGTCCGGCCTAAACCAAGAAATGGCCGTTCCAGACTTTCTTCGGTCACAAAGTGAAGGAGAATGGGTTGGTTTTGGGGAGGAAGCAAGGAAAGTGATGAGACCAGAATATTTGATTTCTGGAAGAGTAGTTGTGTTACTACGACTTGTATCAGAAAAGTGGGAAGGCTAACAAATGGTAAGCTAGCAAGTATTTTCTGTGTGTTGTATATTCCCGAATGAACTTGTTGTTAGGTGGAAATAGGTAAGACCTATTTATACAAGTCGAAGTGAAACGTACTCTGGTCTCATTAAGGAATGGAAAAATAGGTAAGTAAATGGGAGGAGGTGGTAACACATGGAATTGATGTTCCATAAAACCGTTAACGCATGGAATTGATGTTCCATGAAACCGTTAACGCATTGAATTGATATAAAAAGCGTTTCACCATTAACTCCCTGTATTTACTAACCGCCTCACCCTTACGACACTTCCTTATGACGGGCGTAGTGTACGCCGCACGCTGTAAACCGCCAAACCAATACCCAAAGAGGATCCCCAAGTTTGTGATATGTGTTGATGTCTCGAATGTTTTTGTGGAAAACATGTAGCATGTTGTTCTTGCCTGGCAAGTCGTACTTGGGAGACTTGCTAGCTTGGTGACCTTCGACGGTCGAGATTTTGCATCTCAAGTGGAAAGATAGTCGTTGATCGTTGCACTCTTTCGTTTTGGTAGCCGTGTAGGGAGGCCAGCATGGTGGCGTGCCTAGGTTGGCATGGCATGGTTTGGTGTGGCCAAACTTAGGTTTTTAGGCCAAAGGTTACCATGCGTTGTCTGGTAACCTTAGTTGGCTAGGATTTGCTCCTGGGATTGAAGGGGGACCGTTGATTGTCGCACGCCTTCGTTTGGTAGCCGCGTAGGGAAGGCCAGCATGGTGGCGCGGCTAGGTTGGCACCTTATTGGCGTGGAATGTCCTGGCGCGGTTTGGTGTGACCAAACTAGGGTTTTGGGTCAAAGGTTACCATGTGTGGTCTGGTAACCTTGGATGGCTAGGATTTTCTCCTGGGATTGAAGGGCAACAGTTGATTGTTGCACGCCTTTGCTTGGTTAGCCGTGTAGGGAATGCCAGCATGGTGGCGCGGTTATGTTGGCATGCCGTTGGCATGGCATGGTTTGGCGTGGCCAAACTTAGGATTTCGGGCCAAAGGTTACCATGCGTTGTCTGGTAACCTTGGATGGCTGGGATTTGCTCTTGGGATTGAAAGGCAACCGTTGATTGTTGCACGCCTTCGCTTGGGTAGTCGTGTAGGGAAGGCCAGCATGGTGGCGCGGCTATGTTGGCTAGGGCCAAGGCAGGGTGTGGTTTGGCTTGGCATGGTGGGGCCAAGGGTTTGCCATGGGCACATGGTGCGCCTAGCTTGGTTAGGTGCGGTTTGGCTTGGCATGTGGGGCCAAGGGTTTTTCCATGGGCGCATGGCGTGGCTAGCTTGGCTAGGTGCGGTTTGGCTTGGCATGTGGGGCCAAGGGTTTGCCATGGACGCATGGCGTGGCTAGCTTGGCTAGGTGCGGTTTGGCTTGGCATGTGGGGCCAAGGGTTTGCCATGGGCGCATGGCGTGGCTAGCTTGGCTAGGTGCGGTTTGGCTTGGCATGTGGGGCCAAGGGTTTGCCATGGGCGCATGGCGTGGCTAGCTTGGCTAGGTGCGGTTTGGCTTGGCATGTGGGGCCAAGGGTTTGCCATGGGCGCATGGCGTGGCTAGCTTGGCTAGGGCGGTTTGGCTTGGCATGTGGGGCCAAGGTTTGTCGTGACCAAGCTAGGTTCGTGACCAAGCTAGGGTTTTGGGTCAAAGGTCATTTGGTAACCTCGGACGGCTAGGATTTGCTCTCGGGATTGAAGGCGACCGATTGATTGTCGCACGCCTTCGTTTTGGTAGCGCGTAGGAAGGGCCGGCAAGGTGGCGTGGTTAGGTTAGCATGGGGCCATGCCAAGGTGTGTTTGGCATGGCGCGGTAGGTGTGGCTGGCATGGTTTGCCATTGGAACAGGGGTGCAGATAGCATGGTTGGCATGCCTTGGCGCGGTAGGTGTGGCTGGCATGGTTTGCCATTGGCACGGGGTGCGGCTAGCATGGTTGGCATGCCTTGGCGCGATAGGTGTGGCTAGCATGGTTAGCCATTGGCACATGCGTAAGAATTAGGGTTTTGGCCTGTCGAAACCCTAATTAGCATTAAAAAAGGTACCCTGGTAATTTTCTCGTAGACAAATTAAAGTGTTCAATAAATGTGCTTGGTTTGGACATTATTACTCAAGTTCTGTGACGTCATTGTCTGACTAGGGTTTTACGCTTTTACCCATAATCTAAAAACCACCATCAACATATATATATATATATATAATGTTTCATAGGAAAACGCTAGGGTTACTCGTATATGTTCTGTATGTTAGGTGTACGTGCACAAATGGTTACAGACTTGGCATACGACCAAGAGTGTGATGGAGCCATAATTAGAAGTAGTTTTTGATGGAAATCAAAGACCCATTCTAACCAATTTGACGACAAAAATTCCAAGAAATACAAGCAACAAAGTAACTATTCTCAAGAGATAATGATCAAACATATTATACCATATAATATACTGGAGCAAGACTCAACAGTATAATGATCATCATTACGTGAAGAGAGAAGGTGATACAAGGAATAATATAATAGTGACTACTTTCTCAAGACAAAAGATTTTCTTGAGAACTAATAACATCCTCCTATAAGTACAAGAAGGATGTTACATTGAGTAGTCAAGTTTGCTCATCAAGAATATCGACTTCTTTTCTCTTTTTTTCATGAAGATTTTCAGAAAAATCAATAGGATTAGTCGAAAGAGAATTAAACAGAGGAGAACAAGGGATACCTAAGACTGCAGCTTTCCTTGTCTTCTTAATGCTCCATTTGAGTCTGTTTACACTTGTCTTGAGCTCCGAGACTCGATTGTTGATATGAATAAAGTCTGGAGAAGACACCTTGGATTCAAGGCTTTCTTCAGAGATAGTAAAGGAGTTTGTACCCTTTTTTTTTTCTTCCTATGAATTTTTCTCTTCTCAGAGTAGATTAAAGAGTCGGTTGTCCACCTGGCGTTCCTTCCTCTACAATTGTAAGTGCTTTTTGTCTCAAAATCAAGAGTTGGCTTATCACAACACTTTTTTTGATTGCAAACCATTCCTTTTACTCCAGCTCGATGAGAGACAGGCTTAATAACTTCCTTAGACATCCATACAAGAATTTTATGAAGGTTTTCAGTCCTCAGTCGAAACCGACATCTTCTTTCAAGGTGTCCTTGGTTTCCGCAATAATAGCAGTTAAAGGAATTGTTCTTGACTGTTCTCATGTGAGTGGGTTTTGAAGGAGGACAATCCTTGTTCCTAGAAACATTATCTACTGAAGAAGTTTTTTCACTTGGACACTTGTCATTAGCACGAACAAACTTAATCTTACTAGTACTTGGAGCGTTTATACCTTTATAGCCCAGACCACGTGTATCACGATGTTCTTTATATGCTCCTAGCATAGAAGATAACTTTGGAGAGCTAGCATTGAATCTTTTTAGATTCTTTTCTAGTGAATTTACCTTGTTGACAGCAGAGGCTAGATCATCCTTTAATTGTTTTTCTCTGGCAAGGAAACTGATTTCTCTATCATTAGAGCATTTCTGTTGAGAGTCATACCTAGCTTCAGATTCTCCAAGTTTTTCTTTTAATAGACAGAGATTCTTGTTAAGATTTTCACATTCAGTATTCTTTGAATGCACATCTTCATCGCGATCTTTAAGAATGGATTGTAAGAGTTTATAGCCACAATCATATCCTTTAAAGAGCTTTTTTTAGTTTCCTGTTTTCATGACAGAGAGGAATCAGATATTCAGCCAAGTAAGTTGCTGACCCTTTGTTCTTTATGATATCGTCAAAGAGCATGATATACTGTGAGACTTCCTCATCAATACCTGGTCCCTCGTCTGAATCACACTTTCATCCGAAAGTTCATTCAGTTGTTTATCTAGGAGATTTTCCCATTTGACGTTTGTTTCTGACCGAGGGTAAGAAGTGAGAGATTTCTCCGAAGTCTCAAGGATCTGAACCGAATCAGAAAGATTCTGAACTGGTTTTGCGTAATCAGAGATATCATTACTGTCCATAGAGTCAGACTGCTACAAACACAGACTTATGAGGTCTTGAACGTGTTTGCCTTCTCTGATACCAATTTAAAATGCAGGGGTCTAACAACCTCACCCAATATTTCGCTTAGCAATCTGTATGGACTAAATCCAATATATTTTCAAGAGAATCAACTAGACAGTTAGACTCAATCTTAAGAAAGATATATCAAAGAGTTAATATCTCTATCTCTCAATTCAATCTGCAATCAGCAAATAGAAATCTGCGAGCCCGATTGAATATAAGAGATATAAACTTGAACGGTACTAAAGACCAATGTTCAAGGATCAATCAATTTCAATCAACAACCAAAGGTTGGATTTCACAATTGATCGATATTAACGCACAACTTTGTGATATTTCTATTATATAACAAAATATAATGCGGAAAAGAAATAACACAGATATTTGAAGTTTTGTTAACGAGGAAATCGCAAATGCATAAAAACCCCGGGACCTAGTCCAGTTTTTAACACCACACTGTATTAAGCCACTACAGACACTAGCCTACTACAAGCTAACTTCGGTCTGGACTGTAGTTGAACCCCAATCAATCTCACACTGATTCAAGGTACAGTTGCGCTCCTTACGCCTCTGATCCCAGCAGGATACTGCGCACTTGATTCCCTTATCCAATCTCACCCGCAACCAAGAGTTGCTACGACTCGAAGACTTTGATAAACAAATCTGTCTCACACAGAAAAGTCTACGATAATAGATAAATATGTCTCCCACAAAAATACCTACGAGTTTTGTTCTGTCTTTTGATAAATCAAGGTGAACAGGAACCAATCAATAACCCGGACTTATATTCCCGATGAACAACCTAGAATTATCAATCACCTCACAATAATCTTAATCGACTAGCGAAACAAGATATTGCAGAATCATAAACGATGAGACGAAGATATTTGTGACTTCTTTTCTATCTTGCCTATCGGAGATATTGTACTCGTCACGATATAAACAGCAAGATCCGATCATGCAACTACAGAGAAAATAGTTGGGTCTGGCTTCACAATCCCAATGAAGTCTTTAAGTCTTTAACCTACATGGTCTCGAGAAGAAATCTAAGGTTAAAGGAGAATCGACTCTAGCTAACACAACTACTATCACACAGGAGGTGTGGGGATTAGGTTTCCCAGTTGATAGAGTCCTCCTTTATATGGTATTCAAATCAGGGTTTGCAATCAATGTTAGCTTTGTAACAAAGCATTCAATATTCACCGTTAGATGAAAACCTGATTAGATTCAATCTAATATCTTTCAACCGTTAGAACGAACTTAGCTTGTCATACACAAAAATCGGCTTGGGTAACCGTACCTAAACATGTACACTTAGTTGGTTCAATAATAGTTAACCGATGGTTAGCAATATGAGCACTTTCATATCAACCATATTCGTCTTCACCACAACTAGTTCAAATGACTTTAAAAGAACTAGTTAGAGAGTTGTTCAATTGCTTAGATCTCATAGAAGTACAAGACACAATTGAAGCAAAATCGGTTTGATTCACTTGAATCGATTCATGAACTTTATAGCCACGGTTTGCAAAGATTGCATTCCTTATTTTATAAATGTTTAAGTTCATGAATGGACCGATCTTAGAAAGTAACATACTTAAGTATGCGTACGGGTATGCGTACTTAAGTAACCGGATTTGAGTTCGTTTTAGTTTCCAAACTCAGCGGAATTCACGGACGTGAACTTTCCGCCAGTATACGTACGGGTACGCGTACTTAGGTAACCAGATTAAGTTTGTTTCAAGTTTACAAACTTAGCAGAAATTCACGGACATGAACTTCCGCCAAACCCAGTCTCCAACAACTAATTGTATACATAAGCATGCACACTTTCGGTTCCCGGTTTTTTGGACTTATACACTAATGTGCGAACACACTATGATTATATCCAAAGATAGTTACATAATCTAAACTCTCATTTGAATCACTGAAACATTCTTAGAGGATGTTATATAGTTGTTGTTCACAAACTAGTTTCCATCAAAGCGATTTTCAAGTAATTGAAATGTCAACATGACTTTCGTCACAAGTAAAGATGAACTTGGCTAAAGCGAAAGCTTACTAACATATATTTCAAGAAATAGATAGGCGAGATAAACTCGGCTCGAAATAACAAATGTGTATGATCGAAATCTATATACCTATACGACTTTTGTCTCAAAATGGGAGATAAAGTAGATTGACTTTTGAGTGATACATAAGTTCAAGTCACCACATATCTTTTGTCGATGAAGTTCCACTGGTTCCTTGAGTAGTTCTTCGTCTTCATATGATGATCGCCGTGGAGTCTAGAATCATCAATCACCTCACAATAATCTTAATCGATTAACGAAACAAGATATTGCGGAATCACAAACGACGGGACGAAGATGTTTGTGACTTCTTTTTTATCTTTCCTATCGGAGAATAAATCTCGATCAAATCTTAGAGAAGTGTTGATGGTGGTTTTTAAACAAAGGGTAAAATCGTAGAACCCCAAATAACCTAATGTCATCGGTGACACATTTATTAGAACATTTAATGCATGTAGTCAAGTAATTAATAGGGGATATTTTTTTAAAAATTAGGGTTACAACGAACAAAACCCTAATTCCCCTCCGTGCCAATGGAAAATCATGTCAGCCATACCTAGCCCAAGCTAACCGCACCTCTGTGCCAATGGCAAATCATGCCAGCCACACCAAACGCGCCAAAGCATGCCAACCATGCTAGTCGCACCCCTGTGCCAATGGCAAATCATGCCAGCCACACCAAACGCGTCAAAGCATGCCAACCATGCTAGCCGCACCTCCGTGCCAATGGAAAATCATGCCAGCCACACCTAGCCCAAGCTAGCCGCGCCATGCCAAATACACTCTGCCTTGACCCTAGCTACGCTAGTCACACCACGCCAAGACAAACACCCTTACCTTGGCCCTAGCCGCACCTCTGTGCCAATGGCAAATCATGCCAGCCACACCAAACGCGCCAAAGCATGCCAACCATGCTATCCGCACCTCCGTGCCAATGGCAAATTATGCCAGCCACACCTAGCCCAAGCTAGCCGCGCCATGCCAAACGCAATATGCCTTGGCCCTAGCTGTGCTAGTCACACCAAACGCGCCAAAGCATGCCAACCATGCTAGCCGCACCTCCGTGCCAATAGAAAATCATGCCAGCCACACCTAGCCCAAGCTAGCCGCGCCATGCCAAACGCACTCGCCTTGGCCCTAGCTACGCCGGGTCACGCCACGCCAAGCCAAACACCCTTACCTTGGCCCTAGCCGCGTCATGCCAAAGTAGCGCCCGCGCCTAGGCTTGCAAACCGTGCAACCTAGGCCAAATTGGCCACACATGCCAACACGCATCGCTGGTAGCTTTTCTTACCAAACCGTGGCCCTAATTGGCTGTAGAAATTTGCCAACACGCTCGATGGTAGCTTTTCTCACCAGGGCGTGGCCCTAATGGCCGAGCATGCCATTGGTGTAGGATCAAAATATCGCGACATCAATACTTCGCGAGAGTAATAAACGTCTACATTGCGAAGGCGTCGCAGAGAAATAATTTAAATGACGCATTAGATGACGACAGCCAGAACATGAGAAAAGTGTGAAGACTTGGCGAGATTTAGGAGTGTCGCGAAGATAAACACTTATACACTCGCGATACTTCGCGAAGGATTCCCGAAAATAAAGGACAACTTAGCTGTCATCCACTATGTAATACCCTATATAAAGGGTCGAGTAAGTCTGTTGTAGGAGGGTTCTTTTTGAATTGTTAAGCAAGTCATTAAGAGAGAGAAAACTTAGAGTGATTGTAATTTCTTTAGCTTTGTTCTATCTTTCTTTGTAAACATTTCAAGAGAATAATCAATAAAATCTATAACAATTCATATTCAAATGAATTAGTTAAGTAAATTCTAGTGAGGGGTGTAGTGTGGGATTTCCTGCAACTACATATGCGCTAGAAACAGGGACTGGATTTACGAAAAGAATTCCGTGAAGATCAAATTCTGTGAAGATCAACATTGTAATTTGGACAAATTTGGAGTAAGAAGAGAAGAATTTCATACAATTTTCAACCAAATTATTGAAATTAAGAAATGGCTAGAAGAAGAGGTGCATCGTAACAACCAACAACCGTAAGAAGAAGCGAGGAGATTGGTCTGGAGAAAGGAGAAATGAGGTAGGTGAACCCTCAAGAATAAACACAAGAGATAGAGAAGAAGGCCAAATTCAACCACCAATTCAACCAGCAACAAATAGAGCAATAGATTATGATAGGGTGAGTGTGCATACATGGAGATCAGATTCTATGGAGGAAAGAGAAGAAGTGCAACAATTGATAAATAATGGACAAGAGGAGAGAAATCGAGAAGAGATGGGAGAAACGATTCGTGGAAATGAAGAAATCGCAGCATTAGAAGCATTGAGGCAAACAATACATGAAGAAAGATGGTTAGAAGCGGAAGAACGAGCAAATTTAACAAGGCAGAAGCATGAATTAAGAATGGAAAATATGAGGTTGCAGAATAGAAGGTCAAGAAGTAATGCCAGATCAAGATCAAGATCAGCTAGAGAGGATGTAAGAAGAACATTACCTGTAGAAAATGGTAATGAAGAAAATTTGGAAAGAGAGCTAAATTTTGGCGAAGGAGGTCGCGAAGGAAGAGAAGTGGTAGGAGATCATCATATTCCACATCCTGAAGATCTACGAATGGTCAAAATGACGAAATCAAGAAAATGGGCGTCAAGGGCGAGCGTAATAATCCAGTTAATGAAGAAAATCAGAAGAAGGAAGAAGAATACTACATGGGAGAGAAACACGAAGGAAACAAAAGGAAATTGAAGATGACATTGAAAAACATTATATTGAACAAGCGCGTCTAGCTCGCGAGAGAGAAAGATTGAGAGCAGAAATGGAAGAACGAGAATTCGAAGAGGCAATTCGGCAGAACAATCATGATAATCGAGAAAGAAGGCGCGAGCAAAATCGCAACAATGGAAATATCAACGAAGAATATGAAAGGATACAAAGAAGAACTGATAGACAACCAAGAAGAGAAAATGACAGATATAATGGTGTGAGAATTCATGAAAGAGATGAGGAAAAACTCAAGAGAGAGAAAGAAGAGAAGAGAGCGATGAACCCGAAAATATAAGTAGACACGAACGAAGAAGGAGAGAGGCAGAATTAAAGAGACCAATAAATTCGAATTCTGAGGCAAATGAACAGATTCTGAGAGAATTGGCAGAGATGAGAGGGATATTGAACAGCAGAAGAGAAGGAGGAAGAAGACAGTTAGATGAAGCCATCACAGAGGCTGCGAAAAATCCTTTTACATTAGAGGTACAGCTAGGAGGAATACCCCCAAAGTGCAACTTACCAGCATTAACCAGCATTTTTGATGGAACAACTTGTGCAATACAACACATCAAGGCTTATATGAGATGTATGTTACAGTGGGAAAACCATGATGCTATACTGTGCAAATACTTTGCGTCAAGTTTAACAAGAGAAGCATTGAAATGGTTTGAGGGTTTGCCAAGAAACACGATCACGTCATTCAACCATTTACAAGCTATATTTTTAGGGGCGTATATAAGTAACAATTCGTCGCGACCTGGTATTGAAGATGTATTTGGGCTAAAACAAAGAGTTGGCGAAAGTTTGAGACATTTGACTGTAAGATGGAAGACAATGTGCAGCGAAATGGTCGGACGGTGGATGAAAGATACCTCATCCCCGTCATTTATAAATGCTATGTTCGCAACCAACTTATTATATGTTCAAATTTTCAGAGTCAAGAATACAATCACAATGACTGAGTTGAGAGAATTGCAAGAGAAATATATTGCTTTGGAAGAAAGACAAAATGAAATGGAATCGTATCCGGTTGCGAATACAAGTTCAAGTGTTACGAATGCAAGTTTATTACCCAAATTAATACACACAGTGGCGAGTACCTCGCAAGGAGAACAAGAAAGAGTGGTAGATTATGGACAACCAAAGTTAGTAGCCATGGGAAGCCGAGATCAGGAAGAATTTGAAAGACAAAGGAATTACTACAATCGTGGTGGAAACAACAAGATCCAAAGACTTGATCACCCGCAAGAAACTTATGGAAGTCAGAGACAGAATTATCATGGAGGGCAGCGACGCCACAAAGTAGTATGGGAAGAAATCAAAATGCCACCACTTAATACTAGTGTGGAAAAAATATGGGAAGCTATACTCGTAATGGAAAACATACCCGTACCATGGAACATGGGGAATGAACCACCACCAGGTGATAGAAGTCACGAATTCTGCTCTTACTATCGTTTTCATGGACATCTGACGAATGACTGTAGAAACATAAAGAGAATCATCCTAAGGATGATTGATCAAGGAAAGCTGAATCACTTTCTAAAAAGTGAAGAGAAAGTTCAACATTTACCGCCACCACCAGCAAAGGGGAAAGAAACATTCGTGATAGAAGTTGGAACGAAAGCTAAAAATTTGTTTTGCAATTCCATTGTACACTCATACCGCACCATTGAAGATTTTCATGATAATGTACTCAGTAGGGTTTTTGCGAGGGATGCTGATGATAAAGAAGTCATGAACATTGCGAAGACATCGCAGTTAAAAGAGTGGCAATTGCAGATTATTTCTTTCTCGGCAGAAGAAATACCCAAAGGAAGAGAAATACATGATAGCCCATTAGTTGTAAAACTGGAAATTAATCCAAAACCTGTTGATGGCGAAGATGATGAAGCAGAAAATTGCTGGGCGATCAATAGAATCTTAATTGATACTGGGAGCTCAGTCAACATTCTTTTTTACCATACTTACAAAACTATGGGAGGAAAGGATGAAGATTTGATCCCTTCAACATACAAAATATATGGTTTAAATGGTACCGCGAACAAGCCTAAAGGAGAAGTACACATGAGAATACCCTTGCAAGAATTATCAACGAAAATTTTGTTCTGTGTGGGGGACGTGGAATCCCCTTACAATGCATTAATCGGGCGGCCATGGCTGCATGAAATCTTGGGTGTAGCGTCAACTTACCATCAGTGTATAAAGTTTCCCCATCCTAGTGGTGTTGGAATTATAAAGGGAGACTGGATGGAAGGGCAAAAATGTTATGAGGTTGATGTAGAGAGTTGTGAAGAGAGAGCTACAAAAAGGAAGGGCTGGAAGAAGAATATAAAAGAGGAACAAAGAAAAGAAAGATTGATGGTTGATAACATAAATGTAAGGAGAGAAGACACATTGCGAAGTGAAGACATGAAGACAGTTGAAAGTTATGATGAACAAGAACTATTAAGAGGTTTTAATGATGCAGAGGCAGAGGGAATCAGGAGTAAAAGGTGTAAGAAGTGAATAGTTGTGAGAAGTGACAAAGAGTTAGTGATGAAGGCATGACAAGAATAACAAGAAGAAATAATAGTTGAAGAAACATTATGCGAGAATCTCGCTATCGAGAATGTATGAAAATCTAATTGAAGAATTGAAATGAGATTATTACAAACAAAGCAAAATTGTGCGATAGTTTCGCAAACAAAATAACAAGAGATTATCAAAAATGAATGATTGATTGAATTAACAAAAATGAGTGAGTGAGTGAATGGGATGAACCTTTATGGCGTACACCCTAGTTCGCGAATGATATTTCGCAAGAGGCAAATGTAAGACCTAAAGTACGTCATATAAGGGGGTATCTCTTAACATGGCTCAGGGGGAAGGTTACACCGCTCCTGAAGCCTGGGTCATGGAAATTTAGGGCCCATGAAAGCCTATCCGGGAGAGATACCTTGGATTTCCAACTATATATATAAGGTTATACCCTGGTTGGACGCCCGAGGGTCTCTTCCAAGGAGTCAGTGTATGCTCAAGGCGCCGAGGTACACGGTTGAGCCAAGAGTGCCTGGGGCATTTGAAGTGTCTCGGCCATTCTTGGCAAGTCTTGGCATATGTTGCACTCGGCCCGAAGAAAACTCCACTTAGGGTGCAGCCTCGTAACCATAAACCATATAGGTATAAGGGATAATAGGTCTGCGAAAACAACTTGGTTGTTGTTAAGACCGGATGGGAGGAGCTAGTCTTGTATGGCCGATGTACGCCTCCTTGAAGGGGCAACCAGGGAGAAGATAAGGGCGGCACCCTCCATTAGGGAGCTGATAAGTGTCAAAAGACGCAAATGTCATGAGGCTTTATTTTCGCAAGGAAATTTAGACTTGTCATATTTGTGCAATGATCCTGAAGAGGCAAAAATACTAACATGAAGGTAAGGCGAGATCAATGGGTTTTTACATGAAAATGTAAAAACGTCCTGCGATTTCGTCGCAAAGACGACAATGTCATGGGATTTTATATTCGCAAGAATATTTAAACTTATCATATTGTCGCAAGTAAAATATCCTGCAGAGGCAAAAATACTTGCGAAACGATAAGACAAGGTCAATGGGTCATTGCATGAAAATGTAGAGACGTCCTGCGACTTAGTCGCAATGAGGGGTGGCGAAATAAGACCTTTAATTAGGAAGGCAAAATAAGACCACACAAGAAATGAACATATCCTGCGATCTTGTCGCAATGATGAACTTCAACATAAAATGAACTTGCAAAAATGACTATATTTCTTCATATGGAATGGCTAAATCTCTCATTTGGAAGTAAATAACAGAGGCAAGTATGGGAATGAATGAGATGAAATTTTGTTATTCATTTTCATATGATAGATTTATGCATAGAGGAAACGAGGAAATAAAGAATAATATATTATAAAGAAGAATTGCTTGATTAGTATGCGCAAGTAAAGAAAACAAAGGTGGAATTCATATTCAGTAATCCAAGAAATTTACAATAAGGGGTTATAGAAATGAAGATTAAAAGAGTATATGTACAGATATTACAAGAAATGAAAGAAGAAAAAGAAGTTATTTCTTTGAGGATTCTTCTTCTTTATCAGATTCTTCGATCTCGCCATTCTTTTCGCCAAATTCTTCTTCTTCACTAGCTTCACTATCAGAAACATCTGAGAAGGGCATATTTTCAGGGATATCATCAAAAAGACAAGGGTATGAACTAATAGGAATGCGATGATCATTGCAAACTGCCTCAATAGTTTGGTTGCGAAAGCGAACAGCATCATTGTTGAAGTTCGCTACTGTAGCTTGAAGTTGTCTCTTCAACTTAGAATACTTGTTGTTGCGAAGAGAAAAATCCTGTGCGAGATGCTCTTTTTCAGACCCGAGTTCTTCAATCCTTGTCTGAAATCTTTTCTCGGATTCTGCAAGACATATGACAATGAATTAACAACTCAATAACAATACTACAGAAATAAGGAGCAGTAAAGTATAATAAACAACCTTCTATGTCAGATATCATATCTTTAACCAAGGCAGTATGCTCGACATGAAGACTAACATCAACACCTAAGTTATTCCTGGCATTGTCTAAAACCTTCGCAGCCCAAGCAAATTCATCATTATTATTTATAACAAGAAGTGAACGAATTTGATCTTCTCGCTCGGTAAGTATGGAATTCTGGCGAAGTAATTCATCTCGTTCAATTTGTACTTCGAGAAGAGATTTTTGAAATTCCGCTAATGCCTATGCACCATTATTAGTAATGCGATCTTTGTCATCTATAAGATCACTAATTTTCTTCCTTAAAGTTTTGGTTTTCTTACGAGAATCAAGGTGCATTTGTTTAAATTGGTTGGCTAAATTTAAACTGGATCTATGCTCAATCTCTAAGAGGCGATATTTGGCTTGAAGTTCATTTAATGTAAGGGAATTTATTTTGCTTGACGAACTACTTAAAGATTCGTTGAGATGAGTGAGAAGAACATCATTATCCATAGGCTCGGGAAATGAGTGGAGAAGAATGGCTTCTTCAGAGAGATTATATATGTCTGCGAAAATAATAAATCAGGCAAAGAAAAGCAGATGACAAAATAAAGGTGATTTGAAGAGTAAAAAGCTTTGTACCATAAAGTTGTTGATTTGCACTTTGAAGAGTAGATATTTTATTCATCTGAGAAGTAGACTCAACCTCCAATTGTTGAACTTTCTTGCGAGATGTCGCCACTTCAGTTTCTAATTCTTGAACTTTCTCTTTGAGTTGAAGATTTTTCTTTTCAAGATTGTTGCGTCTTTTCTCGAGATCTGAGGCAACAACAAAGGAAGCTCTCCCAGACTGTAAAATGAAGTAAAGAAATGGTTAAGATAAAGCTTACAATCAAAGTCAAAAAGAAACAAGGGAAGATGAATATACCAAAGCATTGAGAGCATTTAAAAATCTAGAGTTCATTGTTCGGGAAACTCCACGAAAAGATTCATTATCCTCTAACAGCGGGGCATCGCAGATTTTAGCGAGAGCTTCGCAAGTAGCAGATAAATTATCATCTCCCAATCCTTGCATAGAATCGGAGAAGATACTAGATAACTGCGCCATGGCAGAGGTGACCGAGTGATTCTCCTTCGCAGAGGAAGTGCCAACCTCATTTTCATCTTCGTCAGAGTCCTCGTTGGTTTGGGAATTAGAATGAGAAAGAGATTGGAGTTTTCGTTTTTTTGGAAGATGGACCAGAAGATTTATTCTTGCGAGAAGTAATTTTATTCTTGCCTTTAACTTTCGCAGCTTCAACTTCTTCAAATTCAACCTTCGAACACGAATAAAGATAAGAAACAGAGGCAACAATATTGTTTAGAATAACAAAAGAAAATGTTTCTTACTTCATCCGTGATCGATCGGAGTATCGCCAAGGTGCTCGCCTTTGGATTTCTTTCATAACTTTTCCTCAGTTTGTCAATCTGTAAACTTTGCAAATTCAGTAAATATAAGAAGAAGGGAATATCGCAAAAGTAAAACCTGAAATAAGAAATATACCTCTTTTGTCTTCTCGGGTCACTTAAATTCCCAAGGATGATAGTTTGCGAGATTTGCAGGGAGTGCGTGTGAACCTGCAATATAGGGTCCATTCAAAAATAAAGGAACAACCCACCATTTCTCATCTTTGGAGTGACGAGGAGTACTATTGTTTCCCGAGTGCCAATCAATATCTTGCATAAGCAGCTTGTCATCAGGAATATTATCTTTTCTTTTCAACCGAGCACCCCAGCGAGATTTATCATTTCTCATATTTATTACTTTATAATTTTCAAAAAAGTTTTCAACGGTGTATTTCTCAACAACTATCTCTAAGTTTGCGAATCTAGGGTCCTTGACATCATCAGAATATAAAGATCCTTTACCAGCGCCACGATTGGCAAATTCAAGCATCAGACGGATGCATTCGCCGCTCAATTGATAAACAGCTCGCGAGAATTTCTCATGAGCAAGAATTTCATAGAATAATGGCATCTCGGGATTGTATAGAGGAATGGGGAGTCCTGCGAGGAGTTGACCTAGCGAGACTATGATTTTATGATCATCACATTGATGATCAGAAAACAATTTTGCAGAAAGAATAGATGAAGATTCTTGATCAGGAATGGTTGATAGAGTGAAACCATTGTCCTGTAATTTCTTTTGAACTTCATTAAAAAGGGGAGTGTATGTACGACCAAGTGAAGCCATTATTAGAGTATGGGAATGAAGGAAGAAGTGAGAATCAAGAGAAATAAAAAAGGAAGGATTAACAGTAGCAGAAGCGCAAATTGCGGAGGAATGAAACTGAAGGAAAGTTGCAGAGAGAAAATAAAATAGAAGAAGAGAAGGGTGAGAGAACTATATATAGAGAGAAAGATCCTCGAGAAAATAAGTGCATTTAATGCGAGATGGGACGTGAATGGCCAAGAGTAAACGGTTGAATGAAACGTGTCAAGAAAGGAATTGAGGAAGAAACATCTGTAATAAGTTCCGTATAAAAGTACAGGATTAAAACAGATAAGGATGAGCTACTGCGGCATTTCAAAATATTAGTTCTCATGACATTCTCTACTTCGTAGAGAAGACATGAGAAGAGGCAAGATGTAGGATCAAAATATCGCGACATCAATACTTCGCGAGAGTAATAAACGTCTACATTGCGAAGGCGTCGCAGAGAAATAATTTAAATGACGCATTAGATGACGACAAATTTAACATGAGAAAAGTGTGAAGACTTGGCGAGATTTAGGAGTGTCGCGAAGATAAACACTTATACACTCGCGATACTTCGCGAAGGATTCCCGAAAATAAAGGACAGCTTAGCTGTCATCCACTATGTAATACCCTATATAAAGGGTCGAGTAAGTCTGTTGTAGGAGGGTTCTTTTTGAATTGTTAAGCAAGTCATTAAGAGAGAGAAAACTTAGAGTGATTGTAATTTCTTTAGCTCTGTTCTATCTTTCTTTGTAAACATTTCAAGAGAATAACCAATAAAATATATAGCAATTCATATTCAAATGAATTAGTTAAGTAAATTCTAGTGAGGGGTGTAGTGTGGGATTTCCTGCAACTACAATTGGCACATGCCAACACGCTCGCTGGTAGCTTTTCTCACCAGGGCGTGGCCCTAATGGCCGAGCATGCCATTGGCACATGCCAACACGCTCGATGGTAGCTTTTCTCAACAGGGCGTGGCCCTAATGGCCGAGCATGCCATTGGCACATGCCAACACGCTCGCTGGTAGCTTTTCTCACCAGGGCATGGCCCTAATGGCCGAGCATGCCATTGGCACATGCCAACACGATCGCTGGTAGCTTTTATCACCAGGGCGTGGCCCTAATGGCAGAGCATGCCATTGGCACATGCCAACACGCTCGCTGGTAGATTTTCTTACCAAGTCGTGGCCCTAATGGCCGAGCATGTCATTGGCACATGCCAACACGCTCGCTGGTAGCTTTTCTTACCAAGCCGTGGCCCTAATGGCCAAGCATGCCATTGGCACATGCCAACACGCATCGCTGGTAGCTTTTCTTACCAGGTCGTGGCCCTAATGGCCGAGCATGCCATTGGCACATGCCAACAAGGTCGCTGGTAGCTTTTCTTACCAGGCCGTGATCCAAATTGGCCACGCATGCCATTGGAACATGCCAAACACGCACGCTGGTAGCCCAACTTGCAAGCCGTGCAACCTAGGCCAACTTGGCCGTACGCGCCATTGGCACATGCCAAAGCCCACGCTGGTAGCCTAACTTGCAAACCGTGCAACCTACCGCCAAGGCATTCCGCACATGCCATTGGCACATGTGCACGCCACTAGCAGCTCTAGCATTGCCACTTACACTCAACGTACAACCTACCACCAAGACATTCCACACATGCCACACACCCCACTAGCAGCTCTGGCATTGCCACTTGCGCTCGAGGTGCAACCCGCAACAAAGGCATTCCGCACATGCCATTAGCATATGCCACACGCGCCCCTAGCAGCGCCACTTGCACTCAAGGTGCAACCAACACTCAAGACATCAACACAACCGGGGGATGCTTTCAGGGTCTTGGTTTGGCGGTCACAAAGATGCAAAACAGACACTACGCTCACATTAAGAAAGCGTGAATAGGAATAAAGCGGTCAAATAAATGAGGAAATAATGGTGAAAACGTTTTCACCCATAAACACCATGCGGTTACCACCTCCTCCCATTATTTCACCCTTTACTCTCTTCCTTCATGAGGCCAGGGTACGTATCAATCTCGGCTTGTATAAATATGTCTTACCAATTTCCACCAGACAACAAGTCTCGGTCAGGAGAAAAATACAACACTCTCAGAAAAGGCAACTTTGCAAGCTCTCCAAAAAGCTTTCATCTCTTGCAAGCTTCCGAAGCTTTCACTTTCTAATACAAGTCGAGACACTACTCTCCCAGAATTATTCTGGTCTCAACACCTTTCTTTGCTTCCCTCCCCAAATCAACCCTTCTCCTCCACTTTGTGACCGAAGCAAGTCTGGAACGACCATTTCTTGGTTTAGGCCGGACTTATGCAGATTGATCTCTCGAATCTAGAAAGTGCTCACGTGCATCACATTTTTTTAGGGTTTAAACCAGTTTCTCACTCACCTACCGAATTTACCAAAATCGGCGGAAACGATTTTTACCCATAAACAATTAGAGACCACAGCGGGAGGATTGATCTATCGGTTACAATACCAACTCGACTCCCGATTTCGTTTCCGAACGTCAAATCCCAACATGGTGGAACTCGAGTCCGAGCCGCCGAGAATACCAAAGACAGAACACACCCCTGATGTTAGCGTCTCTCCTAATAACGTTGTTGCATCACCTGCTGACTACAGTAACATCGAATGCACTCCCTCAAGCGTAACACCGCCAATCACCAGGGCCAGAGCCGCTGCCTGCCCTCTAGTGTCTCTCGCACAACCCTCTAATCACGACAACGAAAATATCTCTTGGGTGTCACGCCACCACTCACCAGGCCAGAGCCGCCGCTACGGCCCCTAATGCTTCTTCTAGCATGGCGCTCCGACCACAACTAAGGTTCCAACTACCCCGCCGACGGGACGAGACCGGAGGGACCCAGAGGAAGTCATCCTTATGTCACCATCGCCGATTTGATGGAACGACGGGAGATGCTCGCGAGCCCCAGACGGATATGGTTTCAATGCGAGAGGAGGTACCCGTCTTTCTCAAAACCCCGACAGAGCGACTACCACGTGAGTCGCGTCCTCCGTGAGCCGCTTAGGAACATCTCCAATAACCCCGACGCCAAAGACACCTCGGCGGAGCACGCCTCCACGGATGAGGAAACTCGCGCTAGAATCCCGTTGGAAAGAGATCGGCCCGCCCAACTTCGTCACGCGAGAAGATCTGGAACAACTCCTCCACAACCGAATCAAGAATGATGAATTGGACGTGCATCATCACCAACCCCCTTACCCATCCGAAATGCAGAGAATCCCTCTCCCAAGGGGGTACTCTTCTCCTCAATTTACCATGTACGATGGTACCGGGAATGCACATGAGCATGTCTCCCGTTTCCTAGAATCCCTAGGTGAACATGAATATAATCACGTTCTTCGTTTAAGGGAATTCTCAAAATCACTTACTGGAAGGGTGTATACATGGTACAACATCATCCCACCGAACAGCATTCCCAACCGGAGTAGCATGGTCACCGTTTTACAAGAAATACTTCTTTGTGTCCGAACAAGTTACTTTCTGAGACCTCGGAAGAATGTACCGGTGGGATAACGAACATCCGAATGATTTCGTCAAAGGTTCGTGGTTCAACACTGAGCTGTCACGACCCAAACGTGACCGAGCAACAACCGGTGAACGATGCATCAATGGTATGGTTCCTATTTACCGCGCCCTGCTAGAAAACTTGCGCTTCCAAACGTTCTCCGAACTCCATGAAGCCGCCAGACGATATGCAACAACAGCACCAGCATTACTGGAAAGAGCTAGGCCAACTCGAACCGAGGACACGCGTGAAACTCACGGGAGTAGGCGCCTTATCAGCAAGCAATTTAATGCTGGCTCATCCTCCGTGAACATAGTAAACGAAAGGGGAAAAGGAAAGCCCCAACTACGAGCCACCAGCCAAAACGTGAAGCGCCGGCGCAACGGAACCCCGCCACGAAAGACCGTCACTAAAACTCCCATGCAACATCATGAGACCGAAGGAAATACCCTTGATTTCCCGTTTCCCATCGAGGAGGTGATTGACCTCCTAGAAGCATGGGTTCAAGATGATGTTATCAAACTGCCACCTCCCAGACGTCCACCAACTGAGGCTGAGATGGCGAACCCCAAGTACTGCCACTACAGGTTCGTTCACCACCCGACCCGATTGCAACGTACTAAAGCATATTTTCAAAGAAAGGATAGAAGCGGGAGGACTCCAAACCAGGGAGACGAAAGAGTGCATCGAGACCCACTCCCAATAAGAAACTGCGGGTCCTCTCGGGGACTCCGTGCACGAGACCGTACAATCCATGATGCAACATGTATGAGAAATTCTCTATCTTTCCAAGGTGCGAGCGCCAAGATATTTTCGCAGCTCTCAATCGTGTTGTATCCGAGCAAACGGCTTTTTCTCTCCTCGGAAACCACGCCAGGGGCCCAAGCTTTCCAAACAAAGCGGAACCAAAAAGGAGAACTGGGACCGCCGACCACGTCCCGTTTAAGAGGTAACGAATTTGACGACACGCTCATCGACACGGCCTCTGACCACAACATCATTACTTTCAAGACACTAAAGGCAGCAGGATTTACAAAGCAAGACGCTACCTATTCCCCGTCCGTGATTAAGAACTTGAAAGGAGAAACTTTGAACGCGCATGGCTACATCAACCTAGAGATCAAGATAGGAGACGCTATAACGCATAACAAATTCCACATTGTCAAAGAACTAGATCATGACATGATACTGGGATGCTTATGGGTGTTCGACAACAAAGAAATTGGATGTACACCCTCTGCCAACGTCCACGCCCGAAGGAATTCCCAACAAATCATCCCACTGGTTATCGCATCAATGAACTATTGAAGGAACCCCGGACATCCGGAGAGGACCCGTTGGCGCTAGCTCATGGTTTTCAAATGCAAGTAAGTCCGACCGAGCAACCTTTTCGCAACTGGGCCTTGCCTTCCCCCATTCCGTCATGGGGACTCGGCGCGACATCGGCACGAATTTGTCAAGAAATGTGAATGGGGAGCTGGACCATTTGAACACTTTGCAAGAAGCTTGGAAACTTCTATTGAAACCAACGAAGCCAAGACTCAAACGGTTGCACGACGTCGAACCCGTTTTCAATCGGAGATGTAGTTGTTAAGGAAAGCTCGTTTCAAGTTGGGAGGATGACAGTAAAAATGGCTATTCAAACTGATTCGCCCGATGAAAGAGAAGACGAGCTATATCTGGTTGCGGATACCCTTTTGGGAGGATATTGCAAACTCATCAATGCAGACACACCTGAAGGCGTGATAATTCACTCGCGATGGCTCAAGGTCTCCAATCCCTAAAACGATGTACTTCCCAATCACTCCCCCCTTTTAGTATTTCCTTTAACAATTCCTCTTAGTAGTTGTACTCCCCCAAGATGAATACATCGTTTGTATTTTTTTCCTGGGGATTCCCTTTTCCGTCAAAAAAAAAAGCATAAATACATCTCTTTCCAAGCAAATTCTCCAGATATCAGAGAAATACATCAGATAAACCCAGAAAACCATTCCAGAGCCATCATACCACAACCTCTTTCAAAAAATATATATGAAACAAAATGTTGACTGACGAAGAAGAAGGTAAAGATGAGTTTACGAGAAAAGAAAAAAAAAAGCATCGGGGGAACTAAAGCAGCTAACAGAAATAACAAAAGGGAAGAACTAGCCCTTGAAGGATGGGGCACAAGTCCCCTCGGGTAAGGCTATCTTCAAGCACTTCCCCCAGCAATCCCTCGGGCAACAAAGGTTCTATTCAACGGTGTTAGCAAGCAGCAGAACCTCAACATCCCATCCCGAAGCAACCACGGTGGCAACAGTGTTCTCCCGACGATCGGTCCAAAGATACGCCACCATGACCCTCCCAGATCACCAACGACACCTTTGGCATCAACTTCAAAGGGTATTTCGTTTCCGTCATATGCTCCTTCGAAGGTTTTCTGACACACCGAGAAAGTTTTTTGATTCATCCGCATCGATAAAAGAATCATGGCGCTCTCCTCCAAGACCCCCACACGTTCGCTTTTCGTCGCTTTAACCTAGAAACAGTCCGATCCGCCCATACCCGGACCGAGGAAAGGCTTTGCCACACTGAAACCTCTCAACATGCCAAGACTCTTCCTCGTTCTCTCGCCCCTCCTCCATGCTCACTGAACCCAAGAAAGTCCGAACATGCACCTGTTCTTCATGGGGATAGATGGAAGGGAGTTCCTTAATGATTTCACTAGCTTCATGGAACAGAGATTCAATCCCAACCAATGCCTCCTCAAGAGAAGAAGATCGATCTTCGCCAAGTCTGAAGTCCTTCTCTGAAGAGTTAAAGGCGTGGCCATCCCTGGAGGGTCCCATCATACACTGCAAAAAAATGGGAAAAATAATCAAGTTCCATCATATCTATACACATATAAAAAGAGGATAACACGAACAGAGAAGAAGAAGAAAACATACCGGTATGATCTTCTTAGCCCGAATAACCCTAGTCGGGGTGCTTTTGCAAGAGTCAGACCTCGCGCCTTCACTTGGAGAATCTGGCTATTTAGAGGATGATTCGTCTCTAGGAAAAGAAAGAAACTCAACGAGAAGAACCTTTTCTCAAACAAGGGAGGCGGTAAAATTGCGTTGGGTATGAATACAGAACCTTGAAAAAGGAAAGGAAGCAATGAGGGACATAACGCTTCCAGATTTTAGCATGGATAATGCCTTGATTGAAGCCACGCGTGAAGGAAGGCAAAATAAGGAAACTTTGCTATCTGTAGAAACACCTACTCCCTCCTTGTCTACACCGGTCCCGTCAAGCTCGCGCCAGTTTCCCCAATCTCCCAAGCCACACCGGTCCCACCAATTGCGCCAAACTTCCCAACGACCGCCCAAGTCACGCCGGCCAAGCACGATCGCCTTCCCACTTTGCGCCGGTCCTGCCAGCTAGCACGCTCAGTTTCCCAACTCGTGTCAACTTCTCAATGCCGCCCAGCTTCATGTCTCTCAATGATGCTGACTTCCCTCAGCATCTCCACCTTGCGCCGATCCCGCCAGCTAGCACGATCAGCTTCCCACTTTGCGCAGGTCCCGCTAGCTAGCACGCTCGTTTCCAACTCGCGTCAACTTCTCAATGCCGCCCGCCTTCCCTCGCTCTCTCAATGATGCCGACTTCCCAATTGTGCCGCCTCCCGATTGGCAAAAATCGAGAGGCAAAGGATTCCAAATCCTATCTATAAAAAGGTCGAAGCCTTCTCAATTCTCTTTACGATTTGTTTGCCGATAGTTTGTCACCATGTTATGCTTACCTCGCAACAAAGCTCCTGTTCCGAGCTAAGCAGGGGACTTAATTTTGATGGTGGTTTTTAAACAAAGGGTAAAATCGTAGAACCCCAAATAACCTAATGTCACCGGTGACACATTTATTAGAACATTTAATGCATGTAGTCAGTAATTAATAGGGGGTATTTTTTTTCAAATTAGGGTTACAACGAACAAAACCCTAATTCCCCTCTGTGCCAATGACAAATCATGCCAGCCACACCTAGCCCAAGCTAGCCGCACCTCTGTGCCAATGGAAAATCATGCCAGCCACACCAAACGCGCCACAGCATGCCAACCATGCTAGCCGCACCCCTGTGCCAATGGCAAATCATGCCAGCCACACCAAATGCGCCAAAGCATGCAAACCATGCTAGCCGCACCTCCGTGCCAATGGCAAATCATGCCAGCCCACACCTAGCCCAAGCTAGCCGCGCCATGCCAAACGCACTCGCCTTGACCCTAGCTACGCTAGTCACACCACGCCAAGCCAAACACCCTTACCTTGGCCCTAGCCGCACCCTCAGTGCCAATGGAAAATCATGCCGCCCACACCAAACGCGCCAAAGCATGCCAACCATGCTATCCGCACCTCTCGTGCAAATGGCAAATCATGCCACCCACACCTAGCCCAAGCTAGCCGCGCCATGCCAAACACACTTGCCTTGGCCCTAGCCGCGCTAGTCACACCAAACGCGCCAAAGCATGCCAACCATGCTAGCCGCACCTCCGTGCCAATGGCAAATCATGCGCCCACACCTAGCCCAAGCCAGCCGCGCCATGCCAAACGCACTCGCTTGGCCCTAGCTACGCCGGGTCACGCCACGCCAAGCCAAACACCCTAACCTTCTCCCTAGCTTCGCAATGCCAAAGTAGCGCCCGTGCATAGGCTTGCAAACCGTGCAACCTAGGCCAAATTGTCCACGCATGCCATTGGCACATGCCAACACGCATCGCCGGTAGCTTTTCTTACCAAACCGTGGCCCTAATTGGTGTAGACATTTTCCAACACGCTCGCCGGTAGCTTTTCTCACTGTGGCGTGGCCCTAATGGCCGAGCATGCCATTGGCACATGCCATTGGCACATGCCAACACGCCGCCGGGTAGCTTTTCTCACCAGGGCGTGGCCCTAATGGCCGAGCATGCCATTGGCACATGCCAACACGCTCGCCGCTAGCTTTTCTCACTGTGGCGTGGCCCTAATGGTCGAGCATGCCATTGGCACATGCCAACACGCTCGCCGGGTATCTTTTCTCACCAGGGCATGGTCCTAATGGCCGAGCATGCCATTGGCACATGCCAACACGATCGCCGGTAGCTTTTTTCTCACTGTGGCGTGGCCCTAATGGCCGAGCATGCCATTGGCACATGCCAACACGCCGTTGGTAGCTTTTCTTACCAAAACCGTGGCCCTAATGGACGAGTATGCCATTGGCACATGCCAACACGCTCGCCGGTAGCTTTTCTTACCAAGCCGTGGCCCTAATGGCCAAGCATGCCATTGGCACATGCCAACACGCATCGTCGGTAGCTTTTCTTACCAGGTGCCGTGGCCCTAATGGCCGAGCATGCCATTGGCACATGCCAACACGCCGCCGGGTAGCTTTTCTTACTGTGCCGTGATCCAAATTGGCCACGCATGCCATTGAACATGCCAAACACGCACGTTGGTAGCCCAACTTGCAAGCCGTGCAACCTAGGCCAACTTGGCCGTACGCGCCATTGGCACATGCCAAAGCCCACGCTGGGAGCCTAACTTGCAAACCGTGCAACCTACCGCCAAGGCATTCCGCACATGCCATTGGCACATGCACACACACGCCACTAGCAGCTCTAGCATTGCCACTTACACTCAACGTACAACCTACCACCAAGGCATTCCACACATGCCACACACGCCACTAGGAGCTCTGGCATTGCCACTTGCGCTCGAGGTGCAACCCGCAACAAAGGCATTCCGCACATGCCATTGGCACATGCCACACGCGCCCCTAGCGGCGCCACTTGCACTCAAGGTGCAACCAACACTCGAGACATCAACACAAACCGGGGGATGCTTTCCGGGGTCTTGGTTTGGCGGCCATAGCATCAGTACACTACGCTCACATTAAGAAAGCGTGAATAGGAATAAAGTGGTCAAATAAATGAGGAAATAATGGTGAAAACGTTTTCACCCATAAACACCATGCGGTTACCACCTCCTCCCATTATTTCACCCTTTACTCTCTTCCTTCATGAGGCCAGGGTACGTTTCAATCTCGACTTGTATAAATAGGTCTTACCTATTTCCACTGCATACAACAAGTCTCGGTCAGAGAAAAATACAACACTCTCGTAAAAGGCAACTTTGCAAGCTCTCCAAAAAGCTTTCATCTCTTGCAAGCTTCCGAAGCTTTCACTTTCTGATACAAGTCGAGACACTACTCTCCTAAAATTATTCTGGTCTCAACACCTTTCTTTGCTTCCCTCCCCAAATCAACCCTTCTCCTCCACTTTGTGACCGAAGCAAGTCTAGAACGGCCATTTCTTGGTTTAGGCCGGACTTGTACAGATTGATGGTAGGCCTCGGAATGTGTATATTTTATGGCCTACGGTGATAAACCGCAAGTGCACGGCGTCTATCGGAGACGCGGCAAGTACGGGTCGAACCACAGAAACTTGTGGTGCTCTTGTATGATCTAAGGCTTGGCTAACTGAATTTCAGTGACGGTAACACAATTGTTGTTTTGCCGATACGGCTGAAGTGTTGAATGAAGTGAACCTAAACTAAAGTAAACTGTGACAAAGGGAATGCTAGGTTTTCAAATCCACCTCTAATTCTTAGTATGTGTTCAACCAAATTGAGCTCCTTGTTTCTATGGCAGTTAAGGATAGGGTGTCAATTCCACCACTTAACTAAGAAGTTTCACCTTGTAATACTTCAATGTTCAGCTAAGGTACTAACCAGGAGAATTAGTTGTCTAATCAAGCACAACTAATCAAGGGAATTAGTTTTTGGTTCTAAAGATTGCCGCAAAGACACACAACATCTTTATACTTCGACTACAATGCATACTTGGCATGCATTGTGAAAGAAAGGCATTGGGTGCTAAAATTGAAAGTATAATTATAGTTTAAGCATGCAAGGATAATTCAACAAAATTGAAATCATAATCGGGAATTAGGGTTTCAATGAAACCCTAACAAATTAATTAGAACATGAAAATAACAAAAATACACAAATTAAATCTAAATTGAAGCATCGGCTAGCCTGCATACCTCAATCATCCAATTACACCTTCTATTTATACATGCAAAAATCCCCAAAATATCAAACCCTAATTCTCAAAAATCGAAATTAAAGATAAAATAAATCAAAACAATCGCACCCATACTCGAATCGTTGATCTCTCCACCGTCCCCGTGCTCTAACTCCTCTTGCTTTGATTAGGTGAAACCCTAGTTATATTTATCTCTCACATAGCCTCTAGGGTTGAGAGAACTATGAGAGACAACCAGAACTAGGGGCTGCTTTGTGGTTGTGCGGTTGGTGGTGATGGCGACAAGAGATAAAGGAGTTGGTGGTGGTGAGGAAAAGAGCATGGCTCGAAGCTTGGTCGGGAGAGGAGATGGAGAAGAGGAAGAAGAGAAGAAAGAGAAGAAGGAGAAAGAATGGGGTGTAGTCGATAGGTGTAGGGTATGGGTCATTTTGTTGTGGAGCAGACGCATCGATGGGTGATGGAAAGGCTTCGGCCGAGCGTAGGATCTAGCCGGAGAAGATCCGAACGGTCGAGGGGGAACCGAGGCGATTTTTCGTGGAGCGGGAGTATCAAGACATGATGTGAACGATGGAGCGACCGTAGGATGTAGCTAGGCGAGATCTCGACGGCTCGGGATGAACGGGTTCGGATCCGGGTCGTGGGTAGCTCTAGCCCATGTATTCCTTGTTGGGTTGCAACCGATTTGCGCGCGGCTTTGGCTATCTCGCTCCATAGATGTTTGACTCCAATTCTTCGTTCTTTAGCTCCTCGGCCCGGACTTTATTTATTACCTAAAAACACAAAATTAATTAATACAAATATTTATTCTTGAAAACAAAGAAAACACGTAACTGGGATAATATCCGATTTCTAAGCGCAAAAGATGAGTAAAATGCCAATAAAAAGGTGTATAAATATGCACTATTTGGCACTCATCAAATACCCCCAAACCTGAATTTTACTTGTCCTCAAGTGAAACCGAAATGAAGAAATCCTAACTCTACCACCGTCGCAGGTCTCGAATGCATTTAGCGTATGCACTAAGCCTTTAAACCCCTAGGTGTCCCTAGTGGACGAGTTGTAGTCTCGTGAGGGTTTACCAGAGGTGTACCCACAAAACCTTCTCCAACTTCGTAGGAATGTAAAGAGTCTCAAGCATCCAAGAAGCTATGAGGACATAGAGTTTCGCATGCTAGTAAATGAAGTTAGAACTATCAAAGAACCCATTCTCATCCTTAAGTGTCGAGCGAGAAGTAACCATACCATATGAAAGAATTCGGATTCGATTGTGATCATAAGTCTCAACTTCGCCTCACCATTAGGTTTTATGATAATTGCACTCAAAAAGATCGCTTTTAGTCTCTCATGTGCAGCGGTGGAATAAAGAGAGAAATCCCGCACACGTTGTAGGTAAGAAGGATAACCTTCCGAAATAAAATCTGAGACTCCACAAAAGTGTGGACAAAAAGAATCTTTTTCTCGATGATCTCTAAGAAAGGAAATCAACCATTAGCAAGGGGTGGGAGTACTCACTCACTTCTCACCCGATCGGCAATTAACATCAATCTCTCATAGGAACCATAGAAACGTCTTCACTCTTCGGTCTTCGGTCTTCAAATGTTGATGACGAACTTCTAAACTTCACAAAACTTGACAATTTTTAACTTTTCTACTCAATTTCCTTGTTGTTTGGATTTTTCTTCTTTAATTCTTCTTTACCATGGTGGTAGCAAAAATAAACTACAATATTTTTTTGATTTTTGATTTTTTTTTTTTTTTTTTTTTACATTACAATAAGTGAAAATAAAAATACAAATAATGAAACAACTAACTCCATGGACAAAGGACTTTATCACTCAATTTTTCCACACTTGTATTGTCTTGATTTTATAAATTTTATTAATTCTCATCCTATTTTCTTTTCTTTGTTGCACATAAACCTTGGACTATATCAATTTTTCTTTCAATATTCTGATGATTCTCCGTTTGTTGACGATGATGTGTTTCTATGGGTCTTGCTGATTGAGAGAGAGAGTGATGCTAACGGCAAATCGGTATTTAGAAGGAGTTTTCATCTTTAGACGTCACCCTCATGATTGACAAAAACTAGCACTCAAGAGATCAAAAGTAGTGCTGAAATTGGTGCGAAGTTGGGTAGCTCACCATTCCTACCCGGAATTGACGTACGGTGACACACACTCTAACAGCTTTTCTAGAAAGTTGCAAAAATTGAAGGTTGGTGCCTCACTTGATGTAAATTGGGTAGTCTCCACTATGGGTGATCACAATTCTACTACCGAATATCTAAACAAAGACCTAATTCGCCCTCCCGGATAGTTAAATCCAATTTTAACGCTCTAATCAACTAAGGAACCCGATTGTGTTCTCCGGTACTTCTAACTTTTGTTATTTCGGTCGATTCTCTATGTAAACATAGCTAGAAGCATGCTAGTGACTCTAAAATCTCTAAAAGTTGGAGGTTTTTACAAAAAGAGTTTTAATTTTTTTTTTTTTTTTTTTTTTTTTTTTGAAAATAAAAGGTAAAATAAAAGACTAAAAACTCTAAATGCAAATGCAAATGCACCGTCAAACCTAAATCAAACATTGTCCTCAATGTGTCACAGATAGAAAAAATTTAAACAGTCACATACCATGAGAACTATGCTGATAAGAGAAAAGGGAAGAGATTACCGGATGTCGGCAGGAGCAAGGTTGAGCTTCACTAGTCAAGGCTAGAATCCAACATTCTCAGCGGAGATCATATCGGATTAGCACAATATATGTACAAGAAGACTCAACCGTTTCAAGAAAAGAAAAATTTAACAAGTCCTACTGGATTATATACAAAAATTCACCATAAACTAACAATCTAAAGAGTTGAGGATCAACCCAATAGAAAATATATACACACATTAACAGCCTTACACAAATATAATATGATAGTGCAAGTAAGACTGTGTATGTGAATGAGTTTCCCCCAAACCTAAACTTGTGAACGGGTGTGTTTGGAAGCACAAAATCTTGCAATTTTAACGGTACATCATGCAAAAGGTCTAACTCAAAATGAGTTTTGCTAAGAACAAGCAGACATACACATTCCAACTATGGTTCCTTAAAAGTGTTATACTTTGATGCAAAATAGTCCAAGAGGACTTGGGAGGCACAAAGTTCTAGGCCTAAGTTGGGAACTCTCGTAAAAGTTGGTTTTGCAATTTTGTGACAAACTACACCTAGGTTGGGTGGAGGAGTATCAATTTGTGACTCAGAGAGAGGTTAGGTACATCTAAGTTGTTTTCATTTTTAAAATCATTTGTACCATCACACACTTTCCTAAAGTCAAAAGAGGGCAAATCATGTTCATTTTCACATGGATAATTGTACAGTTCCACATCATCATCACATATATGAATATTAGAAGAAGCATCATTCATGGGGTTCCAGGTTCCACATCAACATCAAGAGACACTTAATGTCTCTCGAACCTAAAGATTCTATTACATTTTCAAAATACACATGCTCTTCATATTCATCATCATCATCATAGCAAGAATTCATTTCTCCATTCAAAATTGTAGTATTTTTAGTATACTCATCTACCTCTAGATTAGGTTCGTATTCAATGTTAGTTGCATGAGTAAGACTAGAAACACTATTTTCAATCCTATCATTTTGTAACTCAATCAGGTTCCTTTGAAGAATCATCTTGAGTTTTTCTATTGAAGGAGAGTCTTCACTAGTGGGTATGCATTCCTCATATGGATATTCATTGTATGGTTGTGCATGAGGTTCACTAGAGAAGGGAAATTCAGACATGTTGCTATATGGATGGTCATGCATTGCATTCATTTCAAGCCTAGCATTTTGCTCCATGAGTGTTTCCATTATTGATTGCAAACTAGGAGTTGGGGGAGTATAAATTGTTCATCTCCCCACTGTGGTGAATGATGCATGTGTGCAGGTTGATTATGGTCCCAATAGTTGCCAGCATGGTCACTTCTAGACACTTCGTACATTGGATAATCATGGTTTTCCCTAGACCGCCTAAAATCATGCAAAATATAACAAGACTCACAGGTGGTCTAAGCCACCCCATAAGGTGCAAGCATGCATTTCATATTGCCTAGGGGGATTAGATTTGACAGATCGCTCATGTAGTTGCCTTTCTAAAGCGTAAACTTGAGCTTCTAATTGATCTAGAAGTGATGACCGGGTATGAGGAAAGTGTTCATTTTCAACCCGTGGTGGATGATGCATGTGCTCATAATGATTAGGGAATGTGAGGTCGGGGCCCCGAGAAGGCGCATAAACTTCCCTAAAATCACTATGGTATGTGGGGGGTTCATCCCGTGAAGCGTGCCCGTAAGCAAGCTCTCTAAGGGATTTGTTTCCATCCCCAGATGCAGACCAAAATCCTGTCATGATTTAGTACTCAAATTGAACTCAAAATTTAGTTTGGTTTATGTGGGCTTTGGTTTATGTGGGAAAGTTTGGTTTATTGGGTTTCATTTGGTTTGTTGGGTTTGGTTTTGTTTTTGTAAGCTTTGGTTGCGTGCAAAACCTAGTAGTTGGTTTTTGTGGGAAGGCCAGTGGTTGTTGGCTCAATTTGGTTTTGAGCCCAGGTTGTGTGAAACTTGCACAGCCCAGCTGATGTTGCCACCTCAACAGTTTGGGTTCTAGCCTAGATGATCTGGCCAAAGAGTGTGAAACCGCACACCAGTTGGTCGAGTGGGGAAAGCTTAGTGATTGTGGGCTTAGTTATGTGCAGAGCCCAGCAGTGTGGTTTATGTTGGCTTGGTTGTGTGCACAGCCCAGAAGTGAGTTGATTGTGAGCAGCCCAGCAGCAGAGCCCAGCTTAGGCAGAAGCGGCCCAGATTGGTTTTTAAACAGCCCAACAGGACTATGGGCTCAGTTTGGTGTGACAGAGCAGAGCCCGGTGATTGTGGCTCGGTTACAGGCGAGACCGGTAAGCTTTCTCAACACAAGTCCGAGAGCGACTTAGCTCATACCTCCGGCTATGGGCACGGCTTTTTGGCAAGGTTACACAATGAGTAATCACACGAGCTTTAACGCTTATAGGGGACAGATCAAACACAGGCTTTGCCGACGCCAAGGAGACACAGTGAAATAGCCAAACCGATTCAATCAATTCTAATGCACAACACACACAAAAGCACGGATTTTCGGCTAATACAACTTTTGCTCAAATCATGCACAAATGCCGTATTCAACGGGGGTAGCATGTCGCTCAATTGTTCACACTTTGCTCAACAGTCAAACTTAAAACCGACATCCAACTTGGTTATTCAAGTTCAAGCCTCTCCCTACTGGGGCTGGAGGGTTAAGCTCGTGGTAGGTGCTCGTGTCATTCACATAACTCATACACTTTATCACATAATTCAAAGACACTTAGTAATCAGCTCGGGGTTTGTAATCGGCTCGGGACCGATAGTTAGAGCACAACTCACGGCTCAACCACGCTCAACTCACTGACTTCAGGGGCGGAGTTAAGTGCAGGTCTTGAAGAATCCAAGGAATCACGGACAGATTGGCAAAAACAAGGCTTATGTGAATGGCACGGCCACAAAGACGGTATGTGCGGGTTTAAAGTGATCAAGACTGGGATATGTGCACCGGGTTTATGTGGCTTCAATTGTCGGTGCAGCCGAGGCTCAACGCCTTCGGAAATGGAGCTCGGGGGCAGATTGAAGTTACGCAAGGTAAGGCTTGTCGGCACGTAACCACATCGGGGGTATCACGGATCATTCTGACTCATTCACAAGGCTAGTTTCGGTGTTTCATATGAGCACAAAGAAAAAATCACGGGGCAATACACGACTAACCTCAAATCCCGAGCTTTCCTTGTCTTTCTCCCTTTGGCTTGCACAAAGACATGCACTGCGTTCTTGTCTCAACAAAGAAAGTTTTAGTTCCCAAAATGTGCAACTTAAGGCAAAGATGAATAAACTCGAGAGTAATTTGACCTGGTCGAGGATTTGACAGGGTTACTTGACTGGACGGGGTTAAGAAAGCTTAACGAAGCTTAGGTGTCAAGGCTAAGGTGCAAATGCACTGAGATGCATTAGAAAAATGATGCTAGTTACAGCTAACACTAAAGAACTAAGAAAGGAATGCAATTATAGCTAATAAAGCAATACTATAATGTAATGAAATATGCACTAGATGCAAAGATGCAAATGACAGATGAAGTAGACTACAATGCAGATCATGTACTAACAATAGAAATCAAAGGTGAAACTTAACTAAACTCTACTAATACAGGTGTTACAAAGAACAATTTAAAGTAAATATGTACAAGGGAGGACTGGAACTCAGTAAAACAAGCCAACAGTCAACAGGGCACACGCCAAGTCCCCGGCAGCGGCGCCAAAAACTTGGTAGGCCTCGGAATGTGTATATTTTATGGCCTACGGTGATAAACCGCAAGTGCACGGCGTCTATCGGAGACGCGGCAAGTACGGGTCGAACCACGAGAGACTTGTGGTGCTCTTGTATGATCTAAGGCTTGGCTAACTGAATTTCAGTGACGGTAACACAATTGTTGTTTTGCCGATACGGCTGAAGTGTTGAATGAAGTGAACCTAAACTAAAGTAAACTGTGACAAAGGGAATGCTAGGTTTTCAAATCCACCTCTAATTCTTAGTATGTGTTCAACCAAATTGAGCTCCTTGTTTCTATGGCAGTTAAGGATAGGGTGTCAATTCCACCACTTAACTAAGAAGTTTCACCTTGTAATACTTCAATGTTCAGCTAAGGTACTAACCCGGAGAATTAGTTGTCTAATCAAGCACAACTAATCAAGGGAATTAGTTTTTGGTTCTAAAGATTAAGTCACAAAGACACACAACATCTTTATACCTCGACTACAATGCATACTTGGCATGCATTGTGAAAGAAAGGCATTGGGTGCTAAAATTGAAAGTATAATTATAGTTTAAGCATGCAAGGATAATTCAACAAAATTGAAATCATAACTGGGAATTAGGGTTTCAATGAAACCCTAACAAATTAATTAGAACATGAAAATAACAAAAATACACAAATTAAATCTAAATTGAAGCACTGGCTAGCCCAGGCATACCTCAGTCATCCAATTACACCTTCTATTTATACATGCAAAAATCCCCCAAAATATCAAACCCTAATTCTCAAAAATCGAAATTAAAGATAAAATAAATCAAAACAATCGCACCCATACTCCGAATCGTTGATCTCTCCCCCGTCAATTCGTGCTCAGAACTCCTCTTGCTTTGATTAGGTGAAACCCTAGTTATATTTATCTCTCACATAGCCTCTAGGGTTGAGAGAGAGGCTCTGCGATAGACAACTAGAACTAGGGGCTGCTGTGGTTGTGCGGTTGGTGGTGATGGCAACAAGAGATAAAGGAGTTGGTGGTGGTGAGGCTCGGCATGGCTCGCTCGTAGCTTGGTCGGGAGAGGAGATGGAGAATAGCAGAGGATAAGAAAGAGAAGAAGGTGAAAGAATGGGGTGTAGTCGATAGGTGTAGGGGTATGGGTCATTTTGTCATGAGCAGACGCATCGATGGGTGATGGAAAGGCTTAGCGAGCGTAGGATCTAGCCTGGAGAAGATCCGAACGGTCGAGGGGGAGGCGAGGCGATTTGTCAGGAGCGGGAGTATCAAGACATGATGTGAACGATGGAGCGACCGTAGGATGTAGCCAAAGCGAGATCTCGACGGCTCGGGATGAGCGGGTTCGGATCCGGGTCGTGGGTAGCTCTAGCCCATGTCTTCCTTGTTGGGTTGCAACCGATTCACGCGCGGGCTTTGGCTATCTCGCTCCATAGATGTTTGACTCCAATTCTTCGTTCTTTAGCTCCTCGTTTCCGGACTTTATTTTTATTACCTAAAAACACAAAATTAATTAATACAAATATTTATTCTTGAAAACAAAGAAAACACAGAATCTGGGATAATATCTCGATTTCTAAGCGCAAAAGATGAGTAAAATGCCAATAAAAAGGTGTATAAATATGCACTATTTGGCACTCATCAATTGATCTCTCGAATCTAGAAAGTGCTCACGTGCAGCACATTTTTTTAGGGTTTAAACCAGTTTCTCACTCACCTGCCGAATTTACCAAAATCGGCGGAAACGATTTTTACCCATCAACAAGAAGATAATACTCAATACGAATGAAAACAGCAAGATCAGAACACGCAACTACAAAAAAGTAGTTGGGTCTGGCTTCACAATCCCAATAAAGTGTTTAAGTCGTTAACTTATAGGGTTTTCGAGAAAAACCTAAGGTTAAAGGAGAATCGACTCTAGTCACAACTAGTATCACACAGGAGGTGTGGGGATTAGGTTTCCCGGTTGCTAGAGTTCTCCTTTATATAGTCTTCAAATCGGGTTTGCAATCTAAGTTACCTTGGTAACAAAGCATTCAATATTCATCGTTAGATAAAAACCTGATTAGACTCAAGCTAATATCTTTCAACCGTTAGATCAGTCTTAACTTGTTACACACAAATAAAATGTGCTTTCATTTAGATATGGGTAACTGTACCTAAATGTGCACCTTTGTTGGATCAACAATAGTTAACCGAAGTTATCCATATGAGGACTTTCATATCAACCATATTCATCTGAATCACAAATAGTTCAAATGATTCAAATGAAACTAGTTATGGAGTTATTCAATTGTTTATATTCTCGTAGAAGTATACAAGACACGATCGAAGCAAAATCGATTTTGATTCACTTGAATCAATTCATGAACATTATAGCCACGGTTTGCAAAAGATTGCATTCATTATTATATATAAATGTATTAGTTCATGAACAACCGATTTTAGAACATAACCAACTCAGGTATGCAAATGGGTACGCATACCTACGTGGCCGGACTGGGTTTGGGTTCGCTAGTATGCGAACGTGTACGCATACCTTCCAAACCTCAGTTGAATTCTGGAACTTGAAGTTCACGCCAGTACGCATACGGTATGCTAACTAAGTTCCTAGACTTTCACTAACCAACAAGTACGCATAAGGGTATGCATACTATGGTTTCCGGACTTGGAATACATATATGCAACTATGCTAAATCCAATCATGGTTATTTGCTCTAAACTCCAATTTCAATTATTGAAACATTCTTAGAAGACGACAATATCTATCTCACACAAACTATTAGCTTCAAAGCAATTTTCAAGTGATCGAATAATCAATACAAAACATTCCAAGTCTACATCAAATCACTGTCGCACACAAATCATGTAAGATGTTACAAGGCGATTTTCACATGATCATCTTTTGACTTTCGCCAAGAATATAAGATGAACTTGGTTAAAGCAAAAGCTTACCAACACATATTTCGAGAAATATGTAAGCGAGTTAAACTCAGCTCGAAATATCAAATATGTATAATCAAAGTCTATATAGCTAAACGACTTTTGTCTCAAATAGGAGATAGAGTAGATAGAATTTTGAGTGATAGATGAGTTCAAGTCTCCACATGCCCCTTGTCGATGAAGTTCCACAAGCTCCCCATAGTAGTTCTTCGTCTTCAATCGATGAACTCTGTGAAGTCTAATGCTCAACTACACTTACTATCCTAATCTGAGACTTAGCTATAAGTAGACTAGAAATCAAGACTTATAGTTTTGACAACTAAACTTGAAAAATAAGCTTGAGATAACAACGCTTGCGAGTTCGACCGAGCAATGCTCTAACAGTAGGTAGTGGATTGTTCCAAATGAAAACGCAAAATGTTCAAATGCTTGAAACAGTTTCCCTGGAAACCATATTTTAAGACTGAACTCTGTATGCACATCTCAATATCCCACGGTAAATAATGTTTTATCCTTGGCAACATATAACACTGACAAAGAGTTAAAATATTCTTACTGGAAAAATGTGACAATACCAGCAAAATCAGCTACTATTGTTACATTTTGAAACATGCTTTTTGGATGGTCCATCATGAAATTTACAAGAAATGTGGACTGTTTTTCACCTTTTGTCTGCAAAGTTCAAAATGGAGAAAATAAACTTAATGAACACACATAATGTCTACCCTGATTGCAAGTAAACTATTCCGATCAAGTTCAACAATGATTTTAATTGGTCTTAAGCAGTGCATTCATGATTTCAAAGATAACCTGACACTAGATACGGAATAGACCTACTACAATATGAAAGATCAACAAACTGAAAATGTTAACCACTGGAAGATGTTCTTTAACACTCAGATTTCACTAGATGAGTTCTTCATTTATTTTCTAATGTGTCCGTCATTAATAACATCTCTGATTATTAAACATAATCTCTACTTTGTAATTTTGGTAGTTTAAAAGAGAACGGAGACTCAGTGGATACCAACATTTATCCTTTATTTTCTCATCGATCAGCATTTGTATATACCTCTTAAAATGTACATTTCCTGACGGAAAGTTAAACAGTGACCAATCCATTTTTAGGTATAGGCCCATTAGAATATCCTAAACCTAGGTCCAAAACACCCTGAATTATCCTCCACGTAATTATAGAAATAAGAGTTTTATTTCTAGAAGGTTACAAAAAAAATAGGGAGAATTACCTAATCTGTTTATCACTAGTTTTAGTGAGTCTTAAACCTATAAATGGGCACCTAGAATTCTTATAGAGGGCACGACAAAAAACTAGAGGAATACAAAACAAGAAAACAAACTAAGGAGAAGAAGCAATACCTAGGTTCAATAATTTAACCTAAAAGGTAAACATTGTAATTTTCTTTCAAACAAGCAATAAAGATTAAACTTTTCTATTGCATATCAATTGTGTTGTTTCTCTACTTTTGTCGAATTCCTAAGTCTAATAAATCAGGGTCTAGAAACTAATCATTGGTATCAGAGCTAGAAGGTAGTTAAGCAATGTTTCCTGCGATGAATGGAAGAGCTTCGATCCAAGGGTAACGTAATATTATCATTAGATCCTGATATTGACAAAAGAAGAAGAGTTTTAGTTTCGTCATCTTCAAATCCACAAGACAAGACCATGGAAAAATTAGAGGAAGATATGAAAATCATGAAGAGTGATCTAGCAGAGACGAAATCAATGAATGATGATCTAGCTACTTTAACACAGTTGTTAAAATAATGACAACCTACACAATCTAAATCAATAGATAGTTCTGATTCAATGCAGAATAGGGAAAGACAATCAAGTTTGGATGTCAATACATCATTCAAAGTGGAGGAAAGAATCAAAATCCCTGCATATAATGGACATTTGAACCCTGAAAAGTTAGATGGTTGAATCAAATCCTTAGAAGCTTATTTCAGCACTAAGGGATTCAGTGAGGAGCAAGGGATAAGTTTTGCTAGACATAGACTTGATGGTCATGCTCTTATATGGTGGGAAGCATATACGTCAGGTTTAGATACTCCAGTGACAACATGGTAGCAATTTACAACGGCTATCTAAAATTAGTTATATCCTATTGGTTATATAGAGCGTTAACGCGAGCGATGACAGTTTTTGCGTCAAGTAAAAGGGAAGAATGTGCAAGAATACACTCATGAATTTCGCAAGCAAGCTATGGCATTAAATGTGAACATGATAGATCCAGAAACCATTGAGAAGTATAAAGGGAGATTACCTTTTGCTATAAGGAAAGAGCTTGCATTATTTTCAACAACTGATATTGACGACACTTGCAAGAAAGCTATGTACATCGAGATGAAAAATCAACCTTTGGGAGCAAGGCAATCAAGAAACGAATGAGAGATTGTGAACGCTGCTCATAAAGAGGGGAGGACATATCATGTTATATAAAAAAAAACCAACTAATACTGTGAAAACTGTAAAACTGATCGACACTCGAAGGAAGGATATTGGAAATTTTATCCGGAGTTGAAGCTAACATGGTGGAAAAATCGCAAGCAAACTGCCACAACCATCTACAATGAAGAAGAAGAAGAAGAAGAAGAAGAAGAAGAAGAAGAAGAAGAAGAAGAAGAAGATGGGGTAATCGACGGATTGCCTCAGCCTGATCAAAAAATTGTGATGATGGAAAGAAAAGGGGTCGCAACTGCGACAGCATAAAAAGTCACCGATCTGGGACCATCGTTGTCAGAATTCGTTAAAGAAGAGTTATTTTGGGTGTATGCTCAAGACGACAAGACACGGTTCCTTACTTTACTTGTTAGTGGATCACAACAAAACTTGATATCCGAACAACTTGTAAAGAAACTAAATTTAAAGACAACACCACACTCTAAGCCATACCTGTTAGGATAGTTGAAGAATGATACAGAAATGCAAGTGACAGCTCAATGCACCTTCAAATTCTCCATTAACGGGAAATATATGGATCGCTTAACATGAGATGTTATCCCATTAGATGTGTGTCATATTTTTTTAGGTAGTCGTTACCTTTGGGATAGATATGCAACATACTTACGACGAGAAAATATTTTGAAGCTGGTAAAAGGTGGAAAAAAAAATCACATTCTAGCTTCTGAAGAAAAGAAGAAACTACAACTTCTGGTTGCACAACACTTGTTAAACACTAATCAGAAGTTTAGTATACTCACGGTTCGACAAGCTGCTAAAGAACTTAGTGAATTATCTTGTGAAAACTCTTGCAAGTGCACTAAAGACAAAAAGAATGATCTGCAACAGTTGTTAGAACGGTTTGAAGACACCCTACAACAGCTACAGAAGGTACCACAAAATAAACGCGTGGAACCAGAAATCAAGCTACTTGACGACCAAAATAAGTCGCCATCATCACAAGTTTCGCAAGACTTATCTATAAAGGAAGTAACAAAACAAGATCTGATTCTTATCATGAAGACACGAGTGACTAGAATTGGAGAATAAGAATCGTTTCAAAAAAGTCTTAATAGGAAAAGTTTAAAGCATGCAGAGTGGTACTCAAGAGTGCAGTTGCAAGTTAAACTTCCCCGCATTATAAGTCAATGCTTTTGAGGGACCAAAAGTGTGACGGACCGGAAAGTTAAGCCCGATGCGCACGGGGCGTGCGGGCCAATAACTCCCCCATGATGATGCTACAAAGTATGGGCCTTAAAGCTAGGCAAATGCACGTCCATCTGCCCTTGCAAGCATGGTCGTGGAGCATGATGCATCTAACTTAGCTTACATACCATTTCAAACTCACCCTTGTCCACAGAGGGTATAAGGCCATTAGGCCAAAGCATTCTTGCATGCAACACTGGCTCTGCCTCAACGTAGGGAATTCATCACTGAATTTCCTATCTAGCTGGCAACCATCATACTCCCGAGTCTTGACCAGGCATAAGGCATAAGCCTTGGACTTAGGCATAGGCCACTCCAATCCTATTGTTATTTCCCTACTATACTCACCAACTTAGCTTACTCTTTGTAGCTTGATAGGAATTATGAGCATCCACTTGCTGGCATTCAACTACAGCCTCATCAAGCTTGGCCACAATCATCTCTTGCATCCAGCTACTGAGCTAAGATGATATGAAGGGAAAAAGTGCCGCAATCATCTCACAATTAGATGATATGTGCGACAAAGTGCTGGACCGGCAATGCTGCAACTCATTGCGGCTGTATACGTACCCTTCCCTACTCTAAAGGGATCAAGCATAAACTGTATTTCATCTTCGAAAGGACAGAAACTTAAGTAAACTCAGTTGCAAGGTTGTGGCCTAGCAAAAATTGTAATGGCCTAGTCCGTATAGGCCATTCTATCAACATGCACAATAATTACGCATTATCGGGTCTGCATCATGGCATAGTGATTCCTTCGCATCATATGCTCCATTCGAAGGGTATGCAGCTATAAATAAGTCTTACCCATCATTTATACTCTTTTGGCTAAGATATGAAGCTTACTTGGCGCATAGTCCTCATATGCACCTTCAACCGACTACCCCTCCCTATATATTTAACTTGCAATTTCTATAACTTAAAAAAGAGGCGATGATTGACATGCTTGCTTCACTATTCATGGCCGTTGTCATGAAATTCTGAGTAACCGGCAATGATTGCTGAGTTCACTTTTGTGTTGCATAATGATTGTGCAACATCACCTGGACGGCCTTCACTAGCCTGTTGCACAATGATTGTGATACTCTCCTTCGGCACTCTACGGCTGATCGATGACAATGATTGCGCACCACTAGTTCTGGCTGTTGCACAATGATTGCGAAACATTCTCTCATCCATCCCGCACTGGCATATTGCACAATGATGGTGAAATATTCACTCAGCCATCCTGCTCCGTCCTGATGTACAATGATTGTTCAATATTGGCTCTAAGCCAATTATCCGCATAATGCGCAATAATTGCACTGCAACGCTCAACGCCATTTACCCAACTGGCCTAATGCATCATGATGATGCAACATTGGCCCGGGACAAACACATCTTACTATGCAAGGGAAGCTTTAATGAAGCTTTATCTCAGTCCATGGCGAATCTTTTAGCATGCGCCATGCTAAAAACACGGGGTGTTACAAAAAGCCTCCTGATGGGGGAGGTCTGATCCGTTTTTAGGTTTAAGCCCATTAGAATATCCTAAACCTAGGTCCAAAACACCCTGAACTGTTGGCCTAGAGTCAATATTGCACAATCATTGTGCATTAGACCAGAGTGGGCCGGCCGTGTGAATATTGCACAATCATTGTGCAACAGGTCAAAGAGGGCTTGCCAAGTGAATATTTCACAATTATTATGCAACAACCAGAACGAGTGTTGCGCAATCATTATGCAACATCCCGAATGAGTGGTGCGCAATCATTGTGCAACAGCCAGAACGAGTGGTGCGCAATCATTGCACATCATGCCAAAGAAGGATGGCCGGGAGAGTATTGCGCAATCATTGTGCAACAGGCTAGTGAAGGCCGTCCAGGTGATATTGTACAATCATTGTGCAACCCAGTAGTAAACTCAGCAATTATTGTCGGTTATTCAGAATTAAATGGCAACGGCCTAGTTGAACTGTATTTTAGGAAACAAAAAATTAAAATATCCTTAAGCTCTGCGAATCGGTTATAACTCAGGCGAAAAATTGGTCCGACTCAGCTCCATTAAACTTTTCGATCTCCACAATTTGCTTCATTAATTTAGGTACTTCAGGTGTTTTTCGATCCATTACCAGTGATCAGTGTTAGTAAATCCATCTTTACTTATCATTAAACCAAATAAATATGTCTGAATCAAGAGGGAATAAGTCAGGTGCGTATTCTGGATCGACTGCAAAATCAGATGAAATTGTACAACCTGATAATCTTAACCACAACTCTTATGGGTTTGTTTCTTTCATTCCAGATGAGGATATCGATAAAAGTTCAGAGGAATGGAAATATAGTTTGATTGGGCGATTAGACCTAGTTAAGCTCAAATTTGGTGTTGCTGAATCATCATTAAGGAGGCAATGGAAAACTTCAGGATAATTTTGATGTGTGTCGTAACCACAACAAATTAGTGAATATTTTTCCACTCAATTAACAAGTAATATGGTGGCGGTTAAGTTCGTTCCCACGAGGAGCAAGAGGTTTTAGTTGTCTTATAATGTCACAAAGGGGGGGTTTGTTTTATAAAGCAAAAGAAAATAAACAAAGCAATTCAAAGATAAAGTTGAAATCAATAAGAAATACAAGATCAAAGAATCGTTCTTCGTTGCAAAACAATTATGTTTTTCATCCATATGTTATTAGTCACAGATTATCACCAACCGTAGGATAGCAGGTTCGCTTAGCTAGCCCCAAAATCCCTTGTTTCACTGAGTAACAGGTCCGCTTAGTTATCAGATTCTATTCAAAAGAACCACCTTGAGGTTCGCTTACAAGATGTAATTCCCCGAACACATTAAGATTTATGAATTTAGGTTTAGTACTAGTAGTTAGACTCGGTTCGCTTGGTCCACTTTCTAGCGTTGTTTTTACACACAATTGCTCCACGGAATCCCTCCGCAAGGTCTCGTGTTTTCTACTTGTGTAAAGTATCGAGAACGATTACGTATTCCCTAACTTATACTAGATTTAGGTTGAGTTAACAAATCAATTCAGCATGCACTCTAAATAATCTATTAAACAACCATGAATGTATAAACATTCCTATTAGTAAAAACAAACGATAATCATGTGAAAACTTCAAGGTAGAATTGAAAACAAAACTCAAATCATATGTTAAAAACTAGGAATTCATCCTCAATCAATAATAAAATTAGCTACTCCTGTTAAGGAGTTCACACAAAGAATAAAGAAAAGAGAAGTGTTGTGTGTATGAAAGGTGTGTAAAAGATGCATAGAAAAGTAGAGAACTTCTCTATTTATAGGCTTCAATTTGCTTGCAATCCTCTTAGGAATAGAATCCCTTTCGCTTTGTAGCTCAACTTCCAAATCCAAGTCTTTATCAAATCTTCCATCCTCTCTTTCCAAATTCAAGAATTACTCCAACAAAAACCCATTCATCCACAGTCAATCTTCATCAATTTCAGCCACCAGATCCCATTTTCGATTTCCAGCAAACCCTAAGTTCCTTCCTCAAAACAACAACAGAACCACCTTCATCTCTATTGAATCTCTCAGGAACACCAACACCCTCACTTCTTCTCGATCTCTCCTTTTCAGTTTCTGCCATTAATACCTCAGGAGGCTGTAGCTTCTCGGCTTTCTCTCTTTCAGATGCAAAATGATTGAGAGAATTGTTCTCTCGATTTAGGGTGTATGAATTAGGGTTAGATAATCACACCCCACTCATTAGCTACCCCAGTGGGTGCCCTGCTTGGGTGCTTTTAACAATTCTTTATCAACACAAAACTGGCTATCCCTTAGCCTTGGCCAAGCTCCCAATATCACTCGCCTCTGAGATGACAATTACGCCCTTTAGCATAACTTTGGATGATCTCTTCTTCTTTTCTTCCATATGACTCCAGAGTACCTAATAACTGAAAACACGTGTAAAATACATAATTTACAAGAAAACATAGCAAAGAAAGCATAAACAATAGATAATAAATAGGATGTATTCTACACCCTATCAAATTCCCCCATACTTAGACTTTGCTAGTCCTCGAGCAAATCAAACTAAAACTCACAACTTCAAAGCGTTCCAGCGTCCCAAGCATCCAAAGAGCTATGAGGACATAGAGTTTCTGCATGCTAGTAATAAGAAGTTAGAAATACTAAATAACATATTCTCATTCTTAAATGTTGAGTGAGAAATAACCACACCATAGTGAGAGAACGCGTGTTTGAGAACGATCAATAAGCATTTTGCCTCGACTTCTGCCTCACCAAAAAGGTTTTATGAAATTGCACTCAAAAGACGTACTTTTATAGTTCTCACATGTGTGCAGGTAGGAATGAAGAGAGAATTCCTGCAACACATTGAATGGTGGGAAGGACAACTTCCGAAATATTTTAAAACCCACATCTTTTAAAATTTTGAAAAACCATTTTTCTGACGATCTCTAAGAAAAGAAATCAACCACTATTACCGAGGATGAGATTACTTACTCACCTTCACATCCGATCGCCAATTATGATAACACCACTCTCACGGCATCCAATAGAAACGTCTTCCGCTCCTCGTCTTTATCTTCTTGGTCTTCGGCTTCGGCTTCAACTTTTGATGATAAACTCTCGAACTTCATAGATCCTTGACAATTTGTAACTCTTTTTACCTTAAGTCCTTATCGCTTGAAAGTTATTTATATATTTTCCTTCCCCACTGCTTATTAAATAAATACAAAAAAAATAAATTTTCTCTTGTCTCATTTTTTTTTTTTTTTTTTCAAATTTTCATTTTTTTTTTTAACGACAAGAGAAATAAAATACAAAATAAAACAAACCATTGCCGTGGGAAAAGTACTTTACCGCTTGATTCTTCGCAACTTGTATCGTCTCGAAATCATAAACCTCAATAATTCTCACCTTTTGATTTTCTTTGCTCTTATAAATAAGTCTTCACTTGTATGTATGATCATTGTATTGTAAGTCCTCAACATATATGTAAAAATCTGCTCTTTGTATGTTGCTTTACTTGAATTTGAAATTTGGTCTTTTTCTCGTTCCGTTGCTTGTAAACCTTGAACGTGTTCAACTTTCCTTATAGATTTTGATGTCGCTCCTTGTTGATGATGATGGTGTTTCTATGGACCCGTTGTTGTGGAGAGAATGGTGCTAATCTAAATCGAACTACAAGAAGGAGGCTTTCATCTATAGACGTCACCCTCATGATTGACAAAATTAGCACTCAAGAGATCAAAGAGTAGTGCTTCTATTGGTGGGAGGTTGGGTAGCTCATCATTCTATCCGGAATTAACGTACGGTGACACACACTCAAAAGAAAGCTCTTTAGTTAGATGGAAAGAATATTTGGTCGGTGCCTCACATGATATAAAAACAAAACGGGTAGTCTCCACTAATGATTGATCAACAACTCTAATAATGCATTTCTCCCTGCTCCTAATTTGCATCACCGGCATGATTAAATCCATTATTTAACACTCTAACAAGTAAGAAATCCGAATTTAGTTCCCTAACACTTCCAAGTTCAATTATGTCCGTCAGAATTCTCTATGTAAACATACCTAGAAGTATGCTAGTGACTCTAAAATCTCTACAAGTTGGAGGTTTTATGCAAAAAAAATTTTTTTTAAATACAAGCTTAACCACTCCCCCACACTTAAACCTTACATTGTCCTCAATGTAATTAAATCGTCCTAGTAAAGTCAAGGTGGGAAACTTTAACATGATATGGAACAAGAAAAATAAACAAAAATAAAAAGCAAAAGGATAAGGATAAGAAATACAAAACCTATGGGTTGCCTCCCATGAAGCGCTTGTTTTAAAGTCGACGGCCCGACTTAGCCTTTGCTTCACATTACTCCTCCAGAGAGAGCACATCTGGAAGTCCAATTACGTCCACATGCTCCGTTGGAAAGTTTTCATAATATGGCTTTAACCTATGGCCGTTGACTTTCAAAGGTTGTCCTGTTTTTTCGCTAACAATTTCAACTGCACCATAATCATAAACATTAGTAACAACAAATGGTCCCACCCAACGAGACTTAAGCTTACCCGGAAATAAACGTAAACGAGTATTAAATAAAAGAACTTTTTGCCCCACAACAAAACTTTTCTGAGAAATCATCTTGTCATGAAAAAGCTTGGTCTTTTCCTCGTAAATCCGGGCACTCTCGTAAGCATCATTACGTATCTCCTCTAGCTCATTTAATTGTAACTTTCTTTGCTTCCCCGCTTCATCATACTCCATGTTGCATTTCTTTATTGCCCAATAAGCCTTATGTTCAAGTTCAACCGGAAGATGACAAGCTTTGCCATAAACCAACCAATATGGAGACATACCAATTGGTGTCTTGTACGTCGATCTATACGCCCAAAGTGCATCATTGAGCTTAAAGCTCCAATCTTTCCTTGTTTTATTCACCGTTTTCTCAAGAATGGACTTGATCTCACGATTTGAAATTTCCGCTTGTCCACTAGTTTGTGGATGGTAAGGCGTACCAATTTTGTGTGTTATGTTGTACTTCTTGAGGAGAGCGTGGAAAGACTTCTTGAAATGTGAGCCTCCATCGCTTATCACCACTGTTGGTGTACCATGCCTAGTGAATATGTTTTCTCTTACAAAATCACAAACAACTTGAGAATCATTAGTCTTGGTGGCTCTAGCTTCCACCCATTTCGAAACATAATCTACGGCAAGAAGTATATAAAAGTTTCCATTCGAATTGACAAAAGGGCCCATAAAATCGATACCCCACACATCAAAAATCTCAACGACGATAATTGGTGTGAGTGGCATTTGATTTCGAGCACCTAGATTGCCCGTTCTTTGACATCTATCACATGATTTACAAAAAATATATGAATCTTCAAACAAAGTAGGCCAATAAAATCCACTCTCGAGTACTTTGAGAGCGGTCCGTTTAGAACCAAAATGGCCACCACAAGCAAGAGTGTGGAAAAATGAGAGAATGGATTGAAATTCGGAGTTAGGTATTATTTGATCAACGCCATATTTCCATAAGTATGGTTCATCCCACACATATTGCTTAGATACCTTCTTAAGTTTCATCTTTTGGAAGTTGGACATTGTACTAGGTACCTTCCTTGTCACCAAGTAATTCACTATATCCGCGTACCAAGGTGTTGATTTTTCCAAGGAGAAAAGTTGCTCGTCCGGAAAGCGGTCTTATAATGGAAGTTCTTCTTGAGACATAACAAGTCTACTAAGATGATCCGCAACGGTATTCTCCACACCTTTCTTATCTCGAATTTCTATGTCGAACTCTTGTAGTAATAGGATCCACCGGATTAGTCTTGGCTTAGCTTCTTTCTTCTTTATTAAGTGTCTTAGTGCGGCATGATCGGAATACACAATAACCTTTGTGCCCACCAAGTATGATCGAAATTTTTCCAATGCAAAAACTATAGCCAATAACTCCTTCTTCGTGGTAGAATAGTTGATTTTTGCATCATTAAGGGTTCTATATGCATAATAAATAACATGGGACAACTTGTACACTCTTTGACCCAAAACGGCTCCAACCGCATAATCACTAGCATCACACATTAATTCAAATGGAAGACTCCAATCCGGTGACTTGATAATTGGCGCACTTGTCAACATTGCTTTCAATTTGTCAAAGGCATCCTTGCATTCCTTGTTGAAGTCAAAAGGTATCTCCTTTTGTAATAACTTGCACATCGGCATGGAGATTTTGGAGAAATCCTTGATAAACCGCCTATAGAAACCTGCATGGCCAAGAAATGAACGAATTTCCCTCACCGAAGTGGGATATTGTAAGTTTCTTATTAAATCTATCTTTGACTTGTCCACTTCGATCCCTCGAGAGGACACAATGTGACCAAGTACTATGCCGTGGTTTACCATAAAATGACATTTCTCCCAATTAAGGACAAGGTTTGTGTCTATGCATCGTTTAAGAACTAGTTCAAGGTTGTGTAAACAACTATCAAAAGAATTGCCATAAACACTAAAGTCATCCATAAATACCTCAATGATGCGCTCCACATAATCCGAGAATATACTTACCATGCATCTTTGGAAAGTAGCCGGTGCATTGCAAAGGCCAAACGGCATCCGTCTATACGCAAATGTTCCAAACGGACAAGTGAAAGTGGTCTTCTCTTGGTCCTCCGGTGCAATAACAATTTGGTTGTATCCCGAATAACCGTCCAGGAAATAATAATGAGAATCCCCGCTAACCGCTCCAACATTTGATCAATGAAAGGTAAAGGAAAGTGATCCTTTCGGGTTGCGGAATTAAGATTTTTATAGTCAATGCACACTCTCCAACCGGTTTGAACTCTTGTAGGAACAAGTTCATCGTCTTGATTTCTAACAACCGTGACACCGGACTTCTTTGGTACCACTTGTACTGGACTAACCCACTTGCTATCGAAAATTGGGTAGATCACCCCCATACTTAGCAATTTGAGTATCTCTTTCTTCACAACCTCTATCATGGGAGGATTAAGCCTACGTTGAGCATCACGTATCGGCTTCACGTTCTCTTCCATTAGAATCCTATGCATGCACATGGATGGACTAATGCCTTTGATGTCCGCAATTGTCCACCCAATAGCCGTTTTTGCTCTTTTAAGAGTCTAAGAAAACGGTCTTCTTGTACCGGTGTGAGGTTCTTTGCAATAATCACCGGAAGCTCATCTCCATCTCCCAAGAAAGCATACTTCAAATGGTCCGGAAGTGGCTTCAACTCTAGTTTGGGCGCCTTCACAATAGATGGTACAAGTATTTCATCATTCACGGGTAAAGAAATATATGAAACATTACCCTTTTTAGCTTCTTGTAATGTCGTCAAGGCACCACACATCTCCACCAATTCCTCAACATCCAAGTTAGACAAGCCGTGGATGTCTAATTCAATGCTCTTTTGCAACACCACATCAAGTTCATCCTCTTGACTCAATTCCACCATTTGTTGCGCTAATGAACCAATCACATCAATGGAGTAAACGGAATGCACATCACTTGGGTAGCGCATGGCTTCAAATATGTTAAAGTGTATTATCTCCTTGTCGAATTCCATAGTGAGTGTACCCTTATCAACATCAATCTTCGTCTTTGCGGTCTTCATAAATGGCCTCCCAAGAAGTAAATAAGTAGATGACCGATTCTCATTGGTGTTCATATCCACCACGAAGAAATCAACCGGAAAAATTAGTTGATTCACTTGCACTAGCACGTCTTCTACAAGTCCCTTAGGATATATGTTAGACTTGTTTGCTAATTGGATAATAACTCTTGTCTCTTTCAAAGGTCCAAGATTCAAGGAGTCATATATTTCGGCCGACATGACACTAATGGAAGCTCCCAAATCAAGTAAAGCATGTTCAAACCTTTTAGTACCAATAGTAATTGGCACCGTGAAACCACCGGGATCCGTGCACTTTGTAGGCATATTCTTCAATAGCATAGCCGACGCACTCTCGCCAACTTTAGTAATTTCATTATCAAGCAACCTATCCTTCTTTGTGCATAATTCCTTCATGAACTTAGCATATCTTGGCATTGTCTTGATGGCCTCGATGAATGGGATGTTGATTTCAATCTTCTTGAAGATATCCATGAGTGCCTTGTCTTGAGCTTCTTTCTTGGATTTAGCAAAACGACTAGGAAAAGGAGGTGGAGTAGTGAAAGTAGGAACCGGTTCCTTGGATTGGTCGGTTGGTGTTGAATTCTCCTTTGGTGCGGCTTCCTCCTTGTCTTTGACTAACTCTTCACTAGCTTCTTCATGATGAGGATTCTCCACTTGTCTTCCACTCCTTAAAGTAACCGCATTAACATTCTTTCTTGGGTTCACAAATGGTTGTGAAGGAAGCTTTGTGGATGCTTGAGATTTCAATAGGTTCACATCGGTCGCCAATTATCCCATTTGAGTTTGTAAATCCTTGATGGCCGATTCATTCTTTTGTTGGCTTTGTTGTAACATAGAAGTAAGACCTTGCATGCCTTGCATTAACGCATTGAGCTTGTCATCACTCGAAGAATCATGCTCCTTGACTTGTTGTGGTTGGAATTGTTGTTGAGGTTGGAAGCGTGATTGTTGGAACCACCTTGTTGCACATATGGATTAGGAACCGCCGCTTGTTTGTTGGCATAACTAAAGTTAGGATGATCCTTCCAACCGGGATTGTAAGTATTGGAATATGGATCGTACCTTGGCCTTTGATTTGGATATAAAGCATTTACTTATTCGGTCTCATCATACAGAATAATTACCGCGGCCATTCGTTGCACTACCCTCTCTATGTTACCCATCCTTTGATCAAGGTATGATGATAAATTACTAACTTCATGCACCGACCTAATCATTGGTTCACCTCTTGTATAAAATTGTTGCGAGTTCTCTGCCATGCTTTCAATCAACTCGGTAGCTTGGGTCACCGTCTTGTTCACTAGTGCACCACCACCCACGGCGTCAAGAAGAGATCTATCACTTGGTTGGAGTCCTTCATAGAAGTATTGGACTATCATAACGTCACTGAATTGATGGTGTGGACAACTTGCCACCAATCTCTTGTATCGCTCCCGACATTCATACAATGACTCTCCCACATTTTGCTTCATCCCACAAATCTCCTTGTGAATTTGAGTAGCTTTTGATGCAGGAAAATACCTCTCGAGGAAAAGTCTCTTCATCCCATTCCATGTTGTGATACTTCCGGAAGGCAAATAATACAACCACTCCTTAGCATTGCCCGCCAAAGAGAACGGGAAAGCTTTCAACATTGCTTCATCCTCATTAGTCTCCGGTGGAAGTATGGCCATGACTATGGTATAGAAGTCCATAAGATGTTTGTTTGGATCTTCATTCACCATGCCATGAAACTTTGGTAACTCTCTAATCAACCCCGGTTTGATCTCGAAGGTTGAGTTAGTTTGGATACACCATTGTTGTGTACCGAGCTTGTGAGAAGCTAGGTCCTTGAGTGTACAATCAGCCATTGCTTCTTCTTTTATGTCCGAATCTGCGAACTCACTTGATGAAGAAGGAGGAAGTGGAGTGTTAACCGCTCGAATGAAATCCTTTAGTTGAGTGCCGGATCGAAGACGTATTGGACTCGGTCTGCCCTCTTTAAGCATTCACCAAAGGTATACTACCTGAAACAAGATTCTCAAAAACTAAGTTAGATATGGTATAGAATCTAACAAAGCTAAAAGAAAGCAAAAAGAAAAATAAAAACAACTAAAATCGTCCGTCGCTCCCTAAGCAGCCGACGCCAAAATTTGATGCGTGTCGTAACCACAACAAATTAGTGAATATTTTTCTACTCAATTAACAAGTAATATGGTGGTAGTTAAGTTCGTTCCCACGAGGAGCAAGAGGTTTTAGTTGTCTTATAATGTCACAAAGGGGGGGTTTGTTTTATAAAGCAAAAGAAAATAAACAAAGCAATTCAAAGATAAAGTTGAAATCAATAAGAGAGACAAGATCAGAGAATCGTTCTTCATTGCAAAACAATGATTCAAGTTATGTTTTTCATCCATATGTTATTAGTCACAGATTATCACCAACCGTAGGATAGCAGGTTCGCTTAGCTAGCCCCAAAATCCCTTGTTTCACTGAGTAACAGGTCCGCTTAGTTATCAGATTCTATTCAAAAGAACCACCTTGAGGTTCGCTTACAAGATGTAATTCCCCGAACACATTAAGATTTATGAATTTAGGTTTAGTACTAGTAGTTAAACTCGTTTCCCTTGGTCCACTTTCTAGCGTTTGTTTTTACACACAATTGCTCCACGGAATCCCTCCACAAGGTCTCGTGTTTTCTACTTGTGTAAAGTGTCGAGAATAATTACGTATTCCCTAACTTATACTATATTTAGGTTGAGTTAACAAATCAATTCAGCGTGCACTCTAAATAATCTGTCAAACAACCATGAATGTATAAACATTCCTATTAGTAAAAACAAACGATAATCATGTGAAAAACTTCAAGGTAGATTGAAAACAAAACTCAAATCATATGTTAAAAACTAGGAATTCAACCTCAATCAATAATAAAATTAGCTACTCATGTTAAGGAGTTCACACAAAGAATAAAGAAAACAGAAGTGTTGTGTGTATGAAAGGTGTGTAAAAGATGTATAGAAAAGTAGAGAACTTCTCTATTTATAGGCTTCAATTTGCTTGCAATCCTCTTAGGAATAGAATCCCTTTCCCTTTGTAGCTCAACTTCCAAATCCAAGTCTTTCTCAAATCTTCCATCCTCTCTTTCCAAATTCAAGAATTACTCCAACAAAAACCCATTCATCCACAGTCAATCTTCATCAATTTCAGCCACCAGATCCCCTTTTCGATTTCCAGCAAACCCTAAGTTCCTTCCTCAAAACAATAACAGAACCACCTTCATCTCCATTGAACCTCTCAGGAACACCAACACCCTCACTTCTTCTCGATCTCTCCTTTTCAGTTTCTGTCATTAATACCTCAAGTGGCTGTAGCTTCTCGGCTTTCTCTCTTACAGATGCAAAATGATTGAGAGAATTGTTCTCTCGATTTAGGGTGTAGGAATTAGGGTTAGATAATCACACCCCACTCATTAGCTACCCCTAATTCTTTGGAATTGGGTGCCCTGCTTGGGTGCTTTTAACAGTTCTTTATCAACACAAAACTGGCTATCCCTTAGCTTTGGCCAAGCTCCCAATATCACTCGCCTCTGAGATGACAATTACGCCCTTTAGCATAACTTTGGATGATTTCTTCTTCTTTTCTTCCACATGACTCCAGAGTACCTAATAACTGAAAACACGCGTAAAATACATAATTTACAAGAAAACATAGCAAATAAAGCATAAATAATAGATAATAAATAGGGTGTATTCTACACCCTATCAAATTTCAATTAATTCCAATTGGAAAAGGTTACTTTATTATTAAGCTTGAGAATGAACTTGATATGAACTTGATATGGAATGGAGATTCGGAAGTTGATTCACAAGACCTTAAACTAAGAAAATGGGAGCCAAATTTCAATCCAAAAACTCAAAAATCTTCTATGTCTTATGTTTGGGTACAACTTACTAGGCTAAGCATAGAATACTGGAAGGAGAAGATTTTGATGAATATTGGTAAGGCTTTGGGTAGACCAGTGAAGGTTGATGATACAACTCTTAAGAAGGAATCATGATATTATGCAAACATCCTGGTGGAAATGGATCTAGCAAAAGAAATTCCTAGCAAAATTTGTGTTAAATCTAAGTATGACACATTTGATCAAGCAATAAATATTCCTAATATGCCAAAGTTTTGTTATCATTGCAAGAAAGTAGGTCATTACACAACAGAATGCATAAATAAAAAAAGGGAGCATGAACCATCATCCGATGAAGCTGTGAATCAACCTAAGAAAGTTTGGAGAGTAGTGACTAAAAAGAAGACAATTCCTCAGGTGGGTTTTGATATCTGTAATCCTGTGGTGCCAGTGGAATCTTGTTTTGTATCTGGGGAACCAAGTACTCCAAATTTACAAGAGTTTGAAACTTCACAAAACATACCAAACATTTCAGGTAAATTTCAAGTGCCAGTGGAATCTAGTTTTGTACCAAGTACTCCAAATTTACAAGAGTTAGAAACTTCACAGAACATACCTAATAAGTCAGGTAAATTTCAAGTACTTTAGGAATTGAATGATGAAATTTTTAATTCAAATATTGAGTTCCCAGCTCTTTCTGTTGAGAAGCTATTAAGAGCGGCTGCTGGTGCTCCTGCTATTAACAATACTAGCACAATTATACCTCCCATTGGTAGACAAATGTCAAGTGAAAATATGCCTAAAGCTAAACAGAAACAATACAGGAGAGCACATTTACTACAAGAAAACAAGCTGCAAATTTGGTAATTAATGGTGGTAAAAGAGAGTTATTGAGAAGAAACCCTTCTCAAGCTCAATCTTCTAAATGGAAGTAGTGTTTTGGAATCGCAGAGGCCTTAGAAGAATAAGGGCCAGAGATAAACTTAGGAGTTTAGTAAAATCCTTTAATCCTTCTTTAATTATTATTGCAGAACCAAAAGTACATTATTCTTCAGATTTCTGTAAAAAGTTGAAGTTATCAAGAATGCATTATGAAGCAATACACAATTCAAAAAATGGTAATAAAGGTAATATTTGGGTTTTGTGGAGCTCTTCAATTCAGAGACCGAAAATAATTCTCTCATCTGATCAATCAATAACAGTGGAAGTAGGAGATTCTTTAATAACTGGTGTTCATGTTGTATCTTTAACAATAAATAGAAGAAGTTTATGGAATGATTTGGTTTCAATTAGTACTTTAGATAAGCCTTGGTTGGTAATGGGGGATTTTCAATACTATTATGAAAGAAGATGAAAAGAAAGGTGGACTAAATCCTCTGTTGATATCAATGTTGGAATTTAACAATTGTTTACATAGTTGTGGTCTGATCCAAGCACCAAAAAATGGATTGAAATTTTCATGGTGTAATAATAGATCTGGTAAAAGAGAATTGTATGCAATTTAGACAGAGTTGTGTTTAATGATAAATGGTTAGAAAAGTTCTCAAGTTGGGGGTACAAAGTTGGTAGCAGAGGTGTTTCAGATCATAGTACTCTATATGGAGGGCCTGCTGACATCCCAAAGCCTAAGAATGCTCCATTTAGAGCACTGAAAGCTTGGAAAACTCGACCTGATTTTTTGAATATTATTACAAAGTCTTGGAAAAAACATCTTGAAGGTAATCCTATCTTTGTTTTTATGAGTAAAATAAAAAGATTAAAAATTAACTTGAAGGACTGGAACTGGTCAGTATTTGGTGATGTTAATAAGAAACTGAAGCATATAAAAGATGAAGTATTAATAGCTACAGCAGCATCAGATAATGATCCTTCAGATACCATTTTATTGAATAATCTTGTTACTACAAGGGGTAAGCAAGAGGTTTTACTTCAACAACAAAGATAGATTATACAACAAAAATCTAGAGTAAGTTGGTTAAAAGATGGAGCATCTAATTCAAGATACTTTTATATCCAGATGAAACTCGGACAAGCTCAAAGTATGATAACAGAACTTGAAAATGATGAAGGAAATATTCTCACTGATCAAAAAGAGATTGCAAAAGAGCTGGTAAATCATTATGAAGCAAAGTTCAAATATCAGGATGTTAATATAGATGAGAGTATTTTTATAAGTATTACTAATGTTATTACAAGAGAAGACAACAACATGATTAATGCCATTCCTTCTGATGAAGAAATTAAAGATGCAGTCTTTGCATTGAATCCTGAAAGTGCCCCAGGCCCTGATGGCTTTGCAGGATGGTTTTATAGGTTCTCATGGGAAGTAATTGGTCTTGAATTCACAAAAGCAATTCAGTTTTGTTGGAGCAAAGGTTTTATTCCAAATGTATTAAATGTTAATTTCTTAAAATTACTCCCAAAAGTGAATAATGCAAAAAAAAACTAAGCAATTCAGACCAATTGGTCTTATGAACTTCGGTTTCAAAGTTTTTACTAAAATTCGGGATACAAGGTTGGAGAAGGTGATAAATAATATAGTGTCCCCCCAGCAAGGAGCTTTTATAAAAGGAAGAACAATTCAAGAACAAGTTGCTCTTGCATCTGAGTTGATCAATGAAATTGAAATAAAGAGGAGAGGTGGAAATTTTGGTATCAAGCTTGATATAACTCAAGCATATGATTCCCTTAGCTGGAAATTCTTACTTCAGGAATTACACAGTTTTGGCTTATCAGATAAAGGATTGCAATCGTCTTTACACCAAATCTTATTAAATCGCAAGAGTATCAGTTTTAGTCAATGGAGGACCTGAAGGCTACTTTAATGTTGGTAGAGGCCTAAGACAGGGTGACCCATTGTCTCCCATGCTCTTTGTCATAGCTGAAGATATTCTTAGCAGAAACATTACAAAAATGATCCAAGATGGCAGCTTGAAAGTTACGGTGAACAGAGGAGGTGTGCAACCTTCTCACATTTTCTTTGCAGATGACATCTTCCTATTTTGTAATGGTGAAAAAAGAAATGTTAGAAAGCTAATGAATCTTCTCAACAAGTATCAAGATGCATCAGGACAACAAGTTAATTTGGAGAAAAGTAAGTGCTTCATGGGTGGTACTTGCCAAAATAGAAGACTACAAATTTCTCAAGAATGTAATGTTACTTTGGCTGATTTTCCAGACAAGTATTTGGGGGTGATGTTGGTGCAAGGCAGTGTGAAAACTCACCATGTATGGAGTGTGGTAGATATGATGCAAGAAAGATTGGCTGGTTGGAAAGGTAAGGTTCTATCTTTTCAAGAAAGACTCATCCTGGTTAAATTTTTGTTTTGAATAGCTTTCCAATATATTCAATGTCAGTGTATAAGTAGCCTAAGAGGGTAATAAGGGAGTGTGAAAGAATAATTAGGAATTTTTTATGGTCAGGGGATCCTGTAACTAGAAAAATGATAACCCTGGAATGGAATAAGACTTGCTCTCCAATAAGTGAAGGTGGTCTTGGGTTGAGAAGACTTGAGATCATCAATAAAGCTCTTTTAATGAAGCTACTTTGGAGAATTCAAAATGGAAATGATGATTGGTCAAAAAAAATTCAAGCAAAGTACAAAAATAAAAATGGTGATTGGATTACTTATTACAAGAAGTCTTCTATTTGGCCAGGAATAAAGTGGATAATAGGTGAAGTGGAGGAAAACACTAGATGGATTGTTAGTGGTGGAAGTAATATCTCTTCTTGGAAAGATAAATGGGTGAGGGAGAAAACATTGCAAGATTTGTATCCTGAAAATAATTATCTGCTGCAGTTCCCAGATATGAAAGTGTCAGACTTTTTACTTGATGGGGAATGGATTGTGCCAACTGAACTCTTGGAAATGATTAATATAAATGACTTACCAGTAGTGGGTGCAGGTGAAGACAAGAGAATATGGACTGGCACTATCACAGGTCAGTTTACAGTAGCTTCAACAGTGGAAGTCATGCGACAAAAATTCCCTCCTCTCCATTGGACAAAAAAGGTATGGCACAAATCTATTCATCCTAGTATTTCTAGCAACATTTGGAAACTAGGTAGAAATATTTGAAAAAACTGATGATAATATGAAGAAGAGAAATTTCCATATGGTATCAAGGTGCATATTATGCGGGAAAAAGGAGGAAACAAGAGATCATATGCTTTGGTATTGTAATTACAGTGATCATTTGGAGCTGGCTTGGTGGCATCTTTAACTTTAAAAATCCAAGATCTTTTGAGGAAATATTTCAGTTGGCAAAAAACAAGAGTCCAGCTATCAAAGAAATATGGCGGTTGAGTGCATTTGTCACTATGAAGGAACTTTGGTTCTTGAGAAATGACTGCACTTATGGTGAAAGAAAATGTGATATCAATGTCACTAAGAAGAGGATAATGAAAGTCAACTGCATGTGATATTAGAATGAAAGCACATATGTGGAATAGTCAATATGATCTGCAAGTACTCAAAAGTTTGGATTGAAGACCGTAAGGGTGAAGAGCTTGATAATCAAAGAAGTTTATTTCCAACTACCAAGTCATGGTAAATTATTACTATGATGTGATGGTGCCTCTAAAGGAAACCCAGGTATGGCTGCATATGGGATAGTTGGGAGAACTCATACAAGGGAATTTGTGGTTGCAATTTCAGGAGGATTAGGCATATCTACTAATTTTTATGCAGAGGTCTTTGCTATACTTATTGCAGGGGAATGGGCAATGCATAATGGATTCCAGAACTTGTATTCGTAACACATTCTCAAGCGATTAAGAATGCCTTCCATAGTAAGAGACTTCCTTGGCTTGCAATAACAAGATGGGAAAGGATATGTGCTGAAGTGTTATCTTGGAGCTTCACTCACAGTTACAGAGAAATTAACTTCTCTGCTGACAACATGGCAAAAATGGGAGCTTCTCTTGGTAGGGGAGAACAAAGAGTATATGATAGTAAACCATCATTCTTGGGTTGTCTGGAAAGCCCAGACCAAATTTATTTTAGATTTTGTTAAAAGCCATATAATGGGCTTCTTTTGAGTTTCTTTTTTGCTTTTACATTTCTTGAGTTGTAATTCCTTTGAACTCCTTTGGTTATTAATAAAATTTTATTGTCAACGGCCTAGCCTTGGGACTTGGTGAAGTCATTTTTCTTCCATTTCCAAAGTTTTAGAAATTGTGAGTTAACATATATAGGGAGGGGTAGCTGGTTGAAGGTGCACATGCGGACTATGCACCAAGTAAGCTTCATATATTAGCCAAAAGAGTATAAATGATGCATAAGCCTCATTTATAGTTGTGTAGCCTTGCGAATGGAGCATATGATGTGAAGGCATCACTATTCCATGCTGCGGACCCGCTGATGCATAATTATTTTGCATGTTGACGGAACGACCTATACGGACTAGGCCATTACCATTTTTTCTAGGCCACAGCCTTGCAACTGAGATTGCTTATTTTTTTGTCCCTTCAAGGATGAACTACGGTCTGTTCTTGATCCCTTTAGAGTAGAGAAGGGTATGTAGGCAGATGCAATGAGTTGCAGCATTACCGGTCCAACACTTTTGTAAGGACCCTCAAGCACGTCAACGCTATTAGACCAGTCAAGAGACGAATTAACCGCTAATGACTCGATTAGTTAACGTATATTTTAATTAATAGAAATTAGTCTAACAATAATTTGGATATGAAACTAGTACCACTGGATAGACCTTGAAAAGTTGCGCGATGTGGACTACTCAAACGTGTTATTCGGATACCGGACGAAGAAGATATCATCAGATTAGAGTGAAGGAAAAAATCGTATTTTCATTGATAGACCGACCCGGGATGCCCTTATCCATTTCGTAGGCGCCTTGATGGTAGGTCTCTAAACAAGCCTACGACTATGTCTAACTGCAAGTGCACGACGTCTGTTTTAGACAAAGCAAATACAGGTTGATCCTCAGGGACAAGGTGGATGTAAAGTTGAAACTATGGTTTTACTACAACTGATTTCAAATAAAGAGTAACCAAGAGGGGGGTTATGTGTCGATACGACAAGATGTTGGAAGTGATTGAAATATTAAAGTAGAATGTAACAGATTGTAAACAATTAGATGAGAGGTGCTAGGGTGGTTGAATCCACCTCCTAACCTTAGCTAAGTCAGTTCAGTCTCAATATTATTCTTGTCCCTTGTAATGGAAACCAGTCAAGATGCTAGTCTGTTGTTTATCCAGGGTAGTCTCAAGTAGAAGGCCTAATATCAACTAAGGTAACTAATCCCTAGCATAAGCTGTCTTCTTGCAACACAACTCATCACAGATTAATTTAGTCTCTTAAGCATGAGTTGACGCATAATATAGAGTTATTCTATCTACCTATGTTGCATAGCAAACAAAAGGTGAAAGCAATATACTGCAACATAATGATTAAACCATTCCTAGTTCAGATTAAGCTCAACAATAATAATGATCAAAACATGAATAACCTAGCATCAGATTAAGGGTTTCATCTAAACCCTAGCAAAAGTAATTAGAACATGATGATAATACTGAAAACAAACATAAACTAATGCTTGGTGCACCGGCTAATCCGGGCATGCCTTTTACATCACAATATCCCTCTATTTATACACAATTTTCACTCAAGTTGAATTCAATTCAACAATTAACAAAGACCCACTTACCAAAACGCGTTTCTCTGACAGTTTCTATCTTTAATTCATCTCTGCAAACCTACTTTTCCATCTGTTGAAGATAACCCTAACCTATCTCTCTCAAACTTAGCTTTTAGGGTTACTATTCTTGATAAGAAAGAAGATAAGGGTGAGAGAGATAGATATTAGAGATTCAATTGATGTTAATTAAGGTGGTGGTTATGTGCAGAGATGTAGGGGCGATGGGAGATGGAAGTGGTGAAGGTGTTGTGAAAGAGAGAAAGAGAAGCAGAGGGAGTTGGGTTCTGTTCGACTGAAGGAGGGGATAAAGGGTGTTACGGTGTTAAGCAGTTGCATCAATATTGATATACCGGGTGGAATGTTTGTTGGGTGTTACGCATCAACATCAGGTTTGATGTCTCGGGTGGGATGTTAAGCAGTTGTATCCAATCCGACGGTTCAGGCGAGGAAACGAGTTTGGGTATGGATTTAGGTTAGGGTCTTATCACTTCTTCCAAGCCCGATTCATCTTGTTATCCCACTGCTTGAGTAGCTCTTGCAAGCGGCTTACGGAATGAGTGCAAGAGGATTGCAGCTGCTCTTTGCACAACATTTCTTCTGAGTTTCTCAAGCCTTTACGCCTCTGGCCACCAATTGCCTGCTCTTTTGGCTTCTCAAATCTTCCAAGCTTTATTTAGTACCTAAAAACACAAAATTAATTCGTAAAATATTTATTCTTGAAAACGATGAAAATACAAAAATTGGGATAAAATGGGAATTTAAAGCACAAAAGATGAGTTAATCACAATAAAAAAAGATATAGAAATATGCAATATTTGACACTTGTCACTTGATAATTTTGTTGGTCTTATCACCAACATTGGATCGAAGAGAATTCATTATTCTCTTATCTTTCTCTTTCTTCTTCTTCATTTTTCTTCTTCTCTGTTCTTTCTCTTTTCTCTGTCGAATTTAGTTCTATTTGAATTGAAACTAGTTGGTGTTAATGATTCATAGTTAGGTTGTAGGGTGTTGATTACAAGGAGTATGGGATGGAGCTGTGATTGATTGAACTCGGGGAGGAGAAGAAAGTGATGTTGATGTAAATCGAAGTTAGGGTTAGAGTTTAATTCTTGAGATGGAGGAATCAATTAAAGATTGAGTTTCTGATAGATGGAGAACCGATAGGTTATTATGGAATTGACGAGGTGAAGCTTTTCTGGTGTTGAATCAAATCTAGAGAATTATGGTTGGTATTAAGAGGAAGATGGAATTGGTGAATTTAGGGTGTTGTTGGTGGATTAAAATTAGGGTTCTACGACTTGAGGATGTTGAAGTTGGGAGCTTTTGAGTGGAGAAGATGGAGAATTGTGGTTGTAGCATAGGTCATGTTGAGATACAGGGGAAGTGAAGTTTCAAATATAATGAAGTTGATGGTTTGGGAATCTATGAAGTGAATTAGCTATGAAGCATGAAGATGAATTGGGTGTTGGCTAGTCAGATAAGATAACAAAGGTTGTGGTGCTGTTCAACTGAATTGGTGGTGTTGTAAGAATTCTGAGTTTTTATCTCAGATAGTGATGATGTGTGTTAATCTGGATTGAGATGGTGATACAAGTGATGTTGTTTTTATTCAAGTATGGTTGGATATTGAATTAGTTGAAGGTTACTTAGAATGGGAACTGCAGGTGGTAGCAATAAATAGAAGTGGTGATATGAAATGTATGCAAGTGTAATTGGTGATATGCAAGTTATTGTAATGATCTTATCGTTGAGTCTGGTGGTCATATGGCAGGTGGTAATGAAGATGAATGTAGTTGGTAGTATGGTGTTGCCATTGCAGTCTAATGGGTTGATATCTAGAGATGGTGTTGTAGTTTATAAATTGTATAGATGGAGCTTGTAGTCATTAAGTTGAGATTGTTGTTATTTACAAATGAACTTGAAGTTGCAGTCCATGAAGATTGGTAATTATAGACTTGTAAAAAGCAATTGTCGTGATGCATCATTTTAATGCATTAGTTTGTGGCATGAGCTTATGGCTCAGGCCTTGTGTTTTTGCATGTTAATCATCCCAGTCAGTCTAGCTGACTTACCTGACTCAGACCACCTGACTGAGTTAACCCTTTGACCTGAATCAGTCTTGTTGACTGAGTTGACTCACTGTTTCCGATTTGATCCAGTTGAACCTTTGACCGATTCTTATTTTACTCGTTGACCAGTTGACCATTGACTTGACCTCTGACCTGGACTCTGACTTGACGTGAATTGTTAGTTGACTCTTGGACCGTTAGTGACTGTCAGTTGACCAGTTTGACCAGGCCTTAGATTAATGGGCATGTTTAGTGAACTTGGGCTTAGGCATAGTTTTCCTATTTGATTTATTGGACCCTTATGGTCCGAATTAGCCTTTGGTTCCTTCTACAAAGTTGTAGATATTCATAAGACTTATCTAATGGACTATAGAACCAGTCCAATTGAATTAGTAAACCCGTAGAAGTGCTAAAGGTAGAAAATAAAAAGATGTAGAATTATAAATGGGTTTAGAACCATTAGATAGACTTGTTATGAACCTTGTATGAGCCTTTTGGATAATTTATTAGAATGCTTGTATGATAAATAATTAGTCTATATTAACAACGATCGATTCAAAGGATGAACCAGTGGATCGTGGATCTCGAGGTAGGCATGGTCGTCATCAAATCAGGTGGGAACTCTTGTAACCTTCTTGTAATCATTAAGTTACTTCTTTCATATACGAGCATGATGTGTTTCTTAATATCTGCGAGCATGTGTGCGTGTACTTCAATGTGTGTGCATAGTATGAGTCGTGCGGTTTCCCTGCAAGGAGTGTCTGTGATTCCCCACAGCTTCTTGCTAAGTTTAGTAGGGCAGTGCTACGCTGTTTGACTATTATTTAGTAGTCCGGCTTTACCCGGTTGAATACTATTACATTTTATTGTCTTAAGATAGTAGTCTGGATTTACCCCGGTTGATTATTATTTAGTAGTCCGGCTTTACCCCGGTTGAATATTATATATATTATCTTATTTTGGGTAAATCATCCGTGTGCATATTATGTTTGTTTGTTTAACTATCTGGTCTTGATAGTAAGAACTGTGGTGCATTTTAGTGATTACTTGATTGTTATTTGTTTCCATTGGGCACCCCTTTGGGATGATGTGCTCATTCGTTCCCGCTTCAATTTCAGTAATCAGAAGCAATGGAGAGCACGAAGATATCTGTCTCATAGCTTAGAGCTTTATCAAATCTGGTGTTGTAGTATATCTTTTATTACATGTATGTATCCGTTGTTTATACTGTAAACAACACATTATTATATTCTTAACAGTCGAAAGACCTTCATTTATATGATATCAGAGAGTTTGGGTTTTGTTATTAGCACTTTATTATAATTCTTACAATCGGTAATCTGAGTTTTGATGCTTCAATTAGGTTGTAATCCTATTAGCTTAGCAGGTTTAAGAGTTGGAGCGTCACAACTTTGTCGCTCATATCATCTATTTAAGAGATGATTGCGGCAAATTGGCCTCTCATATCATATGGCTCGTTAAATCGACACATGAGATGATGTTGGCCAAATTTGATGAGATAATTTGATGCAGATGAGCAAGCTATAGCCTATTTAGAGGCTAAAAACCCGAATGTCGTAATTTAGCTCAAGATGGGTCTAAATTGACTGAACGTCCAATGATCAAGACGTGATATATACATCACGGTCTAGGAATTTTAGCTAAATTCCATCGTTTAGGGCCTCAAAAGGCCATTTTTCCGATTCAGGAAAGTTTTTTTGTTTACTTAATAAACCCTTTGCGAAACAAGGGTAAGTTGGAACGGTGTGGAAGCTAATTTAGTTGCATCATGTTCCACGAGCATTCTTGCAAGGGCAAATGAACGTGCATTTTCCTAGTTTTAAGACCCGGTAAGTAGCATCATCATGGCGCATCGGGAAGTTATGGCCTGCGCACCCGGGCACGCTAGGAGTGAAATTTTTGGTCACCACAGTTGGTATTAGAGAAAATTCGAAAAACTCTAGGGATTGTGAGTAATGGACTCTCAAGCGAGTACTTTCCCTAATGGAAACTTAAAGTTGGAGAGTATGCCAACTTTTGCACGGGAAGAGTTAGTAACTGCTAGACTAGTTACTTTGCGAATTGAGTTGAGCTTATTTAAGTACTGTGAGTTTGCCTGGCCTAAGTGGCACCCCACTTACGAGTGGAAATCCGGAAGACCGTCTGGGACGGTGGGTAGACAATAGGACTGATCATCCCCACACGTTGGCAACTGGCCATTGGCACCCCACTTCAAAAGGTTCCTCAGCTTGGTGAACCTGCACAGTACTCGAATCAAACACATCAAGTGGTGAATACTTAGAAACAAAATAATCCGTTAAAACTTTGGAAGCACACAACTCCAAGGTATTTTCTTAAAAGTTGGGTTAACAACTCTTTGAGAAGCTACTTCAATTGGATGGAAAGGATCAATATATATAGAATTATGAAAAGGCTTAGACAAACCTTGTATCGGATCCCCGTCTTTCTTAATTAACAGTGAATTATTTACCTCAAATATATCGTGGTACTCTATAGAACTATTATTATCTATATCAACTGGATCTTCCACGACTTCAATCAATTTCGTTTCATTCTCAATCTCCATCTCTTCAACACTCTCGTCATCCAAATCAAATTCCGCTCTCAGGAACTCTTCTTCAGTATAAATTTTGGGGTATTCAATATGAGTATCCGTCGAGGGAATAATCGGGTCTACTTGTTGCAAATCAATCGGACTAAAAACATTGTAATTGGGATATTTATTGTAACGTCGATATGAATTTGAGTATGTTATGCCATTCATAACAATGGTTTGGTCATACCAAGGCTCCTCCTTTTGAATATGCGAATGATCATTATTAAGATCCGGAGTTGGAATAACTTCATCATTGTTACATGAACTTTCCAAAGGTTGCTTATCTACAAAATATTTGTTATTTTCCTTAGGAATTTCAGAATTAATTTGGTTTTGAGGCCAAACTTCTTCTTCATTCATTGTCTCGCTGAGTTAAGCAATGCGGTTCCTTAGGATATCCATAGTCCTTTGAAGTTCTTGGACTGTATCTTCAGTCTTTTTTTTATGCTCGTCCATCATGATACACATCCGTTCTGCAACACTCGAAGAAATAGGATTAGTAGCATAACTACCCTCTCATCGTTGTGATTGTTCACTTACATCCCCATCATAAGGTTGTTGACATGTATGAGAATATCCATAAGGTTCCATGGGATATTGATCATAGCCAAAAGATTGGTTTTGATTATACCCATATAGGATGGTTGGTAGTTGTCATATGAATGAGATTGAAAACCATATTGATTACCACTATTATATGATTGATTGATCTTGTGATCCATACATGTTATTTCCGTATGGAAACATGGTGACTCACAAGAAAGAGAAAATCTAAAAAAAATCTAAAAAAAAAAAAAATGAAAACAAGCTACACAAATAACAAATCAATTAGCAACTGCTCCCCGGTAGCGACACCAAAGTTTGATGCGTGTCGTTAACGCAACAAATTAATAAAGATATTTCCCACTACTTAACTGGTAATATAGCGGTAGTAAGATATCGTTCCCACAGAGAGCTATGCAATTGATAGGTTATTTGATCAGCAAGATAAAGTAAATAACAAAGGGGTTTGGTTGTGAGATAAATAATAAGACAATAAAGAAGAAAAGAGATGATCAAGGAAATCTTACCAAGCGATAGCTGGATTAATATACTTATCTATCGTTCGTAAGAACCATTCATCACTAACCATAGAATAACAGCTAGATCAGTGTTATCCCCAAAACTCCTTCAATCACTGGAAGTTCTCGACTACCAGATTCTATCCAACGAACTACCAAGTAGTAGATCACTCAAGGTGTAATCGAATCGAACGCTTTAAGCTTTGTGAATTTAGGTTGATCCCAGTAGTTAAACTCTTAGATCAAGGTTCACTTTCTGGAGTTTTCTTCACTCGCAACCGCTTCACAAAATCCCTTTGCAAGGTCTCGCGATTTCTACTTGTGTGGAGAGTTAATCGACGATTACTTATCTCATAACTTCTACTAGCAATAAAACAATCAATAGACTAGTCTAGCATGCACTCCAAATCAATCTAAGAATTACTCATAAACCCTAGATATGGTAAAGACAAACAATGATGATAAAAACTCTCGATGGATTTGTATTAATAATAAAGCTTCACGCTTAGAACATTGAATTCATCCTTACAAAGGATTTAGCTACTCATATTACAAAGAAGATGAATAATGGTGGTTTCCCCTAAAGGGGTAAACCCTAGGTTTTGATGTAAAACTTGTGATATTAGACCGATGATATGTTTTTTTTTACATAACCTAATACCTTTTTATAGGTTTACATTCCTTGGTCTTCAAGTATTTCATTTGGTTAAGAAACCTGACCCGAAATTACGAAAGAAGGACCGTAACCGTGAATTTTGACCTTCACAAGTATGTTGTTCATGTACCGTAAAGCTAAGAACGCGTACCCATTCGCGTACCATAAATTCCAGCAGAAATTTTCGGAACTTAAGTACGTGTACCCGTTCGCGTACCGTGAAGTCTTCGGTTTTCGATCAAAAGCTTGTTTTGACCGTAACTTCTTCGTCCAAACTCGGAATGACCTCATTCTTTTTGAATTCTTTTTATATTTCAATTCTCTTAAAGATGATGATGAGAAATCCTTAATTTGAATGAGTTAATCTCGGTATTTGGCCTGTCTCTTGATTTTGAGCGTTTTGCTCCTTTTCGTCGCACTTCTTCCACTTCTCTTGGACTTGGGCACTTGTATACTTGGAATACTTCTTTTCATAGATCTTTTCAGAACTTTGTAGCTCATTTTTGGATGATTCACCTAATAGAGACACATAAGAGAAAACAAGAGTAATAATACGAAAATATGCAAGAATAATAGCTAAAGCAAGTATGGAATGGACACTAAAATCATATGAATTATGCACTTATCAATGATCCTGCCGAGATTCTCACTGCAAAGCAAAATTCTGACGGATTAAATGCTATCATCCATGCTATTACCCCGAATCTTCAGCACCATGTGACTACGTGCACTAAGCTAAAGAAGCATGGGATATCTTAGAAACTATATGCGAAGGAAACTCCTCTGGGAAATAAGCTAGGCTTCAAAAACTAAATTTTGATTGGGAGAACCTTCGTATGGATGATAAAGATTCATTTGATGAGTTTAATCACAAAGTGTCTGAAATTTTTAATGCATCTTTTGCACTAGGTAAGACTATTCCTAAAAAGGACATTGTGATGAAAATTCTCAGATCGTTGTCATCCAAATACGATTTTAAGAAACATTCCATCGTTGAATGAAATAATCTTGATACATTTTCCAGAAATACTCTTGTTGGGAAGTTAAAGATCTTTGATCATGAGCATACATCCAAATCTGGGAAGGATATTGCTTTCAAATCACAAAAGGATACTAAATTGCTTGGCAAAAGTAAAAGTGTTGGCAACTATGTTGTTGATCCTATTGAAACCGATTCATCAGATGAAGATCTTGACAACTCAGTTTCACTAATCACAAGACAGTTTAGAGATCTTATTTTGAAGAGAAGTAAACGGTTCATCAGAGGTAAACCCAGGTCATCAGTCAAACCTCATGACCGTACCCCTTCGAAATAAGGTACACTGTTGAGACTGGTGATGAGGATATGCCACAATGCTTCAAGTGTAAAGGTTTTGGTCATTTTGCTAATGAGTGTCCATATCATAGAAAATACACTGGGAACAAAGGTCTTGCTGCAATTCTTGATGAAATGTTTGATCATTCTGATTCAAACGATGATGAAAAATCAAGCGTTACACTCCTTGGTAAAAAAATTGAGTTTGATAATGTAGCAATACGTACATCAATCTTGATATTCTTCCTGGAGAAACTTTGTCAACCACTATGGAGGATGAAATTGATTTTTCACTGTCTACTGAAAATTCTATTTCACATGTTTCAAGTACCTCAATGTGTTTAGCAGCTTGTTCGGCTATGTTTCAGGTACCTCAACTTTGTCAGCTTCTTTATCAAAAGAAATTATATGAAGATCAATATAGTCACAACAAGGACTAATTATATAGCTAACAAGTCGGGTGCGCACCCAAATTAATCTTAAGTATCCAACTATATTCCAAATTCAAGTGGAACAGTCCCAAAATTTGGAGATAATTACCATGAGAAAAATTGTAGCTATAAATACCATAATAACGATATCCTATTTCTAACTATAAAAAAAATTGTAGCTATAAACCCCTACCTATTGGTTTGTACAATTAAAAAAATTGTACCGACAAATAATTAAAGGATATTGTCGTTTTCATCACCATGGTTTCTTGTAAATAAATGGAAACCAAAGATAAAATCACATGATCTAAATCCAACGGATAAAGATACCAAATTTATTGGTCGTAGGTTTTTCAACCATGCATGTAATTCATTACCAAGAAGGTAATCAGATTGCAATAACACCAATTTTTTTTTATTATAGTTTCATTAGGGGAATAGAAACTGTAAAATATTTTTTCTTTCTTATAAAAATTAGAAAAGAAAGGAAAATCAAACTTATTCTTTAAAGTTGATCACCATGACACATATCCGACTAAAAAACAATATGTAAATAAAAACTCAATTGTACATACAACGATTAATAGGATGTATTGCTTGTTTCGGCTTCGTCAATCATCCGTTGATCTTTATCACCTAATCAGTATGTGTTTCTCTTGTCCACACTGTATACATCAAATAAGGAAGTTTAATCAAGTCATGGATTAAAATATTAAAATAATATTTGATCCATAAGAGGATCATTCTACTGCTCCCATGAAACTAAATTAATATATTTATATCATCATATCTTCCACCTTAAAGGCCTTGACAAATAAAGCTCTCACATTAAACGGTTATGAAATCCTCGCTTACTATTGGCCTAGAAAGGACTTTTCTAATGCAGAAGCTATGGTGAGGACACTTGGCATAACTCTATTGGTCGTAATAATTAAAATTTAGTTACAATTTGGATACATAAAATACTTAAATGTCCGTTAATAACGGTGTTAAAAAAAAGGTAGGTAGACAATACTTATGTTAGAATTTACACTTGAATTATTTAGTTACACCGTGTTTACACCTATACTTAACTGTACCTTAGTATGGGTGCATAAAACTCACGTCCAAACCGTTAAATAAATAAAATAAAAAAAAAAAAAAAAAAAAAACGTGATACTCTTAAGACAGGAAAAATCTTAAAAAATAATTTACGTTGAAAAAGGAAATCGTTGGAAAAAAAAAAAAAGGAAATCGGTTGAGGAGTCCGTGCCAAAAAAGGAATTGGCTTTCTTTGCGTGTATAAAATATATTAGGAATCAAAAAATATATTGGGAAGCAACTCTTACAAGGAAACGTAAGTGAAAGCAGAACTTTGAAAATCTATATAAAGGCCATGATCATACAGAATACTACATCACAAAGTTTAGTTGCAAGGTATTTGCAAAAAAGGTATGAAAAGTACAATTTGAAATACAATTACGTTAAAATTACAATTTGTGAGTTGCACTAACTGTGCACATGAATGAATCAGTTGATGAAAAGATGGAAGCATACAAGAAAACAATTGAATTGGATTATCAGAAAGACTTAATGGATGAGGAGTCTGTCACATTAGGTAAGAAGGTCAGCTTAACAAAATTTAGATTCTAAAATAAAACTAATATCTCAGATTTAACAAAATTTGTTGTGATCATCAGGTTCTGAGGCTGAAACAGCAGCAGGGATGAATGACGCTATCACAAAAACAAACAAAAAGAGTAAGTTAATATTTTAATATTTTCACATAAACAAGGGGATTTAAATATGATTTTCACGTATTAATACTTTAATATTTTCAATATCAAAGGGGTAGTACTGACAGATGATGAAGAAGACGACGAAGAAGACGATGAGTTCGCAGGTAAACATAAATCGGAAGAGACAACGACCGGAGCAGCAAAACATCATCACATAAACAAGAAAAGTAATTCAAATCTCACAAGTTCATAATAACATTCAATGTTTAAATTTGATTCCTTCTTCTAAACAGAAACATAAATCAAGGAGTACCTGGGGAAATCCGATGGGGTAAAATCCAGAGTCTGAAAGCTAAGAATAATACGTACCTAGGAAGTACGAAATTCGCACCGGACAGCTTGTAACGGATTCCATATGATATTGATCGACAGAACGGTGAGTCCAACAACATACATTAACGCATTCATCAGTTTATGAAATCAATAATCTTAATAATTTCTAATAAAAACAACACCGAATTAATGATAACAGGAAGAGCAGGTACAATCGTTACCTAACACCAAGTCAATTAGACATGCATAGAGAAAAGCTTAAAGGACAGATAATAACTCTAAAATTCTTCAATATGGATGTATTCAATGGGAAATACAGGCCCAATGACAGACATTAAAGAACAAAACATAATAACTCTTACTGCGGAAGAAGATGACATACACGGACGCAGTAAAGACAGATGTTATAATTGAGAACGAGAAAGGAACGCGCATAAAGCTTACTCTTTGGGGAGAACATGCAGACCCAATCACATATGAAAGCAAAATTAAGAAAGATGAAAACATAATAATTGGTAGTAGTGGTCCGATAAAGAAAATATTTAATGGTAAGAAAATGCTCAAATATGTATCATATTGGTCGGAGTAAGGTCTAAAAAGGCTATTATTATCATACTAACTTGCATAATGCCAACGCAGGGGAATACGTACTGAATGCATCAAAAGGAAAAAAGATATATATGGATCTAGACATACCAGAGGTTCAGCGGATGAAGAAAAAGTAAGTACATGTACATAAGAACAATAATTAAAACACAAGTGTTACAGAAAAAATAACTAATAAACTTTGGAAGAAGAAAAAAACAGATATGAAGGATCAACAAAACCAGCTGTCTTCGATACGGAAACAAAAAGTTCAAAAAACATGGAAGAATTGCTTTTCAACAACAGGATAACAATAGAGGAAGGACAAAAGCTATTGTTCAATCCTGACAATAAGGTAACATATCTAACCATACTGAGTAAATTACTTTGATTCGATATCTTATAGAAACAATCCAATAGTACATGCTTATATTGATATAAACAGGGAACGACATTCACATTAAAAGCAACGGTGATTGATATTGTAAAAGGATTAACCTGGTATTATATGGCATACCCGGGATGCAACAAAAGACGATACAAAAATACAGATAAATAGTGCGAAACCTGCAAAAGAAAGGTAGACAGACCAGTAGCGAGGTACAAACTGGAATTGAAAGTAAAAGACGATAAAGATACAGCCATTATAATCGTGCTAAGACAAACAGCAGAACCAATTCTGGATAATGTGAGAGTATCAAAACTTATGGAAATCAGCACAATTGACATTGAGGTATGACAGTAAACCTAAACAATTGGTACACAATTTTATAATAGTGAATGCGACTTATCTGGAAAAAAAAAATTGTCTGAAAGGTAAATCGGGCTGAAAACGTGACCGAAATATGGGACTCAATAGGATTGTCGTTTATCTTCGAAGTGCAACTAAATCAAAATTCATTCGGCTTCAACACTTTCTCTGTGCAGAATATTTATCCTCTTAACTATGATCTGGAAGCCAAATACAGAGTGAAAAAGATGGAACAGGTAATTCTAAAGTGAAAAGTTTATTTATTAACATACACAATTTAAACATAATATACAAATTGAAAGTTAGAATTTATGTGTCTCTACAGGATTCAAACAACAATCAAGAGATACCTGTTGAAGATGAAACTAATGAATGCTGCAAAGAGATAACACCCGCAACAAAATTGGCTGGAAATAGCGGATAATTGGAGGTGCCTACTTTAAATGCAAACATCAAAGAGAGTCGAAGATATACCGATGGAAAAGATGAATATCAAGATATACTCTAGGCTAAAGAGCAAATTTAAAGTAATTAGTCAAGAGAGAGGATATTCGCGAGTCCATACAACTAAACATGCAACAGAAGAGTAAAACGGCGAACGAAATTAGAGATACAGTTTTTCTTTTTGATATAATCTACACATAGCATAGACAAATTTAAAGTAATTCTTATTTTTGGTCGTTATTAATCGGAGTTTAGTAATTCTTATTTGCAAAAAAAAAAAAGAAAAAAAGAAATGGTATAGTTAGTGGGAATTTGTCTTTTCCTTGTCAAGGTTTTAACGAGGCAACATTTGCGTGTCCAACATTGTTTCAAGTCTTTACGTGCTTATGCGCCCTTAGTTTCGATCCGTATAAGGTATGTTTTTATCTTTTGAGTTTTCCTGGTATGTTTGTAATTAGCTTAGACACAATGTCATCAGGGGGAGTGTTATAAACGTGTAATTATGTTAAGAATATTTAGGGTGAATCTCGTTTATTACTGGGATGCCCTTGTGTCTAGCCCTATAAATAGAGGCTCTATATGTTTGTATATTATACTAATGAATAGAATTTCTCCCTTATTCTTCCCCTCTTATTGGTGTAAGTAATTTACTATTATTTAAATTGTCGTTACCTATTAATCTGCGGATGCTTAATTCCTTTTTACGTTTTTATATTATGTATTGAGGAGTAAGCAGTTGACATGCTCTTATTGTACTTTTAAGGGTCATGAACTCTCTAAGTGTTTCAAGTACAAACATAAAATAAGATATGTCAACAAACTTCAACGGAGAGTAAATCGATTAGCAAACAAGCTCAAACTTTTCCAGAAATCAAATTTATCTGAGGTATGTAAATTAAATTCATCTCCAAAGAAGTTAATTTCTAAAGGAAAAGTTAGACCTCTCCAGAAAAGAACTAGGTCTAAGCGATCTATGAAACAGGGAACGGAGAAACCCGTTCAGGGATATCATGGTGGAAAAATTATTGTTCACCCCAACACAACCTAATTTTGTTGAAGGTGCATCTTGTCTTTTTTTTCCCAAGTATCAAGAGACAAGAGTGTTTGCACAATCGGGCTTTAGAAAAAGAAAATTTTTGTTTGTCATTTTCTTTTTGTTATTTTGATTTCTGTTGAGTCTTTCATATCTCCTAATGATACTGTAAAGGCTTACCATGTTTGATCACTTAAAGAAGGGTTAAACTTATCAATTCCACCCTCTCTAGGGCGGTGAGTTGCTCGTAGGTGAGTCCTATTTACTCTATAGGTTCCGTAACCCTACATTCCTTTTTCCTTCCCTGGAAACTCTTGTGGAGCTAGTTTTTGTGTAACTCTCTCAAAATCTCATAGTTGAATGGAGACTCCAAGCACGAATTCTTCCGATGGAAAAGACGTTGATATGTTTTTAAGACATCAACCATGAAGGAAAAAGATATATCTCCTACCTCTACAACTCTGAAGAGAAAAAGGAAGAATATGAAGAAACCAAGGGCTAAACCCTCAAATCTTTAGAAGTTTTCTGGTGTTCTTGAAGAGTTGAAAGAAATAATAATGGAGATGTAGCAAATAAAGGCTATTGTTCTAAGAACTCTTGAAATTCAGAAGGCCCTGGGGTTCTAAGATTATCCAGAAGGTTCATTGAAATTGACTTCTTTCATGAACCTTATGTTCCAATGTTTGTTGACGACAAGGAGTTCGGGGACGATAAAGAAATTTTCAAGAATCTTAGATCCTATGAAACTTCTTATGAGAATTTATTCTTGTGTTTTAAGAAGGTGTTGATGGTGGTTTTTAGCTTATGGTTAAAATCGTAAAACCACACATCTGGCATGGCGTCATTATGACCATTAGCACATTTATCGAATCAATCAGCATGCTTACGTAAGAATTACCAGGGTACCTTTTTCTTTCTATGTATCATGTTCCACGACAGAACCCCTAACATTGATTGACATCACCTGTACAAAACCCTGAAATTCTCATACTACCGCGCCAAGGCATGCCAGCCATTCCAACCGCACCCATGTGCCAGTGGCAAACCATGCCAGCCACGTCTCCACGCCAAGGCATGCCAGCCGCACCACTGTGCCAATACCAAACCGTGCCAGCCACGTCTCCGCGCCAAGGCATGCCAGCCATGCCAGCCGCACCACCGTGCTGTGGCAAATCGAGCACCACGTCTCCGCGCCAAGGCATGCAAGCCGATGCCAGCCGCGTCATCGCCAAGGCAAACCGTGCGCCCACGTCTCGCGCCAAGGAATGCCGCCATGCCGGCCCGCACCACCGTGCCGCTGGCAAACCGTGCGCCCACGTCTCGCGCCAAGGCATGCCAATGATACCAGCCCCGCACCATTGTGCCATGCAAACCGTCCAGCCCACATCTCCGCGCCAAGGCATGCCAACCATGCTAGATGCACCATGTGCCAAACGGCATGCCAAGCCACTGGCCCCATATGCCAAGCCAAGCCACACCTTGCCTTGGCCCTAGCCATGATAGCCGCACCATGTGCTAAACGGCATGCCAAGCCATTGGCCCCACATGCCAAGCCAAGCCGCACCTTGCCTTGGCCCTATCCATGCTAGCCGCACCATGTGCCAAACGGCATGCTAAGCCATTGGCCCCACACGCCAAGCCAAGCCGCACTATGTGCCAAACGGCATGCCAATCCATTGGCCCCACATGCCAAGCCAAGCCGCACCTTGCCTTGGCCACATGCTAGCCGCACCATGTGCCAAACGGCAAACCAAGCCATTGGCCCCACATGCCAAGCCAAGCCGCACCTTGCCTTGGCCCTAGCCATACTGGCCTTCCCTATGCGTCTACTAAAACGAAGGCGTGCGACAATCAACGGTCCTTCTTCAATCCCAGGATCAAATCCTAGCCATCTAAGGTTACCAGACAACGCATGGTAACCTTTGGCCCGAAATCCTAAGTTTGGCCACGCGCAAACCGCGCCAAGGCATGACATGCCCACGGCATTCCAACCTAGCAAACACCACCATGCTGGCCTTCCCTATGCAGATACTAAAACGAAGGCGTGCGACAATCAACAGTCTCCCTTCAATCCCAGGATCAAATCCTAGCCATCCAAGGTTACCAGACAACGCATGGTAACCTTTGGCCCGAAATCCTAAGTTTGGCAACGCCTAAACCGCACCAAGGCATGCCATGCCCACGACATGCCAACCTAGCCGCGCCACCATGTTGGCCTTCCCTATGCGGCTACTAAAACGAAGGCGTGCGACAATCAATGGTCCCCCTTCAATACTAGGATCAAATCCTAGCCATCCAAGGTTACCAGATAACGCATGGTAACCTTTGGCCCGAAATCCTAAGTTTGGCCACGCCCAAACCGTGCCAAGGAATGCCATGCCCACGACATGCCAACCTAGACGCGCCACCATGCTGGCCTTCCCTATGTGGCTACTAAAACGAAGGCGTGCGACAATCAACGGCCCCCCTTCAATCCCAGGATCAAATCCTAGCCATCCAAGGTTACCAGACAACGCATGGTAACCTTTGACCCAAAATTTAGTTTGGCCACGCCCAAACCGCGCCAAGACATGCCATGCCAATGGAATGCCAACCTTGTCGTGCCTTCATACTAGCCTTCCCTATGCAACCAACGGAAGCGTGCGACAATCAACGACCACCTCTTCTCTTAAGATGTAAAATCTCGACCGTCAAAGGTCACCAAGCCAGCAAGTCTCTCAAGCTCGACTTGCCAGATGAACAACAACATGCTACATGTTTTCCACAAAAACATTCGAGACATCAACACATATCACAAACTAGGGGATCCACTTTGGGTATTGGTTTGGCGGTTTACGGCGTGCGGCGCACACTACGCCCACCATAAGGAAGTGTCATAAGGGTGAGGCGGTTAGTAAATACAGGGAATAATGGTGAAACGCTCTTTTTTATGGAACATCAATTCCATATGTTAACGTTTACCACCTCCTCCCATTTACTCACCCATTATTCCATTCCTTAATTAGACCAGAGTACGTTTCACTCTGACTTGTATAAATAGGTCTTACTTATTTCCACCGAACAACAAGTTCAGTAAGGAGCAATACAACACTCAGAAACATTTTGCTAGCTTTCCATCTGTTAGCTTCCCATTTTCTGATACAAGTCGTGAAACAACTACTCTTCTAGAATCAACCTGGTCTCAACACTTTCTTCGCTTCCCTCCCCAAAACCAACCCATTCTCCACCTCTTTATGACCGAAGCAAGTCTGGAACGGCCATTTCTTGGTTAGGCCAGATTTGTACAGATTGATCTCTCGAATCTAAAGTACTCCCTTGCAGTACATTGTTTAGGGTTTAAATTCGTTTCTCACCCACACACCCGAAATTACCAAAATCAGCAGAAACCATTTTCACCCTCGAACAGAAGGATAACCAGGGTTTGGAGTAGAAATTATTATGAGTACACATAGCTATTGCTAACAATTTTCATCTTGCAATGTTTATAGATTTATTTATTTAAATTCTAAAGTTTATTTGGAAGATGATTTTGCAGTATTAACTCTTTATTAGTTTTATATATTGCAAATAATTTTATGGGATATGTGTGTTTACGTCCGTGAACTATGATTGTTCTATATATGTCAAAAGTTAAGCCTATTATGTCATTATGCAAATTTGATGGAAAATAGAATGAACTTTTGATTGAAAAGATTAAGTCTATGATATCATTATGCAAATATTGATGAAAAAATAGAATGAATCTTTGAATATTCCGCGGTATTGATGTTTCCCTGATCCACTTATATGTGAAAGTATTATATGGCTCTGTAAGTTTTCTTATATTAAGCATTTTCGATTAAATTAGTCATTAAGGTTCCTTTGTGGTTAATTTAATTGAGTTATTTGGATACAAATTCGTGTTCATGTATTTTGTTAATGTCCAAAGAAATCCTTATTTTCTTTGTAAAAGTAAGGTCGCTCTTGTTGTTCTTTCGGGAATGACATTATATGCGGAGGAGTTCTTAATTGAACCTGTGCTTAATTGCCAATTCTTTATGGGGAGTGCGGCTGTGAAAAAATTCCTTATGATCCCGCTAGTTTTCGTACCTTTGCCAATTTTTATTGACAAAAAAGGGGAGAATTATTTTGTAGTTCACACCACAAATACATATGGTTTATGGATCATTATGTAAGGGGGAGTGGTTTTCATTGTGAGATGAAGTATTGACTAATGGGAGTGACACATATCACCATAGTATTAATGTCGAAGTTGTGATACAATTGAACTTTGATGTTTTGTAATAATACTATGACATTATATAACAATACGAAAACATCTTGTTTTTGTATATATATATATATATATATATATATATATATTGTTATAGCTACGGATCTTCAACAACTATGATGCTGAGTTGAACATGTTCAGAATCACTTGAGTACTTGGAAGTGACGAAGATTTTGAGTAATCTTGAAGAACCAAGGAAATCAAGCATTTTGATGAGAAGCTACAAAGTTTATTTATTTTGTAATCCATATGTATTGATAGTTTTTCACTAAAATTGACAAATGGGGAGATTGTTAGAGCACTTCTCGGTCGAACTCGCAAGCATTGCTATCTCAAGATTGTTTGTCAAGTTTAGTTATCAAAACTATAAGTCTTGATTTCTAGTCTACTTACCTATTTCTCGGATTAGGATATAATATGTAGTTGAGATTTAGACTTCACGGCGTTCATCGATTGAAGACGAACAACTACTAAGGGGAGCTTGTGGAACTTCATGAACAAAAGATTTGTGGTGACTTGAACTCATCTACCACTCAGAAGTCTATTTCAATTTTATATCCTATTGAGACAAAAGTCATATAGCTATATAGACTTTATATTATACACATTTGATATTTCGAGCTGAGTATAACTCGCTTATATCTTTCTATATATGTGAGTTGGTAAGCTTTCGCTTTAACCAAGTTAATCTTTATTCTTGACAAAGTCAAAAGGTGATCATGCGAAAATCGCCTGGTAACATCTTATATGATTTGTATGAGACATTCATTTGATGTAGATTCAGAATGTTTTGTATTGATCGATCACTTGAAAATTGCTTTGAAGCTAATAGTTTGTGTGAGATAGCTACTCCCGCCTTCCAAGAATGTTTCAATGATTAAAATGGAGTTTAGGACAATTAGCCTTTGATTGAATATAGCACAGTATGCGTACATGTATGCGTACATGTATGCGAACTGTTGCAAATATACTCCAAGTCCGGGAATTGAGTATACTGATTCAACAGTTGAAGTCCGGGAACTATAGTATGCATACCTGTATGCGTACTGATTTCAACTGAGTTCGGTCATGAACGAAAGTATGCGTACACGTTTGCATACTTGTGAACAAGACCAAGTCCGGGAACTAAGGTATGCGCACCCGTTTGCATACCTAAGTGGGTTAAGTTCTAAAATCGGTTAAGTATGATTACATACTCATGAAAAATATATTTATAGAATAAGGAATGCAATCTTTGCAAATCGTGGCTATAATGTTCATGAATTGATTTAAGTGAATCAAAACCGATTTTGCTTCAATTGTGTCTTGTATACTTCAATGTGAATATAAACAATTGAACAACTCCATAACTAGTTTCATTTAAGTCATTTGAACTAGTTGTGATTAAGATGAATAAGGTTGATATGAAAGTGTTCATATGTCTAACTTCGGTTAACTATTGTTGAGCCAACCAAGCGTACACGTTTAGGTACGGGTACTTATATCTAAATGAGGGTACATTTCACATGTGTGTAACAAGCTAATAAAATCTAACAGTTGAAAGATATTAACTTGAATCTAATCAGGTTTTCATCTAACGGTGAATATTAAATACTTTGTTACCAAGGTAATATTGATTGCAAACCCTGATTTGAAGACATATAAGGGAAAATTCTAGCAACTGGGAAACCTAATCCCCACAACTCCTGTGTGATACTAGTTGTGACTAGAGTCGATTCTCCTTTAGACTACGTATTTCTAAAACCAACATAGGTTATCGACTTAAAGACTTCATTGGGATTCAAAAGACAAATCCAACTATTTTCTCTGTAGTTGTGTATTCTGATCTTACTTTGTTCTATCTTATTGAGTACTATCTTATCTAAGATTTGCTCGATATTTATCTCCGATAAGTAAGTGTTTGAGGGTGAAAATGGTTTCTGCCGATTTTGGTAATTTCGGGTGTGTAGGTAAGAAACGAGTTTAGATCCTAAACAATGTACTGCACGGGAGTATTTTAGATTCGAGAGATCAATCTGTACAAATCCGGCTTAAACCAAGAAATGGTCATTCCAGACTTGCTTCGGTCACAAAGAGGAGGAGAATGGGTTGGTTTTGGGAGGAAGCGAAGAAAGTGTTGAGACCAGGTTGATTACGGAAGAGTAGTGGTTTCACGACTTGTATCGAGAAAATGGGAAGCTAACAGATGGGAGAGCTTAGCCAAACGTTTTTCCGAGTGTTGTCCGATCCTTGACCGAACTTGTTTTCTTTTGTGGAAATAGGTAAGACCTATTTATACAAGTCGGAGTGAAACGTATCGGTCTCATTAAGGAATGAATAATGGGTGAGTAAATGGGAGGAGGTGGTAACCGTTAACGCATGGAATTGATGTTCCATAAAAGAAAAATATTTCACCATTACTTTCCTATTTACTTAACCGCTTCATCCTTATTACACTTTCTTATTACGGGCGTAGTGTACGCCGCACGCTGTAAACCGCCAAACCAAAACCCAAAGAAGATCCCCAGTTTGTGGTTTGATGTCTCGAACGTTTTCGTGAAAACATGTAACATGGTTGTTGCCTGGAAAGTCGAGCTTGGGAGACTTGTTAGCTTGGCGACCTTCGACGGTCGAGATTTTGTATCTTAAGTGGAAAGGTAGCCGTTGATCGTTGCACGCTTCCGTTTTTGATAGCTGTGTAGGAAAGGCCAGCATGATGGCACGACAAAGTTGGCAGGCCATTGGCACGGCATGCCTTGGCGTGGTTTGGCGTGGCCAAACTAGACTTTGGGTCAAAGGTTACTATGCGTTGTATGGTAACCTTGGAAGGCTAGGATTTGCTCCTGAAATTGAAGGGCGACCGTTGATTGTCGCACGCCTTCGTTTTAGTAGCCGCATACGGAAGGCTAGCATGGTGGCGCGGCTAGGTTGGCATGACATTTGGTGCGGTTTGGCGTGGACAAACTAGGGTTTTGGGTCAAAGGTTACCATGCGTTGTCTGGTAACCTTGGACGGCTAGGATTTGCTCCTGAGATTAAAGGGCGACCGTTGATGGCCGCACGCCTTCGTTTTAGAAACCCTAATCAGCGCCCTTTACTAGAATCACTGTAGAATTCTCGTACAGACTCGGATTTTGACGGTCCGCCCCTAAAATCGACCGGAAAAGAATTTCCTATCTCCTTCGCGGGGATATTTAGGTTTTGAAATCGTTAGGGAGGTGAAAACAGACCGACAGTAAACCTGAGGAAGAATTCAGGAGGCATAGTTTAGGCGCGGCCAAAATTAGGGTTTTGGCATTGGTCCAAACGTTACCATGCGTTGGATGGCAACCTTGGACGACTAAGATTTGCATCTAAGGTGGAAGGGTGGCCGTTGATTGTTGCACGCATTCGTTTTAGTGGCTGCACAGGGAAGGCCATCGTGGTGGCGCGGCAAGGTTGGCATGGCATGCCTTGGCGCGGTTTGGCATGGCCAAACTAGGGTTTCGGCCTTAAGGTTACCATGCGTTGGCTGGTGACCTTGGACGGCTAATATTTGCATCTAAGGTGGAATGGTGGCTGTTGATTGTTGCACGCCTTCGTTTTAGTGGCCGCATAGGGAGGGCCAGTATGGTGGCGCGACAAGGTTGGCATGGCATGCCTTGGCGCGGTTTGGCATAGCCAAGGGTTTCGGCCCAAAGGTTACCATGCGTTGTCTGGTAACCTTGGAGGGCTAGGATTTGATCCCGGGATTGAAGGGGGACCGTCGCACGCCTTCGTTTTAGTAGCCGCATATGGAAGGCCAGCATGGTGGCGCGGCTAAGTTGGCATGTCGTGGGCATGGTTAGGGCCAAGGCAAGGTGTGGCTTGGCTTGGCATGTGGGGCCAGTGGCTAGGCATGCCAACATGGTGAGGCTAGCATGGCTAGGGCCAAGGCAAGGTGCGGCTTGGCTTGGTATGTGGGTCAATGGCTAGGCATGTCGTTTGGCACATGGTGCGGCTAGCATGGCTAGGGCCAAGGCAAGGTGCGGCTTGGCTTGGTATGTGGGGCCAATGGCTAGGCATGCCGTTTGGCACATGGTGCAGCTAGCATGGCTAGGGCCAAGGTAAGGTGTGGCTTGACTTGGCATGTGGGACCATGGGATAGGCATGCCATTTGGCACATGGTGCGGCTAGGGCCAAGGCAAGGTGCGGCTTGGCTTGGTATGTGGGACCAATGGCTAGGCATGCCGTTTGGCACATGGTGCGGCTAGCATGGCTAGGGCCAAGGCAAGGTGCGGCTTGGCTTGGCATGTGGGGCCAATGGCTAGGCATGCCGTTTGGCACATGGCGCGGCTAGCATGGCTAGGGCCAAGGCAAGGTGCGGCTTGGCTTGGCATGTGGGGCCATAGGCTAGGCATGCCGTTTGGCACATGGTGCGGCTAGCATGGCTAGGGTCAAGGCAAGGTGCGGCTTGGCTTGGTATGTGGGGCCAATGGATGGGCATGTTGTTTGGTACATGGTGGTGGCCGGGCATGGTTGGCATGCCTTGGCGCGGTGGTGCTGCTGGGCACGGAGGTGAGGCTAGCATGGCTGGCATGCCTTGGCGCGGTGTTGTTGCTGGGCACGGAGGTGCGGCTGGCATGGCTGGCATGCCTTGGCGCGGTGGTGCTGCTGGGCACGGAGGTGCGGCTGGCATGCCTTGGCGCGGTAGCATGAGAATTTTAGGGTTTTGTACAGGTGATGTCAATCAATGTTAGGGGTTCTCCAGTGGAACATGATACATAGAAAGAAAAAGGTACCCTGGTAATTCTTACGTAAGCATGTCTGGTTGATTCGATAAATGTGTTAATGGTCAATAAATGCGTTAGAGGTCATGGTGACGTCATGCCAGGTGCATAGTTTTACGATTTTAACCCTAAGCTAAAAACCACCATCAACATTAAGTCCCTTGCTTAGCTCGGAACGGGAGCCGTGTTGCGAGGTAAGCATAAGATGGTGACAGGCTAGGACAGAGATCGAAACAATAAGTCATGAAAAGATGGTCAGAAAGTCCGCTAACCTTTTTGAGAGGTAAAGAGAGTTTGTGCTTCCGTGTTGGTGGCTTTTCATAAATCATCACTGGGTGCAGGCACTGTGGAGTGGTGAGATGAAAATGTCGGCTTGGAATGGGAGCCGCAGCGTCGACCGGCTTGGAATGGGAGTCGCACGCGTTGGTCGGCTTGGAATGGGAGCCGTCAGCGTTGGTCGGCTTGGAATGGAGCCGTCAGCGTTGGTCGGCTTGGAATGGAGCCGTCAGCATTGGTCGGCTTGGAATGGTGGAAACGGCCCGACAGTGAAACTCAGGAAGAATTCAGGAGGGAAGTTGCGGGCCCGAGTGGTATAGTCGCGCCCAGTCATCTATTCCCGTTCATGGAGCTGTTGATGGTGGATTTTCGTTCAAGGTTAAATTTGTAAAAAACCCAGAAAAAATCATGCGCCGACATCTTGTAAAAGATAAAGCCATTTATAAGTGTTGGATACTCCCTCACTTAATTCACCAAGAATGGAGCATGTAGCAACAATCCCATTTCGTGAATACATGAAATTCCTCCAGGTTGGAGCATGTGGCAACAATCCCTTCCTCGTGAATTTCATATCGGCCTTGTATTTCAAATTTTCATTATCAGTGTGGCATGACGACCGAGTGTTACTCTTCTGCGCAGTAACACGAACCTCCAAGCACTATAATGAAACCATGTACAAAATACCATACAGCCGACTCTCGGTGTGTTATACTAGCCCGATTGAGCTCCTCTCGGTGTGTTATACTAGCCCGATTGAGCATCCTGGACCGACCAGACAATCAGGATATGATTCGATCATAGTCATCCAACTCAATAAGCATGATTGGATGACCCCAGATCAATTCCATCACCCCCAAGCAGGTATGGAATACCCACGGCCGACCCCGCATGGTCGGTCATTGGCCTAGCCTGCCAAGAAACCGTTCATACCAAGCATTATGGACGGAAAACCCTAAATTAGGGTTTGCGGCATATTACATGTGTCGCAAAAGCAATCCTCAACCATCCATCTTCGCAGGTATAGATGGAGGGTGTAGATGTAGACTCAAAGGGCCCAGAGCATGTCAACACGATCACCGTGGGCCCGCCTACACACTTGACCAATCGGTCAAGACCAACAATGTTTGGCCGTGACAAAATCATCACCCAAACAAGAGATGACGCACGGCTTGAAAGCCAAAATTAGGGTTTCAAGTCATCGCGCGCGTCCATCTTCTCCGGCACGAATGGAGGGTCACAGATTAGATTAAGCAAGGGCCGGTCATACCAGCATGACCACCGTGGGCCCATCTACCTCCTCATGTGTTCGGCCAAGGCATATCATGCCTGGTTAATCCAAAACGCGCGTCCAAACTAGCATGGCCGCGCCTCCCAAACCACGAACTGATCTCGACCGCTCAACTTCGCCGGACGATTTGGATGGCTCGGATCACGTTTTCATGGGATATTCAGGTATAAGCTTGAACACCAGCATGCCATCTTCACGTCAAACCCATCGGCCAAGACCGACCAAGTTAGGTCGTCTTGGAACGCGCCCGAACTAAAAAAGCATGATGCGCGGCCTTTTGCGGCATCAATTTCTCCCGCAAACCGATCTCAACCACTCAACTTTACCGGTCAAATTGAGTGGCCTAGATCGCGCCTTCATGGGACGGTGAGGTATGGGCATGCACACCGGCATGCTGTCTACACACATGCCCGGTCGACCCTCTCCAAATCCCTTTCCATGCTTGGTTTCGACCAAGCTAAAGAGTGATGCTTGCGCACCTCTTCAAAAACCCTAATATTCATTAATCTGCCGCAGATGAGTGTCTCAAAGATCATCTCATCCGTCCGACTTCACCAACTTGGTTATACAACCCCTGGTCGGGAGTTATTTGGTTAGTAAGGCGTCATTACTCATCACTTTACCACACCATAATGCAAAGATACTGCATAAAATACACACGATACTTCACAAGTATCGACTTCCGAATAACACAATTATTCAATTCAAAGATTACATGCTATCTTTCGTGGATCCACGATCCACACATTCCAGTACATCAATCATGTCACAAACCGGGGATACATACCGGGGTATTGGTCGGCGGTTTACAAAGGTGCAACGTGCAACGCGCCATCACAAGAACGTGTCGAAGTCATGGACGGTTAGAGATGAACAGGAGAAGTGGGCAAGACCGGGTCGGTGTGACACCGACGCACAACTCCACTACTCCATCACTCCACTTCCTCCACTTCCCACGAGAGACGTGAATAAGGCTCAATGACTTGTATAAATAGGTTCTCCTCCTTATTTTCAACGACAAGGGAAAAATAGGAGACAAGGAGAAACAAGACAAGTCCAGATGAGACAGAAAACCAAGTGTTAATACAAAACGTATTCAAACACCCAGAGCTTGCTTGCATCAATCACAAGCCTGCTCACCTTTCTGTTATAAGTCATAAGCAAGCCAACACCTTCACAATCTCAACACCTTCTTCGCTCGCCCCTCCCTAAGATCAACCCCATCTCCTTCACTTTGTGACCGAAACAAGTCCGGAACGGCCATTTCTTGGTTTAGGTAGGACTTGCCGCATTGATCTCTTGAATCTACAAGCATTCACCGCGTGCAGTGCATTTGTTTAAGGTTTAGATTCATTCCTCATCCACACCCCAAATTACCAAATTCTACAGGAATAGTTTTCACCCATAAACAATTGGCGATCACGGTGGGACGTTGATCTATCGGTTGCAAAAAATTGAATCCTCAATTTTTCGGTTTTCATCTCGCGATGTATCCTCACCAGGAGACCACAAGTGGTTGGGATATCATGGGAAGTGTAGCTAGAATGCTGGAGGATGTCTTGGCAAATCAAGCCAGTATCGCGAAGAAGACAGAGCGAAACATTCCGCCTTTTGAATGATATAACAAAGACAATTACAAGAAGGGTCGGCATGCATCTACTCAGCAAAGTGTAAGAAACGCCGAATCCTTAGTCGGGGAGTCACACCTTTACCAGTGGAGATGTAGAAAGAGCGCGTAATCACAGAGGACTCAGGAGAGACGAACAACATGGTCCAGCTGACAACGAAAACTCGAGGCAACTCCACAGAGGAAAAGACTTGTCCGGGTACCACAACGTCTACCGGATAAAGAAATGGAGCCTGCAGCTTGCGGAGCCCTGCTGGAAGATTTATATCTCAAGACCCTTGTCGAAGCTGTGAAGAAATGCTTGAGGAATGAGAGATCAATCAAGGAACACGTGAGCACAGAGGATGGGAACGTTCAATTCGATCACTCAGCAGTGATATTACAATGCCTCCCATCACCAGAGCCAGAGCAGCCGCAAATCCCGGCATCTCATCAAGTGTAACACCTCCGGTAGTCACCAGAGCAACAACTTCCACTCATTCATCAGGACGAGGATCCGGAGGGGCAAGAGGAGGACCATCTCCCATTACCATTGCAGACTTGATGGAAAAGCAGGAAGTTCTTGCCAAGACTCAAACGGATATGGCCGCAACTCAGAAAGAGGTACTCACTTTTCTTAAGACATTAACCGATCGATTTCCACATGACCCGCAACAGCCCCTGGAGCCAACAAGGAATGCATTCAACGTACCAGAAAAGGTACTTCAACGGCACGGACCTACATGGACCTGATCAAAGAAGCGACATCAGATATGAGCGGTCCTGTCATGAAGGCTCCTACACTGGGGACTGATCCTAACAACGATCTTCCTCAAGTCAATAGTTTCACTATGAACCAGAGGCCGGTGGATCGGGAAGCGGTTTCTCTAGTGGAAAGTTTATGCAAACTTTCACACCTCTCGAAGAATCAGCGCGCGGAGACGTTTTGCTGCAATCAACCAGAGGAAGGTCACGACCGTGACCTACATGTCACCGCACGCATCAAGGATTCAGAGTTCGTGACACCCCTTATCTACACAGGAGCGTCTTCGAATGTGATTACTCTCAAGACTCTCAGGACATCCAAGGCTCTCCTAGGCAAGGTCGTACGGAATCCTACCACAATGACGGACTTCGAGGGAAACCAAACCAACACATACGTGAGAAGCTCCGCGGAAAGAATCAGACAAGTTCATTGCGTCCCACTCCCCACATGGGCGTAAATTCAGGAAGAAGACCGGCTTGCATCATTAAGGGCTAAAACCCACGATGCATCTTTGCTGACGAAGCATTCTTCTTCATCCTGTGAAGCCACGACCAACGTTCACACGAAGAGGGAACGAACTTTTGTGGCGAGTCATGACCGTAATGGGAAAATGGTATACCGACACCGCCATTATCAATTAGCAGTGGAAGATCGTTACCTGGGCCTCTCCACCCAATGGAATACTACAACAGCAACGGACCACAAGAACAAGTGCTAGATGCTCCACAACAGCTGCAAGATGGCACCAACTCCACACAAAGCTCGTGGAACTTCTCAAAGAGTACCAGGACGTATTCGCTTGGAGATATGAAGAAATGCCGGATTTAGATGAAAATTGGTCACCCATCATCTACATGTCATACCTGGACTCAAGTCGGTTAAACAGCTTGTAGTTCGATTACACGAGGAAAATGGATAAATCAGAGTCTGAGATAGACTTCGTGAGACTTGAACATGTGTCTGCTCCAAAACGATCCTCTCTACCTAACCTCGACATGTTAGTAGATGCAACCTGAGGACACGGCATGTTCTCCTCCATGGATGGATGTAGCGGCTACAACCAGATAAGGATGTACGAGCATGATACAAGTAAGACTGCTTTTCGAACTCCTCTCGGAAATTATTATTATACCAAACAACCAACTGGTTGAAAGAGTGCCAAAGGTAACGTATCAACGCTCTATGACGGTAATCTTCCACCGGAGACGATACCTCAAGAGAGCAGCCTCAAGGAGATAACGATGTACAACCGTCATATCGAGCAAGATCCCGGCGAGTTACTCTATCGATAAAGTGGTCGAACAAGATCCGGGGGCATATATCTCACCAACAAAGCGATACAACCTTGACTTTTCGTAGCGTTCCTTGAAGCAAGAAGAGGAAAACCACCAAGATACAACATCCTCGCGCGTCCATCAACTCCAACTCCAGCACCACATGCACGACTCCCACTATGATGAAACAACGTCCAAGATATTCCATACCTGGCTCGACAACAACCGCTATGAACAAACCATGTAAACCACGCTTGGGGACTGAGGCTTAGCATGAAGTTCCTTCACCGTCAGTCAAGGACTTCTTCAACACGAGAGAAAGATGGTCAGTCAAGAATCATGAAATTTGCAAAGGTAAATCGAACCGAAGAGGAAGCCACTTCAACGCTCCCTCCAGCAGAAGCTGCTTCAATGGTCTATTCAAGAGCCGCCTCAATGCTCTCTACGGGACCCTGTTCGCTTCAGAATCCTGCTTCAACACTCTCTCCAGGATCCACCTCAACGTTCGCACCAGAAGCCACTTTAACATCCTCTCGAGTCGTTTCAACACTCAAGCTACATCAATAATCTGCGCCTGGTCAAGTTATCTTTGATGTACTCATTGCTCAACATACGTCTTATCCATCCTTCATGAGGACCCGGCCAGGCATGAAAACCCCGAAGTCGATAGGAGGAGGGTTATCCGTGGAACGGATATTTTCATATAGTTGGAAGGGCGCGGTGAACAACTCATCATCAATGTTCGGCATATCTTTAAAACTGTCAACACTTCCCGACTTGGCACCAGCATTATCTCCGGAAGACATCTCAACAGAAATTCTTTTCTTCATTCCACAATGAAATAAAAGACAGGAGTTAGAACTTGTATGAAAAGCACATGAGAGATGTAGTCACACGGCAAGACACAACTCACATTGGAGCACACAAAACCGGTCCAATCACTGGCTTAAGTTCTGATACAAGTTTCAGTCTGGTATTGGTCTCAAGTCCGGTGCAAGTTTCAGTCTGGTATTGGTTTCAAGTTCGGTACAAGTTTCAAGTCTGGTATTGATCAAGTCACAAGTCCGGTATTGCTCAAGCTTCAAGTCCGGTATTGATCAAGTGACGAGTCCGGTATCACTCAAGTTTGAAGTCTGATATTGCTTAATCTTCAAGTCTGGTATTGATCAAGTCAAGTCCGGTATTACTCAAGTTTCAAGACCGGTGTTGGTCAAGGGCACGAGGCTGGTATAAAGGTGACATTCAGTCAAGCATACACGATATGGGACCCACGTTCAATCAAGCATATATGGAGGGACCACATTTATTTACACAACACGGTTCTCTTATTTCATGGGAATCATGTTCACGAAATTCAAGCCCACGTTCGATCAAGCAGGCGCAGTAGCCCCACCAACGAAGCAAGCACAGCAGTCCGTCGATTAGGCACAACCCCACGATCGAGCGGAGCAAGCACGGAGCGGGCCCTCAACCAAAGCAGGCATAGAAAGGTCGATCGAAGCAGGCAAGACCGACATCATACTAGGGGAACACTCTCCTATATGCCTTTTCAACGTAACATACTCCAAGGACAGGATGACCCGTCTCTCCTGGTAACATCTAACTTTGGCTCATAAGTTTTATCTTTAATCGTCACCATCTCATGCCTACCACACAATAGTGTAACCATTATGTGCTAGGCGGGGGACTTAATGTTGATGGTGGATTTTCGTTCAAGGTTAAATTTGTAAAAACCAGAAAAAAATCATGCGCCGACATCTTGTAAAAGATAAAGCCATTTATAAGTGTTGGATACTCCCTCACTTAATTCACCAAGAATGGAGCATGTAGCAACAATCCCATTCGTGAATACATGAAATTCCTTCAAAGTTGAAGCATGTGGCAACAATCCCTTCCTCGTGAATTTCATATCAGCCTTGTATTTCCAAGACTCATTATCGATGGCATGACGATCGAGTGTTACTCTTCCGCAGTAACACGAACCTCCAAGCACTATAATGAAACCATGTACGAATACCCGTACAGGCTAACTTTCGGTGTGTTATACTAGCCCGATTGATCCCCTCTCGGTGTGTTATACTAGCCCGATTGAGCATCCGGACTGACCATATCGGTCCGGATATGATTCGATTGCGTCATCCAACTCCATAAGCATGATTGGATGACCCCGCATCGATTCCATCACCCCCAAGGGTATGGAATACCCACGGCCGACCCGCATGGTCGGTCATTGGCCTAGCCTGCCAAGAAACCGTTCATACCAAGCATTATGGACGGAAAACCCTAAATTAGGGTTTGCGGCATATTACATGTGTCGCAAAACAGCCTCAACCATCCATCTTCGCATGTATAGATGGGGGTGTAGATGTAGACTCAAAGGGCCCGAGAGCATGTCAACACGATCACCATGGGCCCGCCTACACACTTGACCAATAAGTCAAGACCAACAATGTTTGGACGTGACAAAATCATCACCCAAACAAGAGATGACGCACGGCTTGAAAGCCAAAATTAGGGTCTCAAGTCATCACGCGCGTCCATCTTCTCCGGCACGAATGGAGGGTCACAGATTAGATTAAGCAAGGGCTTGGTCATACCAGCATGACCACCGTGGGCCCATCTACCTCCTCATGTGTTCGGCCAAGGCATATCATGCCTGGTTAATCCAAAACGCGCGTCCAAACTAGCATGGCCGCGCCTCCCAAACCACAAACTGATCTCGACCGCTCAACTTCGCCGGACGATTTGGATGGCTCGGATCACGTTTTCATGGGATATTCAGGTATAGGCATGAACACCAGCATGCCATCTTCACGTCAAACCCATCGGCCAAGACCGACCAAGTTAGGTCGTCTTGGAATGCGCGCCGGAAAAAGCATGATGCGCGTCCTTTTGCGGCATCAATTTTCTGCCGCAAACCGATCTCAACCACTCAACTTTACCGGTCAAATTGAGTGGCCTAGATCGCGCCTTCATGGGACGGTGAGGTATGGGCGTGCACACCGGCATGCTGTCTACACACATGCCGGTCGGCCCTCTCCAAATCCCTTTCCATGCTTGGTTTCGACCAAGCTAAAGAGTGATGCTTGCGCACCTCTTCAAAAACCCTAATATTCATTAACGGTCGCAGATGAGTGTCTCAAAGATCATCTCATCCGTCCGACTTCACCAGCTTGGTTATACAACCCTGGTCAGGAGTTATTTGGTTAGTGAGGCGTCATTACTCATCACTTTACCACACCATAATGCAAAGCACTCGCATAAAATACACACGATACTTCACAAGTATCGACTTCCCGAATAACACAATTATTCAATTCAAAGATTACATGCTATCTTTCGTGGATCCACGATCCACACATTCCGCAGACATCAATCATGTCACAAACCTGGGGATACATAATCGGGGTATTGGTCTTGGCGGTTTACAAGCAGTGCAGCATGCAACGCGCCATCACAAGAACGTGTCGGGAAGTCATGGACGGTTAGAGATGAACAGAGAAGTGGGCAAGACCTGGTCGTGTGACACCGACGCACAACTCCACTACTCCATCACTCCACTTCCTCTACTTCCCACGAGAGACGTGAATAAGGCTCAATGACTTGTATAAATAGGTTCTCCTCCTTATTTTCAACGACAAGGGAAAAATAGGAGACAAGGAGAAACAAGACAAGTCCAGATGAGACAGAAAAATAAGTGTTAATACAAAACGTATTCAAACACCCGAGCTTGCTTGCATCAATCACAAGCCCTGCTCACCTTTCGTTATAAGTCATAAGCAAGCCAACACCTTCACAATCTCAACACCTTCTTCGCTTCCCTCCCTAAGATCAACCCCATCTCCTTCACTTTGTGACCGAAACAAGTCCGGGAACGGCCATTTCTTGGTTTAGGCCGGACTTGCATGCATTGATCTCTCGAATGTACAAGCACTCACCGTTGCAAAGGCATTTGTTTAAGGTTTAGATTCATTCCTCATCCACACCCCAAATTACCAAATTGGGCAGAATAGTTTTCACCCATAAACAGAGCAAGAAGGAGTCTTCATTCTGTTCAAACTCTAGAAACTCGTCTCGCATGAAAAGAGGTATTGACCTCTTTGTTGTTCGTCCGGATCCGTGATTTTGTCCGCAGTGTCTCTCCGGAAGTGGATTCCAAAATTTACCAAAACTCCACCGCATTCTTGGGATGAATGGATGAAATACATGCTCGAGACGATCATGTCGCCGCTAATCTTGGATATTGTTGTTGCGTTGTCGGCCATCCTTGACTTTAGGTTGTTCAGTGTCTGGATCTTCCGATGTTGTTCGGTGTCTGGATCTTCTCGATCGCGATGATGATATGTTGTGGATGATTGTATGGTAGAAATCTTTCGAAGACACAATTTGAAATAGATGAGTTGGGAGAAATTTTGTCGTCAGTTGTCGCTATCAGGTCTTCAAGGACTTTGTTCCAAGAGACATCCTTCGAACCAGCTTCTGAATCTTGGACTATCATATGGAATGGGACGCGGTGAACAGTACTTAGTTATATTTACGTTTGATCTGATGGTCATGGCCAAATATGTGAATGTATCTCTGCGGCGTGCTTTTGGAGTCTTCGGTGCATATGTACGGCTTCATGTTGAGAAATTATTACGTAAAACTTCGACAGTGATGATGTTGAAATTAGAAACAACCTGGTTGAGGGGAGTGAAAGCGTCCCATGTTGGTAGTCCCAATGTGTAGCATACTTTCATTGCATCTCCTTGAATCCACGTCCACGGGATTTGATGCAAGCTTATTGTACTTTTCTGGATGCCACGCGTGGCTCCTCTCGCTTTCTTGAAAAAAATATTTCATCTCGTCTCTCGAGTTTTTTCGATGAGTCTTTGATAGTGAAGGGATTCCGTGTAAATCCTCAGTCCCCAAGTATGGCTTTGTAGTGATTGTTTCTACGGTGAAGCTCTGTCCGGTTGATAGGTGTTGTAAACACCTAATTTTATACTCTAGTATTTACGCTTTCTTTGATATTATCCTTGTGAATTGCATCTCTTATGTTTAGTATTGAGTTATTAGGTGCAATGGAGTCCTTGGGAGCAAAAGAATGAGAAAAAAAGTTCACGTGGAGCGAAAAGCGCAAAAAGTCGATTTACAGGCGGTACTTGGGGCGAGCTGAGGTGCACGAGAAGGAGTTGAAGAATGAATTGTCGGTTTCTCTTTTTAAAACTGATAGTTGCGTTGAGAAAGGAATTAGCTTGTCAGTTATGCGAAACTGACAAGCCATATATGATCTTGGTTGACCCTTATCTAAGTCACCTGGGTGGCTTTATCCACCTGCTTTTTATTACCAAAACCCAAAAAAAAAAATCAGAGAGCAATAATGCTTTTATCATTGCCTTACTGCCTCTCTTTCTTATTCTACCTGAAATTCAGAGAAAACGATTGCGGCTGGGATAAACCGAGCAGTCGAGAATACGAGATGAAGAAGAATCACAGCTGCTACTGAAGCTGTTGATGTAGCAACCCTGGGATTGAGAGATGGGGAATTTTCTGCTGTGAACTGAGATAGTGAAATTGAAGATCGAGAAGAATCAGAGATGGGTTTCTGTGGCTGGGTCTTTGGTCGAGTTGTAGAAGATGAATCCGGTGATAGAATGAATGGGTATCTGATTAATTTGCTGAAGAAGGAGGTTCTGTTGCCATTGAAGTTTGAGAAGAAATGAAGAACTAGGGTTTCTGGTTTGGAGCAAGGAGGAGATGATTGATGGGTTTTTGTTGAATAAGAAGATGGGTTTGGTGGCGATTGTGATTCAGAGAATTAAGAAGAGCAATTTGTGGCCGGATTGAAAGAAGAAATCAAGGGTTTGATGTTGTTGCTGTAACTGAAGAAATAATGATGTTGCAGCTGTCTGATTAGAAGATGCTGATTGTCATGGGTCTGTGGTGTTTGAAAATCTGAGATGGAGAAGAAAACAGTTACTGATGTGGTTGCTGCTGTGGCGAGAAACAAGAGAAGATTGATGCAGTGGTGGCAGCAAATGTAACACCCCGTGTTTTTAGCATGGCACATGCTAAAAGATGCGCCATGACCTGAGATGAAGCTTCATCCAAAGCTTTTGTTACGTAGGAAAAGGAACATTGGCCAAGTTGGCAGTGTACGGCCAACATGGCCGGACATCGGGTTGGCAGTGGACGGCCAACATGGCCGGACATCGGGTTGGCAGTGGACGGCCCACATGGTCGGACATCGGGTTGGCAGTGGACGGCCCACATGGCCGGACATCGGGTTGGAAGTGGACGACCAACATGGCCGGACATCGGGTTGGCAGAGGATGGCCAACACGGCCGGATATCGGGTTGGCAGTGGACGGCCAACATGGCCGGACATCGGGTTGGCAGTGGACGGCCCACATGGCTGGACATCGGGTTGGAAGTGTACGACAACCATGGCCGGACATCGGGTTGGCAGTGGACGGCCATGAATAGTAAACGGGGAGTTGATGAAATATTTTTGGTCCCCTTTCCATACTTGTAGAAATTCCATTAAGACATATATAGGGAGGGGTAGTTGGTTGAAGGTGCATATGCGGAATATGTACCAAGTAAGCTTCATAGCTTAGCCGGAAGAGTATAAATGATGCCCAAGGCTCATTTATAGTTGCGTAGCCTCACGAAGAGGGCATTTGAAGCTTAGGCGTCGTTATGCCATATTGCGGACCAAACATGCATCACTTGGATGCATTTCGACGGAACGGCCTATACGTACTAGGCCATTTCCATTATTGCTTGGCCACGGCCATGCAAACGAGTTGGCTCAAGTTTTTGTCCCTTCGTGGATGAACTACGGTCTGTGCTTGATCCCTTTAGAGTAGGGAATGGTACGTAGGCATCCGCAATGAGTTGCAAAAGATTGCCGGTCCAAAGACGTTGTCGCTCATATCATCTAATTTAGAGATGATTGCGGCACTTTGGCCTCTCATATCATCTGGCTCGGCAGCTCGACGCAAGAGATGATTTTGGCCATACTTGATGAGGCTAGTTGCATTCCAATCCTTGGATGCTCGTACTTCCTATCAAGGCGTTCGGCATAGGCTAAAAGCCCGAGTGTCGTAATTTAGCTCAAGAGGAGTCCATTTTGATGGGAAACTGCCCAAAGATCAAGACATGTTGACATGGTCACCAGAATTTAGCCAAATTCCATCGTTTAGGGCCTCAAAAGGCCGTTTTTGCCGTATTAAGGAAGTTTTTGCTTTCTTAATAAACCCTTTTGCGGAACAAGGGTAAGTTGGAACGGTGTGGAAGCTAAGTTGGCTGCGTCATGCTCCACGAGCATGCTTGCAAGGGCAAATGGACGTGTATTTTCCTAGCCCTAAGGCCCGGATCGTAGCTTCATCATGGTGCACCGGGGGAGTTACGGCCTACGGGGCAACGCGCCAAAGGCGTATTTTCCCGGTCTGTCACAGATGGTATCAGAGCAAGTTCCGAGAAAACTCTAGGGACTTGTGCGGAGTGGACTCATTGGCGAGAATTTTCCTTAACGTAAAACCTAAAGTTGGAGAGTAGGCCAACTTCTGCGCGGGAAAGAGTTTGTAACTATTTGGGCAGTTACTTTGCAAATCGAGTTGAGCTTGTATAAGTACCGTGATTTTGCCGTGCCTTTATGGCACCCCGCTTACGAGCATCCTAAGACCGTCTCGGGACGGTGGGTAGACAATGGGACCGATCATCCCCACACGCGTTGGCACCGGCCAAGGGTGTGCGTTGTCAGTCTCGGCTAGCATCCCACTTACGATTGGCAACCGTGCAGAACTGGTCGGGTGACGGTGGCTTGCATCCAACCGCACCGGCATTAGAGACCGGGTCCTCACGGTGTTGCGTTAGTTTTTTCTTTGTCATTTCGATGACATCTTCCAACCTTGTGAACTTTAGGGACTTCGAGTGCGTAGTATGGGATGCGCATTCGGGATACCTGGTCGAGATATCCTCTTGGCATTGGGCAATTGCGATTCTTGGTATTGTTGTGGGAACTTTTGGATTCCTGGGCAGGTGGTATGGGACATGTGCTCAGAAGGTCTAAATTGTTGTTCATGACAACTTGAAGAAACCCGTGATTTCTGAGCATCTGGTATGGGACTTTTGCTCAGGAAATCCAACTTGAAGAGATTGTCCACAATAGTTTTGGTTTTGAATTTCAAGGACGAAATTCTTTAAAGGGTTTGATAATGTAACACCTCGTGTTTTTAGCATGGCGCATGCTAAAAGATGCGCCATGACCTTGAGATGAAGCTTCATCCAAAGCTTCCGTTGCGTAGGAAAAGGAACATTGGCCCTTGGCCAATGTGTTGGCATTGTACGGCCAACATGGCCGGACATCAGGTAGGCAGAGGACGTCCAACATGGCCGGACATCGGGTTGGCAGAGGACGGCCAACATGGCCGGACATCGGGTTGGCAGTGGACGACCCACATGGCCGGACATCGGGTTGGCAGTGGACGGCCCACATGGCCGGACATCGGGTTGGAAGTGTACGGCCAACATGGCCGGACATCAGGTTGGCAGAGGACGGCCAACACGGCCGGATATCGGGTTGGCAGTGGACGGCCAACATGGCCGGACATCGGGTTGGAAGTGTACGGCCAACATGGACGGACATCGGGTTGGCAGTGGACGATCATGAATAGTAAACGGGGAGTTGATGAAATATTTTTGGTCCGCTTTCCATACTTGTAGAAATTCCATTAAGACATATATATGGAGGGGTAGTTGGTTGAAGGTGCATATGCGGACTATGTACCAAGTAAGCTTCATAGCTTATCCGGAAGAGTATAAATGATGCCTAAGGCTCATTTATAGTTGCGTAGCCTCGCGAAGAGGGCATTTGAAGCTTAGGTGTCGTTATGCCATATTGCGGACCAAACATGCATCACTTGGATGCATTTCGACGGAACGGCCTATACGGACTAGGCCATTTCCATTATTGCTTTGCCACGGCCATGCAAACGAGTTGGCTCAAGTTTCTGTCCCTTCGTGGATGAACTACGGTCTGTGCTTGATCCCTTTAGAGTAGGGAAGGGTACGTAGGCATCCGCAATGAGTTGCAGCATTGCCGGTCCAGCACGTTGTCGCTCATATCATCTAATTTAGAGATGATTGCGGCACTTTGGCCTCTCATATCATCTGGCTCGGCAGCTCGACGCAAGAGATGATTTTGGCCATTGAGGCTAGTTGCATTCCATTCCTTGGATGCTCGTACTTCCTATCAAGGCGTTCGGCATAGGCTAAAAGCCCGAGTGTCGTAATTTATCTCAAGAGGAGTCCATTTTGATGGGAAACGGCCCAAAGATCAAGACATGTTGACATGGTCACCAGAATTTATCCAAATTCCATCGTTTAGGGCCTCAAAAGGCCGTTTTTGCCGTATTAAGGAAGTTTTTGCTTTCTTAATAAACCCTTTTGCGGAACAAGGGTAAGTTGGAACGGTGTGGAAGCTAAGTTGGCTGCGTCATGCTCCACGAGCATGCTTGCAAGGGCAAATGGACGTGTATTTGCCTAGCCCTAAGGCCCGGATCGTAGCTTCATCATGGCGCACCGGGGGAGTTACGGCCTGCGGGGCAACGCGCCAAAGGCGTAATTTTCCGGTCCGTCACAGCAAATTACTAAGGGGTTTGAACACAGAAAGAAGAGGAAGATTCAGGTGTTGATAATGGTTGTTGAGCTAGTTCTATGTTAATGGATTCAAGATTACAAGAGAAATGCTATTGCTATTGGGCTAGATGAGAAGGTGCAAATGGGTCTGGTGGTATTTCTTGTGACAAGATCAGGCAATTCTGCAGTTTGGTGTTGGTACGACTCGAGATGATGTCGCTGATGGTGACTGAAGCTCAAGCAAAGGAATAGCAGGAGCTGCTTTGCAGGGCAGGAGCAGTGGATTGAACTGAAGTTTGTTCTGATGCAGTCTGGTAGTGACAATGGAAATAAGCCACGGGTGATGGCGATACTGTTGAATCAAGCAAACGGACTGAATCTAGCGGTGGAGATGGTGGATTGGTTTGCTTCAGATGATAGATTTAACTGAGGCATGGGTTGGGATGTATGTGTTGGGGGATATTGAATGTTATACTCGGTTGAACTGAAGCTCAAGAAAGTGGCTGGTGCTGTAATAGTAAAGATTGCAATGGTTCATGGCAGAGTTGGAGCCGTTGTTCTCAAGCTACAAACCAAGAGATTGAGGCAAGCAAGAAGAATGGTTACCTGAGCAGATGCAGTTGTTAAGCTACATGAGCTGAATGTTGCAGGTGTCCATGGTGATTCTGGTGAGGAAGAGTTGAAGCTTTCCTAGTGGTGTTTGAAGCCATAGACATTGCAGGTGGCAAAACTAGCATGATATGAACAGTGGTGTGTGTGTGTGTGTATGCAAGATGTGGCAGATTGAATGAGTTGAATTGCATGTTGAGAAGCTGCAAGATTAGATGATGCATTGAAGGAGGTGGGATAGCTGTTACTAAGGAAATGGTGGTAAGTTGAGTTGCAGTCAAGGTAGGGAGATGATGAAAGAATGGAATTGAAATGAAGATGCAGGTATTGCAGATGCACTGACCATCATGGTCGAGAGCACTGGGCCGATGCACAATGATTGTGCAACAGAGCTCTGGCCAGTGCAAATGGCTCAGGCCAAGGTCACTCAGCTCAGCTGAGTCTGACTAGCTATCTAACTCGTCTGTCTGACTCAGACCTGACTCAAATGACCCAGTTTGACTCGGTTGACCTGACCGAGTTGACCCAGTTGACCAGTGACCGGGCGGACTTTGCCGATCACCTGAGGTACTTTCCGGCCGATTTCCGGCCATAATACCAGTTTTACGGTGACCTCTTTTGGGTCATATTTTCACATGGGTATTTGCACACACATGGGCTTGGTGGACCACACGGGCTTTGGACTATGAAGACCTAATTTTAGAAGTTAGAGAAAAGCTACAAAAGGAGAAAGTTTCTACAACTTTGGGATATGACGTATTTTCTACTTGGAACATTTTTGGAGAGAGCGGCGACTAGGGTTTGCTTTCGTATATTTTTCATCTTCTTTATTATTTTATTTTGATTATTGAATATGATGAATCCAAGAGCTATGAGTAGCTAAACAATTATTATTATGGGATAAAGTGGATTTCACAACATGTTATATGATTTAATGAATTAGTTTTGTCTCAATACTTTATTGTTTATGCTTCATTATTAATATTGTTATATAGTTTGAATGCTTGTTTAGTCGAGTCCGGAATCGATTGAGTTTGCCTTCATCCTTATTGCTAGATTAGGGTTTTCAATACGAAATAGTTGTTCATCCCTGATTCTAAGTAGCATAGTGTGGTTATTACTTGTAGTGATACATCTTTATAATCACATATGAATCATAACCTTGGTTAAATTGAATTAGTGCTTTTACACGTTTGATTGCCTTGATTAGTCTTATTCCATAGAACTTAGTGCTTGTAGGGAGTTAAACTTAATTGTGCTTTTACACTTTAGGTTGCTTTCTAGAAAGAGTTCACATATACATCTTTTAATGTGGTTGTGATGAAATCAGGGAATTAACGGGATATACTTGCGATCAAGGTATCCTAGGACTTTTAGTAAATGAGAGATTAAAATACCAATTCTAATCGTTGATGAAAATACATGTTTGTGAATGATACTATCACGTGACCAATATCTTCTCCTTATTGATTATTCGAATTATTTACTTTGCTTTCAATTACTTTTATTTCTTAGATAAAACAAAAATCCCCCCTTGGTTACCTTAGAAACTGAAAATCACATAACAACAATTGCCTCTCTGTGGAAACGAACTCTTCCTTACCTTGTACTTCATTTATATTAAGTGAGTAAGAAAGTGAAATTGTATTTGCATGGCTGACAACCGGTCAAATTTTGGCGCCGCTGCCGGGGAGGCATACGGCTTGTTATTAAGTTTTTAGTTTCTTTTTATAAGTTCTGCTTTTATCTTTGCTTTTTGTTTCTTGTCTTGTTTCTCACTTGTTTGCGAGAATTTTTTTCAGGTACCTAATCCCTGGCTTCTAAAGATTGGAATTATCCAAGGTGCGGGATAGCTACTCGAAGAGGCACAATACTCCAACCAAGTCAAGACACAACAGAAAATCAAGAGTTAAAAGTAGAAGAAGAGTTACAAATAGAAGGAGAACTAGAGATTCCAATTGTAGACGAACCACAAGTTGAAGAACAAGAAGCAATGGGTGATGCAAATCGTACACTCAATGACTTGGCTTCTCATAGGCTTGATACACAACAGGGGTGTATTCAAACAAACTCTACTTTTGAGATCAAGCCGGGGTTGCTTAGAGAATTACCAAAGTTCCATGGCATGGTGAATGAAGACCCAAACAAGCATCTTATGGACTTCCACACCATTGTCATGGCCATGCTTCCAGCGGATGTTGAGGCGGATGGTGCAATGTTGAAAGTTTTCCGTTTCTCTTTGATGGATAGTGCTAAGGATTGGTTGTACTATTTACCTTCCGAAAGTGTCACGACATGGAATGGGCTGAAGAAACTCTTTTTAGAGAGATATTTTCCTGCATCCAAGGCTACTCAAATTTGCAAGGAGATTTGTGGGATGAAGCAAAATGTGGGAGAATCTTTATATGAATGTTGGGAACGATACAAGAGATTGGTGGCAAGCTGCCCTCACCACCAATTCAGTGATGCTATGATCATCCAATACTTCTATGAAGGACTCCAATCAAGTGATAGGAATCTTCTTGATGCTGCGGGTGGTGGTGCACTAGTGAACAAGACGGTGGCACAAGCTAGAAAGTTGATTGAAAACATGGCAGTGAACTCACAACAATTCTTGAGTCGTGGTTCGGATGTGCTTCTAAGAAGAGTGAATGAAGTGAGCGAGGTTGAGGAACTTCGTCAACAAATGGGTAACATGTCAGCAATGATGCAACAAGTTGCAGCCGCGGTTATACCAAGTTCTCCTCAATGTTATGAAGATGAGCAAGCTAATGCGTTCTTTCCAAATCAACCAAGACGGTATGATCCCTACTCCAACACTTACAATCCGGGATGGAGAGATCTCCCCAATTTTAGCTATGCCAACAAGCAAGGTGCAATCCAACAACCTACTTTCAATCGTCCGAGTGGATTTCAACCGCAACAACAACAATTTCAGCAACCACAAGCATAACAATCAATGCAAAATCAAAGTTCCGATATCGATTCAAAGCTTCAAACAATGATGCAAGGCATTTCCACCATGTTCAAAGAAAGTCAGCAGGAAACTAAGAGTGCTATCAAGGAGTTACAAACACAAATGGGCTCCATGGCTATTGAGTTGAACCAATTGAAGGCACAAAATAGTGGGAAACTCCCTTCTCAACCTATTAACCCAAAAGAGGGTGTCAATGCTATTACGTTGAGAAGTGGTACACAACTTGTGCAACCCGAGGTTATTGATTCGGGCAAGGTGGAAACACCAAAGGAACCTGTTTTGGATGAGAAGAATGAGGATTCTCCTCAAACTTTTGAGGTACCTATTCCTAACTCTAAAACTCCGGTTTATACTTATGTTCCTCCTTTACCTTTTCCTCGCAGATTTGCAAGTTCTAAGAAGGCGGAACTAGAAAAGGAGATTTGAGACGTTCTAAAGAAGATCCATGTGAACATACCACTCATTGATGCTATTAAGCAAGTTCCAAAGTATGCAAAGGTGTTGAAGGACTTGTGTACCAATAAGCAAAGGCTCAAAGGTAATGAAGTGCTTAGTGTGGGGAGAATGCTTGGCAATCTTACAACATAAACTCCCACTTAAGTGCAAGGATCCCGTAGTTTTGACATTCCGTCACAATTCGTAACACAACATTTAACAAAGCTATGTTGGATTTAGGTGCATCCGTTAATGTTATGCCTGCATCAATGTATAATTCACTTGATCTTGGTCCTCTTAAAAAGGCTGAAATTGTATTGCAATTAGCCGATCGTTCTAATGTCTACCCAATGGGTATTGTTGAGGATGTTCTTGTGCAGGTTAATCAACTTGTATTTTCAGCTGACTTTTGTGTGTTAGAGATGAATGAAGGTTCACCGGACTCGTCTCTTCCATTGCTACTTGGCCGTCCCTTCATGAAAACGGCGAAAACCATTATTGTTGTGGACAAGGGAACGCTGACTATGGAGTTTGATGGAGAAATAATACATTTTAACATTTTCGAGACAATAAGATATCCTAGTGATGTCCACTCTTGTTTCTCCATTGATGTTATGGATACATTGGCACAACAAATGTTTGAATTGAATGGTGATGACGCTTTGGAAACCGTGTTAACTACATCCATGGATAATGGTGTAGAGTGTGGTAATGAAGTCAAGGAAGCCCTTGGTGATCTTAATTCACTAAAAGGATGCCCGGAAACTCATAATATCTCTTTTATTTCTTTACCATGCAGTGATGAAAAGCTTGTACCTTCAATTGTTAAATCTCCAAAGTTAGAATTGAAACCTCTTCCCGATCACCTAAAGTACTTGTACTTGGGTGATAATGAAGAGTTACCTGTGATTGTTTCTAACGAGCTTAGTGAATTACAGGAGCAAAAACTTTTAAGGGTGCTAATGAAGTACAAGACGGCCATAGGATGGACAATTGCGGATATCAAGGGTATAAGCCCTGCCGTTTGTATGCACAAGATTCGTTTGGAGGACGATGCAAAGCCTACAAGGGAAGCGCAACGTCGTTTGAACCCTCCCATGATGGAAGTTGTGAAAAATGAGATACTCAAGCTTTTGGAAGTGGGTGTTATCTACCCCATATCCGATAGCAAGTGGGTGAGCCCTGGTACAAGTAGTACCAAAGAAATCGGGTGTGACGGTGGTGGAGAATGATAAGAACGAACTTGTCCCAACTCGTGTGCAAACCGGTTGGAGGGTTTATATTGATTACAGGAAATTAAATGCCACCACTAGGAAAGATCATTTTCCATTGCCTTTTATTGATCAAATGCTTGAACGTTTAGCTGGACATTCTTACTATTGTTTCCTTGTTGGCTATTCAGGTTATAATCAGATTGTGATAGCGCCGGAGGACCAAGAGAAAACCACTTTCACTTGTCCTTTCGGTACTTTTGCTTATAGAAGGATGCCTTTTGGCTTGTGCAATGCTCCAGCTACCTTTCAAAGGTGTATGGTAAGTATCTTTTCAGAATATGTTAAAAACATAATCGAAGTGTTCATGGACGATTTTAGTGTCTTTGGTGATTCATTTGACCCTTGCTTGAACAACTTGTCTCTAATCCTTGAACTATGTGTTGAAACAAATCTTGTTCTGAATTGGGAGAAGTGCCATTTCATGGTAACTCATGGCATAGTTTTAGGCCATATAATATCTTCTAAAGGCTTGGAAGTCGATAAATCTAAGATAGACCTTATTCGTGCTCTAACCCCTCCCACTACGGTGAGGGAGATACGTTCTTTTCTTGGTGACGCAGATTTTTATCGTAGATTCATAAAGGACTTTTCCAAGATAGCATCACCACTTTGTAATTTATTGCAAAAAGATGTGGTTTTTAACTTTGATGAAGAGTGTATGGCGGCATTCAATCGTTTGAAAGAACTTTTGATTTCAGCCCCTATCATTAAACCATCGGATTGGAGCATGCCTTTTCAGCTCATGTGTGATGTAAGTGACTATGCGGTTGGTGCGGTGCTTGGGAAACGTGTGGGAAAGATACCTCATGCTATTTATTATGCTTCTAGAACGTTAAATGAGGCCCAACAAAACTACACAACCACTGAAAAAGAGTTGTTAGCCATTGTTTTTGCTTTGGAAAAGTTTCGCTCTTATCTAATCGGTACAAAAGTTGTTGTCTTTTCTGATCATGCAGCACTTAGGTACTTGCTAATGAAGAAAGAAGTGAAACCGAGGCTCATACGATGAATTTTACTCTTGCAAGAGTTTGATATTGAAATCAAAGACAAGAAAGGAATTGAGAACACCGTTGCGGATCACTTGAGTCGTCTTGCTGTGGACAAGGAAGCTATCCCATTGCGTGAAAGTTTTCCAGACGAGCAACTATTCTCAATTGCCTTTGGAGAACCATGGTATGCTGATATTGTGAATTACTTGGTATCTAAACAAATCCCAAAGAACTTGTCTCGTGCTGAGACGGAAAAACTTAAGAAGTTGGGAAACCAATACATATGGGATGATCCATACTTGTGGAAACATGGTAGTGACCAAGTAATACGAAGGTGCGTTCCCGAATCTGAATTTAATTCTATCTTGTCTTTTTGTCACTCTTATGCTTGCGGAGGACATTTTGGGAGTAAGAGAACCGCTCACAAGGTACTTGAAAGCGGTTTCTATTGGCCAACCTTGTTTAAGGATGCATATATGTTTTGTACAACTTGTGATAGGTGCCAAAGAACAGGCAATCTAGGTGCTCGAAATCAAATGCCACAAACTTTTATTCAATTTATTGAAGTTTTTGATGTATGGGGTATTGATTTTATCGGTCCTTTTGTCAACTCCCATGGGAAATTTTATATCTTACTTGCTGTTGATTATGTCTCGAAATGGGTGGAAGCTAAGGCCACCCCAACTAATGATTCTAAAGTGGTTTCAGATTTTGTGCAAGCTAATATTTTTGCAAGGTTTGGAATTCCAAGAGCCATAATTAGCGATGGGGGTTCTCACTTCAAAAACAGGATTTTACAAAGCTTGTTGAAGAAGTATAATGTGTCGCACAAGATTGCAACACCTTATCACCCCCAAACAAATGGACAAGCCGAGGTTTCTAACCGGGAGGTGAAATCCATTCTAGAGAAGATGGTGAACCCAACAAGAAAGGATTGGAGCATGCGACTTAATGATGCTTTGTGGGCTTATAGAACCGCATACAAGACACCTATCGGGATGTCTCCCTTTAGGCTTGTGTATGGTAAACCTTGTCATTTACCCGTTGAAATTGAGCATAAGGCGTTTTGGGCTATTAAGCAATGCAATATGGAGATGGATGAAATTTGGAAAGCAAAGGAAGCTACAACTCCGGGAGCTAGAGGAGCTTCACAATGATGCATTTGAAAGCTCGCGCATTTATAAGGAAAAGACAAAAGCATTTCATGATAACATGATTTCTAGGAAACAATTTTGCATTGGGCAGAAAGTGCTTTTGTTTAATTCTCGCTTGCAATTATTTCCGGGTAAATTAAGGTCACGATGGATTGGACCTTTTATTAGTACTAATGTGTTTTCTCATGGTGCAGTGGAAATTCGTAGCATAGCTACAGGCAAAGAACTTAAAGTTAATAGGCACCGGTTGAAACCATATTATGAGAATTTCACTTCCGAAGTGGTGGAAGGAGTTAACTTTGTGGATGTACTCCCTCTGGAGGAGTCGTAGAAAGCAAGGAGATAGTCGGGCTGACGACTTTAAACCAAGCGCTAATTGGGAGGCAACCCAAAGGATGAGTATTTCTTGTCTTGTAATTATTTCTTGTCTTGTATTTATTTCTTGTCTTGTTTTTAGTTTTTCTTGTCTTGTTTTTTTATTTTTTTCTGATTTCTTGTCACATATCATGTTAGGATTTCCCACCTTGACTTTCTTTGGACGATTCAATTTACATTGAGGACAATGTCAAGTTTAAGTGTGGGGGAGTGGTTAAGCATTGTAAATTTTTCATGAAATTTTCAACTTTTGTGTAAAATAGTGAATAAAAACTCCAACTTGTAGTTAGTTTAGAGTCACATAGTATACATGTCGCTAAGATTACATCGAGATTCTCATAAGAGTGACTGAACTTAGAGATGACAGAGAACATTATTGGGTTTCTTAATTGTATGAGAGTTAAAGTTGGATTTAACCATGCCAGTGGAAAATAAGGTGAAGACTGAATTCGGTATTAGAGTAGTGATCCCATATAGTGGAGACTACCCATGTTACATCATGTGAGGCACCGACCTTCAATTCTTTGTACCTGTCTAAATTTGTGCTTTTAGAGTGTGTGTCACCGTACGTAAATTCCGGGCAGAATGGTGAGCTGCCCAACTTCCCACCATAGAAGCACTATTTTGATCTCTTGAGTGCTATTTTTATCAATCATGATGGTGACATCGAATTGCTAACTTACATACCACTTGTAATCTTGTTCGCAGATTAGCACCATCCACTTTATCTCTCTACACCAACAGTCCATAGAAACACCATCATCATCAACAAGAGGAGCATCACAAATTCAAGGAAAGTTGAAGACATTCAAGGTTTACAAGCAACGGTACGAGAAATGAGCAGATTTGATTCAAGTAAAGCAACAAGATAAGGAGCGAGAATTTTTACAAGTTGAAGACTTTATGTACAAGAGCGAAGATTATAAAGATGAGAGTTCGAGAAGTTTATAATATCAAGACATACAAGTTGTGAACAATTAAGCGGTAAAGTACTTACACCATGGCCTTTGCACTTGCATTTAAGGATGAGATTGTGTTCAACTTTTAAGGATGAGATTGTGTTCATTTATATGACTAGTGTGCAGAATCTCTATGTCTTCTTAGCGCATTGGATGCTATCATTACGGAGAACTAGTAAGTTGGTAAAGTATTTTTTGTGGGTATATCTCTAGTAAACCCTCACGAGACTATAACTCGTCCACTAGGGACACCTAGGGGTTCAAAGGCTTGTTATTTATGCTAAAAGTGACCGTAGCCTCGACGACAAAGAGTTGAATGTATGTTTTAGAATTTGTTTTGTTTGATTTGCTCGAGGACTAGCAAAGTCTAAGTGTGGGGGAATTTGATAGGTGTTGTAAACACCTAATTTATACTCCAGTATTTACGCTTTCTTTGCTATTATCCTTGTGAATTGCATCTCTTATGTTTAGTTTTGAGTTATTAGGTGCAATGGAGTCCTTGGGAGCAAAAGAATGAGAAAAAAAGTTCACGCGGAGCGAAAAGCGCAAAAAGGTCGATTTATAGGCGGTACTTGGGGCGAGCTGAGGTGCACGAGAAGGAGTTGAAGAATGAATTGTCGGTTTCTCAAAACTGATAGTTGCGTTGAGAAAGGAATTAGCTTGTCAGTTATGTGAAACTGACAAGCCATATATGATCTTGGTTGACCCTTATCTAAGTCACCTGGGTGGCTTTATCCACCTGCTTTTTATTACCAAAACCCAAAAAAAAAAATCAGAGAGCAATAATGCTTTTATCATTGCCTTACTGCCTCTCTTTCTTATTCTACCTGAAATTCAGAGAAAACGATTGCGGCTGGGATAAACCGAGCAGTCGAGAATACGAGATGAAGAAGAATCACAGCTGCTACTGAAGCTGTTGATGTAGCAACCCTGGAATTGAGAGATGGGGAATTTTCTGCTGTGAACTGAGATAGTAAAATTGAAGCTCGAAAAGAATCAGAGAGGGGTTTATGTAGGTCGGGTCTTTGGTCGAGTTGTAGAAGATGAATCCGGTGATAGAATGAATGGGTATCTGATTAATTTGCAGAAGAATGAGGTTCTGTTGCCATTGAAGTTTGAGAAGAAATGAAGAACTAGTTTCTGGTTTGGAGCAAGGAGGAGATGATTGATGGGTTTCTGTTGAATAAGAAGATGGGTTTGGTGGCGATTTTGATTCAGAGAATTGAGAAGAGCAATTTGTGGCCGAATTGAAAGAAGAAATCAAGGGTTTAATGTTGTTGCTGTAACTGAAGAAATAATGATGTTGCAGCTGTCGGATTAGAAGATGCTGATTGTCATGGGTCTGTGGTGTTTGAAAATCTGAGATGGAGAAGAAAACAGTTACTGATGTGGTTGCTGCTGTGGCGAGAAACAAGAGAAGATTGATCCAGTGGTGGCAGCATATTACTAAGGGGTTTGAACACAGAAAGAAGAGGAAGATTCAGGTGTTGATAATGGTTGTTGAGATAGTTCTATGTTAATGGATTCAAGATTACAAGAGAAATGCTACTGTTATTGGGCTAGATGAGAAGGTGCAAATGGGTCTGGTGGTATTGCTTGTGACAAGATCAGCAATTCGCAGGTTTGGTGTTGGTACAGCCTGAGATGATGTCGTCGATGGTGATCAAGCTCAAGCAAAGGAATAGCAGGAGCTTCTTTGAGGCGAGAGCGATGGATTGAACTGAAGTTTGTTCTAATGCAGTCTGGTGGTGACAATGGAAATAAGCCAAGGGTGATGGCGATACAGTGAACTGACTAAACTGGACTGAACTGCAGCTGGAGATGGTGGATTGGTTTGCTTCAGATGATAGATTTAACTGAGGCATGGGTTGGGATGTATGTGTTGGGGGCTATTGAATGTTAGACTCAGTTGAACTGAAGCTCAAGAAAGAGGCTGGTGCTGTTACAGTAAAGATTGCAATGGTTCTTGGCAGAGTTGGAGCTGTTGTTCTCAAGCTACAAACCAAGGAATTGAGGCAAGCAAGAAGAATGGTTACCTGAGCAGATGCAGTTGTTAAGCTACATGAGTTGAATGTTACAGGTGCCCATGGTGATTCTGGTGAGGAAGAGTTGAAGCTTTCTTAGTGGTGTTTGAAGCCATAGACATTGCAGGTGGCAAAACTAGCATGATATGAACAGGTGGTGTGTGTGTGTGTATACAAGATGTGGCAGATTGAATGAGTTGAATTGCAGGTTGAGAAGCTACAAGATTAGATGATGCATTGAAGGAGGTGGGATAGCTGTTACTAAGGAAATGGTGGTAAGTTGAGTTGCAGTCAAGGTAGGGAGATGATGAAAGAATGGAATTGAAATGAAGATGCAGGTATTGCAGGATGCACAGCCATCATGGTGGAGAGCACCGCTGATGCACAATGATTGTGCAACAGAGCTCTGGCCAGTGCAAATGGCTCAGGCCAAGGTCACTCAGCTCAGCTGAGTCTGACTAGCTATCTAACTCGTCTGTCGACTCGGACCGACTCAAATGACCTGGATTTGACTCGGTTGACTGACCGAAGTTGACCCAGATTGACCAGTGACCGGGCGGACTTTGCCGGTCACCTGAGGTACTTTCCGGCCGATTTCCGGCCATAATACCAGTTTTCCGGTGACCAAGAGCTATGAGTAGCTAAACAATTATTATTGGTTATGGGATAAAGTGGATTTCACAATATGTTATATGATTCAATGAATTAGTTTTGTCTCAATACTTTATTGTTTATGCTTCATTATTAATATTGTTATATAGTTTGAATGCTTGTTTAGTCGAGTCCGAATCGATTGAGTTTGCCTTCATCCTTATTGCTAGATTAGGGTTTTCAATACGAAATAGTTGTTCATCCCTGATTCTAAGTAGCATAGTGTGGTTATTACTTGTAGTGATACATCTTTATAATCACATATGAATCATAACCTTGGTTAAATTGAATTAGTGCTTTTACACGTTTGATTGCCTTGATTAGTCTTATTCCATAGAACTTAGTGCTTGTAGGGAGTTAAACTTAATTGTGCTTTTACACTTTAGGTTTCTTTCTAGGAAGAATTCACATATACATCTTTTAATGTGGTTGTGATCAAGGTATCATAGGACTTTTAGTAAATGAGAGATTAAAATACAAATTCTAATCGTTGATGAAAATATATATTTGTGAATGATACTATCCCGTGACCAATATCTTCTCCTTATTGATTATTCGAATTATTTACTTTGCTTTCAATTACTTTTATTTCTTAGATAAAACAAAAATCCCCCTTGGTTACCTTAGAAACTGAAAATCGCATAACAACAATTACCTCTCTGTGGAAAGGAACTCTTCCTTACCTTGTACTTCATTTATATTTAGTGAGTAAGAAAGTGAAATTGTATTTGCACGGCTGACAACCGGTCACCGGTGTCCACAAATGAGCGTTAACAGTTCTTGGTAGCATATGTAATCAGACGAGATTACATTGTCGTTGGAACAAAGTAGGTTGGCCGGAATTGCATGGGCATCCATGGGAGTAAAAGAATTGGCTGGATGCGTAAGCGAGCAAACCGCCCATGATCACGAGTTTTGGGGGGATAAATCAAAAGCTGGCCATGACTACGAAGATTGTCTGGCTTTGACCATAATCCTTGAGATGGTGAGTGTGCTGGCACAACCCTTTGCAGGAAGGAGTGGCGTTGAAGCGGCTTTAGCTCTTGGAGAAGACGTTGAGACTTAAAGAGCCAAACGCTGAAGCTTCGGTTTCGGATCCTGGAGCAACTTATGGAGAGAACACTGAAGTGGAGCGGCTACTGGAGCGAACGTTGAAGCGGAGCAGTTGCCGGAGGACGTGGAAGCGGAGCGGCTGTGTCAATCAACGTGCTGTGAAATTGAACACCCTTCACATGAACAGTGGTTAGGAGTCCCCGTTTTATTTATCAATCGTACTTTTCCGGAGAGGTTGGGGTTTTGGAACGACTTCCTGGTTGGAAACACTTGCCTTTCTTGATGCAGTGCGGTTGAGGGATGGAAATATGTCTTGACGCTACGCCTTGGAGAAATATAGAATCTCACATAACTGTTTCATCACAGATTGCGCGACTTTGAGGGCGAAGTCCACATCGTGCGGGTCCTGACGGGAAGAGGGTCTCTGTGAACTCAGGAGGGTTGCTGATCCCCTTTGCTTTCGATTTTGGAGAAGTCGTTCCTGATATTTACGTGTGATGAAATTAGATTGTTGATCCCTTCTACTAGGCGTTCAAGAGCAACGCGAGCCTCTTGATCTATAAACGCACGTCATGCTGAAGTGTCTTTTGTCTTTTCATTAAATCAACAGTGGTAAAAGGAGGATGGCTTTTTCCGGCCCTTCCAGTATCTTGCCCTGATGGCGGGGTAGCAGCATCTCTAGTGATGGTTGGAGCTATCATGCTTGAAGAAACGTTGGGGTGGCGGAAGCGGCTCTAGTTCTGGTGGGTGTATCGTGCAGAGGTGGCACGGTTTTGATTACGGAGTGATGGAGCCATGGCGCTGCTTCAAAGGTTGAGGATGACGCTGCTTTGGCTGGTTGTGGAGCGGAGAAGATGGCGCTGGAAGGGCGCAAGCTGTTAGCGCTGGAAAGGATGCAAGTTTTTAGTGATGGCCATCGAGCAGAGAAGCTAGCACTGGAGGGATGCAAGTTGTTGGTGCTGACCAGGGTGTGGCATTGTGGCTGGCATGCGCGTGCAGCATGTGTGCCTGACATGTGCATCTGGTAAGCGCGTCTGGCATGCATGTCTGGTAAGCGCGCCTGGCATGCGCGTCTAGTATTGTCTTGGACGCGGATTGTTGGCGCTGGAACTTTGGCTACCAAGCGGTGATGATAGCGCTGGTGGCTTCAGTCCGTGGGACGGTGGAAACAATACTTGAAAGGCTTGCAGGGTGGATCACGAAATGCTGGTGTTAATGTAACATGGTAGCAATAAAGTAGGCAAGCATATTCCATCTATGTACTCCAGCGTTTCTCTTTCAATTTGTTTTCTTGTTGGTGCAAACCCTAGCCATAGGTATGCCTTTCATAAATCCGTAGAAATATTTTTCTTCTGAACGGATGTAAACCCTAGCCATGGGTATGCCTTTCATAACTTGTGGAAATACTTCATCATAAACAATTCCTCTTCGAATACCACCGTAGTAACGTCAGCTACCTCATGAATAGTAACGGGTAATCATTATTATGCAAAGTAGGCGCGTACGGGAAGGTGACTGTTTTTTTTTTGAAAGGCAAACAAAGCGCCTGGTTCATGGTTCAGTTTTTTTTTCTTCTGGTTTTTGGATTGATAGATGATTGCTTTTTATAAGAGTTTTGGATTATTTTGGAATAATGGTTTGTTTGTTTTTTTGATATGCTAAAGTCTGAATTGGAAGTGTAAATAACAAATCATCTCGGGAAAGTTGTGAAACCGTGAATATTGCATGATGATGGAAAGCATGGGAACAATATGGCTATCGGTTTTTATTATCTCTGTAAAGATTTGAAGCGGTGAGACCATGTATTTTGGCTAGGCAAGACTTACTCGGTTTTCTGGATCTCCTGACGAAAAATGAATCTTTCCGGGTGTAAGTCCGAGTTTTGTGGGAAGCACCGCCGTGATGTGAAAAGTCCCCAGTCGTCTCTGAGTCACTTGATAATCGAGTCGTCGATCCACGGGTGGATCGTTTGCTTTTAACCTCGGGAAGTCCCCGGTCGCCCCTTGCGGTGTCATGACCGGTGTCGGGTCGTCCGGTAGCCGAGTCGTCGATCCCGGAGCGGATCGTATAGGGTCGTCTCAGTAGCCGAGACGATCCATGAGCGGATTGTTTTCCTCTATCGTCCTGATGTCTGCGTCGAAGTATGAGATCGAGGATTGAAAATTTGACATTGTAACCGAAAGATCAATCTCCCACTGTGGTCGCCAATTGTTTGAGGGTGAAAATGGTTTTTGCCAATTTTGGTAATTTCGGGTGTGTGGGTGAGAAACAAGTTTAGACCCTAAACAATGTATTGCACGGGAGTACTTTAGATTCGAGAGATCAATCTGTACAAATCCGGCCTAAACTAAGAAATGGCCGTTCCAGACTTGCTTCGGTCACAAAGAGGAGGAGAATGGGTTGGTTTTGGGGAGGGAAGCGAAGAAAGTGTTGAGACCAGGTTGATTCTGGAAGAGTAGTGGTTTCACGACTTGTATTAGAAAATGGGAAGCTAACAGATGGGAGAGCTTAGCCAAACGTTTTTATGAGTGTTGTTTGATCCTTGACCGAACTTGTTTTCTTTTGTGGAAATAGTTAAGACCTATTTATACAAGTCGGAGTGAAACATCATCTGGTCTAATAAAGGCATGGAATAATGGGTGAGTAAATGGGAGAAGGTGGTAACCGTTAACGCATGGAATTGATGTTCCATAAAAGAAAAGCGTTTCACTATTACTTCCCTATTTACTTAACCGCTTCATCCTTATTACATTTTCTTATTACGGGCGTAGTGTACGCCGCACGTTTGTAAACCGCCAAACCAAAACCCAATGAAGATCCCCGGTTTGTGGTTTCTTTGTCTCGAACGTTCGTGAAAACATGTATTATGGTTGTTGCGACAAGTCGAGCTTGGGAGACTTGCTAGCTTGGCGACCTTCGACGGTCGATATTTTGTATCTTAAGCGGAAAGGTAGTCATTGATCGTTGCACGCTTCCGTTTTGATAGTCTGTGTAGGGAAGGCCGGCATGATGGCACGAAAAAGTTGGCAGAGCCATTGGCATGGCATGCCTTGGCGTGGCCAAACTAGACTTTGGGTCAAAGGTTACCATGCGTTGTCTGGTAACCTTAGACGGCTAGGATTTGCTCCTGAAATTGAAGGGCGACCGTTGATTGTTGCACGCCTTCGTTTTAGTAGCCGCATAGGGAAGGCTAGCATGGTGGTGCGGCTAGGTTGGCATGCCATTGGCATGTCATGCCTTGGTGCGGTTTGGCGTGGCCAAACTAGGGTTTTGGGTCAAAGGTTACCATGCGTTGTCTGGTAACCTTGACGGCTAGGATTTGCTATTGAGATTGAAGGGCGACCGTTGATGGCCGCACGCATTCGTTTTAGAAACCTTAATTAGCGCCCTTTACTAGAATCACTGTAGAATTCTCGTACGGACTCGGATTTTGACGGTCCGACCCTCAAATCGACCGGAAAAGAATTTCATATCTCCTTTCGCGGGAATATTTAGGTTTTGAATTCGTCCGGGAGGTGAAAACAGCCCGACAGTGAAACTCATGAAGAATTCAGGAGGGATGTTGCGGGCCCGAGGAGCATAGTTTAGGCGCGACCAAAATTAGGGTTTTGACATTGGGCCAAACGTTACCACGCGTTGGTTGGCGACCTTGGACGGCTAAGATTTGCATCTAAGGTAGAAGGGTGGCCGTTGATTGTTGCACGCCTTCGTTTTAGTGTCCGCATAGGGAAGGCCAGCGTGGTGGCGCGACAAGGTTGGCATGGCATGCCTTGGCGCGGTTTGGCGTGGCCAAACTAGGGTTTCGGCCCAAAGGTTACCATGCGTTGGCTGGCGACCTTGGACGGCTAAGATTTGCATCTAAGGTGGAAGGGTGGTCGTTGATTGTTGCACGCCTTCATTTTAGTAGCCGCATAGGGAAGGCCAGCGTGGTGGCGCGGCAAGGTTGGCATGGCATGCCTTGGCGCGGTTTGGCATAGCCAAACTAGGGTTTCGGCCCAAAGGTTACCATGCGTTGTCTGGTAACCTTGGAGGTCTAGAATTTGATCCTGGGATGAAGGGGGATCGTTGCACGCCTTCGGTTTAGTAGCTGCATAGGGAAGGCCAGCATGGTGGCGCGGCTAAGTTGGCATGCCGTGGGCATGGCTAGGGCCAAGGGAAGGTGTGGCTTGGCTTGGCATGTGGGGTCTGTGGCTAGGAATGTTGTTTGGCACATGGTGAGGCTAGCATGGCTAGGGCCAAGGAAAGGTGCAGCTTGGCTTGGTATGTGGGGCCAATGGCTAGGCATGCCGTTTGGCACATGGTGCGGCTAGCATGGCTAGGGCCAAGGCAAGGTGCGGCTTGGCTTGGTATGTGGGGCCAATGTCTAGGCATGACGTTTGGCACATGGTGCGGCTAGCATGGCTAGGGGCAAGGCAAGGTGCGGCTTGGCTTGGCATGTGGGGTCATGGGCTAGGCATGTCGTTTGGCACATAGTGCGGCTAGCATGGCTAGGGCTAAGGCAAGGTGCGTCTTGGCTTGGTATGTGGGGCCAATGGCTAGGCATGTCGTTTGGCACATGGTGCGGCTGGCATGGCTGGCATGCCTTGGCGCGGTGGTGCTGCTGGGCACGGAGGTGCGGGCCGGGCATGGCGGGCATGCCTTGGCGCGGTGGTCTTCTTTGGGCACGGAGGTGTGGGCAGCATGGGCGGCATGCCTTGGCGCGGTGGTCTTCTTGGGCACGGAGGTGCAGCTAGCATGGGCTGGCATGCCTTGGCGCGGTGGTGCTGCTGGGAACGGAGGTGCGGCTGGCATGCCTTGGCGCGGTGGTGCTGCTGGGCACGAAGGTGCGGCTGGCATGCCTTGGCGCGGTAGCATGAGAATTTTAGGGTTTTGTACAGGTGATGTCAATCAATGTTAGGGGTTCTACCGTGGAACATGATACATAGAAAGAAAAAGGTACCCTGGTAATTCTTACGTAAGCATGCTGGTTGATTCGATAAATGTGTTAATGGTCAATAAATGCGCTAGAGGTCATGGTGACGTCATGCCAGGTGCATAGTTTTACGATTTTAACCCTAAGCTAAAAACCACCATCAACAGTAAGATATAAAAAGTAATCACAGAACTCTTCGTCTCATTCTTCGTGATTCCACAATAACCTGTTTGACAACCATATCGTTAGGTTATTGTGAGGTGAATGATATTATTAGGATGTTCTTCGTGAATATAAGTCTTGTGTATCAATTGGTTACTGTTCACCTTGATTTATCAAAAGACTGAACAAAAACTCGTAGGTATTTCTTTGGGAGACACATTTATCTATTTCAATAGACTTTTCTGTGTGAAACAAATTTATTTATCGAGTCTTCGATTTTGGGTCGTAGAAAATCTTAGTTGTGGGTGAGATCAACTAAGGGAATCAAGTGCGTAGAATCCGGCGTGGTTCTAAAGGCGTAAGGAACGCGACTGTACCTTAATCAGTGTGAGATTGGTTAGGGCTCAACTATATTACAGTCCGAAGTTAACTGGAAGTAGGCTAGAGTCTGTAGCGGCTTAATACAGTATGGTGTTCAAATCTGTACTAGGTCCTGGGTTTTTTCTGCAATTGCGGTTTCCTCGTTAACAAAATGTATAGTGTCTGTGTTATTTCTTTTCCGCATTATATTTTCTATATAATTGAAATATCATAGGTTGTGCGTAGTTCAATCAATTAGATAATATAACCTTTGGTTGTTGATATAATTTGATGGACACTTGAACATTGGTCTTTGGTACCGTTCAAGTTGTTTCTCATATTAATCCGGCTCATGGGTTTCTATCTATTCGATTGCAGATTAATTTGAAAAACTGAGATATAACTCTTGAATGTATTTTCCTTGATTGAGTCTGACTGTATAGTTGATTCTCTTGGAAATATATTGGAGTTAGTTCAATCAAGGAAAATATATCCAAGAGTTATATCTTTGTTTCTCAATGTAATCAACAAATCAAACAGATAGAAATCTGCGAGCCTGATTATTATGAGAAACAACTTGAACGGTACCAAAGACCAATGTTCAAGTGTCAATCAATTTCAATCAACAACCAAAGGTTGGATTTACCAATTGATTGAACTACGCACAACCTGTGATATTTCAATTATATAAACAAATATAATGTGGAAAATAAATAACACAGACACCAGAAGTTTTGTTAACGAGGAAACCGCAAATGCAGAAAAACCCCGGGACATAGTCCAGATTTGAACACCACATTGTATTAAGCCACTACAAAATCTATCCTACTACAAGTTATGTAATACCCCGATATTCGGCAGTGGTGGCGGGGGCCTTTTCAGCACATTTGGCTCCAGAATTGACAGAAAACTCTGCAGTTAAGCGTGCTAGGGCTGGAGTAATCCGGGGATGAGTGACCTCCCGGGAAGTTGCTGTCGGATTACCGCAACGATGCCCATTGGAAACCCCACACTTCCAGATAACCGCAGTGGCTAAGTGGGGACAGTATCGGTGGAGGGACGGGTCATTACAAATGGTATCAGAGTTGCCGAGGGTGGGAAGGTACGCTGGACGGGGTTGGTCCATGTGCTTCTCATGAGGGGCAGGGAACGTCGGATATCTGGGCTTGCGAATATATTCTGGAATAGAGGACGGCTCCAATTTAAGGTGGTGGTATTGTAATACCCCGATATTCGGCAGTGGTTGGTCGAATGGAATATAAGTAATGATTTGTCCTTTCCTAACACCGAGGCCTTTTCAGCACATTTGGCTCCAGAGTTGGTAGAAAACTCTGCAGTTAAGCGTGCTCGGGCTGGAGTAATCCAGGGATGTGTGACCTCCCGGGAAGTTGCTGTCGTATTACTGCAGCGATACCCAGTGAAAACCCCACACTGTCGGATAACCGCAGTGGCTAAGTGGGGACAGTATCAGTGGAGGGACGGGTCATTATAAGTCAACTTCGGACTGAAATATAGTTGAGCCCTAACCAATCTCACACTGATTAAGGTACAGTCGCGTTCCTTACGCTCCTGAATCCCAGCAGGACTCTACGCATGCTCATGATTCCCTTAGATGATCTCACCCACAACTAAGAGTTTCTACGACCCAAAGTCGAAGACTTGATAAACAAATCTGTCTCCCATAGAAAAGTCTATTTTAATAGATAAATCTGTCTCCCACAAAAATACCTACGAAGTTTGTTCGTCTTTTGATAAATAAGGGTGAATATGAACCAACTGATAACCCGGTCTTATATTCCCGAAGAACAGCCTAGAAATATCAACCACCTCACAATGGCTTAACTATATGGTAGTAGAACAAGTTAATATGGAATCACAAAGAATGAGACGAAGAGCTTTGTGATTACTTTTTATATCTTACCTATCGGAGATAAATCTCGAGCTAATCTTAGAGAAGATAATGCTTAATACGATATAATAAGTAAGATCAGAACACACAACTATAAAGAAAATAGTTGGGTCTGGCTTCAGAATCCCAATGAAGTCTTTAAGTCGTTAACCTATAATGGTTTTAGGAAAAACCTAGGTTAAAGGAGAATTGACTCTAGTCGCAACTAGTATCACACATGAGGTTTCCCAATTGCTAGAGTTGTCCCTTATATAGTCTTCAAATCAGGGTTTGATAACTTTGCAGCAAAGCAATCAATATTCACCGTTAGATGAAACCTGATTCAATATTCAAGCTAATATCTTTCCACCGTTAGATGGTATTTAGCTTGTTACACACAAATGAAATATACCTTCATTTAGATATGGGTAACCGTACCTAAACGTGTATATTGAGTTGGCTCAATAACAGTTAACCGAAGTTAGCCATATGTTCTCTTTTCTCTTAACTATGTTCATCTTAACACTTCTAGATCAATTGATAATCAAATGAATCTAATTGTGTTACTCGTAGAGTTGTTCAATTGTTTATATTCTCATAGAAGTATACAAGACACAATTGAAGCAAAATCTCATTGATTCAAAAGAATCTGTTCATGAACATTTTAGCCACGGTTTACAAAGATTGCATTCCTTAATTTATAAATGTATTTGTTCATGAGTATGAAATCATACTTAACCTATTTTAGAACTTGAACCACTTAGGTATGCAAACTTAATTTCTGGACATTGGTCACTAGGCGACAATTTGCAAACGGGTATGCAAACTTTAGCTCCGGACCGAACTCAGTTGAAATAATTTGCAAACGTGTACGCAAACTTGGTTTCCGGACTTCAACAGTTAAATCAGTTTGCGAACGGGTATGCAAACTTAAGTACCCTGACTTAAACAGTTGAATAAGTTTGCGAACGGGTATGCAAACTTCCGATCATGAATTCCGTCAAAACAGTTCGTACACTAAGTACACAAACCGTAATGTACCCGGACATGGGTTTTAGCTCTTAACTCCCATTTCAGATCATTGAAACATTCTTAGAAGAAGACAATAGCGGTCTCATACAAACTATTAGCTTATAAGCAATTTTCAAGTGATCGAATGATCAATACTGAAAGTCTACATCAAATGACCGTCTCACACAAATCATGTAAGATGTTACTAGGTTATTTTCACATGGTCATCTTTTGATTTTCGTCAAGAATAATGATGAACGTGGTTAATGTAAAAATATTTCCAACACATATTTCGAGAAAGATATAAGCGAGTTAAACTCAGCTCGAAATATCAAATGTGTATAATGTAAAGTATATATAGATAAAGGATTCGTCTCAATAGGAGATATAATAGAATATACTTATGAGTGATAGATGAGTTCAAGTCTCCACATACCTTTTGTTGATGAAGTCCAACAAGCTCCCATTAGTAGTTCTTCGTATTCAATCGATGAACGTCGTGAAGTCTAAAGCTCAACTACACATTCTATCCTAATCTGATACATAACTATAAGTAGACTAGAAATCAAGACTTATAGTTTTGACAACTAAACTTGAAAAACAAGCTTGAGATAACAACATGTGCTATTTCGACCGAGAAGTGCTCTAACATAATCAATCATGGAGAAGAGACTTCACTCATTCATTAATAGTTCTTCTGAAAAAAATTTCAAATCAACGAAAAATCAAACCTAAGATCAGTAAAACCCTAAATGAATACCCTAATTTCTTTTCCCTTATCCCTTCACTAATCAATTGTTGGATCTATTGATTCATTCAGCGTATCAAACAACAACAACAACGAGGACAATCGAAAATCTTCATCCTGATTTTTTTTCCAGATTCATTTCTTGATTTTTTGATTTTAATTTGTGCCCTAGTTTTATCGTTGTTGGTTTTGATTTTCAAAGTAGTTTCGGAGATGAGAAGAATATGATTTTAGGAGAGATATGCGTGTGTTTACACGTGAATGGTCATGGGCTGAGAAGAAATTTTAACTTTTTGGACTATAGGATAACTTGATTTTCCCGGTAGACTATAGGATAAGTAGGACTGATTTTTTTTTTGGACCAGCCAACAAATTTCCTATGTTTATTATGTAGGAATTACTATTAAATAATAAGAACAAGCTTATTCCCATATCCAGTTTGGGATCCTCGAGCTTCCCTCAAGCCGTAAGTGATGAGTCCTCATTTTTGCACCAATAAGAATCTGTTTGCACTATCAAAACAACATATAAATATACCAAAAAAAAATATAGGTGTTTAATATAACATCCTAATATGTACAGAATCAACACAATATAGGTAATCGACACTGTATAGCGAGTTTGCACTGCCATAACATATAACTTATACACATTCTTTAGCGTAAACATAAACCAATTACAGTGAATTTGCATTTGTAAAAGAGTACTATAAAAATCTCAGTGAATCTTGTTCCACTTGCTGGTAAATAAGAGATTTATGGAAGTACGAACATTCATTGCTTCTTACGATTCATGTAGGAATATGTTAGTACTGTGGGGAAATTCTCGACTCTTCTGAGCGACTGACTCGGAGAATGACTTAGTGATCGAATTGGCCAACTAAGTTGCTTATTTCATCTAATCCATCACAAATCTCTCAAAAAACTCTATCATTATTTTGTTTTACGTATTAAATTTCTCTTCTGATTAGTCTCTATCATGTTTCATTGAGCTTCTGATCGAGAAATTTGATTTGGCTGAACATTTGTCTTGACCTAATTTCTTTCATGTTGTGATTTGTTCCATGTTTAGCAAGTATTGCTAGGTGGCTTGATCATACTCTCTGCTAAAGGTTCCAGTTCAAAGGTTGTCCCATACTAAAGGTTGTTTTCTATTGAAGCATCTAGTGGAGATAAGGATGCAAAGTGAGAATTTCGAAATTATGGATATAAGAACGGCTAGTGACATGCATTCAGACAACTCTTTCAGGTACTTTAATCGACAATCACTTTATACAAGATGTTCTGCTCGAGACAATAAAGATACAAATTGGACAACTCATCGATTTAGTTTATTGGGAGGTGGCAAGAGCAAGCTAAAATGCTCAACACGTAGCATAAGGTTTAAATGTCCTGGATCTTTAAATAGAGGATTCTTTAGGATATCTAAACTTCATCCTACGTTGTTCATCATTTTCTTCCTTTTAGTTTTCTCAATGTCAAACAGAAAGTCTGTGGGTGAGGTTTTTGATCTTATCGACAGAATTAAGAATACAAAACTAGAAGATGATGATAACATTCAAAGAGTGATCAAGTACCCTCATATCAAATTACAACCTAGTATTCAGAAATGGTTAGTTAGTTTAATTGCAAAATATTTTTGTGAGCACCCAATGAGACCGGATAAGGTTGAACAAGAAGCAACAATGGCATGGGGTCATGGGCATTTTCAAATGAGGCGACAAGCTACTAATATCTACATATTTTGATTTTATGACTGGGAAAGTTATAATTCAGTGTTGGAGGAGGGTCCTTGGAGTTTCGATGGTTACTTAGTTCTTTTTCGTGAGTGGCATCCTTCACTTACTTTAGATGATATTGATTTTCTCACTCAGCAATTTTGGATTGATATTTAGAAGTTCCCACCTGAATTTTTGAATGTTGAAGTTGAGAATCAAATTGCGAGTGTCATGGGCAATCCACTCAAACTCATACCAGAAGATGGCAATCCTATAGATACCAATTATGTAAGTGTTATTATTGAATTTAACATTTCAAATCCTATGTTACGTGGCATAATGAGTGAGAATGCAGCAAAGGTCACCCAATGGATTCCCATCTATTTTCAGAGACAACCAAGAAAACTGTGTCCTGCATGCCTTATTCTAGATCATAATGAATCTGAATGCGGTGATAAAGTTGAACATAAACAATTACGAGTTACATATTCAAATTTGGAGAAGATTTTGGTGAGGTTATTGATCCCAAGCAGTATAACCCTAAATATCAGCAAGGAGAAAAGATCTTCATTTCTCATAAGAATACTAGAGGGAAAAAAAATCAGAGAAGAAACATTTCCAAATTCCTCACGATGATTTTCATGTTTCCACTATTTATACTCAGTCAGTTGGGATGCCTGAAACTTCTACAGCCCGAAGGCCAAAGAGAGTTCGATAAAGCTTAGTAGAAGGTAGGCAAGCTAGTGTTCAATTTTCAGAGAACATAAACGAGAGTCAATAGGTTAGGTAATATCAAGATGAAACTATACCTGAGACTTTTAACACTAATGAGCATCAAATGCATCCTTATTTTTATCGTGCTTACCGCATCAAGGAGAATGGGACAACTTACTTGGACAGGCTGGAACTAGCTTGGCAGGGCAGGAAGATCAGGTTAGTTTTCTTATAAGTCATATAGATATTAAAATTTTGTTATTACATTTGCGGTTTGTCCATATTAGTCTTTTCTCCTTATCTATACAACATCAGTGTTTTCATAAACAGGTTTTCTTTTTTGTTTATATAGTCAATATGCGTATTCTTGCATGGAATGTCTAAGGTCTAGGTAATAAACTTACTAGATAACATTTAAGAGACTACATTCATCAATATAATCCTGACATTATCTTTTTGTCGGAAACCAAACAAAAAAATAAACATGCATATTTTTTGCTACAATCTATGTATTATCATAATATTTGGTGTCACAATGATAAAATAAAGAAGGGAGGTCTATCGGTATTATGGAAAGATCGCTTCAAGATAGAGTTTATGCATTTTACTGATTTCATGGTTAATTTCATCATTCACTCGGGTCCGAAGAATCAACAATGGGTCCTTACCTGCATGTATAGTTCGTGTTATGATGCTGAGAGAATTAAACAGTGGCAACTATTAGCAGATATGGGTCAGCATATGGATTTACCTTGGGTGATACTTGGAGATTTAAATGTTACTTTGTCTTCATCTGATCGTCAGTCTTATACCACTCATAAAGTATCTACTCCTTATATAGTACAACAAACAATATCTGATTGCGGGCTTTAAGATATTCCATTTTATGGTCATCCTTTCACTTGGTCCAATCGTAGGCAGCATATTCAATTTGTTCAAACAAGACTGGATCGAGCTTTAGCTTCTGTTGGTTGGTTCTCTTTGTTTCTTGATGCTATTCTTTATAATCTCATTCCAATTGGTTCTGATCATGCTCCAATATTGTTAACAACCTCTCCTCAGTTGTCTAAATGCTATAAGCCTTTCAGATTATATGAAACATGGACTAAGCATGGTACTTTTAAAGATCTTATTACTCAAGCTTGGAGAGTTAATCCAGATGGGTCGCCTGCCTCGAAGTTTGCTAAAAAAATAAACAAAGCTCGTCAGGATATTCACAAGTGGAAGAAGTTAAAGTTTGGTAATGTGGATGAGAAGATTCATCATATTCGCAATAGATTCTTGAAACTCAAAGAATCAACAATTGTGCCTCGGGAAACTATGCTTAAACTTCAATCTGATCTCCAACAAAACTATAGCACCTTTTTTGCTTACTAGTGTTTTGTGTGATGTTTTTTCTACTTTTTTTTGTTGCTGGTGATTCTTTGAAATCGTCTTCTACTGATTTGGAGTAGAGTAATTTTCTATTACTTCTTCTTCTCATAGAATTATGAGGATTCTTCTTCTTTTTACCATTTTAATGGAGATTTAATTAAAATCTCGGGTTTTCGGCGGATCTTTATGATGATTAATAAGGGAATAGAGTAATTCTTGTTGATTTCTCCAGTTTTTGTTGATGATTTTCAAAGTTTTATTCTATGATTTTAGTAGAGGAGACAAGTTGGGTTTTTTATGCGGATAATAGAAGGAAATCGAGTGATATATGCAAACACACGTTTGGCAGCAGGGCTATTCTGGTCAGTTACTTGATTTAAACTATTTTGGACCATAATGAAAATAAATATATGGGCCTCGGACCAGACAAGAAATGGACCCGAACTTTTGTTTATTAAGGTTTAAGGTTCATTCAAGAAAGTTTAAAGGTTTCATTTGGGAAAACCAGGGACTGCAGCAGCAGTTGATCTAGGGCATATACGAGTGTAATCATTCAATTCAATTAAAATACGAAGAAGATTGAGAGTAGACCAGTTCACACTAGGTGTCAATCAGTTGATCTGTAACATTTGTTGTAAGAGATTGATTTTATTTCATCGAATGGATTTGAATATAACTTCTTGTTGTAAAGAGTTTGAACAAGTTCAAGGCATGCAAGATACTGCCATGGGGGAGATGAAGCAGATCTTTACAATGGAACGTATTCACAATCTTCTCGTCGTCCTGCCGCCGTCGTTGAAACGGAAACCCAAGAGTCTTGAGTTTTGGGGACAGCTACGCCAACCAGATAAACCCAAAAATGATGATGATGATGAGGAAAGGAAACCCTATGTACCTGCTGATTCTGGTAGTGTTCGTATTTCGGCAGAGGAATATGCAAATGAGCTCAGGATGACATATACTGTGGGGATCCAAATCATGATTGAATCTCTGTGTGACGCTTTGGTTGAAGAGTTTCGCGTCAGCCCTCTGCTTCGTGGCCTTCGTTTTGTTGTTGCATCTAAGGTGTTCGATAAAAATTGGGCGAGTCAGATCTGTGAGGATTCAGAGATGCAGTTAGAAGGTGATGTCAAAGTTAGTAAGATAAAAGGTCAGGTCATTGTAAAAGAAGATTCCCGTATCTTACTCATTATCGCCAGATAACTGATCAATAATGTGTAAGATAGCGGAATCTTCTTTTGCAATGACCTCGACCAGATAACTGATACGCATTTTTCGGAAAACCATTAGCAAAATGCCCGTTAAATACTGATACGTTGGTTAGGCCTTTGAAGAGATTTAGAGTCACAAGCAGGATATATTGCTGAGTACATTGGTTGAAAACTTCTTCCTGTGAATTTCGATGGGAAGTTTGTTGGTTGGAGAGATTTAGAGTCACAAGCAGAAAGCTGCGAAAGCTCTATATTTTTGCTGGGAAGTGTACCGTGTAACTGATAAGTATGTCAGATTTATTGAGAATCTTATCTCCTGGATTGTTTTACTTGACAGGGCTTTGTTATGAGCAGGAGAACTTTTGAAAGAAAAACTAAACTTCTTTTTCATATTATTGTTAAGTTATACATGTAATTATAAATTAAAACGTTCGAGTCAAGCATTTTTCTGTTATGCTGATTCTAGCAGGAAGCCTGTTATGACAGTTGCTCTGATACTCGCATGACGAGGCAGGGGAACCTCTTATAACCAAGATATAGTAAAGCATGATGCTGACCTAGTAGCTAGGAGTAGAAGCTCAAAAGCAACATCTTCCACCAAACGTCACTTGTGGAACTCTTATTGTTTGTTCAATGGCTATGCTAGGCCAATGGAAGGTAAAATTTTCCATCCTATACAATCATAGGTAGAAACAATTCTGTTTCAATCTTGATACAGAGCGAGGTTCTCCACATTCTACACCATCTACGTCTATTCTAAGTTTCTTTATCATGTTATAGTTCTAGTTAATATCTGAACTACAACTTACAACTAATATTTGGTGAATCACAGGATAAAATTGAAACCCATTCTCAGCCAGGAATGCTTTGGTTATACGTGCAATATGATGTTGACAGAACTACTCATCTAATTGCATTAGCGCAGCGTGATGTGGTTTTAACGGCATATGGTGTCTTAGCTGCAGCGTGTAAATCTGTAAGTCCTAGCAAAATAATCTTTGCTCTTAAGTTAAATAACTTTGTATTATCTTTTCACACATCTGGTGTATGTTTTGTTTATCCAGGATGTGGGAGACCGTTTTTTCACAAACTAGACTGGTTTAGAGTGGTACTAGATGAAGTGCATACAATCAAATCCTCAAGGACTCAATCATTATTCTCTTATTGCCAGTGGTGTCTTACTGGTACACCTCTTCAGGTTAGTACTCTTTTTATCACCAGATTGTCAGTTTTTTTTTCTTTGGTCAGATTCACCGTCAGCAAAAAGCAGCATGCTTTGCTGGGATAGTAGTGTATATCGGTTCTCTTTCAACGTCGTTAGCATCTTGTCCCGGCCATTAGTATTGTACTAAATTTGTTAATTTGATGGTTGCAGATAAAATGGAATTGTTCTTCAGCAGACCTTGGAGCTTCATTTAGTTAAAGGAGATTTGTTCCGTCGAGGATATAGTGAGAGGAATGACTACAACAGGTTCGAGTGAGGAAACAACGCATGATAGCAGGAGCCCTTGCCGATGAAGAAGTTCGTCTGCAGGATCAAATGTTCAATTGGATAGGTAAAGAATGCGATGAATCAAAGCAGGAGTTTCTGAAAGTCGTTATTAATTGCCAGTGTGCGCATTATTTGTTTTACTGTTATCTTTATCGGTTAGCGCTTCAAGTATTAGAATCAGGGTATTTTAGGAGGTAATATTCTAGTTCTGGACCTTCGAGAACAACAAGGAGTAGACAGTTATACGAGAGAGTATGGGGGCTTTCTAGAGGCAGTGTTAGCGAGCATGGAGTTTGATTCAGGTTATAAAGAGAATTAGAATCAGCTTAGAAACAGAATGCCTCCATCACCAGTAAAGCTTGGGGGAGGGGGATACGAGATATGTGGTAGAAAGATGAGTACTACATTGGATTGTCCATTGCCAAGAAATCCCAGTCATGTTATCGGTTCAATTGGATTTTTAGTATTTTGCAATAGTAGATTTATACATATCTGATAACTAACTTCTTGTTTGTGGATTTAATATCCTTGTTCCTTTTTAGTGTCACTAAAACACTTGGGTTCTCCTAGAGTCGGGGTATAACATTCACAAACCATTAGATTCACTGTCGATATTAACTTTAACTTATATATTTTGTGGGTGGAGGATTCTACTTGATATGCCTGGAGACTTTTTGAATCTTAGTAATACTTTCCTTAACTGTAGGAGAAAGCTTTAATGGTCTGGACTCAGAAGCTTTAGAGCAGAGTAAAAACTTGTTGGGGTTTTAAGACTTGTTCTAATTTCATATTTGTCGATTGCAGGTACCTTGTAAGAGGCCAAAACATGGACAAAAGTTCCTACAAGAAGTTAGGGAATTTAAGGAGGCCACTGCGGCAAAATAAATAAACTAAGAAGAATCAAATTTCGTGACCAACGGTGAGTTTAAATCCATATGACTGTCCAAGAATCAGATGAAACTTTTTGAATTTGGTTGATGATAAAACATAAGATAAGATAAGATGCACATTTGACACAATCTTTTTTTGGTGTTGTATATGTGGTTGCAAATGAGTGTCGTGGCTCAGTCAGGCAAACAAACCGTAGATGATGATTAATGTTTAAAGTATATACCTATGAGAATGAACAGTGACAGCACGTGACTTCTGGTATTTTAATTTAGCCGATCAATTTTAGGGAACTAGTAAAAATCATCGTTATTATGTAAATGAAGGATGATGCGTAAGTGTTTTAATTTTTCCTAGATTGAATATTTGAAGCAATCAGATAACAACTGAAAGATTGATTATGTAGACTTTGACATGTGCTGCTTGCCTAATGTTTATTTGTGGTGATAGTTCTTGTTTCGTGCAACTCTCGAGGAGTATCATGTGTTTATTGCTTGTCATATATTTTTTTTTTGGCTCGGTAAATAGAAGATATGAAGATAGGAAAATTACAGAATAGCATAAAGGCTAGCCACCAATTAAGGAAGAATAAATACATTATACATGAAACAGAAAATCCATGACCGAGGGCCACTAAGTAGGATTAAAAAGAAGTTTGTCATTTGTTTTGAAAAGTACATGTTTGCCTTTATAATAGTACATTGATAAATATGGTTTGATGAGTTTGTTCTGCTAACATGTTTGCCAGTTATTGGTCTCAGCTACTGATGCTCTTCATTTTTCTTGGATAAACATTTCGTTATTTCTATCCTATTAGCCTTCCTTTTTTGCAATTCTCATTGTTAGATGGTGCAACTGTAGGGAATTAATCATGCTGCAACAATATGAAGTGGCCCGACAGTGTAGATTGTACAACCAACACCTGTTCAGGTTGAAGGGCTTCCTGTTATCTTCACTGGAAGGGATATGATAGGAGTTGCTTTTACAGTTTCTGGGAAGACTTTAGTTTTGTGCTTCCGTTGATTATGACTGCGATACAAGAAGAATCATGATGCCAATTGTACCTGGAGAAGGCCCATTTTGTTTGGTTCCCCCTCAAGAGAACTGGCTAAGCAGACGTATGACATAGTGGAAGAGTTTCTAGTCCCACTGAAGGAGCAAGGGTACCCTGAAATAAGGCCTTTGTTGTGTATTGGTGGCATTGATATGAGGTCACAGTTGGAGGTGGCAAAAAGGGGAGTACATATTGTGGTTGCCACTCCTGGGAGGTTGAAGGATATGCTGGCAAAGTAGAAAATGAATCTTTACAATTGCAGGTATGCACTTCGAACTTAAGACAGTGCATTATTTTGCTTAGATGTGTATGGGCAAGAGTGCAAATATTTCTGGACTCAAAATATAACTAATAACTGAGTTAGTATACATGAACATTAATGATCTGCATTGGAAAATAGTTTCTCAAAATCCATTATTATTTGAGATTCTTCCTTTGATACTTTGTTGTTTTCTTGGACTAACCATTCTTTTGTCTTGACCATAATGGATTCCACATCTAGGCTCACATAGTCACATGTGCTCCTTTGTGTTTTTTTCTGAAACATCTTCAGCTTATGGTTTGTTATTGCACCTCAGACCTCTGACCTTGTACATTCAGTTCTCTTCAGTAGAAAAACAAACATGTCGGCCAACAGTATGTTCTAGGCAGGATAACTTGGATAGCACAGTTGAGTTGAAACCCGAACACATCTAAAGTTTGGTAGATAATCAGGAATATTTTCTTTGTTTTTACAGTAATTAGTATTGAGCATGCACATATCTATATGGCCTACATAAAAGATGTGGCATCGATAGGTTGGGTCATATTTATTAACCTTCTATTCTCTTTTTCTGTCCTTAAGGTTTCCATTTAATGTAAGATGGGATGTTGCATTGCTATTGCACAATCATCTGTTGATGACCGGCTTCTTGGGGTTGTTGGTATATTAGTTGTTTCTGTCCTCATTGGTCCTGCAATGTGGATTTACAGAGTCCAGTATGTATTTAATATTTATGAACTCCCGCAACATAATTCGTTTGCATCGACTGTATTTTCTCATTCCTTCCCGATGTCTGGTTTTTCTATGGCATAACAATCTCCAAGTGTTCATTGAGTTGACTTGGGCAATGCAGCGGAGTCACTTAATTTCGATAAGTATCGTTTTCATCGTTGCTCCAAGCAGCCAATCCTCTTTTTTGCAAAGTATATCATTATGGAAGCTCTACATTGCTTTCATATTTGCACTCTTGCTCATATTCTCCATGTCATTTTATTTTTTTCTCTTTGGCCTTCATTTTCTGCAAACCTTATTATTTCTTGTATCTGGTCTAAACTTTGTAAATGTGATTGAATCATCTGCATTCGGTTGTATCATGATGAAGGTTAAACTTATAGTTGTTTCTTATTTTTTTGTAGACAGTAGACGGTAACAGTTGAAACTTCTGGCAGTCTCGTCCTGATGTACATGTACTAGTTCAGGTATACTACTTAAACCAAAGTTTCGTTTTCATTTTCTCCTTTTGTCATCCTGATGGTAAAATGGAGCAGAATCATTACTACTGCATGCTTAACTGAATACTGAATAACGGAAGAGAATCATTAGCAGATTGAAACTGTAGCTAGCTCCAATAGTGTTGGGTAAAACAAACAAGATAGCGCAGTTCAAAACACCGACTGATGATTGATCATAAAAATCCTTACTTATATATCTATGTCCCTGTTAATATACATTTCACATTTCAGGTTGAGCGTTTAGATTCATGCCCTGCCGTATCTTATGTATCTTGCTTCTATGAAGTGAATCGACATTTAGATAGACTGAAACATATATTTTGCAGTAGCGTATGTACCCATATGAGGTCTGATGTCCATATTAAGGTGCATCTGAAATGTCATTAATATATACCTTCAAAATTCTTTTACTGCTCAAGTTGTCTAGCATTTTCCTAGTCACTGCCTCTTTAATAATAGTTGCAGGTGTTTGAAATACAACCCCATTTTCCTAGTCACTGCTCAAGTGGCCTATTACAGTTTTACATGCTAACATATTAAAGTTACTTGATAAGGGGTTAATTGGTCAGAGGCTACACAGCTGACTGGTTCTAGCATTTAGATTTACATGGATGAAGACCTTGATAGCGCAGCTTATAGCTTCATGTTCACTGCTCAAACAATTTAAGAAGCCCAGCCGTGTATGCCAAAAGTAGTAAAAGTCAATTTTAACCGTCAAAGGCCTTCACTCAAGATCTTTTAGATGGATGTCCGAGGAAGATGTATGTATGATTTCCGAGAATGGCAAGGATCTTCCCCCATGCTATGCAATCGAAATAGCTAATCTTCTTTAGATCTTATTATTTGTTTCTTTATGTGGGCATGATTCCAATTTTCAGATTATTTGTGGTGGATGTTGTAAGTGATGTTTATGTATTTCTTAAGTTTAACCTTATCAATGAAAAGTTAAGGAAAATGTACAAGTACAAGATAAACCAATATACACATGGGTATCTTATGTCCAAATAAAATCAGCCAGTTGAGTCGAGTCTGATTCAAAAAATTAAGTCAGACCTTAGTGAGTTAGATTTCATGTGATTTCAGTCAGATGAGTTTAATCTAGAAAAACGAAAAAAACAAGTCAAAATTAGATTCACATATAATAAACCAGATGATTTCAGTCAGATTCAGATCCAGACGATTTTAGTCGGATTCAGATGAGTCTAATTTAGAAAAAAAAAAAAAACTCATTGAGTCGTATGGATCTGAAATAAATTACTGGACTTTGAGTCACATCTGACTCAATATAGTATTTGTATTGAGTCACAAAAAAAAAACACTCATTGAGTCGTATGGATCTGAATTAAATTACTGGACTTTGAGTCACATCTGACTCAATATAGTATTTGTATTGAGTCACATCAGGGGTTGACTCAGATCCATATCGTCAGATGCAAACAAATACGGTGCAAGTCAAAATCAGATTCACATATAATGAGTCAGATTTAGACGCTTCAGCTGAGTCGGAAAAAACCCCAACAGCCTGTTAGATTTATAATAAAATAAAGAATTTCCAGCCAACTACTGTTGGCATCATCAACTGAAGGTAATTTTGATCTACAGAGGACATGCATTTTCAGTGAGAACACATTGCTCGTATACAGCCAAATCGATGCATTGGAATGACATTAAAAAGGGAGGAACATGTTGCGACCTTAACATAAAAAAGTTTTGAACCCAGTTGTAAACATACTACAATATCTACACAAAGAGACATGAAGTTGGTACTGCATTATCCCCAGCATTGCGACTGAGAAAAAAAAACCCAACTGCAGATCAGGAAAGAAGCCAGTGACCGAGCTAGATTAAATTTTAGCTAGTGAGTGTCCCTGTACATCCAGCGCAGCACTACTGCAGTAAATGGAGATCTACCTCAGAGAAGCATTTCATAAGACTCACTTGGACATGGAAAGTATAAAAGAAATTACAAATACTTAAAATTAAGATTTTGATGAAGCTGTGCAACTTTTTGGCTAAATCCCAAACTCTTATTCTGCTACCACAGTTAAGTCAGACTTGGTTGTGCACTGTATATGAACATAAACAAATGTTCAGAGAAAATACAACAAGACTAATGGACAAATTCCTTTATCAGCTTTATTGCATATGCTACTCAAAATTGGATTACTCAGATCCATGATTACATGTTAAATTAAAGCCGCTAGGAAGCAATGAAGTTTATCTGTGAGTTCCACAACTGTCTACCTCTTTGTTCTACACAAACAAGAATGGGCATCAACATTTAGCCCCGCATTTCATTATACAAGCAAAGAATAATTGGGGATTCACAAAATATGCAACCTAGTCTCTTCTAAATGGCTACTTCCCTCGAGGTTCCGGATCAATTTAGCTGAACAGAAAGCTAATACAAGATTTTTAAAGAAAAAATGTCATATTTCAGAGATTGACAGTAATTTAAGAGCCAGAAAAAAAAACAGGAAAAGCAGATGTGTTCTTGATGGGGACTTACAAGGGAGCATGCTAGTTGTATCTCTTCTCATAAAAGCCGGTCACTTGGTCAGCCACAGTCCACATGATGGCCTGACCAGGTGGAATCCTCATGAGCCGAGGCAGCAACCCTTTCCACAAAGCACGCAAACCTTCTTCTTGGAATATGGTTCTGATGGCATGAACCATGCCCGTATACTTCACATCATTTCCAGAACGACTTTGAGCCATCAACCTCGTTTTCACGACATCAAAGGGTCCAGTGCATACAGGACCCACAGTTCCAGCTAAGAACCCTGATACCATGGACTGCCATGGCTGGATTACCTTCCCATCCCCTTCATGCTTTTTCCATAAAATCACATCTATAGTGTTCTTGGCTGTAAACATGGCTGCCTGGTTCGTTCCATTTCGCATAACAGTTGGTGCAGCCCCTGCCCAGAGCCCAAGGATGCCTTCTTGACGAACGATAGTGGTTGCACAGTGTACAGGTCCTTTGTACTTGAGGAGCTCAGGGCTTAGTCCTTTCTGCTGCTGCAATCTAATCTTCACCACCTGCAAGCAACGACTAAGCACTTAATTTTTATATCTTCCTTTTCAAAATCAAAGACGACAATGTAATCACTGGTTGTGAATGTCATGTGACTGGTATAAGAGAACATTACAGGAAGAGAGAGCACAATATACAACAAGAATTAGCATAAGAATAGGTCAAAAGTATAGACGATGAGTGTAATTGAGGCTTATCCTGCCAATTTTAATGGACCCTATGAATGAGAAACAAGTACAGCACTACTATGTTTTGCTAACAATATGGTATCAGTATCGTTAACTCATATAACAAGAACCTTGTATACATACACGTACCAGTGATACCATGTCCTTCCTTTAATGTTTTTGGAAGGTCAGTAAATTCTTCAATGATATTTTTAAACTCTAAAACCAAGGGGGAATTTAACCCGGTTCTAAATTACAGAAACAACATTCTAGGCTAGCTCACATTTGCAACTGAACATTCGACATGATAAACGACGATACACGAGCAATTGTCTGGTGGTAGTTGATCAATTCACAGAAAAGGAGCTAGAAACCCTCATAAATATTAGAACTTTATAGATACTATTACATTATAAATACAATTCACAAGCAAGTTCACCAATTTCATGTCCAAACATAGACCCCATGGTGTTCACTGTCCGCATTAAGACCTTAAATTGATTGTTCCACTTTTCGAGATTAATATCTTTGCCACTGTCTAAGGTCATAAGGTTACATATGATCCTCACTAGAGTTGACTAATCATCTCACAGTCTCAAGCAACATACTAATATCTTTGCCACTATCTAAGGTCATAAGGTTACATATGAGGTTAGCAACATACTAAACAAGTAACCACATTGTCTTAAACAAACAAGACTCCCAACGCTTTACGCCAAAGCGGCTTGACGGTATTTTTCTACACCAAGCAGTAATATTGAACATCAAAGTCAACAAAACACAGCCAACACTGAAAGAGGCACCACCAGAAAGGGTTTATAATTCAAACAACAACAAGAAAAACCTAAAAAATATTTGAACACTAACCTCAAACAGTGTATCAATTTTTTTTTCTAGAGAGAATACTAACACAATGCAGGCTGAGAAGGACACAGTGACACTTAATGAAGGAAACAAAGTGTAATAATCATAGGGAGAAGTAAGATGAAGCAGAAACAAAGAGAGTAGAAAAAAACAGAAGTAACCATACATAATCCAGATGCATTAAGTTACATAGAGAAGGAAAATGAGGGATACAGGTGTACAAAGAATGGATAGACATCCAGCAGATGGAAGAGGTCTACACAAAACCCCAAAATCAGGTCATGGTGGTAAAGATGTACCAGCAGCTATTAATGAAGGTGATCCCGACATCTGTGCATCATGACCATGAGTGCTTCCTCTATAAGGTTAGCATATTGCACCATTTAAATAGCCGGAACTGCTCATATAGACCCATGTACTGAGTAAAACTACAACTTGCAGTTTACACGAGTGCAAATTTATTTTATTTTTTTCTGAAATGCAGCCAGACAGATACATGTCCCAGTAAGCTGTTGAGCTCAAATCCAATGTAGCTCCCTATACTGGGTATTCACTGTTAATAAAAGTTTACTCATTAGCAGCAACTTACGATGTATCTGCCCACTCATATCATTTATGAACGTCAATTATCTCTCTGTAGCACACAATGCTCTTAGATATGACAATTTGCCTCAACACTCTAAATGATATAAAAAATCTCACCTGATCTGCAACATGTTAAGAGTATTCTTACTGAATAGGTCTACGTGTATATTATATACAACCTCTTAGTGAATAGTCTTTGCGAAGATCTAGCTGAAACTCACCTCTGCCTTTTAAATACCGTGACCACTGAATTCAGCTAACGTCCATAGCGCTAGACCTAGTATTATTTTTGCATCTTGAATCTTCTAAAAAGATCTTTTAGAATCCTTAAAATTTGCAATACTTTAAAATAAATCTGCTCATGAAGTGTAGTAGAATCTAAAACCTATTCCAATAATATCCTCAAATTATTGCAATTTCACTCTTTGGTCATGAGTAGCAGGTGGCGATAGCTGTTTCAAGAGCTCTTACATAGAGTTAACAACAAGACAGCCGGAAGAAATCTCCATAGAGGGAGAAAACGTTACAAGTTCCTCCTACAGCTAAACATCCTGCACGGAAAATTGCTGCAAGTACTAGCTTGAGTTGCCCAGGGGTGAGCAACACCAATAGTTGTACAACTACTAATACAAGGCTATCAGCTAAGTGGATATCTCCTCGGGATCTAAAGCAGCTTCTTTTGTTTAGAGCTTGTTATCCATCACAACAACATATCTAGACAGATTGCAGAGTGGAACAGATGAAACAGTTGCAGCAGTCCAATAATCCGTACAGTTACTTGAAACAGTTTCAGCTAAACGGGTTTATCCCAATGATTTAGGTTTTGATCACTACCCTAATAGCTCTCATTAAGCGTAATGTCTCAATATCTCAAACTCAAAACCTAAGAGTTATGATTTAAAGTACTATTCACAAAAGCTACAGTTTTTTTTTTTTTTATCAATACTAAACAAGTAAACATTTAAACAAACAAGACTCCAACTTGTTAAGCCAAAGTGACTTGACAGTATTTTTCTACACCAAGCAGTAATATTGAACATCAAAGTCCACAGAACAAAGCTAATACTGAAAGAGGCACCAGGGTTTATAATTCAGAATCAAACAACAACAAAAACAAACCTAAAAAATATCTGGATACTAACCTCAAACGGTGTAACATTTTCTTATTATTCTAGAGAGAGTACTAACACAATGCAGGCTGAGAAGGACACAGTGACACTTGACGAAGGACAGAAACTGTATCAATGATATGGAGAAGTAAGATGAAGCAGAAATAAAGAGTATAAAAAACAGAAGTAACCACACATAATCCAGATGCACATAGAATGGATAGACATCCAGTAATGGAATAGGTCTACATAAAACCTCAAAATCAGGTATAACGTGGAAAGTATACATGAGAAGGTAGACATGGTCTAGTATATGGCGAATCATCACTGGGCAAGATGTACCAGAAGCTATTAATAATGAAGGTAATCCAAACATCAGTGCTGATACAAGAATGTGTTTTCCTGTGTTTGTGTCAATTTGCATTCCCAACTGTATCTCCTTTTTACTCATTGGAATTGCTTTGTTTAAGAGCTACAATTGAAAGAACATCTTAAATTCATGTCTCAGTACTTTCAAATCCGAAACATCAAATGCAAACTATTATTATATGAAGTCTTTACTCCACCAGATACATGATAATATTACTCCAGGACATGTCACTTGGGATGGAATCCAAGGAAAAAAAAAAGTTGCTTGTGAAGAATCAAACTTTACATACGATTTAAAAAAAAAATCAATCCAATTCACAACAAAGACACTAAAATTCAAAATCAAAAAGACTAATTTAATTTAAAAGTACTAACCTCAAATGGTGTAACAATAACAAGAGCTTCAAGAACACCAGCACCAAACCCAGACATCAATCTCCCCTGATAACTAAGTTTGCCAGTATCTCTGTCTTTGAATGCAGTTTGGAACATAGCATTAGAACCCATTCTAAGTGCATATTTTAGGGTTAAATGAGTAGCAAATGGTGTTAATCCTTTCCATAATGCTCTAACACCTTCAGTCTTTATAACAGTATTACCACAATGTGATATCCCTTTGTAAACACCACTCCTATCTAATTGCAATCTTGTTTTTATTACATCTATTGGTTGTAAGCAACATGCCTCAACTATCCCTCCTACTGATCCTGATATTGCTTTCATGTATGGTGGGATTGGTTTCCTCATCTTCTTCTTCTTCTGTTCATCTTCTTCTTCCCCCATTTTTCTTGTAACAACAAATTAGGGTTTTGAAGAAGACAAACAAAAAGGAATTAGGGTTTCAGATTTGTGATTTTTGCAAAGGAAATTGGCACTCCATTTTTTTCACTCTCAGATGAATGAATGGAATTTGTTGAAGGTATTCTTCTTATAAAGGATTTTATTTTTGTAACTAATTATAGAAAGACGATAGATTTAATATAATAAAGTATTATGTCCTTTTTGTCCCCGTAAAATAGAAGTCCACCTAATTATTATTTAAACCAAGATTTTGCGGAAAGTACGAGATTTAGTTCCGTTTTCGATTCAAGCACGGCTCTCAATGAAATCTCCACCTAATTTGTATGGACAAGCCGTACATAGAATGAATCGCTGTCAGTTTAAAACCTTGGCACCTTTCCATGTCTAGTTCGCTGGCGCGGGCTTAGAGTTTCAGTAGTATCAATATTTGTGGGACGATGTATGTACAACACTCAAGGACAGCCTGGACAGGCAGTGTGTGGTAGTGCATTCCGCTTGGTTTAGCCATATTATACCGAAGGCCGACCACCATAGGCCATCATCGTTCAGCTATAATGTGGCGAAATTTTCTTGCCTTGTAATGTGCATTCCGCGGGTGCACATTCCTCCCCTTGTTATTTCTTGGGGATTTGACGGAGTTTAGAAGAGGAATTTAGGGTGTTTTATTTTATTTGAAAATTCACGAATTCTATTCAAGGAAAACAGAATTTCAAAACTATATTATTCAGTTTTATCTCTTTCTTCACTTTTCTTCTTCATCTTCCCGGTTGTACAAATTTGATGCTTAAACAAAACAAAATAACTGATCTTTTTTTATTGTCTGATCTAGCTATCTCTTCTCTGATCTTTTTTTGTTTTCCTATCTCAGATCTTTTTTTTTTTTTTTTGAAAAAACTAACAACCGATTTTAATGGTTTGAGAAAATCATTCGTACCCATTACTCGCAATAACTTCATGCCTCTGTTAAGGATCACATCTCGTGGCTAAAGACTCTCAACAACAACAGCAAGTGTGACGTGAATAACGCTACAAGACCGAGTATCTTGCAATAGTCTTTAGGTTAGTTTTAAGTTCTTTCTGTTGCCTTTTGAATAGCAATCTGTTAGCTATTGAATAACTACAAAATTGTAACAAACTAGTTGTGATCTAATTGATATAAATATCATATCGACTCCACAAGTTAAAACCGTGGAAGTCATTCCCCCAAAACCATTTTCTAACTTGGTATCATCCTCGATCCAAGCTACGCTTCCAAAACCCTAAAAAAAAAAAAAATCATACCATGACAACAACAAATCAGCTCAAAAATGTCCAGATCCATCATTTGGTAACTCTCAAATTAACAGAAACAAATTACCTGTTGTGGAAGACACCGTTTAAACCCATTCTAAAGGGCCATGGCTTAAGCGGCTTCATCGATGGCACAAAACCCAAACCAGTTGCAACATTGCAAATTAAAGTGTGAATCCCGATTTCCAACTTATGAAGAACAAGATTGATCTTTGGTTGGTTTGGTCAATTCAACTCTCACCCCTGAAGTTTTAGGGAAAGATAGAGGTTTAGACACATCAAATGAAGTATGGGATACATTGGAGGCAGAGTTTGCTCCAAAAACAAAGGCACATCAAATGCACCTAAAGAAACAACTACATTCCCTGAGCAAAGGTAATAAGTCCCTCGGAGTTTATTTTAATAATGCTAAATCTTTATTTGATCAACTTGCAGCAACCGGCTATGTTGTTAATGCTGATGAGATGAAACAATCCATAAGTAATGGATTGAATCAAACGTATGACCCAATTGTCTCTGCACTAAGCACTGTAGAAGACATGGATATGCAAACGTTTTATGCACATCTTCTAACGTTTGATCTGAGGTTGGAGTAGCATCTCTCTTCTATTCAACAACCTATAGCAAATGTAGTTGTTGCTAACTATGGCTCCTCCATCAAATCTGCACCGAGGCATTACAATAATGCAAATCGTGGACCATCACAACACAACAACAATAATCCACCTAATCGTCGTTCTCAGCCATCTCAGAGGAAAACTCCGAAGTTTGAAAAACCATGTCAAATTTGCAAGAAGGACAATCATCAGGCAGATCGTTGTTGGTTTCGTTACAAACCCAGCAACAATCAACAAAGACAACCTGCTGCTTACATTGCTCTGCCAAATGGTGCACCTGGAAATCAGTGGGTCACTGACACTGGTGCTACACACCATCTAACTGCGGATATGAGGAACTTGACAATACCTCATGAGTATGATGGAACAGAAATGGTTCATGTTGGTAATGGTAATGCCCTCAATATAGCTAATGTTGGTAATGCTTTATTTACATACAACTCAAGATCCTTTTATTTAAACAACATATATCATGTACCATAGATCAAAACAAATTTGTTATCTATGAGTCAGTTCTGTAGTGATAATGACGTGTATTTTGAGTTTCATAAGTCTTATTTTCTTGTGAAGGACAAGCACACGGGGATTACTCTGCTGCGAGGACTGAATAGGAATGGGTTGTATATTTTTGAAGGAGTTGACGTGTTGGACAATCCAGTTAAGCCGCAAGCAAACATTTCTTCTACCTTCCCAATATGGCACCAAAGATTAGGGCACCCTATGTTACGTACTGTGTCTCAAATTTGTGATCTAAACTCTCTTACAGTTTCCAATAAAAAGTTCGATTACTGTCATTCTTGCCATCTTAGTAAGAGCAAGAAGTTGTCTTTTTCTTTAAGCAGTACTGTCTATGACAAACCTTTGAGTTTGGTTGTGTCAGATATTTGGGTATCACCTATAATATCTATGTCTGGTTTTCGCTATTATCTACTCATAATGGATGTCTTTTCTCATTTCACTTGGGTGTTTCCACTTGTGAAGCGATCTGATGCTTTACAAACTTTTATTCATTTTCACAAACAGGTTGAAAATCTAACAAATCAAAAAATCAAAGTTTTTCAATCTGACAATGCTTTAGAGTACAAAAAGTTTACAACCTATCTCAATGCATCAGGTATTCAACACAGATTCTCGTGTCCACATACCTTCCCACATAATGGTATAGCAGAACGTCGTATTAGGCATGTTACAGTAGTCCAGTGCAGCTCATTATTTCATGCACATATGCCAAAAGCTTTTGGGCTGATGCCTTTACCACATCATGTTATTTAATAAATAGATTACCTAAATCTTCCTTTGAGATTACAACTCCTTTAGAGCTTCTTTTTGGCTTAAAACCAGATTACAACTTCTTACGTGTGTTTGGGTGCTTAGCTTATCCGTACCTTAGACAGTACAATGCCACCAAACTAGAACCTAGATCTATACCTTGTGTCTTCATAGGGTATAGTAATGCTCACAAAGGGTATATGTGCCTTCATCGAGAAACAAAAAGGTTATATATATATATATCTCGTCATGTTCGTTTTGAAGAAAATACATTCCCTTTTCAGTCTCTCAAGCAGAAAGATCCGTTGTTGTGCCAAGGTAACACTCCAACAAGCACTAGTGTTTTACTGTCACCACCATTTTGTCGTTCTGCTGACCCAGCTGTTGTTCAAAATACTTCTGAGCAAACACCAGTTCATACATAGACAAATACACCGGCTTCACCAACTGAATCTGCATCTCAAGACTCACCTCAGCATCATGGTTTTCCAGACGCCATCAATCCTGCCAACTCTGCAACATCTTTTGGTTCATATACTTTACAACACAGTGAGCCAGTTGTCCCTACAACTCAGCAAGAAACTGTAGGATATTCGATGGTAACGCGAGCTAAGACAGGCATTGTAAAACCCATAAATAAGTTGTGTCTAGCTGCTTCGAATCATCCACTTCCTGATGCTGACTTTATGGAACCTACTTGCTACAGTATAACTTTAAATAATCCTAAGTGGAAAGCTGCCATGGATGTGCAAATCAATGCATTGATTCGCAATGGTACACACTCTCTGGTAAAATATGAAAGGGGCATGAATGTGGTTGGTTCAAAATGGGTGTATCGGATAGAACAAAATCCTGATGGCAGTATTGAAAAGTATAAAGCTCGTTTGGTGGCAAAGGGCTACAATCAGCAATAGGGTTTGGACTATGGCGAGACGTTTAGTCATGTTATTAAACCATGTACAATACGGTCTAGTTCTGTCTATTGCGGTGATGAATGGCTGGAATATAAAGAAGCTTGATGTGGAGAACGCATTTCTTCATGGTCAGTTAAAAAAAGATGTATATATGCGTCAACCAGCTGGTTATGTTGATCCAGACTACCCTAACCACGTCTGTAAGCTACATAAGTCGCTTTATGGACTTAATCAGGCGCCGAGGGCCTGGTTCTCTAAGCTCAGTACCTATTTGCAGAAATTAGGGTTTAAGGGATCCATAACTGACAGTTCATTATTTATTTTGCAAGCTGATAAATCTGTTACTTACGTTCTGGTTTATGTTGATGACATTATTGTCACAGGGTCAGATCCTGATCAGATACAAAAACTGATTAAATATCTTGGTGCAACTTTTGCTTTAAAAGATATGGGCGATTTGAGCTACTTCTTGGGAGTTAAAGTTCTGAGGTATGATAATGAGTTAGTCTTGACTCAGAGAAAGTATGTGGCTGATCTTCTTAAACGCACTAAGCTGGATGGGGAAAAACCAGTTTGCACTCCACTAGCTCCTTCTGTAAAGATACAAAAAGTTGGCACATAGAAGTTTGATGATCATACACTGTATCGTAGTGTTGTTGGTTCACTTCAATATTTTCATCTCACGGCCAGATATCTCAGTGGCGGTCAACAAAGTTTGTCCGTACATGCATGAACCTTATGTTGAACATTGAGAGTTAGTAAAACGGATATTGCGATATCTGAAAAGCACTTTTGATTATGGCTTGCATCTGAAACGTTCCAAGGATTTTTCACTACAAGCATATTCAGATGCCGACTGGGATGGCAGTTTGGATGATACGCGTTCTACTAGTGGCTACTGCATATATTTTGGTGGCAATTTGATATCCTGGAGTGCGAGAAAACAAAAGACAGTTCCGAAGTCAAGCACTGAGGCTGAGTATAGAGGTGTTGCAATTTCAACTTCTAAGGTGATATGGATACAGTCTTTGCTTAAAGAACTCACAATTGCTCATACTACACCAATTATTTGGTCTGATAATCAGGGAGCCACTTATCTGACAGCGAATCCGGTGTTCCATGCACGCACAAAACACATCGAAATCGACTATCACTTTGTCCGAGAACGAGTTGCAGATAAACAACTTCAAGTCAGATTCATTAGCTCCAGGGATCAGCTAGCTGATATATTTACAAAGGGTTTGCCTGCGCCTAGATTTCAAATAATTCGAAGCAAGTTGCACATCCGTCAACTGAAGTACAACTTGAGGGGAGGTGTTAAGGATCACAGCTCAGCAGCTAAAGACTCTCAACAACAACAACAAGTGTGTCGTGAATAACGCTACAAGATCGAGTATCTTGCAATAGTCTTTAGGCTAGTTTTAAGTTCTTTCTGTTGCCTTTTGAATAGCAATCTGTTAGCTATTGAATAGCTAGAAAATTGTAACAAACTAGTTGTGATCTAATTGATATAAATATCATATCGACTCCACAAGTTAAAACTGTGGAAGTCATTCCCCCAAAACCATTTTCTAACTGCCTCAATGGAAAAGAGACTAACCCATGATGGAAATAGTTGACATTAACAAAAATAACCCATTAAAGAAGCGAAAAACAGAAAGAAAAGCTAAGGAATAAAATCTGGACATCTAAACTTTATGAGAATTGAGTTTGATCAAAAGACAGTTTTATCCATCCGGTTCTTAACTAATGGATCCTTACTTGAAGGGTATATTATTTGTATTCGATGGATGATGCAGTAACGGATGATGGAAAAAACTGAAAACCAAACGGACACAGAGAGGAAAGAGAAAGAGAGAAATCAATGTAATTTTATTATCGAAAAATAAAAAATAGGATTTCTTCCGTCAATAAAAGGCCCCAATAAAGATGGGAGGAACGTGCACCCTGATTTAATCGAGGTGCACATAGTCGCACTCAGGCCTTTTCCTACTCATGCACTAGAAATCACAGATTTTGGATCTGAAAAACATCTTGACAGAAATTTTTCCTATTTACTACCTGCTATCATGAGACATAAAATTAATGCACCTCTACCATAGTGGCTGCATTATTGTTGTCTTTTCTTTATTGAAATGATTAAAATTAAGTATAACATAATTTAAATAGAAATGCATTATTCGAAAGAATTCTCATTATACAAGAAACTAGTCGGGAGCCGAGCAACAAGCTGGGCTCCAATTCCTTTTTGAACAACCACACTTAAACCTATGAAATAGAAATCTCCTACTCGCACATTAGCATCATGACTGGCTATATAATTACGAAGGCGCTTAATAAATTCTGTTGTGTCTTCCCCAAGCTCACCAAGGGTAGTAAAAGCCAAAGCACCAAACCCGAAGCCTTGTGACGTGCATTTTTCCAAGTACTTGGAATTCTTAGTAACAACATCTTTAATAGCTTGTCCCAACTCAAAAGTGCGACCACTACCCCCAGCAAAGGGCGAAACAATCGTAACATCTAAGCAAACATCCCGAACATTGTCCCAATTGTAAACAAAAATATCAGTTGGTCTCAAAAAAGTACCATTATTCGCAAGAAATCCCAAGTCCACCTCTTTCTGTGCCAGCACCCCAGCACGTTAACACATGTCAACAATCGTGTCACGCACCAAGTCATGACGAAAATTTAACCCAACTTCATTCGCACAGTGCACATCATGGTCCCCAAAAATGTTCATCCCTCTCTTGCAAAAAGGGCACATACTGTCCAACTCAAACAAAGGAATACCAAGTCTATAACATAGTACCGCACTGAATTGCCTTGCACCAATTTGCTGATTTAAACCAGCAATAGGAATATCCAATAGGAAGTCTAGAGCATGTTTCACTTGGTTGCTCTGCCATGGCATTAGGTCACGTTCAGACAACTTGAAATTAGAAGTCAAGTTCTTCTTTACTGCATCAAAATAGACATTTTCCAAGGTTTTCATAGAATGGGTGGCAGTGCTATCGACGCATATAGTAGAAACGGGACTACACAAAGAGTTGAAAGAAGTTGCAGCTCGCTCAAGGTGGGAGCTAAAACCACTGATACCAGAGTGCCGCAAGATAACCGACTGACATTCAAAAGTTTGCAAAGATGAGGCCAAATAACAATAATGCATAGTTTCTTGCATTGAGTAAACACCAAACCCACCCAACCTGAGAGGCAACATGGAAAACCTCATTTGCAAGGTACCAAAACCAGGACCGTCCCTGTGATCACATGTCGCAGGAACTTGTAGAGCCAAAAGTCAAATAGATCTTGAGCCTCAAATGTGAAATCAGGTAAAGTAGTACGTAGAGAAAAGTACAAGCGTGAGACTCCGGCACAATTCCTAAACAAGAGGAGTTCACACAGAGGATATTCAAATGTCTCAACCGCATCAATGAGCTCCACAGTCTTTTGCACTCTCTTTACAATCAGGTCCACATTAAATTGGGCATCAAGACTAACGTGAGCGCCTAGCAGCTTAAAACCCTTCTCTGGATTACTAATATCGTGGAAACACACCTGTAATGGCTGCTCTAGGATCCGGGGAGGGCCAAAATAATTCAGTCTTCTTGATATTCAAAAACAACCCCTTAGCCACACCTTTCTCTTACATAATCTTCAGAGCCCTTGCAACCATCATAGTGTCACCAATCACCGTACCATCATCAAGGTACCAAGCCTGCATTTCTAGGTCATATCGTTCTGAGATACTCAAGACTAAAGGGTGGAGAGTAAGAGAAAATAAAAGTGTCCCCAAAGGATCACCTTGTTGTACCCCTTGAGCTGAAGAGAGAACATGGTCTATGTAATATAGTCGTGCGGTGGTGAGGCGTCACAAAACTCAACCCAACGAGATATTGAAGGACATATCTTACGTACCTCTGAGATCATGGTTGTTTTGTCTATGAGATTGGACGCATTAAAAAAGTCCACCAGCAGCATGAAAAGATTATTTTGGTCCCCTTTCTCTTCTAGCATACGATTTACCGCATGTAGAATCGCCTCTCCACCACACTTAGCTCCCAGTCAAAACTGGAAATCACCCAGATACGAATTCAAATCTTTGTTAACAAAAGACGCAACACATTTAGAGACAAGTCTCCTCCATAAGGTGCCAACTGCAATCGGGCGCAATCCACCACCAGGCTTGATGAGGGGGGTGAGAGGGGCACTGGCTACAAATTCCCCCAAACCAGACGGATAAGAGCCCGAGAGCCACAAGTTAATCACATCTGTGATAGAAGCAATTAACTCGTCTGAAATAACAGCAGCAGGGCAACTAAGGGCATCAATAAGATGTTGTGCATGAAAACCATCTCTCCCACAATATGTCCCTTTAGGAAAACTTCTTAATCTTCTCAGCACTAGTTCCGTGGAAGCTACCATAGCGTCCTGCGAAGGTGGAGTGGCTGGAATTACTGGCCTGGCAGCAGTAGGATGTTTGCATAACAGTTCCGCTAACGTGCCTTCGTTATTGGGTGCAACTCCACTAGAGGTGAGAGTGCGAATTTCAGCGGCGTATAAACCATTTATGAGCTTATCCTTGCACGATCTCCGGTTGGTGGCCTCCTGATCATCCTGTTTGGTCTTCTTCTTAACCTTCTCAAGTATTTTCTTTACCTTTTCATGTTTCTTTTTATTTAGCTATGTTAGAACTATAGCCAAGCAAAAAGACTAATCATAGTGTGTTTGCCGTCTGAATTGTTTACATTACTCATCTTAGTGTACTAAAAGGAAAAAGAAAAAACACGAACAAGCTGCTATCGACAGAAAAACTTTAAATTTGATGGTATAATTCATGTTGTACTACTTTCAAATTGAGAACAAAAGTTTACGGTACACCAATGCAAAATAGTTATTTCCCATGCGGTTTTGTTAAACGAATTTTTGTTGGAAATATATTTCTTAAAACAATATTTTAGTTCCATTTATCATTCTTATTAAAATTATTTTAATAGTCATAATTTTCTTAATTAAAGAAATTTATTATGTTATTAATCCCTTTGACCGTCTTTATTTAGGAAAGTTAATGGTGTTAATTTTGTGATAATTAAGTGTCATTAATTATTGAAATTTTGAGTACAAAAATCAAATTTTTGTAGAAAAACTATGAGAGAGTATTTCTTAATGTTTTTTAGTTTAAAAGAAGAATTTTGAGAGAAAGAAAACTAGTTTATGATTATCACTTGTTTTCTACAATTTTGATTATGAGCAAGAATAGAAGTTTACAAGTGTCACATACTCTCAAAGTGCAAGAGTGATTGTGAAAGAGATTTACTCGGCCGCTTTATCCTGGGGACGACGCGACATGGAAGAACTGCTTGCACAATCTTGGGCAGAGCCGCGAAACGTCTTAAAGAGAGCGACCTAGTGGTGACTCAGCCATAACATTTTTTATTTGTTTGGTTTATGATTGTTTTGAGGGCTATTTTCAGCAATTGTTCCAACAATTTTAAGACGGTTCTTCTGCCATAGAGATCAATCGAGAAACTATTGCTGAAACACGATAAGTATCATTGTTTGTTTTGTTTTATTGAATCATCATGGTATAATTATTCTTTAAAAATTTATCTTGATGCTTGGATTTTAGGTTTCATCATAACTAAAACTGAATTTTAGTGTCTAATCTTAATAGACCATAGTTGTAACATGTTATAGAGTTTTCTGTGGATCTCTTAAATGAAAATGAATTTGATCTTGAAATTTAAACCGTGTATATTAGACATCATGGAGATCATCCTAATAAAATTTCATAATTTTTGAAGTCCGAAAAGTTGTTTTAAAGTATTTTACAATACTGTATAACGTAGATGAAAAAATTCCGAAGAACATAAACTTAGTTCTGCTTGAAATCATTTGTTCTGATTTGCGCATAGATATTTGGAATTCATGTGTAACATGAAACTTGTAGATAATGAACTTTTCATCGAAACCAATTTTGAGATTTTTGATTTGGATTTTTTGGTTTGAGAGATGTGGTGATTTGAGAAACGTTATGTATGTGTGTGCAAAATATAGGACGTGATACTTGAGATTAGAGATTAGAGATGTAAGAAATCACATTAAAAATTATGTTTTGGTTATACTAATTCATATTCTTGTTCTAGTAATGAAAAATAAATTTTTTTGTTAGCAATCAAACTAGTGCACCACATATGTTTGATAATATGCTCGATAGAAAGTTATCCATATATGATGTTATAACTATAGAAGTTTGAATCTTTGTTTGACAGTTACGAGCAACTTGGAGTATTGATTTTTTAATTGATCTTTAAGTAATTATGTAAGTGCATACCGTATTTTTTTTTTTTTTTTTTGCTTTCAAATGCTCACATGTAAATGATTATGACAGGTGAGAATTTACTTGAGAAAGTTTTTATTTTCCAACGAAATAAAAATTGCGAGCGGGGATTAATCAATTTGCCGAGCAATGATTTTGATAATTTCTTTGTCGGCGTCGAAGGAGTGGACAATGGTTTATAACCAATTGAGATTTCATAGCAAATGAGGTATGTTTGATGAACTATTTGTAGTTATTGTAGTGATCAAATAATTTCATTCTAGATTGAAATAATAAGATTATTCAATCTTAGATTGAGTTGCAAGGAAACTAGATATTGAGAAATATTGTTTATAACAATATATGAGTGACTCATACAAGTTTGGAACTTATGAGATAGAATTTGACACCAAACCCAAACCGAAAGAATAAGAAACCTAGTCAAAACAAATATGAATACCAACTCTCACCAAGAAATGAACATCATTTTAATTATGAAGTTATTTGATATGCTTGCATTACTCGGCATTGCAAGAATATAAAATATTATTAACAATGCTTTTCAAGCTAAGTTAATGTGAAATGTGGATACGGTGAGAGGTTGGTGTATATTGGTGTTTTACACCATGTTTGTGTTGATAGGTTATGGTTCAAAAGTTGAACCAAATCGTTTAAAATAAAGTGATGTTGAGTTATACTCATATCTCTATGATTCTTGGTATTGGTATGGTCTCAAAAGTTTGCTTCGGGTAGAACTATCTTGTTAAAGATGTTCATACCACCAAAATGAGAAAGAATCTAGTTTCCCCCTATCTCGTTTTTAACAAGATTAAGATTAAAATTTTGTCGAAATTGATCATTGCACTACTACAATAGATAAGTTATCAATAGAATGTTTGAACCAAATATTGTATTATTTATATGATATGACTGAAGCTTTGGAATATTTGAAATATGTGATTTTATCTTGCGTCTGTGAAATTTTTTGAGTTAGTGATGCGTATGAGCATGTTGTATTCTCCTCTAAAATTTCTAAGAATTTTTGAAGTGACATGTATCAAATTTTACTTAACTCACCAAAACATGTAGACTCCCAATCTTGCTAGTTTTCAAAAGAATCGAGTGAAATAAAATCTTTGAGAATTTTATAAGATATTTTTGGTGTTTCACGTAGTCTAACTTGGTGACCAGAACTGATATTTTCAGTAGTGAATTAGGCGATATTGTCTTCACGAAAAATGTATGTTTGTTCGTCCTCTATGTTGTAAGTAGCTAGAAATGGAGATTACAAGATCATTAAGAATGGATGTGTAAGTAGTAAGATTAAAAATAATTTTAGTCATAATTATTACCTTGTTGAGATACTTAGCTCCTCATAATTTTAATCTTTGGAAATTTGGTTTCTTAAAAACCGAATGCTTTAGTTTGACAAATAGAGAAGGAGTAATTAATTATAATACTTGCTTTCATGTCGCTGGATTTACATTCTTGATTAGTGATATTGTTTCTACGATGTGTAATTTGTTGTACATCATATGTAGAAAAATATATTAAATGAATTAAATGAGAAATCTATGTAAACCAAGCATGAAAAACATTAGTTCCCATAAGAACGAAATGCATATAAGTTTTATTAGTCATCATATATTTTGGAACAAGCTCTTAAACAATTGAACGAGAAATTTGATTACTTGGTAAATTCAAATATTTTCAAAATTAATTAGGGTGACAAACACATAAGACTGTATGTATATGCAAAAAGGACTTGTGAATTTGTATTCTAACTCGTACGATGTTAATGAAACTGACAACATATGCTTAGTTTATTATTTTACATGAATGACTTGGATGAAGATAGTGTAAATTTTGAATTGAAACATTTCTTTTGGATCTATTCCACTACATTGAAAAAGATTTGTAAAGAAATAAAAAATATAGTCTTTATAAACTAGTTTTCACTCATTTCATTCTAGTATTGTAGTGCTTGTGATTGTGTGTGATTGAACTAGAAAAGGAAAATGAGCATGGTAGCATGGCATTGCTTCTTGCTACGTGATGGACTATATGTATATTACTTCTGTAGTGGGGGTTACATATATGCATATTTACTAATAATCCATGTATGGATAATTAGTAAAACATTGAGAAGGTTATGAGGTGTCTGAAAAGAACCTTAAACCTAGAAATACACTATCTAAAAATTGTTTACCGCAATCCTTAGGATATTATTGCGATGATGATTGAGATATCCTCTCAAATGAATCATTTAAGGGATAGAGTGATTCAGTCCTCTACTAGATAGAGGAAGAACATACATATTAATCCAATGCGATAGTACCGCGGCTATTGCAAGAGTTGAGAACCGTTAATTACAATGGTAGAGTCGACATATAAGGTGATAGAAAGCATTTTCGATGCTATGAGAATGGATTATATATAGTCTGAAAATAGTTATCGTTGATCCTTTGACGAAAGGATTAATAAGAAGGTGTGAATACATCTTATGGGATGATGTTGATGCCCATTGAGAATTGAGTCATTTGTGATGGATACCCACCTAGAAATAGGTTCAAAGGGAATAAGGATTCACAAATGATATGAACATAGTTGTTCGTGATGGACACCTAACCTATAACTCAAGGTTCTGAAGTAGGTTCAAAAGGTAATCCCTACCTATGAATGGAGATCCCAAAATGTAGGTTCAAATGAGGCTAAATCACGAGTAATATGTAGAGACACAGAATCATGCTTTTGAGAATTCATCCCACGCATGATATCCTAAAGCGAGTTAAGGTTGAGTTTTTGTTTCTAAAGCTCTTAATGATGTATATATCTTTATATAGAGTGGGGTACATAACTACATGAGTACTCTTGATAGACTCACCTATATGGATGTGAAAGTGTGGCCGCTTTCTACGAGAATATGGGCAGTTCTCTAGATCATTCATTAAACCGGTATTCAAGCACATGGCCGTAATGTGATGGCTTTAGACTTTACACTAGTATAGTTTTGTGTGTGTTAGACAATCTTCTTATCTCCTAGATTTCAAAGAATTACGTTCACTCTATGGTTAGATTTTTTGAGAGCCTAACACTATGTAAAGGTTCAAAATCGAAAGATACCTTTACTTATGCACATCACTATATAGATCTTGCTCAATGTTTTAAAAATATAAGTGGGGGATTGTTGGAAATATATTACTTAAATAATATTTTATTTCCATTTATCATTCTTATTAAAATTATTTTAATAGTCATAATTGTCTTAATTAAAGAAATTTATTATGTTATTAATCCCTTGACCGTTTTTATTTAGGAAAGTTAATGGTGTTAATTTTGCGATAATTAAGTGTCATTAATTATTGAAATTTTGAGTACAAAAATCAGATTTTGGTAGGAAAACAATGAGAGAGTTTTTCTTAATGTTTTTAAGTTTAAAAGAAAAAGAATTTTGAGAGAAAGAAAACTAGTGTATCATTATCACTTGTTTTCTACAATTTTGACTATGAGCAAGAATAGAAGTGTACAAGTATCACATACTCTCAAAGTGCAAGAGTGATTGTGAAAGAGATTTACTCGACTGTTTTATCCTAGGGACGAAGCGACATGGAAGAACTACTTGCACAATCTTGGGCAGAGCCGCGAAACGTCTTAAAGAGAGCGACCAGGGTCGTGACTTAGCCATAATATTTTTTTATTTTTTTGATTTATGATTGTTTTGCAGGTTATTTTCAGCAATTGTTCCAACAATTTCCGCTTGCAAGGAGTAAATATCTTTTTTAAGTGGACAAAAATTAAATACATTGTATATTGCTCCTGTTTCTCGAGGCCTATGGGATTATATATTACTCTTGACCCATATAAATACATTATATATCACTCATGTCTCGTATAAATATAATTCATTACTATTCGACTAAAAATCAAAAACATATAAACCTAAAATAAAAGAACATTTCCATATTTTCTAATATTACCAAATCTATAAACCATAATAAAAAATGATCTTTTTGTTTGACTATCGCCGAAATCTCCATCAACCCGTACTACTAATCTGATTTATTCGTTGATTTTACATATTTAAAACCCATTTTTTGAAAATCAAAATCTCTAATTTCTACCGAGAACACTTTTTGTGGGTCCATCGTATCCACCGATTCTGCGTTATTTCTTCGCCTCCATGAGGAGTAGATCGGTTTATAAGATGATTTTCATAAACCAGAATATATACATGCATCACCAAAATCTATTTATAAGTGCATGAACATAAACCAATTATGGATACTATTTTTTTTGTACTTTGTGCTCTTATAAGTAAAAACAACATATATTAATAGCCTTGGACTTCACAAAATTATTAATATAGGTGCAGCACGGCATAGTGATTCCCATGCTTAATACGCTCCATTGGAAATGCTACGAAGCTATAATGAGGCTTACGCATCGTTTATACTCTTTTGGCTAAGATATGAAGCTTACTTGGTGCATGGTCTGCATATGCACCTTTAACCAACTACCCATCCATATATATGTTAACTTGACATTTTTACAACTTAGTTTAGGGGAAAAAAAAATCATTCATCAACTCTCAAGGCCATGATGGCTGAACCTTACCATTCTGGCCAACTGCAATGTACGGCCGTGATGGTTGTACATTCAATTCTGGCTCACAGGCCAATTCTAATACCCATCCATGGTGGATAAACTTCCCTGAGCCAGGTCCATTGAAGGTCCATGATGGGTGTATTTCCGTCTTTGGCCCATAGGCCATTCCAATATCCATCCGTGATGGCTGCACATTTGCAAGGCCAGCCTGCTCTGGCCTGATACAACATTGTGATACGATATTGGTCGTAGGCCAATGACATGGTAAAGTGCTATGTTAGCACTAACTTTTCTCAAGAACATCTACCCAACTGACCTAATGCATCCTTTGATGCGAGATTGGCCTTTGTCCAATATAACTTGCAACTTACACCCTCTTGGAGCCATATTGTACTTGACCAATATGCTCACGCAATATTTCATTTTTGGCAGCTTATTGGCCTAGATTAATGTTCCTTTTACTACGCAGCGGAAGCTTTGGATGAAGCTTCATCCCAGGTCATGTCGCATCTTTTAGCATGCGCCATGCTAAAAACACGGGGTGTTACAAAGGTGCTTGTGGTAATTAGGTCTTACGCATCCGTAAATAAAAAGATATGATAAGGATCCAAAAAGTTATATCATTTTCTCAAACAAGTCTAATGTACGAATTGTTTAACTTGATTTTTGTTTTGATTATACTTTTCCTAGATATAGATTTCAGCCACCTGAAATTTTACAACCGAGAAATCCAATTAAGTGATCGTAATAGGGAGCCAGAGAAAATCTTTGTGAACAAGTACAATGTTGCATTTTATTGAGAAACCAATCTAAATAATACTTTGGCAATTGCAGATCAGCTGTCATATGGAGAACTTGGGGTGCTCGACAACTTTGCAGAAAGGAGGAGACACGAAATTATAGATCGGTTGGAGATTGAGGAGATGTTTACAGAAATGGATGAAACTTTGGCAGAAGCTGTAGCTGCTGATGGCGTTGCTTCTGATGATGATGCTCCAAATGTTGCAGCTTCATGTTGTTGATGCTCCCTCGTTCTTTCTAATTTAGATGTTATAAGTATAAGTTTTTAGGACTTTAAATGGTTTTTAACTATCATAGAACTTACTTGGATGATTCTGGTTTTTAATTTAACTATGGTAAAATGTGTTTATAAACACAATGCATTTACGATTTTAATTATAATTGTGGTATGTAATGGGTTATGGTACGACGAGTTTATGCATGCTTCAATACATGTTTTGTAAATACAGGCGCACAATTGGTATATATGTACTATACCTATAAATCAATACTTCGGGATTCAAGATGGAATCAATTGTTATTGGTCTTTTTCATGTCATTCATCAAATTATGTAGGTGTTCGTGTAGTCCGATTATTCATGACTTAGGAATGTAAGGTTTTAGTTAGAATCAGATTGCGTGTGCAAAAATATGAACTGATTATGGTCTGTGGAAAGTTCAAAAAAAAAATTGTTGATTTTCAGACCTACAATTGATAAATGTTTACAACTCTATAGACCGATTCTCTTTGGCATAAAACAAAAATCGGTTTACATGGGCATTCACAAGGGACGATTGTGCTCAATTATTCCACCTTTTGCGAAAAAACTAGTCGTTGAAGTCATTCTCTATATAAAAAGACCTCATTCCCAGACTCAATTTGCCTCAAACTTGCATACTCAATTTACTCCTACTCCATATATTTTACAAACACACATTTCATACCTCTATATACAAGCATGGCATCATTTGACTCCGCCTAAGATTTGGCCATAATCAAAACATGGTACGCCAAAAGTCGAGTTGTAGATCTCTCCCCCATAAGGGTAGAATCCGAAACCTTTTCGGCGAAGATATATAACCAATATATGCGAGATCATGGGAATCCAATGACAAGAAGTCTTCAACAAGTTCATGATATGTATCAAGTCATCCAAAAGGCAATAGTTGCTTTTATAGCTATCCAACAATGGATCCTCAAGTATAGCCATCTAAGCTTGTCCCTTCTACAATTTGTAAGTATTTTTATGGTTTATTTTACATAAGCAAAGTTGTTTGATCTTCTAATTAAACAACACTAACAAAGTAAGTTTGTGTTTTTTTAAGAGGAATTCGTAAAAGCGCAGTACTTGGAGGAAAAGGAAGTATGCCTGAGAATTTATGGCGTGTTTTGTTGAATGGAACTCCAGTTCCTCCGATGAAGATTGATAGTTTTAGAAGTTTTTCTGTAGATTTTGTGGATAGATCTCTATGCAAACCCTCACGAGATTCTAACTCTTTCACTAGGGTCACCTAGGGGTTCAAAGACTTGATGCACAAGCTAAGTGCATCTGTGATTCCTACGAAAAGGAGTACATTTGAGATGAATGAATATGTCCTAAAAGAATGAATGCATTTTTTTTCTTATGAAAATGAATCAACCTGTTTATATAAGACTAATAAGAAAATGATTGTCATAATTGAGTTTTATTTATACATATGTTAACCGATTCTAGATGTCTTGTGTGATTGAAGAACACCAACCTAGATACGGTCCACGAGTGCATGAACATAAACCAATTTTGATTGGTGTTTTAGGGGAAAATATAAAATAAATTCAATTGTTTAATGTTTTGAAGTTCGATTAACATTAACTGATTTCACATTTAAAACGGTTAATTAACACCTAAAACAATCAACTAACACTAGTTAATCAGGAGTAAACTAGGCATCAAGGAGAATAGTTTTTGAAATTACTTCCTAATGACCCCATTATGTGTCTCAGTTATATGCCTCTAATAGACCCCAATATAGGTCTCAGACTGGCTATGTTTAAAAAGTCAGCATATATGACCCACAACTATTTTGAGGCATACCAAATCATTTTCCAATCTAGGGTGGGATTATAAGGGGTGTCCTAACAATAGGTAGATTACTAAGTTACGCTTAATTATTTTAAATTAATAAAATTTCTTTCACGTAAATTTAAAACATAAGGCTAAACTAATAAAAATCCAAAATTATTTATAAAATAAAAAGTAGTTTTCACTCCTAACCTAAGCTAGTCATTATCAAACCGTTTTGATTTTATTTTTCGTCGCCGATTATTGCCGGTTCATAAATCTTTGATCATTGATTAAAACCACAAGTATAAAATGAGTCGTGTAAAGTGATGCGTAAGAGATTTAGCTTCAAATCCGCATATTGGAACACAAATCTTTGTTCTTTGTTTTTTATGTTTCAGAAGAACAGTTCGGCTGATATTAATAGATAACGTTTTCAGTCGAACCCAGTTTATAATGAAGAAAACGTTTAGGTTCGGCTGATTATTTGATATATTATTTTCAACCGAACCTTGTTTATTGCGGACAAAAACAATGTTCGACTAATTGGAAAAGTTAGATTACTAGACGAACCTATAAAAATGTTGCACCAAGACAAGGTTCAACTCATATTGGAAATGCAGTTGTATAGCCGAACCTTGAACTTGTATTTTTACACTACCAGGTTCGGCTGTATCATAGTAAGCCGAACATGAATCTGCAAGTCGCAACTTATAAAAAACCAAACAAATGAAGTACAAGTTCGGCCAAGAACGATTGCAGTTCGAATAAGCCGAACGTCAAATATTTTTTTCACACACTTAGGTTCGCCTTTAGAAATATCAGCCGAACAGTTCAACAAAATTCGGCTCGTAATTCTATAGCCGAATCCAGCACTGAACATCCGAAAAAGTTTGTAAAAATTCATTTTTTTTAAACATCTTCTACAACTATAGCCGTGAATCTGATTTGAATCACACATTTTGGTCACTTCTAACAACTAAAATCTCAAAACCAATTTTTTTTCTTCACTTCTTCTTCTTCTTCCGTTCAAAAATCTCAACTCTCTCGCATAATATGATTTCTCTACTAACTTAATCAATCACATTACTAATTAATCATTATCATTGAATTTAATCATAATCATTAACACTAATTATGTAAGGGTATTTATGCCATTATCACATAAAGGTGACAAGGGGTGTTGGTGTTTTTTACTTAGTGACCCTATTTTGGTGCCACTAGATATGCCTCGAAACATTTGAGTATGCCTCATAATAGGATTCATATCAGGCGTCACACTACACTTGCTGAATAAATGGGTCCAACTGCACAACTAGAAACACGAGGTGTTGATGCACTTAAACAGAAATAATACACTTTTAAAGCGACTATGGACCATCGATTTTGGTCCATGTCTAGCATTTCCGCTTTTACATAATAAAGGGCAACTGCACAGCTGCAAAAGTAGAAACTAGAGGTGCTAGCTTCTGCACTTTCATGTGCCAAGGCCCTTACAATGTCACCTAGCTATCTATCTGGTCAAGCCGCACATAAATGAATCCCTTGTCACTTTACTGAGAAGCTTGCTGTTCGGGTGTCTAGTAGTAGGCTAACATCTGCGCCGATACAAGAATGTGTTTTCCCGTCTTTGTTACTAATTGGAGGTGCTTTCTTTTAAGAGTTACTATTGCAAGGAGTAAAAGAGTTAAAACTGTAGCTTTCCAACTAGTCGTAAAGTTTATACGTGAGTGGCTAATGCAGGCACTGGACATTGTAAATGGTATTGCTTGTTAGAAAGCTATTGCCAGCAGTGCTTCTTTAATTGATGCAAACAACTTGGGTACTGCATTCTGGTGAGCCAATAGCTTTTTGGCTAACTCTTGGCCAAGTATAACTCCTTAACTCTTGGCCAAGTCCTTCTTGATTCAAGTACCACACGTGTATGCTCTTTGAACTTGCTTGTTTTGCATCCATAAATGTCATGTTTCTGCTAACAATAGATTTCTCACTTTTGGACTTGGCATAGAAATCATGCTGTTTGCGTGTCCTGGTGTCCAGTAGGGTGGTGTTTCCAGAATTTCAGTCGTCCAAAAACAATGTCCGGCCTGAGGTCGGTGACAGAAGGGAAGTGGGGAAGCAGTACGTATTCTTAGAGATTCATCATCTTCTCACTCATTGGAACTGCATTACTTTCAAGTTTCAAATTGAAAACATCAAATGCCTAACATAAGAATTTGATCTATAATTATTTCATTTCCATATAATAAGAAAATTTAACTAGTACTACTTGTTAAAAGAATTGTCAGTACATCAATGGTCAATGTTGTTCCTTTAATTACAATCATGAACATGTTATTTATTCCACTAGATGCATAAAGGAAGCGAACTAAATCAGGTCAACGGCCGCAAGTTCCGCGAAAAAAAAAATGAACACTTGCGAGAAGTAAAAGAATTGATTTGTGAGTAGTAAATTCCTTTCCTGGTTGTTGTGCTCGAAAAAGATTTTCAGTCTCTCTACAATCTACACTGAAATCTATCCAGCATTCTTCAAACGAATCTCTCCAATTGGATCAACATGACACTTACATCATCTACTGATCCCCGCGATATTGCCAAGTCCGCAAGCTTTTTGCAAGCTGATAATGGTGTTGTCTTCACGGAATCTATACAAAAAGGCCGAGCCATATCTACTGCCTCTTGATTACTCACCTGGAAGCGGAAACACAAAATGGATTGTTAGAACAGAAACATGACAAACTCGCAAATATAATCATGAAGTTCATATCAAAGAAAGAAATACCGAACCGAAGTTCAAAATGTAGTTACCTTATCCCATAAACCATCGGAGGCGAGGAGTAAGAATTCACAATCTGGCTCAATCCTAAGAACCTTAGTCTCTGGTTCAGCTATTACCCATTCCTTAAGATGTCTATCACCTATCCCTCTTGATACAGCGAGAGAACCTTGTAATCTCAATACACCATGGCAGAAATCCACATATCCACCCTGCAGACATATTTAATATGTTATTATTCAGGAAGCAATACTATAATTTAACTAAGATGGTGAATTGTACTGCAATTTTGTGTTGTTTCACAGACAGTGTTTGAAAATTACCTTTGATTCAATCCTTTCTTTTTCATCTTCCCTTGAAGGACGATGATCAGATGTGAGGGCCTCCGCAATCCCTCCTCTGCTCATAACAGCGCGACAATCCCCAGCATTTGAAACAATAAGATCACCGTTTCTAATCAATGCAGTCACACAGCAAGTGCCACCACGAAGGTCCTCTTTTAAAAATTCTGAATCTGTTGCAAGGTAACCATCTTTTACAGCTTCAACAATTTCCTCTCCTCCTCTTCTTGTTACTTCACTCATGATATAATTATCCATGTTTTCTGCTGCAAATTCTGCAGCTTTCGCACCTCCATGCCCATCGAAGACACCAAAGAAACCCTGCAATTTGGTGCGTAAACCATGTTAATGAAATCCAGCAACTACCCTTATTATCTTCCTTACTAATATAATTTCAACTGTTTCACTACAAAGATAATTTTCCAGCAAGTATCTGTACAATTTTTCTTCTAAGCATAGTGCTCTGTTGGTGGTGGTGTTGTCGGTACTGGTGGTGCTCTGGGGTGGTGTTGTAAACTTTTCTCTTAAGCTGACCACCAGTCCAACAGTATCACTACCACCAACTCCAATAGCACCACCACCAACACAACCGAAATTTACTAGCACCGAGAGCACTAATTCGGTCATACGGTGATAAGACTACTAGTCTACTAATATACAAATGAAATCCAACATTGTTCATCATCTAGGTTGAGGAAACTGAGATAATTTATAGCAATTCCATACAATTTTGGGAAAATTGAGTAAATTCCTAGGTGGTGGTGGTGGTGGTGGTGTCGGTACTGGTGGTGCTATGTTTTGTAAGTGTCATAAACTTTTCAGGTCTTACATTAAGCTGACCATTAGTCCAACAGTATCACCACCACCAACACAAACGAAATTTATTAGCACCAAGAGCACTATCAACACACACCATCACCACTGAATTCGGTCAAACGATGATAACTATTACTATAAAAATGTAATCCAACACTGTTGATCATCTAGGTTGGGGAAACTGAGATAAACCCTCTGGTTGCAAATAATTTATGGCAATTCCATACAATTTTGGGGAAATAAATTAAATTCCTAGTTCCAAAACTAATGGAACATACTAACCCTAGTTCCAAATTTGTTCAGAAATTAGAGCAAACTTCACGAGAAACCCAGATTCAAAATCACACAGTAAATTTATAAAAAATACCTGTTTAGCATCCCCTTGTAAATCAACAATCGCTGAGTACCTATCTTCCATAGCAGCTCTCCTTCCTTTCTTACAATAAACACCATAATTTTCCCTCTCCACTTCACTCTCCACCACCACCTTCACTTCACTATCCTTCTCCATATCAAAACTCAACGACACAACCGGCGGTATACTAATCATCATCGGTGGTCTCTTCCTCTTCAAAACCGGACTAGTCGCCGTACTAGTTGAAACAGAATTCACAACATCCTTGTTGTTGTTGTTACTACTACAAACACGTAGTAATCCACCGCCACCGATCGGTGATTTCTGTAGTTTCAATCTAAACGGTGATGATGATGATTGTCTGCCGCACGGAGAACCACATGGCGACGGCGATGATAATCTCCGCGGTGATGCTGATGATGTTTTGTTAAAGATTGATGAAACTCCTCTTGACGGTGAGAACACCGGCGAATTTGCTACTGCAATCGACATTTTTTTCTGTTCTTTTTTTTGGTAATGAGAAATTTCCTGTGAGTTTTAAAGAGGAGAGAAGGAGGAGGAGTCAAAAGAGTGTAAAAAGCGTTATTCATTCAAACTAGTGGACACGGTATTCGTTGTGGAAATTTGCAGTCAAAGTCAGAATATTTTATTAGTATTATTTGTGAAAGCGGAGAAATCGGTGTTGTTACGTGGCGGGTGTGCAGTGGTTGGGAGACTCGAGAGAAGTTACCGTTGCTTTAGCTGCTGATGGTAAATAGCGCGTGTTAAGAATATAGACGTTGGTGACCGTTAGTAGTACTGTAAGTTGATCTGACAGCTGCCGTTAGTATCACTTTTACCCGATTATAGATTATGGTTTTCCCTAAATGCCACCCACACTTTTCCTAAATGCCACCCACGGTCTAAAAACACAAAAAATGTAGACATAATCTAGAGTGGGTAAGGAAAACTCACCATCTTCTAACCCCCAACAATAACAGTCACCACTATCGTCGTCCTGTTCGTGATACCGCATGTCTGATCCATGTATTTTCGTGTTTTTTTTTTTTTTTTTTACTTTGTTGGTGGAAGGACTGTATCCAGTGATTTTATGATTAACAAGGTTACCAATCTATGTATGATTGGCAATTCCCTTCGTATATTGGAACCAAACAAAATTTGTGGAACTAATAGAAGTTCTCGGTATTGAAATTGTGATCGTCACTATGATTAAAATTGGAACTTAATTTGTCTCTGTAAAATACTTAAAACCTAATCAATCAAAATAATATCAAGGCCTATCTTTACTTCAAAAATTAAAATCGCGATTAAGATAAAAACTAAATTTAAATCTTCATAGATTATTTAGATCTTCAAGTCATACATGGTTATGTTACATAAAATCGACAAAATTCATTGTCAAGTGATGAATATTGTTAGTCTGTATTCATCCATTCTACTAAATTTTTTTTTTGTACATTTCCTTAATCTAGTTTCAGTTGGATACCGTGATGATAGGTAGAAAATTAAATTATGTTACTGCTTAATACTAAAAAAAGATAAGGCCATCTGGTTTTGATTCATGTGATAGTTAGAGAAGAACGTGAGGTTCTATTACCCACTTCTCTTTAGGTAGAAAATTATTTTGTTTTTAACTAAGAGTGGTACTTAGGAAAAGTGGGGGTGGTATTTAGGTAAAACCTAGATTATCTATATTGGGAATTTTGATAAAGTACCCTCGTACAAATATGCCCACTAGAAAACTGCCCCCGTTCTTTTACAATTTATTAAAGTACCCTCACGTTAGTTTTTCCATCTAGTGTTAGTTAAAACTAATTTACTTTACATATTTGCCCTTTATTTTTTCTACATTGATTTTATACATCATTTTTCAGGTTCCTTGAGTCTGGTTCAGGATCATTATACCGCTTTCAGGTTCGTTACATAATTTCCCAAAAAGGGTTCATCATTTCAAGTGTTTTAGGGTTTTTGGTTGGAAGAAAATTGACCTACTACGACATTTTTTTAGGTTCGTCGAGCCCGGTTCAGGATCGTGACAACGCTTTCAGGTTCGTCGAGCCCGGTTCAGGATCGTTACACTGTTTCAGTATGGTCAGATCATTTACGCTCCCTCCAAGGAGATGTAGTTCAGGGGTAAATAGGACTTTTAATTGGAAAGATAACTGCCACCTAGCACTTAACTGGATGGAATTTGACTTTTGATTAAAACGGGATACTTTAACAAATATCCAAAAACGGGGACACTTTTTTAGTGTAAAGTGAAGTGAAGGGGTACTTTATCAAAAAGCCCATATATATTTATCTTGTTTTCCATCATCTTATGTTTTGTGTTTTGTTTTTGCTTTTACATGGTGTAATATTAGAATCTCCATCTAATATGTATTGTGTCTGTGTAAGGTTAGGGGGTAACTTTCGAAACATTTTTTTTTTTTTTTTTTTTTTGTAAACAAGAACTGCATCGGCAAAAACATAAATATTAGCGATCATTAACAACACTACACTCAGTAACCTTTTCTTACTATCTGGTTCTCTGACAGCCTGTCACTCTCTGTCATTCCTAGCTATCACTCCTTGTGACGTGTTACTCTTTCATTGGTGTTTTTAGATCTAGACATGATTGGTCATCTAAGCATGTTGGTTTCCTATATTAATATATATGCTTTTCTCTTTCATGTTGTTGTAATGAAAGACAATTACTTTGAGTAATTGCACACAACACAGTGTCTGTAATTGAGTTCTTGAAGAACTTTGTTTGTTTGTTTGAATAACTCAACTATGGTATCAAGAGGACCAGAGGTCCTCACTTCCGCTTCATCTCTCTGATCTTTTCTTTCTTTCTTTTTTACCAAATTTTGTTTTTTATTTCTCTTTCTTGTTCATCAATGGCACTGAATGCTTACGAATCACGAATTTCACAAATTCCTCTTAATCAGATTTCCAGTATCATCAACTTCAAACTCAAGGATGATAACTTCATCACATGGAAGAACTTAATTTTACCACTACTGAAGAGATACAAAGTTCTTGGTCTAATTGATGGTTCCATCATATGTCCTGTAAAATATCTTAATCAGGAAGATCTCGACCAAAGAAATGTAAATCCAAACTACACTGCTTGGATTGATGATGACAATACATTGATTTTATGGCTCCAATCGACTATTTCGGATACAGTGATTCCATATGTTGTTGGCGCTGATTCTTCTAGAGATCTTTGGTTAAACATTGATTCAATATTTGCAAGAACTTCTACTACACATTCTATACAACTACGCACAAAGCTGCAGTCATTAAAGCTTGGATCTAGAACGATTACTCAATTTCTATGAGAAATCAAGAAACTCTCAGATCAACTGTCTGCTGCTAGATCTGCTGTTTCTGATGATGAGTTAGTTGTTTTGATTCCTAATGGTATTGGTACTGATTATAATGCCTTTGGCACTTCGATTTGTGTTCGCAATCCACAAGTCTCTTTTGATGAACTTCATAATCTGTTGCTCAGTGAAGAAATTATTATCAATAAAAGATCCAAAAATCTTCTCACTGAGGCAAACAACAAAGATTTTCAAACTTTTCAATCTCAACAGGCATTTTTAGCTCAACATCGATCTTACTCTTCAAGTTTTCCTTATTTCTCTTCATCTAACAGCGGAAGAGGTCGAGGTAATTACTCTCACAACTCTTCTTTCAAAAGCAATTTTCAATTACCTGCTAGAGCATCAACCTCGAATATATTTCATTCTCAACCACCACATCCACATCCAACACCACCACCACATTCTTTTACTCCTATTGTTCCTACTGCTATGGACAATGTTATTTGTCAGATATGCAATAAAGGTGGTCACACAGCCCTGACTTACATGCATAAGCTTAATTTTGTCTATCAGAATGTTAGCACTCCCCATAATATGAGTGTGATGCTAGCTACAACCAATATTCTTGGTGAAAATCCATGGTATGCAGATACTGGAGCAAATAATCACATTACTTCAGATGGCTCTGAACTTCAGTTTGCTTCCGTGTATGATAGAGCAGAGGAAATACAAGCTATTAATGGTGAAGGTATGTAAATAACTAATGCAGGATTTTCTTTCAAATATACACCAAATCATACTTTTAAACTATTCAATGTTCTCCTAGTGCCCAAAGCATCTAACAACTTGTTATTTGTTCACAAGTTTACCTCTGATAACAATTGTTCTATTACATTTGATTCCAATGGATTTATTGTGAAGGACTTGGCATGTGGGAGGACTCTTTTACAAGGCCTCATCTTAATGGCCTACATTCATTACATTTTCTACATGAATCATCTCACAAAGCTCTTGCTGGAGTCACTACAACTATAACAACTGCAGACCTATGGCATAGAAGACTTGGACACACTTCTTTTCAAACAATGCAGTATGTGTGTAGAACTTTGGATTTGAAGAATGTAATCAAAACACCTTTGTTCTGTCATGAGTGTAGTATTGGAAGAAGTCACAAATTGCCCTTTGAAGAATCTAGTCATTGTAGAATAAAGCCTCTGGAGCTGTTACATTTAGATCTTTGGGGTCCTAGTCTTGTAAAGTCAAATTCAGGATATAGATATTATGTGAACATCATATATGACTTCTCCAAATACTGTTGGATATTTCCATTATATGAAAAATCTGATTTTAAGCAAGTTTTTCTTCATTTCAAAGCTCAAGTTGAAAATCTTCTTAATCATCATATTGGCACTATTAGAATAGATGGAGGAGGAGAATTCTTACATAAAGATTTGACTGTTTTTCTTAACTGTAGTAGTATTGTTCATGAGTTATCTTATACAGAATGGTGTTGCAGAGTCTAAACACGGGCACTTAGTTAATGTTGGAAGAACCTTATTACATCAATTTGGTTTTTCTGATTTTTTTTTTGGTAGAAGGATTTCACACTGCCAATTTTACTTTCAACAGATTACCTACAAGAGCAATTGGCCATAAGACACCATATGAACTTCTATTTCATCATCAACCCGACTATACTTTTCTGAGGTCTTTTGGTTGCCTGTGCTATCCTTGGCTTAGACCTTATTCTTCATCCAAACTTGATGCTAGAAGTAAAGCTTGTATCTTTATTGGTTACAACCAGCAACACAAAGGTTACAGGTGCTTAGATACTACTTCAGGCAGAGTCTATGTGTCAAGACATGTAGTATTTCAAGAGGATATTTTTCCATTAAAGACACTTCAGTTCCTACTTCTCTTCCACATACTTCTTCAGAAAATCTCAATACTTCACCAAATACTTCTTCAGTACCTATTTTTACTCCTGATACAATAGTTGACTTGCCAGTATGGGCAAACTGGTCTATTGAACACCACCATTGCAGCTGACATATCTTCTGATTCATATATTGTTTCTCTTACACCACCATCTTCATCTATTGCAACACAAAGGTCAATCTTCAGGACCATCTGCATCTACTAATACTCACCAAATGATCACTAGACGCAAAAATAGAGTTTTTAAGCCAAAATTTTATTCTACCAAGCATGCTCTGTCTGCTGCAATGGCTGCCAACAACTCACCTACTGCACCAACATGCTTTACTAAAGCTAAGAAGAGTCCAGATTGGCTACATTCTATAAAAGAAGAACACAATGTTCTACAAGATGCAGGTACCTTCTCTCTTGTTCCTCCCCATCCTTCTCGAAATTTATTTGGCTGCAAATGGGTATATAAGATTAAAAATATCCATATGGTACCATTGATAGGCTTTAATCCAGACTTGTTGCCAAAGGATTTCATCAAAAAGAATGTCTTCATTATACAGAAACTTTTAGTCATGTAGTGAAACCAATCATAATAAAACTTGTCTTAGCTCTTGCAGTACATTTTGATTGGTTCATTTCTCCAGTTGATGTGAGTGTAGGATCAGAATATCGCAACACCAACGCCCTTGCGAAATCCATAAACGACATATTGCGAAGACATCGCAGATAAGTAACATAAATGACGCAACGAATGACGACAGCCTGAACACGAGAAAGATGTGAAGACCTAGCGAGATTTAGAAGTGTTGCGAGATTTCATATTTGTACACCTGCGAGAATGTCACAAGTCAGATCCGAAAATAAAGGACAGCTTAGTTGTTATCCACTATGTAATGTCTTATATAAAGAGCCGAATAGGCTTATGAGAGAGAGAGAGAGATATTTTTCGAGTGAGGAGAAAGTTATTAAGAGAGAGAAAGTTTAGAGCGGTTGTAAGGTCCTTTGCTTATTTTCCTTTCCACCTTGTAATATTAGTGAGTTTTAATCAATAAAGAATATAATTGTTCATCTTAAAATGACTTAATTGTGTGAATTCTTGTGAGGGGTGTAGTGTGGGATTTCTGCTACTACATATGGCGCTAAACAGTGGGTGGAGATTTAAGATTGGAGATTGTTGTTAAAATTGTTCAAATTAAGAAGATGATTGATAAATTGGTTAAAGTAGAGAAAATCAAAATCAAGGAACGTAATAGAAAGTTGGCATGTAGTTTGATTACAAAAACAATGATTAATGAATTTCATGAAAATATCGAGGGAGAATACATAAACGAGATTTTGAAGGAAAGAAAATCGTAACAACGGAGAAAGCGTCACCTATGAAAGAGTGGGAAAACGAGAAGATTACATTCACACAGCGAGAGATATCAAGAGAAAACTTAAACCACACATATCCTTTGGTAATCACAGTAACCCACAGAAAAAGAAAAAGAAAAATCAGCAAAAATTATGGAAGAATGGGCGGTAAACAGAACTCTAGTTGATACGGGGAGTTCGGCGAATATAATCTTTTACCATGCATACAGAGGAATGGGATACAAAGATGAAGAGATGTCTCCTTCAACTTATCATATTCATGGCTTTGGTAAATCTATAACAAAACCAAAAGGAGAAATAGAGGTGCGAATTTTTCTGGGAGAGATTGAAACACAAACGACATTATGTGTAGTGGATATGGAATCACCATACAACATCTTTGTTGGGAAGGCCATGGATTCATGCGATTAAAGTTGTAGCATCAACATTACATCAATGCATCAAATTTCCTATGCCAAGTGGGATTGGTGAAGTTAGAGGGAAACCGATAAAGCGAAATTATGCTATCAAATTAAAGTAAAACAATATGAAGGACGTGCAAAGAAGCGAAAAAATCGCCTGAGAAAAGCGGCGAAGGAAACAAAGAAAGAAGAGGAATTTAGAGCTTATATGATAAGAGCGAGAGGAAGGAAAAGGGATACCCAGCGAAATTTTGGAAGAAGGAACTGAGCTTGCGAAGGAGATAAAAGAACCTACACCTATGGGAGAACCTAAGGCCAGTTACACTGCGGCAGAACCAACGAAGGAAGTGAATGTTGGGACCGAAGAAGAACCAAAAATAATAAAAATTGGGACCAAGATGGAAGCAAATGAAGAAGAAAAAACTATTGTTTTGTTGCGAGAATTTAAGGATATTTTCGCATGGAACATGGATGAGGTGCACGGGATAGACCCATACGTGGCATGCCATAGATTGAAATTGACAAAAATGTAAGGCCATTCAAACAAAGAATCGAGAAAAATCGCGACAACATATCATCCTCAAATTGAAGAAGAGTTGCGAGAAGATGCTTGATGCGGGGATTATAAGACAAGCAAAATATCCAGTGGATAGCAAATATGGTCGTAGTACCAAAGAAGAAGAAATGGATAAGAATTTGTATAGATTTTCTTGATTTAAATAAAGCTTGTCCGAAGGATAGTTTTCCATTCTTAGGATATTCCACAAATGGTCGAATCGTGACAAGAAATGATAGAATATCTTCTCTAGACGGATATAAAGGGTACAATCAAATTCCTCTCTCTGAAGAAGATCATGAGCATACTGCTTTTTTCGCTCCCAGAGGGTTATATTGTTACACAAAAATGCCATTTTGTTTGCGAAATGCTGGAGAAACATACCAAAGGATGGTAGAAAAGGTGTTTGCGAATTGGATACACAAAACATTGGAAGTATATGTAGATGATATGTTAATAAAAAGTAAAGAAGCAAAAAATCATGTCCAAGATCTGAGGGAAACTTTTGAACAAATGAGACATTTTAACATCAAGGTAAATCCAGAAAAATGTATTTTTGGGGTTGCATCGGGAAATTTTTAGGTTACATCGTATCAAAAGAAGGAATACAAGTTGATCCGAGAGAAAGTACAAGCGATTCGCGACATGCCAACACCAGCGATGGTAAAAGATGTACAAAAGTTAAATGGACTCTTAGCTTCATTTGGGAAGGTTCATTTCGCGATCATCGGATAAGTGTAAGCATTTTTTCAATATACTCAAAAGGGGGCGAAGTTTAGATGGACAAACGATTGCGAGAAAGCTTTTCAAGGAATAAAAGAACATCGACGAATATATCCATTTCGCAAAGGCGAACCCAGGGAGAAGAATTATTAATCTATCTTGCGACAACTTCGCATGCATTAAGTGTTGTGTTATTACGAGTAGATACGGGAGTTGAAAAACCAATCTATTACATCAACAAAACATTCAATGCAGCGAGAGAAAAGTTATTCAAAGATTGAAAAACTAATTTTTGCATTAGTTTATGCAGCATTTAAACTTCGAATATACTTTGGGCGCATGAAATAAAGTGCTTGACAAAAATACCAATCGAGTCGGTAATGAAGAATTCAAAAGATCGGGCGAGTCGAGAGATGGAATGCACTGAGATAGGACATTTCAAAATCAAATATGAAATACTATCTTCACCAAAATCGCAAGTTGTTGCGAGACTTCTTAGCGAGAATTTCCTTTAGAAGATGATGAAGCAGTGGAAAAAATGATGGATATAGAAGAAGAACATGGGAATCCAAGAGATCTGTTAACAGAGCCAAATAGATAGGAAATATTGGTGGATGGATCATCAAATGGGGAAGGTAATGGATTTGGAATTGTTTTGATTTCGCTTGAGAGGCAACAAAATGGCCTTTTCCTTGATTGGAGTTTGCATCCACCAATAATGAGACGAGAATATGAAATTTGTCATACATGCCTGAAATTCGCAATAGAAATGAAGTTGGAAAATGTAAGAATCACCAACGATTCGCAATTAGTCATTTGTCAAATAAAAGGAGAATACACTACAAATGAATCATCCATGAAGAAATACAAAAAAACTTGTTGAGGAATTATCAGCGAGAATCCCAAAAATTAAATGGAGACACATATCAAGAAAAGATAACGAGACTCGCGAGATGCTTTTGCTTTTATCTCAAGTATGATGATGGACCCACTGCGAGATGCATAAAGATACAAACACTTTTATCACCATCAATCAATAAAGAAGAAGAAGAAGAGGTAGATGTAATGATAATAGAAGATGGAGAACAAACACCTAGTATTGAAGATTGGAGAGCAGAACTTCATGCATACACGAAAAGAGGAGAAACACCAAGAAATAGATTGGAGCGCACAAATTAAAAAGCCGTGCAACAAATTATGAACTAAGGGATGGGGTATTGTCCGGAGATCCTTTAATGGACCTTCACTCGGATGTTTAACACGAAAAGAAGAGAAGAAGTACTAAAAATGTTACATAGTGGGGATCTTTGGAAATCACGGCGGTGGAAGATCTTTGGCATACAAAGCGAAGATGCAAGGTTATTATTGGCCATTTATTCACGAGGATGCGAAACAAATATCAAGGCGTTGCGAAGATTTCCAAAGGCACCGAAAGAAAATACATGCACCAGGAGCACCATTAACATCTTCAACAAGTGTATGGCCTTTTGGGAAATGGGGTTTAGATATTGTGGGACCATTCTTACCAGGAACGGGGCAGAGAAGATATCTGATTGTCGCTACAAACTATTTCAAAAAATGGGCTGAAGTAAAGGCAGTACAACATTCGCGACAAAGATATTTTTACATTCATATTTGAGAATATCATATGCAGATTTGGAATCCCCGCGGTTGGTGTCCGGCAATGGGAAACAATTTGAGGGACGAGAATGTAGAAGCTGTTACTTAATGCATTTAAGATAAAATGTGGAAAGTCAACTCCTTTATACCCTCGAGCCAACGGACAAGCAGAAGCAACAAATAAAACAATCGCAGATATATTGAAAAAGAAATTAGAAGGACATAATAGAGCATGGTGTGAACAAGTGCATAATGCTGTATGGGATTACAATACAACCAGGCGAGAAGCTACGGGAATGTCACCTTTCTGTTTAACATATGGAGTTGAGGTTGTACTACCAACAGAAGTTATTATTCCAACAACAAAGAGAGAAGCTTGGGAGAAAAATCTTAGTGCGGGTAATATTTTAATCAAACTAGATGAATTAGAAGAAAAAAGAGAAAGAGCTCTACATCATATGGAGAATTACCAACGAAGATTAGCCAGAGAATATAATAAACGTGTTAAGATACGTGAATTTCAACCAGGAGATTTGGTACTGAGAGAAACACCAATATATCATCGAGAAAGTGGTGGCAAGCTTGCGAAAAAATGGGATGGACCTTATATCATTAAGGATATAGTTGGAACAGAGGCATATAGATTGATGGATCCTGAGGGTAAAGACGTGGGCCACATATTGGATAGACCATGGAATAGGTTATACTTGAAGAGATATTACCCGTAAAAGATTGTGGGAAAAGATTAGACTGCGAAGTAATGTATGATTGAAGCGAAATGGATTTATATGAAAATTTTGCGAAAGAATCATTGCGAGATTGCACAAAATAAAGAAAGAACATGCGAAAATCTCGCACAGAAAATAACAAGAGATAATCAAAATTCAATGACATATCAGAAAGGGGCGAACCAGCTATGGCGTACACCCTAGTTCGCGAAATCAAAATTTCGCAAGAGGAAAATGTAAGACCTAAAGTACGTCATAAAAGGGGGTACCTGTTAAAATGGCTCGGGGAAAAGGTTACACCGCCCCTGGAACCTGAGTCATGAAGAATTGGGGTCAATAAAGCCCATCCAGGAGAGGTCCATCGGATTTTAAATCTAAGCTTATGACTTAGGTTGGACGACCGAGGGTCTCTTCTAAGGAGTCAACATTTGACCAAGGCGCCGAGGTACACGGTTGAGCCAAGAGTGCCGGGGCATTTGAAGTGTCTCGGCCATTCTCGGCAATTCTCGGCATATCTTTGCACTCGGCCGAAGAAAACTCCACTTAGGGTGCAGTCTCGTAACCATAAGCCCTATAGGCAAAAAGGATAAGAGGCTGCGAAAACAAGCAGTTGTTGTTAAGACCAGGATGGGGGAGCTAGCCTTGTATGGCATAAGTACGCCTCCTTGAAGGGGAAACCAGGGAGATGATAAGGGCGACACCCTCCAGTAGGGAGCTGATAAGTGTCTTAAGACGCAAATGTCATGAGGCTTTATTTTCGCAAGGAAATTTAGGCTTGTCATATTTGTGCGACAATCTGAAGAGGCAATAATACAAAAGATAAAGATAAGACGAGATCAATGGGTCGGTACATGAAAATGTAAGGACGTCTGCGATTTCGTCGCAAGACGGCAATGTCATGGGGCTTTATTTTCGCAAGAATTTTAGGCTGTCATATTGTCGCAACAAAAATTTCAAAGAAAAGGTTAAGGCAAGATCAATGGGTTTTTGCATGCAAATGTAAAGACGTCCTGCGATTTTGTCGCAATGACAAGAGGTGGCGCAATAAGACCTTTAACTAGGAAGGCAAAATAAGACCATATGATTCAATAAAAGATTTATAAAAACTAATTATTATTTATGCGAGTCATCCATCGCAAAAAAAGATAATGAGAGCGGTATGGGAATTATTCAACAATGGACATTATCTTTCTCGCAAATAAACACAATAATAAAAAAATAAGTGCACCTCAAAGAGGACTGAAATGCATCATATGCAAGAAGTTATATAGGTGAAGAGGTTCAAAGAAATAAAATTACAAAAGAAGTTCAACTCTCAACATCAATATTTTCGCAAGAAGGAGATAATGGACATCCTTCATTAATTTTATCACTCTCGCTAGATTTCTCGACCTCGTTGGCTTTTCCAGCTTCGCCAGTTCTTCCTTCATTTTGGTTTGTTTCAATTTCTCCTCCATCTGGATTATTATCAACACCTTCATCATTTGGAGGAATTTCTTCTTCATTTGCGAAATCTTCACCACTTTCATAATGATAATCGTTGTCCGGAGTACCAGGGACTTCATCATCATCTACTTCCAAAGGCTCGATGGATACAAGGGAGAGAGATTTGGATAATAAAATTTCATTCACAATAACTTCAGCCCTAAGATGAACTTGTCGAAGAAGTGCCTTCTGGTGATTCCTACTTTGGATATCTTTGGAGTAAGAGAGATAATCAAGTCTTCTTTCTGCCCGATCGCCATAACGAGCAAGAGAAGTAGCAAGTAATGCATTTTCTTCGCGAATCTTGGCGAAGTTAGATTCCAAAGTAGAAAGAGAGGAGCGAAGATCTTTCTCAGATTCTGCAAAAACAAAGAATAAAGAAAATCATATATGCGAAAGATTCGCAAGGAAGACATAATAAAAAGACTTAACAAAGAAAAAATAGTTGAGGTAGTCAAATTTTATGACTACCTTCCTTTTGCGAGATAAGATATTGAGTTAAAGCCAAGCAATTTGTTCTCCAAATGATCCATGGCATTGTCAAACTTATCACCAACCAAGCCTTTCATTAGAGATCGTAAATATTTTTCATTAGAAATAAGTAAGGTGTTTTGCTTCGCAAAGAGGTGTAGGATTCTTCTAACTTGGAATATTGATCCTTGAGTTGACTTGCTTTTATGCTTAAAGCTATTCTACCTTGAATAAGTTTATCCCTCTCCGCAGAAGATGATTCTGTTACTTCTTTGAGTTTATTTCTCAATGAGTAGAGAGATCGTTCTTGATCATTACATACTTTTTGGCAAATGTTAAGTTCTTGCGAAGAGATCGCCACCTTATTCAAAAGAACTCGTTTCTCCTGAGATAGGGTTTGATTCTCATCTGATAAAGTTTCCAACTCCAGATTAGCTTTAGTCAAAAAGTAAGAGAGGCGAGACAATTCATTACTTAATAAACTTTGATTTTGGACTAATTGAGCATTCTCATTGGTAAGGTTATCTATTTGATCAACAGAATACGTATGAAGATTATCTAGTTGGTTATATTGATCCATCCAAGCATCTCTATCCATTCGGGCTTCCTCGTGACGACTTCAAATTGGTATATCTCCATTTTTCGTTTCTGGTTTAGAGCTTAAAAGGGGAGTAGAGATTTCAAAAAAAGAAAAAAAAAAGAAAAAAAAAAAAGATTTTTTGGTAGGATTCGACTCCTATTAGTTACATAATAACTTAGTTTCCTAGTTTGTCTAGGTTTGGTCTCGACCAATAGGAATCGAGATATCGTGCAGGCTCCGTTTTGGGGCAAAAACCTAATTTTTGTAAATCAACAAAATTAGGTCAAAAAATTTAATTTTGTGAGTTGACACAAAATAAATCAATTTTGGTGAATTTTGGACATTGGTACAAAATCACTAATTTTATCTTGGAGAGCAGCGCAGCTCATGCGCCTCTGATTGAGTACCTTCATGCGCATCTTAATCCCGACACTTTGGGAAATTCATGCTACTCAACTGAGAGTAAACATTAATTGTCATATCATGTCAATATTAAGAGTTCAACTGGGAACATAGCATTTGATAAATACTCAGCAAGCCCTTAATTAGTGAATAATGAAGACGGGTTCAGATGTAAGCAGAGAGGTATAGGCGCTCATCGGCTTCTTGACAGCTTTACTTCTTTGCAGAAAGCAGACATACAAATACGAAGTTTTGCGGTTTTAGCCTTGAACTAAAAACCACCATTAACACCAGTCCATAATTTTTTCCTTTCCTTTAATAAATATAATCATTCTTTCACAATCTCCTTCAATCCATAAATGTTTCATCCCTTTATCTCTGGCCAATTTAGCTCCTTGCAGCAGAGCTAAGCTTCATCTTTTTCTGCACATGAAGCCTTGAGTATTCCAGACTTAACTCCTCTTCCATTACTTGCATTATCTCGTAAAATTAGGCCAAACCCAGCATTCATGGTCTTAGAAATCCAGGAAGCATGATAATTCAATTTAAAGAAATTAAAATCTGGGGCTTTCCAATGGACATTTTGTTTTGAATTTGAGATACTGCAAGCATTGTGATGATTCATGTTCTTGCCACTGTTACTCTGGAAATTCAAATATCTCTGAATTGTTATAGAAGTTTGAAGAGAAGATGCAGTTTTTTCTTCAAAAACTTTGTTGCATCTTTCCTTCCATATGTACCAACATTTAGTTACACTTATTTCAGTTACATCTTCACCTTCTACCTGCCAAAAATTATAGTGATATTTGAAATACATAGTTGTTGCATTATTTTGCCCACCCCCATAAAATGGTGACATCATCCATATTGTTTTAGCAAACAAACGATCAAAGACTAAGTGTTGTAAAGATTTTATGTTGTTTTTACAGTAAATACATTTATTATCTATGTCAGGCATATAACGACTCAGAATCTGAGTTACATGAACATCATCATTTAAGAATTTCCATAAGAAAAGCTTAACTCTTTGAGGCAGCTGTGCGTTCCAATTTTTTTCCAGGATAATTCTTTCTTAGTGGTCAACATTTTTTCTTCCACAGAATCTATCATACAATGACTTAACTGTGAGATACCATCATAGTTAGCTTCCATCTAGGTTTATCTTGTTCTAAGGTATCATTCCTATCTAAGAACAACCTAATACTTAAAATAGATTGAGCAATTATGTGAGGAAAATATGTTGTGATTAGTTCATGATTCCACTTATTCGGATCAGGGTTAATAAAATATGATAAAAGTGTTAACATATTGATCTTTTCAGAACATAGTTGATCTAAAGTGACATCTAGATCAGATATTTATTGATCAGTCCATATGTTTATGGATTCTCCACCTCCTACTTCCCAACACATATATTTTATGAATCAAATTAGCTCCCTGCAAAACACACTTCCACATCCAAAAAGAATTATTAGATTTTTTAACAGCAAAAACGGATTTTTTTTTCCTGAACTAGTGTGTAACTTAATCTACTCCTGTGTTTCTTCTTTAAATAGGAAAATGAGGGCTCTTGTGAAACATCATAATGTTGAAATCAATGTTAGCTTAGCTTTAGGGCTAGTGATCCCAGTGACCGCGTTCTTCCGAAGATGCAACCTCATCACTCACCATTAAAATCCTCGAATATGGCTATGCACCCGCTATTCATAGTCAGCAGAAGGACCCCCTCCTCTTTCATGGATACGTCGTAGGGATACTTATATCACTCATGAGGTGATTAAAAGGACAGATCATGATCTCAGCTTGATAGTTGTATCGCGAGTTGAGACGCTCATCATCCACAACTTGTTTGCGGACCATTATGTTCTGCCAGCATTAGAAGACTTTGTATTGGGTACCGAAGGAGATCTAAAATTTTCTAACTTACTAAATATTTACTTTTGTTTAGATTATAGTTAGGATTGTTTGATTAGTATCTTTAATTTCGGATTTATCGCGTTGTACTATTTCTTTGTCAAGGTTTTGTCCCCTTGGATTTTCCTTGCCAAGATTTTAATGAGGTAACACATGCGTTTCCAACATCAGAATCCTCTAGGGATCTAGGTGGTTTGTATCTGTTGTTTTGTTTGCTTTGTTTTCCTTCCTTAATATACTAATATAGTTTTATTAAAATAAGATTTGTGATGAATAGTGATGAGGTATTCCAACGGCGCCCTAACCTTGTGTAGATATTGTTAAAAAAAAAACATTGTGTAGATATGTGGCATGTGATTGGTGAAATCCAACTTACGGAAAATGAGGAATAGTTGTAAGCCTGGTTTCTCCAAATAACTTTTTAAGGACATTTCTAAGTTATGTTTTTTAAGGTTACCTAAAATTTACGGCTTCAAATTTAACTTGAAGCGTTAATTTTCTTGGCGGTCAATCTGAACGTTGTGAATACCATATATCTATCCTAAAATAGAGTCCAATTTTGTACACACTCCTTTAAAGAGTATGCTCGAAACAAATTGATTGTATTGATTGGTCAAAAACATACGTCAAAGATTCATTGATTTTTTACTTTTTATTTTAATTCTAACGAAATCCAAAAAAGGAAAATACCATATATTCATCCTAAAATAGAGTGATGTTAAAACAAAAAATAGGTAATTAGCATATGATATATATTAATTGTTCCCAATTTAGTCCTAAAACTCCATTCACCTGGGAATATAAATAAATAAGATTTTTGATCTTTGGTGGAGTTTTTTCTTCATAAGTATTGAAATAATCAAGATGAGCATGTATATCTTTGAAAAGATTAACTATTAACAGTCCACACGTGTTATTGTTGTACGATTCAAGGATTTTCAAGTATTGTAAGCTAATCGTTATAAGAATGTAATTAAGATGTTATCAGATAGAGTCAACCAATTAATTTGGTTACAATGATCATGTAAAACAGAAAAAGAACTTGAAAAAAGAGCCATAGTCGCCTTATTTTTCTTCCTCCTAGTTTAACCTAGCTATTTTGTTGGTAAAGTCTTCAGTTTTCTCTCTGTCTGTAGCACACGAAGCTTTTTAGTGAAGAATCAAGACTACTGTATCAGGTTAGTTTCTTTCATTTCATTTTTTATTCTTCTTCATTTGTTATTTTTTTCGTCCTGATAATTTGAACGACTAAGATGATAGATTGTTACATTTGTTAATACGTCATGTTCGTTTTTGTTTGTTGATGGTCAATTTTATTAGAAACTAGGTTTTCATTAACTCTCATTTTAGTTATAGCGTATCTTCTTGCTCATATTCTTTTTATATCATATTCTTATATCCAACTGATCGATTTAATGAATTTGTTGTGTTTGTGAATTTTGGTTAAAACATTTAGGGTTTTGGGCTTGTTTGATTTCCTGTAAAGGATATATAGTTTTCAATTGATGATTGTATGAATTGTAATGAATTAAACATAGTATTTAGACATATAACAAAAGAAACAAAAATCTTATGAATAATTTGAAAAAATTTAGATAAATATTTGTTTATCATAATTTATTTTATAATAGGGTTGTTTTTTATTTTTTGTTAATCCTTGCACCATGCTGGCTAGAAACTAGGGTTTTACAACTCAAAGTTCATTAACTCTCATAGCCAGCTCCACCGGTCTGGCTAAGAAAGCCCTTCTTCAGAAGCTCTAGATTCAGGCGATTACCTGTTATAACGCCGGTGGACCAGACGAAGGAAGTAGTACCGTCGAAATCAGTGGATTCTCAAGTTTATGACTTAGGACACACCTTATATGCATGGGGCGTGGGGTTCTGCATCGTCAATGAAGATTTTCTTGAACCTGCTCTTGGATGCAGTTTGGGATGATTAGGTTGATGCAACCCGGGAAGATCGAATTACATATGTATAATGCTTTTTGGAAGCTTATCGCGGAGCATGTGGAACCTGGATTATAAAAGGAGGAGACTCTCAAATAGATTACCTACGTGATCTTTCAGCAAAAGTCTTGAATGAGGGTTCTGGTTGTACACCGCCACGTACTTAAGAAAACTACAATTATATTTATGATTATTTGAAGGTTGCTGGTGTTGACCAACTTTGAGTTGTAAAACCCTAGTTTCTGGCCGGTATGGTTGTAAGGATTAACAAAACATAAAAACAACTTTGCTAGTGCAACAACAAATTAGTCATATAGTTTACCGAAACTGACCTAATCAGTGCCGATTTCATATAGAAAAAATTATTCAAATTGAAACCCTATGTGTTCTAACCGAAGACCTCTAACATAGCAGAATTACTACTCTACATAAGTATTGAATTGATGAATAAGTATCGAATCAATCTACGAAAGACAAGTTAACAAGAAAAAACTAAGTAAATGAAAAGACAAGAGAGATAGAGCACAGTGGAACCTCTATATAAGAATATCAATGGGGACACATAAAAATATTCTTATATGGGGGTTACTTTTATATAGAGTTTCACTTGGAAAAGATAAAGGTCACTTTTATTAACAAATTTGGTAATAAACATATGTGAAAGAAATTATGATAAAGAAATATCTATCTAGAAATTTTCAAGTAATTCATAAGATTTTTATTTCTTTTGTTATATGTGTAAATACTGTGTTTAATTTATCACAATTCATACAATCATCAATCGAAAACTATATATCCTTTACAGAAATATCAAACAAGCCCAAAACCCTAAATATTTTAACCAAAATTTACAAACACAACAGAATCATTAAATCGATCAATTGGACATAAGAATCTGATATAAAAAGAATATGAGCAAGAAGATACGCTGTAACTAAAATAAGATTTAATGAAAACCTAGTTCTTAATAAAATTGACCATCAACAAACAAAAATGAACACTGTGTATTAACAAATCTAACAACCTATATCATCTTAGTCATTCAAAATATCGGGAAGAAAAAAAAATGAAATGAAAGAAACTAACCTGATACAGTGATCTTGATTTTCACTAAACGGTTCATGTGCTACAGACAGAGAGAAAACGAAGACTTTACCAACAAAATAGATAAGTTAAACTAGGAAGAAGAATACTACGGCGGCTATGGCTCTTCTCTAGGGTTTTTGTAAAATACGTTTGATCTTGAATAGGAAACCTACAACGAGATAGATGAGAGTCATCGGTTGAAAATACAAAAAATACGGCGGATACGGTTTTTAGTTTTTTTAGTTTATAATTTGTGGGGCTTATGAGAGCCGTCGTTGAAACATAAACTTGAACAAGTAGGAGAGGAACTTGTACGTGGTTCGGCATGATTACCTACGTCCACAGGAGTGAAAGATAAATCTTATTATGTTATCGCACTTATAAGTCACTCAATTAGACTATGAATCTCAAAAATAATTCTTAGTCTTTTCTCTCCTTAACCTATCCTCTTTCTCAACTTTGGATCTGAATTTTTTCTCCCTCAAGAATGTTTTCTCAAGGAACAAATCATTCAAATCTCATCGAATTATCATTACTACTTTTGAAAAAGTCTTTCGAGCTTCTTTATACTAGCGACTCTATGGTTTTAACAATCTAATTAGACGAAAATTGAACAGGAATGACACAATTTTCAGAAAAAGATCCAAAGGATTATGTAACTCAATGGGGAGGTAAGTTTACTTCCATGTTTCTAGCGCCAAAATGTAGTTGTAGAAAATATAACATCCTACGTCTAATATTCAAAGTGAAGATCATAAAGCAAGACAAGTAAAGAGAAGTATTAGATCAACGCAGAGATATGTACGTGGTTCGGCATGTGATTACCTACGTTTCACATAGGTGAAAGATGAATCTTATTATGTTATCCCACTTACAACTCACTTGATTAGACAATGAATATCTCAAGAACAATTTTTAGTGTTTTCTCTCCTTACTCTTACACTTACGGAATCTATTGTCTTTCTCAACCCATCCTGGTATTTATAGGAGATTTTGTACATACAACGAAACTACAGTGTAAATCATATCCATCAAAGTTATTATGTTCCTGTTCCTGAGTTGTGACCCGACCTTCCCGATGTGTAAACCCCGATGTCTCCTTTGTATATCCAGATGTAATGGTTGTCCCGATCCGAGTCTTGAGTGCTTTGCAAGTCTTCTGACGTCAGGTCCCACATTGTTTTAATTTCCTGCTTACCTCGCACGTGCTGTGTCATCTTTCATTTAATGCTTTGTTGCCCCTCAACCGTTGATTCTCCCTTCGCCTTCCACAAGTCGTACTTCTGGATAGATATAGTAGATATCTAAATTGATGTGTCCGAACCATCGGATATGTTCTGGTGCTTCTCCTTATCTTTCTATGATGCTCCACTAGTTCGGATATAGACACATGACACGTGTCCCTCCAATATTTTACCTCTACAATATCAATCAATATATCATTAAGAAAGGATACTTACAATTTGGGTTTTGCGATCCAAAATCGCTTTTTTTCTTTCTAACAACATGATGGTAGATGATGGTGGCTTACACACCTACCAATGGGTCTTCATCACTCGCATTATCTATGGTTTATCCCATCAACAAAAAGAATTCATGTTTACTAATTTATACCCCAGGTGAAGGTTGCATTTATTCAAAAAAAAAAGGTTACTAGTTTCCGGAAGTTGGGTAATAAATAATGTAAGGGACATTTTATAAAGTACCCATGTTTGAAAATATAAACAACTAAAATACCCCGCTTTTTATAAATTTTATAAAGCATCCTTTTTTTTGACCGTTTTTTTTTTTTCATGTAACAATTTCCATCCAGTTAAATGCTAGGTGGCAATCATCTCACCTATTGAAAGTCCTATTTACCCCTGAATACATGTCCTTGATAGGGAGGGTAAATGATTCGAGGATCCTGAAAGCGGGTGTAACGATTCTGAACCAGGCTCGACGAACTTGAAAGTGGTGTAACGACCGTGAACTGGGCTTGACTAACTTTGAAAATTTTTGTAGAAGATCCATTCTCCACCAACCAAAAACCCCAAGACACTTGGGAATGATGAACCCTTTTGAGAAACGATGTAATGAACCTGAAAATGATGACACGAGCCTGAACCGAGCTCGACGAACCGGAAAAATAATGTAGAAGGTCAACGTGCCAATAAGTAAAGGGTAAATAAGTAAACTTTAAATAGGTAAACTAGTGTTGACTAACTTGGATGGAAAACTAAACAGTTGAGAGACTTTAGAAATTTGTAAATATCGGGGGCATTAAAAAAACTAGGTCAAAAAAATGGGGGTACTTTATAAACAAGGATTAATTGGGGGCCCTAAAAAATAATTGGGGGCCTCACCAAATTTATGTCCACACCAAAAATTTTAGGGGGATTCCAAAATCCTGGTGAAAATACGCTTTTACCCTTCCCTTAAAATTAAAAGGGTCGTCATCTTAATTCCATAGACGATGATGACTATTTGTTGAGTCGTTCATGTATAAAAAAATTGTAACAACTCTTATTATTCGTTCACAAAATGATAAAATGATAACGACTCTTATTATAACGGCCCTTACTATATTGCTCAAAATTGTTATGGTGATTAGAGTCGTTATGGTAGAACGACCCTTTTGACGACCCTTATTATATTGCTCAAAGTCGTTTTGACGACCCAAAACGGCTCTTATTATAACGACCCTTTTGACAAAATGATAAAATGATGATTAGAGTCGTTATGGTATAAAATAATATCTTGGCGATTTTTCATAACCTGCACATTAGAGTCGTCCATTTATTCAAAACTGAATGGCGATTTTTCATACTGCAGATTAGAGTCGTTTATTTCTGTGACAAATAACTAACGACTCTTAAGGGTCGTTCGATTATTAAACTCCCGACCTAACGACTCTCATACTGAGCTGCTGCATAGTGACCATGAATCGACAACTTGGAGCACCATTCATGCGATTTGAAGAGTATAGGAAGTTTACCTGATTGTTTAGAGCTTTGGGTTCTTCATTTTGAGTATTGGTTCCATCATTTTGAGCAAAAGGATCTTCATTTGCACCCATTTTAACCTAAATTTTCCCCCAAAACTCACTTTCTTCCTCTCTATCCAACACAAAAACACAATTTTTCTATTATCTAAACTAATTAGCAACTAATCTAACTTAACTAATCAACTTAATTAACACTAATGGTTTGGGGTAGTTTAGCCATTTCGAAAAATTGGGATAAGGGGTAACCCAAAATGCTATTTGGAGACCAACTGGTGAGGCCCCCAATTATTTTTTTAGGGCCCCCAATTAATCCTTGTTTATAAATTATTAAAATCAATCCAACAAAAAGTTGCGTGACAAATAGTGTAAAATCATCAAGGAGTCGTTTAATTAGATCATCTTTTTGATTAAATTGTTGTATTCTTAAATGTTTTTCCTGGCTAAATTGGGCCTATGCCCATTAATTTGGTCCTATGACTACATGACAATTTTTTTTATTAAGAGATGAAATTACCAATGTACCCTCTATCAAATATTAATACTACTAATTTGTCCCCATCAATTCTTAATCATAAAATTAAAAAGTAAAATTGAAATCATAAAGCTGAAATCAAAAAAATTAAAAACTAGAATCAAAATCATAAAATTAAAATTAAAACTAAAATCAAAATCAAATTCATTTCCATCTCCACTTCAACTGATTCTTCTTTTTTTCTTCTCAACCCAATTCTCTAAACTAGTAACATGCAATCACTCAAAAATTGAAATTTTGAAATCTAATTTTTCCGGGTTTATCAGAATCGGTTAACGTTAATGTATATGTGATCCGATTGCAGATAGAAACGGACCGATTGTCCTTGATATGTTTTCTGGTTCGAGAAATTTGAACCAGAATCGGATTACATCAGCACTTATAAAAACCGATGGTTAATGTATAATGTTAGAATCGGATTTTATATGTGTGTCGAGTAAACCGATTGTTGTAAGAAAAAAATCTCAATTTTTCTGTATCTTTTTTTTTTTGTTAGAATCGGATTACATGAGCACTTTTATAAACCGATTCCTGTTATGCAATGTCAATAATCGGTTTTATGTGTGCATCATGTAAACCAATTCAGTTATACCGAATTAAAAATGAGTATTAGTATGATTTTACACAATTTCAAAAACGAGTATGATCTCATACTCGATCTCAAAATGAGTATGAAATTTATACGCGAAATGAAATCGAGTATAAAATCATACTCATTTTTAGATCGAGTATGATTTAAATTATGTTTGATTTTTTTTTTCAAAAATCGGTATTTTGTGTACATGTGTAAAAACCGATTGTGAGTTTTTTCTGTGAATTGAAAAAATCAACCCAAAATCGGTTTATGAGAGCATGAACATATACTGATTCTGGTTTGATTTTTCCCCAAAAAAAAATAAAAAAAATTAATGTTTTGGTGATGAATCAAAATTAGTTGATTTCTAATTTAATTTCACCAAACATCAATTAATCACCCCGATTAACACTAATTAATTAGGGGTAAATTAGCCATTATGTAAAATAATTGGATAAGGGGTGTTCTATTTTACTTTCTAATGACCATTTTATGTCTTGTAGTGTAGGCCCAAATTAATGGGCATAGGCCCCAATTAATGGACTTTACAATGGAATACAGAATAATGTTATCTCCAGTTTTCCACCACCGCCCTATGGACAATGTGACCGACTGACCGTGTCATACCGAAGACTGAGGTATTCTTCTTTTATGCAGAGATTTTTGATGTTGGAAGAAAAGGAGATTTTTGATGAGTCACTGTAAATATGGTATAAATTAAATGGGTAAACCCTTGAATTACACCAAAGAGGAAGGAATAACTACGATCCAACAAGTAGTACAATACTAATTTTTACACGAGAAAAGGCTTAATCTCTCCTTCTTAAGAGATGGGTATTTATAACCCTCTAAATTTCCCTTGAGTTCCTAGATACCGTACACGTACACCATCTTGACTTCTTTCTCACTCACGGCATCTCGAGTCCGTACACGTGTCCTTGATATCCCTTTCACTATGGAACACCTACGCCTCTGGATGGGGCTACCCTGCGTTGGGACCCACTCACTATTGGCACCCTTCTATTCGGCTCGTGGGCGCCCCTTTTCCCTTCCAATATTTATCCATACTTTGTGACCGGTGTAGGGTCTTGGAGTAAGTCCCTACACTCCCATCATTTCTTCATTACATTTCTATGTTTCGCCACAAGTCGTAGGGTCTTGGGGCAAGTCCCTACGCTCCCATCGCTTCTTCCTCTCATGCTCGTTGCATCTTCATGTTTTGTCACAAGGTGTAGGGTCTGGGGTAAGTCCCTACACTCTCATCACTTTCTTTTCTCACGCTTGCTGCGTCTCCACGATTTGCCATGAGGTGTAGAGTCTTGGGGCAAGTCCCTACACTCTCATCGCTTCTTCCTTCCGCGCACACTTGCATCTCCGCGATTTGTCACAAGATGTAGGGTCTTGGGGTAAGTCCCTACACTCTCGTCACTTTCTCTTCTCACGCGCATTGCGTCTCCACGATTTGCCATGAGGTGTAGGGTCTTGGGGCAAGTCCCTACACTCTCATTCCTTCTTCCTTCGCACACACTGCACCTCCACGATTTGTCACATGATGTAGGGTCTTGGGGTATGTTCTTACATCTTGTTAAGGTGTAGGGTCTTGGAGTATGTCCCTACATCCCCATCACCTTTTCTTCCCATATTCATTATATCTTCATGTTTATGTAGGGTCTTAAGGTATGTTCTTACATCTTGTTAAGGTGTAGGGTCTTGGAGTATGTCCCTACATCCCCATCACCTCTTCTTCCCATATTCATTATACCTTCATGTTTATGTAGGGTCTTAAGGTATGTTCTTACATCTTGTTAAGGTGTAGGGTCTTGGAGTATGTCCCTACATCCCCATCACCTTTTCTTCCCATATTCATTATATCTTCATGTTTATGTAGGGTCTTAAGGTATGTTCTTACATCTTGTTAAGGTGTAGGGTCTTGGAGTATGTCCCTACATCCCCATCACCTCTTCTTCCCATATTCATTATACCTTCATGTTTATGTAGGGTCTTAAGGTATGTTCTTGCATCTTGTTAAGGTGTAGGGTCTTGGAGTATGTCCCTACATCCCCATCGCCTCTTCTTCCCATGTCATTACATCTCCACGTTTGCGTAGGGTCTTGGTGTACGTCCTTTCACTTTGTTGTTTCTCCCTTTACTCACGCGCCTTATATTTTCGGGTATCTACAGTCACGTATGTAAGCTCGCTGGAGTCGGGGCTCAAGTTGATCAACGTATGATGTACATATAGCTAAAAATCAAGTACGAAAACGAGTGCGAGGTTTTATAAGTCCATCCACATTAGGGACTTGGTTAAGAACAACTCCGTTTGGAAGAGTAAGTACACCTCACGTCGACCTTGATCCTCATGATTTTCAGGCCTTTTCCTCGGAAACATTTTAGCAATAGGTGTAACTTGAACATACCAGATTCAAGGTAACTTTTTCTTTACCAAAATACCATATAAAACATCTTGCAGGATCGCATATCAATCAATATAATGAAGAGAAGTTACTACTACCTATGAACCCCGTTGTATCAAAATGACAAATATGATTTATGAAACTAGCAGGAACAACAATTTCCAAAGTTCAGTTAGCATTTACCGGTGTACCCGGTCGACAGATGAGGAGTTCTCATCGGAGTATACCAAGACTACCGGTTCCAAAATCAGTATTTGACCAAACTCAACTCAGATTTACAAGCGCTTTCTCACTACAGATTAGTTCTTTTACTCCCAGATTTGTTCTTTTGAGATTTTTGGTTACCCATAGCCTACAGCTCAACTGCCTACCTCCCACACTGGCTGCTAACTTGATATAACCTTACTACTATGAACTGTACTGAGTAACCAGGTAATCTATCAGCATAACCAGTTTGATACACATCTGGCATGAAAAAAGTGAAAAGTTACTTAAACTTACTATACATATCAGGAGTCCTATCGATACTTGTTTAGTTCTACAAATAGCATATGCTGCCTGCCTCCCACACCGATTCACTTTTTTGTTATCACCCCCTAAAAGGAACATATTAACGTTAACCAGTCTCTAATCTTCTCCGCAACCCATGAAAACTGCCTCATTATCAGCCAAACTTTCTGCATCAGGTAGTTGTTGCATTTTACACTGGTCCTTATAAAATCCACAATGACCACTAGTTTCCCGTCTCTTTCTATACGAGTTTATTCGCATTCTTATCTTCCAGAATTTATCATCTATACAACTAGATGCAATTGAATAGGTTTAGATCTTGATTCGATGACTGGTCTCTAGTTCTTGTCTTATTATATCAGCAATATCATTTTCTGGCGCAATACAAATTGGATTTAGGAATGGTTCGAAAACACACTAGGGCGGAAAGATACTACAAGATCCAGAGCTGACACTTTGCCTGCCAATCGAACCTATCCCAAATAATGTCTCTAGCATTGGCCATAAACATACAACTGGAGCATAAGGCACCAATGATCAAAGCCGACACCACTAACACTACATGTAAGCCTCAAGTACTATGCAGACTTAAACTACACTTTCGATGCAGCTTTTGCTACACATACTGTTAACTGGGACAATTGCCCCAGTACAGGCTGTTCTGGGGTAAACATCCACCCATAGTATTTCCACAAAATAATTTAAGCTCTAGGTATTACTTAAACATACCAAATTCATGTTTACAACTTTTTCACCAAAACCCACAAATCTAAATAATAGAGAAAAGATTCAACTACTGAACCTTTACATACCTCGGTAGTTGGTCCATTTCTTCCATGCAATCAAAATTGCTTCCATTAATGCAATTTCTCCATGAAAAGATCTGGTCCCCATCTACCGATGAAACAAAGTAATAACAACAGTAGGAGAATTTGCAATCAAAGACAAGCAAAACATGATATATTCAGGTAAATAATCAAACAAAAGCAAGTGGCTTGATGTACTGATGAAACTGAACGCTTCTTGACATGATATACCCTCCCGTGTCTAATATCGTGGTGCTACTTTACCGAGCTCTGATTTCAAGATCATTCGAGATACCTACTTCACTCTCATTATCAGTAGTAACAACTTGGCTGCTAAAGAAAAAATTTCTCAAAAAGTAATGGTATCCTGACAGTTAAAATACATCACACTGGTTTTGGAGGTTGGTGGATTTCGTTCACTACTTAAAACAAAACTTTAACTCTTAAGACCTTAAGTTACCATCTGTCACTTAGCTAATCTAGAACAAATTAAACAAAACTATGAAGTGATGATTTGTTAGACTTCGTTATTTAATCTCCCTACCATGACAATGTTTATCATTTTTTATTCTATCCTTCATATTAACCCATGCAACCCAATTGCAAACATCTGTCTTGATAGTTACATTAGGTCCGAAGCAGAGCAGTCAGATAAGGACATTCCTAAAAGTGAGTATAGCTTTTCAATTGCTCAACTGGTAAATACTATTAGACCAATTGAGCAACGAGATACCTTGTTATTAGTATAGGATGTTTTTCCACACCAGGGATGAGTTTATTTCTCCCTGCCACTATCCTATCTTGCTGATCTTTGTTTTCATTTTAGGTATCATGAGCAAAGATAACACTTGCATCTATGCTTCCATATGAACCAAATAACCATAAATGAGACTGCAAAGTTGTCCGGTTCAGGGCATAAAGCAAAATCGAGAAAAAGGATAATCTTTCCATGCAGTTCAGTAAAATTTACTTCAATCGCCTAACCAACCTATTCATATATAAAAATAAACAGCTAGTACCAATATACTAATACCAAATAAAATCAAAGAGGCACCATTTTTCTAGATGCCAAGGCAAAATGTTTGGGCGCACTGAGGCACCTCGACGACACTCCAGGCACACATAGCATGGAGACAATATCCGAAGTTTTTAATTGTCAATTTCAAACTTAAGTTCCAAAATGGTCTTATGTATGATCAGATGAATAAGGTTTAGCCCCTCCAAATGGCAATAGCAAAACCACATTCAGGAAAAAATATCACCAGTTTCAGTTTGATAGTTATGACATGGTAAACAACAGAGGGTCAACTAGGACAATTCACCCTGATGCTGGCCTTCATGAGTAAGCAAACATCCACGGAACAAATAATCTTACTCTTACGTATTTCACCAACTACCAGAATTTCTGTCATTCAACCTTTTTCTATGACAATAGTTTTTATACACCGACTTGACAAAGGTCAAATCTATTGGCGCAGATTAGGGTTAAGCAGTAGTATATTCAAGGTAAACTAGTAAATATGCTTTCTTCTAAACATGTGCACATAATATAAAAACCGTGTGCTATTGTATTGAGCATTAGTAAGCTTGAATGAATGTGCCTGGCTTGAAATAATCGGCCGACCTCAAGAAACTACAAGCTGCTCGGATAACAATTTGGCCACACTACAAAAAGCACTGATATGACTGCTTCCTTTATAAGACAAGATGTAATACACAAACAAACGAATGATTGCTTCATGGGAGAGGACGTTACTCGAGTTGATAAAAGATAACATATGTGATGCTTGGTTTGTTCATTCACTTGCATACAGATGTTCCAAAAACTAATACAAAATACTATTTTAAGACACGTGACTTCAAGCTGATAAAGAAAATTAATTTATGATGCCTGGTTTCTACATCTAGTCACACACGAAAATTTCAAAAACTAAATAAGCAAAGTGCATAGAACTTGGTTTGTTTAGAATTTACCCAAAATGCCGTTGTATCACCACTAAAATTGGTTCTTGGATAATCCACTGCTACATAAGACAAATTACCTCCCGCAACGAACCATTTCTGCTTCCATATTTGTGGTGCAAAAAGATAAAAAAGATTGACACCATCCCTTTCTACCATATTTTCATCCTCTTTTATCTACTCCCTTACTTCTTGGTTCATAAATTCTGATCAGCATCGGTCATCATTATCTGTTTCTTTCTCTTTTTGGTTTTACTTCTGGTACTCTTTTTGGTATTGTCCACATAAGTACCGGAGCCAAGTGCCACTAAGGTCTCAATATAAGGCTCCGCATCAGACATTTCAGGGAAACCATGTATCTTCAGAGCTCTACCTCTTTCAAGATTAGGGTCATATGAAACTAAACCAATATAGCCCTCGTCCGTCAATGGTCCGCCTTGAAATAAGATCTCACCATTATGTAAAGTTTGAATTGGTATGCCATATTCTACATCTACATCGGGAACAAATGCCGTAATCTTCAAATGCATAGTCCACATGTTATCCATCATCGTCCACAAATCAACATAAGTATGTATATCATTATCCTCGTTGAGATACCTACAAAGTAGGGAAAGTTTCCCTTCCCAAACGCCCAGCTCTGAGATGCAAGGGAATCCATCATCATTTTCATTTACGTCAGGAAATGGCACATGATGGAATGTCTCATCAGAAATATCAAAACAAACAACAACATGAGGTATGAATCGGCCGGTACAAGGACCATTAGCAATCCAATGAAGAACACCATTAAGAAGAAACCCCTTAGTCGTACTCGAAGAGAACCCGTAAGGAATTAAACCAAGATTCTTCCATGAATTTGAAGCTAATGAGTAAACACTGGCTTCAGAAACTTTACCATCAGACTTCTGATTCACAATTCTAAATACCTTATAATCATCATTCTTCCCATCAAAACCAAACCCATGGAAAGTAAGATTCCTATCAAAACCAAACCCATGGAATGTAAGATCAGGATTTGAGTCGGCTGAAGGTGGTTCTGGTACCCGTTTATATTCTCGAGTAGCCGGGTTCCAAATGCAAATACGTTTGCGTGGTTGTATGCAAACCAAACCATTAGAAGAACCTAGAATCTTAGGCATATAATTTCTCGACATGCAAGGATAGTCAATATTACGAGCATGACCTGAAAACGGTGATGATGCTGATGGTAACGATAACAGAACATCATTATCTACAGTGGAAAGAAAAGGTTCTGCATCTTCAAAAGCGTCAACCTCTCTGCCGGTAACTAAGATGTTGAATCTATTCATGAGAATAACATGGTTGAGATGGTTTTTTATAAACTTAGGGTTTCGAAATTGATGAAGCCAATATTTAGAAACACACCTGAATCTCGAAATTGATTTAACAGGTAACCTTGTGAATATGTTCTCGATGATGTCCTCTGGCAAGATGCTCGACATTGTCGTCTTTCCTCTTCTTTCTTTCTTCTTCTTCATCGTCGGCGGGTGACTTTGAGTGTGAGAGTGCGATAGGGCAAGATTCCAATTTCCAAGTGTTTTTATTAGTCGGCTGTTTTATTGATTACCCAAAAATAACCTTGCGGTATGTACGGTATTCTTTTTATCCAAGGGTGGGAGTCCGATTTGGAGAGGTCCGATATCATTTAAGCTTTGAGGAATTGTGGGCCGAGTTGGATGAAGGACTAATGTACTGTAAATGTCTGTAATTTGAAGATCCACGAGGTCATAATCGTGTACTTAGGTTCCTGAACAGCAGTGTCTTTAAATTTCTTTTCTTAGTAGGAAGTTATAGTGGATAAAATAGCTAAGTAAGTCGGGAAAAACAAAATTGTTTCCTTCTTAACTGGTTTTCTATATGATTATATGAGGATACGCAATCCTCCTTTTTTTGCTAGGATAATTTTCTTACCGATAATCTATGATGTACTTTTTTTTTGTTACCGATAATTCTCCTCTTTTACTGATATGACGAAAAATAGTATATCCTTATTATCTATTTCAATTCAGGAAATTGACAATAGGTTCCACATCCTATTCTATAAACCTTCGCAATGAAAACTCAAAAATGCTAAATTTCAATTCTATAAAACAACACAACAGGTGGTCTACATTTTTATGGCATCATAAATGAAGCCAAGGCTTAGATGGGGGTACTGTTGACAATTTGTTAGGAATGGCAACTGGATCTTAGAGTGGCGGGGTGTTTTGTCTCCCGCTGATATTCTTGCTCGTGACCATTTATAGGTTGTGTAAGCTATTTCTTAAATTTAAACTGGGAGGAAGACATCTTTTCTCTTTAAAAGTTAGTGTTGTAGGTGTGTGGGATTACCAGCTCTGGTGCTCCTCTGCTTATTCGGTGCAATTTCACCTTCAATATGAATATAAGTCAGAGTTCTATATTTATCAGTTGGATTGAAAACACAAAACAAAAAATCAACCCCTTGAATGCCAATGCATGCCTTCGGTATTTCAACACAACATAATTTGATTCAATCTATCACCATTTACTAATATCACAATCACTGACAAAAAAAAATGAAAGTTATTAGCCAACATATCCTACACATGGAACTCAAGAAAGTCAAATTGCGCAAATTACTTAATATGTTTTAAGCTTGGGTCTCTCCGTAGTTGTCTCTTGGATTTCAACAATAATAAGTTGGTACTTCTGTAATCTAGATTAGTCTTATATTAATCTGAATAGTTATCTAGACTTGGATTTATCGGATCAAGTAATTTGGAACAATGTATATCCAGAAAAACTCTTCACTTAAACTATTGATCTTTACCTTCCCAATAAAAACAACAAAAGCAAACGAGAATTTGTTGTCCGCAAAATATGTTCATATTCAGAACTAAACTCAAGGCAAATGTACTAGAAGAGATTGAAATAAATTTATGAAAATCAAAAAGAAAAAGATAAAGAAGAATTTTAAGGTATTGAGAAATACTACACTAACCATTTCTGCATCTTGATTATTATTGGTGCATCTTGCAATGCTCTGGGAGTTGTCATCAATCGACATGACCGGAATTGAAAATTTGCACTAAGAGTAAGATAATGTGAACGAAAATTTACACTGAGAATAAGAACAAGTTGACATGCATGCTTTTAACTATTGATACACGGCAAAAAAAAAAAATAATGACCTGTTAATGAAAAACAGATTATCAGCAACATATTCAACAAATCTACAATCAAGAACCTTCTAATCCATCACCTTATAATCAGATATTAGGTTTGCAATTGTAGTTACATCTACAGATGTAGATAGTGTGTCAGGATTTTTCATGGTGGTGGTGGTGGTGGAGAGGAGTAACATCATCTCCAACAACTGTTAATGTCAGAGGTGGACATGCAGTCTGCAGACTGTAAATTGATTTACCCCACAAATTCTGCGCAAACCATGAGCTACATAGATTTCCAACCATTTCTATATATTCAGTACACAGACGGATTTTCAAATTGTGTATCGAAATTGTTTGATACGTATAAAAAGTGCTTGCCAATTCCAGATACCTGGTAATCATTAACAATTTCAAATTTCTTAATTATAAGGTACAATCATGTTTACCAATAGTATCAAAAGTGAAGTAATATCACAGTTCTTGAGGTGCCTTCTTTTCTGATGGAAAACAAACCTAAATCCTAGTCAAAAACTTTCGAAACTTCTGACCTGCACGCCGGTTGCATTGTGCCAGCAGTTACCGTAACAAATTCAGCACCACTAAAAGTTGTAAGATAATGAAAATCATCTAGTATAGAGGAAACACTCACTCTCCTGCAATAGTTAATCTGGTGGCTTATTCAATACCAAGGAGCAACAACAAAGGACATAATTGTTGTTCATGAAGTATTAGCAAAAAGTAGAGCAAGGAGGGTAAGAAGTATAGAGACTAGTATATGAAATAGTTGATACAGGTGCAAGAAGTAGTCTGAAAGTATGCATCGGTGACAATTAATGCGGTGGTTAACATAAAAAAAAATTGTTACAGTAGATACACTTTGTTGCGGGAGATACCTTAGAATACCCGAAGTATCATGATGAAAAAACTAGGCAGAAAAGAAAAAAAATTCTAAATTGACTGAAAATGAGAGATGAGATTAAAAAGCTTCTCATTTTAGTATGTTGTTAATCTTGAGAATTTTGTTGATAGGTACATCGTCGCCTAGTCTCTCTTCGAGTTTCCTTTTCTCAAGTATGTTGTTAATCTTGAAAATTTAGCGGATAAGTATATCGTCGTCGTAGTCCTCGAGTTCCCTTTTCTTGTTATGTTATTAATCTTAAAATTTTTGCTGATAGGTACATCGTCGTTGTAATCATTGTCATCGTCATCATCGCCTGATGATATATATTCGAGTTCCCGTTTCTTACTTATTGATTGCTTTTCTGTGCTTTTCAATTTAGAGACAACCTTTTGTTTCCATTTTTGTTTCTGTTTCTTACTTGTTGAGTGCTTATGTGTGTTTTTCCATTTTTGTTTCTGTTTCTTACTTGTTGAGTGCTTATGTGCTTATGCTTCTGTTTCTTACTTGCTGATTTCTTCTGTGTGCATTTTCATTATGAGACACTGAAAAGACTAGGGTACCCAAATACACTATAATATTTTATTTTGATCACAACCTATACACTACCTACCGTGTATAAACCTCTTGAAGCAACAATCACTAAAGGAATATTTCAACACGGTGTCCACTTGAGATAGGGTTAGTCTGAACTGGCATAAGAATATGAATATATCAAAGTGAAGTGGAGACCTCCAATATAATTTGTGTGATCGTCTATGGATATGAAATTGAGACAATACGACAACAAAGTGTTCACTTGATAGTAGGTACGGTAATAACCGAAACCTTATAGGATCAACATCAAGTGCCAGTTAACATACAAGTGTAATTTACTTTAAATTATAATAACAACAATTATAATTAAGGAAAGGTAAAGTAAATAACGTAACAAGATTTTGTTAACGAGGAAACCGCAAATACAGAAAAACCACGGGACCTAGTCCAGTTTTGAATACTCTCAGAATTAAGCTGCTATACAAAATCAAATACCAAGTTCGTATAGTTGAGACCAAGCAGACTACCCCTAGCTACATAGTTTCCTCAGTATATCCATGCGTCTTCGGCTTCAAGAGTCACGCACATGAATTGCAAGTTATTTTGGATCGTATTCCAAACAGCAAATGAAGAATCTGTTTGGTAACCACTATAATCAATTTTGCTAAAAGATAAGATGAGTTGTTGACAAAGGCTCTTCCATTTAATCTAATAAACTCATTTGTATGGTTAGATCAATCTACCCAATAACTACCGAAATAGTCAAGTTTAGATTCGCACTCAATCAATATAGATTTCAAAGAGAAAACTATAGAGAATATCGATCTCACGCAACTAATCAATCAGATCTATCAAAGATAAACTGATTCTAGTTGGATCCCAGCCGATCAAGGTTTGTGCACTAAATCCACAAGATACGAAACTAATAAGAAATCTTCTTCGTCTTCAAACCTTATATTGCCTTCAAATACCTGCACAACAACACTTGAATCCTCTTGTGATCAATCACACACATAACGGAGTCTATTAACAATGGATTATCACAAGATATCTTTAGATCTAACAACAGTTCTAAAGATACCGTTGATACTTTGATCTAGTGTGATTGAATCTTATATCAGAAGAGAAGATTCTCAAGAATAAACAGACTAGGTGAAATCAAAGTTTCAACAACCACGAGTCAATCAAATCAATAATTGAAACTACAATAACAATGCAATTATTTGGTTTCCCACCAATGTTACTCGTAGAACTTCTTGATCCCACAGAAGTCTTTAAACGAGCGGTCGTAAGATATTTCAGCTAATTAGGATACTTTCCTCTCCGAATAGACGGCTCCACCAGAAACAACAATAATTGAAGTTTGTCTGGATCTTAGGATAGCTTGCTTGAAATGCAAACTTAGGTATTTATAGACCAAGGATGTTTGAACACCAAGGAATTTCCAAAAACTGAAAAATATTCTCAAGATATGTAATAAAGTACCTAAATTCGGTTATCCTAATTCCAATAAATGTTGTCCAATATTTCCGAAATCTCTCATAGAAAATCTCCAATTAGTAAATGCACATTCACTATTTTTTATTCTCTGGAGATATGCATTAATTGCTGGTAATCAAAGCCTATAAAACCAAAAACCTAAATTAAAAGATTCTCAATTTATTTCGTTACATGATCACCTTGCGTACCAAGGAATATCTTTGAACAATAAATGATAAGAGTTAATGCTCGTGTTCAAAGTATGCTGACATCTTTACACTGCAAATCCTAATTCCGAAGAAAATATGTAAATCATGGAAAATCGGATTTGCATCTTGGAATCGGTTTTACCACACTTCCAAATAAGTTTAGAATTGGTTCTACCAAAATTCGAAGACTACTATGTGATCAGTCATACCAAGTCACAATGGTTAGTTGTGATCGGTCCTACCAAGTCACATACATGGGTTCAGATCGGTTATGCCAATCACATGGATCAGTTCTACCTATTTATGGCGTCGCTTGTGATCGGTCATACCGAGTTACTAGGATCGGTCATACCAATTACAAGGATCGGTCACAAAAACACTTATGATCGGTCACACCAATTGCAAGGATGGGCAACACCAATTACAAGGATCGATTATACCATCACATGGTGATTACTTAGGATCGGTTACACCAATTACAATAACCGGTCATACCAAATCTTAAGTCTTGACATTGTGATCAGTTATATCAAGATACATGACCGGAGTTAAGATCGTTTCTACCAACTCATACAAATTGGTCATCCAAAGAATGTGCAATGAATAGCTAGACCAATATTCCTATTGATTTCCCTTTCGATTCACGAAACAAGTTCACGAACTTACTTCTTTTAAACAAATGTAAAACATTATTTCTTAGGAGTAAACATTCATCGTCAACACATACACATAATCATAAATATATATATATATATATATATATATATATATATATATATATATATATATGTTGATGTCATATCTACATAGTTCAAAAGAGAAGCGTTATACTTCATAATATGATTCCTTAATACTATGATCATACTATTATGGTCATGTATAACTACTAGAGTATTATTTATATACAGCTTCGCATGTTATGTTTTTCAGTATGCACGACTTAAAATATACGTTAGAAATTAAAACAACTTCAAGTCATATTACTAACCTCAAGTGGAAGGATGATGTCGTCGTTGTATTCGTTACTTCTTCACGTTCTTCAGGTCTTCGGAGTAATACTTGTATGTCTCAACATTCCTAGACTTCCTAGTCTAACCTAAACGAAGTTGACTCTAGTATTTAATCAAGAGACTCTATATGAACTTTGATACTAAAATATGACAACCAAACTTGACATACCAACGCTTGGTGAGTTCGACTGGGATATGCTCTAACAGACACGCTTCTGTTTATGCTCTTTTCTCTTCTCCAAAACCTTCTTTGCCTCATTAGGTGACAGCAAACCATGGTTCAACAACCTGCCTCACAACAAATATTATTTACATGTATTCAACTATATAAAGGACCAACATGAACTGTTATATCAAGAATTTATATAAGGTTTCTTACTGTAATTAAACTATCAATGAAGAAATATTAATGCTTTCTATTTAGACTGTTAGTTTAATTTAGATCAAAGTAGATAGATTTTGGCAGAAACATGATTAAGATGAGTAAGTTGAGTGCGAGAAAACACTCTTACTGAAACATAAAAAAATATTACTCAATTTTTATCAAAGGTCCTTTTCTATATGCCAAGCCCAGGCATTGATTAAATCATCTTCTAAATGATGAGAACATATGAATATCCTCGAGTTCTATAACGAAATCTTAGTCAACAATCCAGATCATAATGCTTGAGACCTAGGTAAATTACTAGTCGTTGTCGTGTATGATATTCATGAATAAGAAATGGAACTGAACAGATAGACCAGATACTAATACCCCTAAATTTGTTCGCAAATTTATATACTTCAACTTGATTTGAGATTTTAAATCGTGATAACTGAGACCTAACTTACTCACGTAAGGCTAAACTTCAGAATCAAGTAAACCAACCCTATATCATAGAATTATTCAATGGTCAATATCCATTTTTCAACTCTATAAATAATCAAGAATAATAAGAAGTGCTCAAAATCTGATTAATCACATATGATATCTCTAAGTCAAAAAATTAAAATCTTGAGTTATCATAACATCTTTACAATTAAACCGAGAAACAAAACATGTCTAAGAAAAAACCGAGAACAAACACAATATGATGAACCCCTGACTAAAGAAATACACCCTTATCAACAGATTAAAGCAACTTTCAAGATCTATTTTTTTATGTTGGTTTTGCAATCATAGTTCATTTCCAACCAATGAACAGGTTATACAGGAAATAGTAAGCAATAATAAAATTTAGGTGCTGGTGCTGCAGTTTTGAAAAGACATATAAATAGAGGGTATATGTTAACAAAGATAAGAATCTCTACTGGCATGTGCCAAACTCAGGGATTGAGTAATTCAAGAAAATCTAATGACATTTGCCTCATGTACTTTAAATCAAAGATATCTACTAATGTTATTATACATTTGCTAGGTATTGGAATATGAGTGTCCTCAAGCTCTATAATGGAAGATGAGGCAATAACTAATCAAAAATGCTAAATCACAAAGCTAGAGTCCAAGGTAATATAACTTGTTCTAAGGTGCAAACTGCAAAGAGCACTCCATGTACTCAAATTAAATGCAAACAAAAGAAACAAAACTGGAGCAGATGCTAATACCCCTAAAGTTGTTACTTAGGCCAAACTTTCAGAGTCCTATTTTTTGTTGGTATTGAGGGGTGTAGTACACGTATACCAGTCAAAAGCAAGCAAAGAAAAAGAACAGATGGACCAGATGCTCATACCCCTAAAATCATGTTCAAGTTTCCATGCTTCAAATTCATTTGAGGTTTCAATTCTTCATGTCAAATTAACCTAACCTTCAACTCACTCAGTTTTTTCCTGATGAAGTAAGTTACAATGATCATTCCCCTACATCTTAATCAAAAAAACATAAACTAAGAATCGGATAAACCCTAAAGGACCATTCATACGGCTCATACCACTCTTTTGCTAGCGTACTCGTCGGTATCTATATACGGAGAGACTCATATAAATCCTCGCACCACCCCCTTCAAGTACCAAATACCGGAAATCCCATCCAGTTACATGCAAAGAAACTCCGGGCTTGTCATAAACCTTCTTCTTGTTTCCGAGGGCAGATGTTTTCTCATCATCTTCGTTGCAATCATCATCCTTAGAAGCAGTTTTCTTCTCAGCAGTCGACATTTTCCTAAGGTTTTCTGGTGGGTAGCTAGCAAGGCGGGACTACTGCAAGCGGGAACTTATAGTCTTTCTGATCCTTGACCGTGCTTCTATAGAAGAGTTCGCTGAAAATACATGTTTATCGATACTATATATATTAATCAATATTCTTTTATTTTAGGTAACAAAATCTTTTCAGGAAAATCTTAAGAAAATCAAATTCATTATAGGATAACAAAAACTTTTCGGAAAATCTTTAAAATCTAAAAAACATCAAATTCATCGGGATAACGATTTTTTTTCCAGAAAACCTAAAAGAAAAAAAGGCAGGGGCTAAACCTCAACGACGATGGTTTGTGTTGTACAACTGATAGTTTGGGTTCTTTGTGTTGTTTTGATATTTATGGTTGCTGCAATATTTTTTAGATGCCATGCAATGCAAAATCTTTTACATATGGATGAGCTCAGTTTGGTCGTCTCAAATCCAAGCACCTATGAATTTAATTTATGTAAAATATTGATTAAGTTCACCAGACTTATATAATACTCCAAATTCAGATTGGTATGCTTTGTTTTTATCTAAGCATCTTAAGTTATGATGGTATTGGAAATCTGAACTTCATCGTCTTTTGAGTTTTGAGATTTACTAGAATATAATCCGTGTCGTAATGACCCGGAATCGTAAAATGTAATTAAATCATACAACACGATAATGTTTTATCTATCTATTTTTTTATTTTTAATTTGCATTATTTGTTTTTTTTTTTTTTTTGATAGTTTCCAGAACACATTTTTTAACACATGTGATGAGGCACAATCGGTCCCTCATGGTACATACTCATTTTATTTGCTACTTTATATGGGTTGTTAATACAGGCTTTGGTGCTTGCCAATAAACAAACCAATTTTGATGTAGAGTCACATACCCAGGAAAAACAAAAAACAAATATCGGGCTTGTTTCCACCGTTTTATATGCCTTATATATTCTCACTCTTGCGCAAATTGTTATACATATTCTATGAACGTAGCTAATTACACAGAGATGATCTCTATCTGACCATGTTACACTAAAATATTCCTACACCATGTCTCGTAAATTTAGATAGCACATCACTAATTCACTGGCCATTGTTCACAAAGTTATTTAAAGCGGTACGACATTGGTCGTATGATATTCCAAATTTTCCTTTAACATCATTGTAGTTTCCACCAGATGTCAATCTTCAAATACAAGCTGCAACCTTTTTCCTAAAATCATTACGGTTGACCCAAGCTTTGTTCCTGGATGGGCAATGTGCAATCAATTCATCACATATGAAGTTCAGAGTTAGACGATTCAGCTTAAATTCACTTTTAAACTGCAACGGTAGGATATCAACACGATCATAGTCCTCCCACCACTTGTCATTTCCTGCCATCTCTTGCAGCAATCTACAAAGTAGTGAGAATCATTGTGATGTACAACTGTGTACTATGCAAAATAACCTATTACTTAAAATCTCAAACACAAAAACTTCTGCTCAACAAATCGTAGCCCCTAAAATAGAAATAAAAAAAAATAAAAAAATTATACACTATGGCCTGTTGATCATGATAGAAACATCAATAGAAAAAGGCTAATGACATATCACCAAGAGGAAACCTATGATGAGATCCAAATTATACTTAACAAAAATTCAGTAACTTAACAAAAACATGATCATGATAGAAACATCAATATAAAAAGGCTAATGACATAGCACCAAGAGGAAAACTATGGTGGGATCCAAATTACATTGAACAGATCTTCAGTAACTTAACAAAAACACATAGAAAGAACATGGATATGTTTCTTTTTTTTTTCTTTTTTAAGAAATAAGAGATTTTACATATTATATAGTGAAATAAAAGGATTTTACAATTTTCTTTTTTTAGAAAAGAAGAGATTTTACAGATTATACAGTGAAATAAAAGGATTTTACAAATTGTAAATATAAGAAAAAGAACATGAGGATTTCTTAAACAAAAATAGATGTATACCTGATATATGCTAGTAGATCGGGAGATGGAGGAGCTCCAAGTCAAACGTAAGAGAAGGAAGAACTTGTTAGAGAGGTCGCCTCTGTTGCAAGAGAAAGAAGAAGTTTTTTTTATATTGATTAGAGACGTACAAAAATTAATTAGCGGGAAATATGATTAAGTGATGTTTAAGAGACATTAGCATTTATTTGTTGGTAGATACATTAGTTACCGCGTGTCAGCTAATACTGTGGGACCAGGTTAATAATAGTTTCTCTTTAGTAATAATCTCATTTTATCTTGCAACCCTAAATACTAATAACAAATTGTGGATCTAAAGCCCATTCCACTGGTGATCCTTATAAGAGCAAGGTCTATGAGATACAATTGTTCTAATACTTTAGCTCGTTCAAACACAAGTTACACGGCTATCATTAAGATCACTAAAAAGTTCTGGTGAATGGTCAAGCGATTGTCAATGCGATTTTGACCAAGTCAAAATCCCCAAATTTCTTCATCTTAATCGCTTCCAAGTTTTGATCAACCCTTTTTAATCTGATCCTTATCTCGTTTTTTGATTTCTCCAATCCTATAGTTTTATTGTTCGGTATTATCTCCAACTTTTTTTTTTGTGATGCCTGTAATCTGACGGTGATTGTGACTACTCATTAATTCGTTCCAACTTTTTTCATCCTTATCTTCCTTTCTCCATTAATGTTTGCAGTTTCATTCGAGTAATCACTTTGTTGCTAGAAGGTGGAATCTTGATGACATAAATTTAAAATACAATTCAATTTTGAATCCTTCAATGACAAATTAGCATCCATAACACCTAGATAAGATTAGTTTTGAAGAATATGAACATACACAGAAGAAACAAAATAAAAAATAAATAAGTCACTAAGATCAACCAATAATACCAAAACTTATAGATAAGAAAAAAGACATGCTTCTTAAACAAATCAACATTTTACAAAACGAAGAAACACGAAAACTTAAGGCTCGATTTGTCATCTTTCAATTAAATAATTGCGGGTATAGATATTAATCCAAAAGAAATATACATGTTAAAATACATTGTGATATTTTATTTTATTTTGTATGATGATGATATATATCCATATCTAATCCTTATATAGTACACCACATCAGGTAAATGTATTTGGGGGTTGTGTATTTATCTTTGAAGCCACCTACCATGACTGCAAAAAGAACACCACCATCATTGTTTTCAATTCGACGACCAATTTCATATTTTCCTACTCCTAGCAATAAAAGTTGTTGCGTGCAACGTTAATCTGCCAGTGGAAATCATTAAGATCATCACTGATTTGAAAGAGTTCAAAATCGCAAAAATAAATGTACCTAACTGAAAATATCAAAGATTTTGGTGGTTATATCGTTTTCCTATAAAAAAAAAAGTGTATGGTCATACACCTTTTCTGTACAATACTATTGCAAATTCAAATTCTTTCTTCCTTTATAGCAACATGTAACGAAATTTGCATATAAGAGACAGGGGTTACTTTTTCGAGTTTATTGTTGTCAACGGTTGTCCCGAATAACTATCACAATGCTTCATCAACGTTAATTATAGAAAATGTTTTACTTTTACATATAGTATGGTATTCCATAAAAAAAAATCGAAATATCACGAAGTTAGGAAGCCTTATGTAGATTGAAATAGTTTCAAAAAATGTATTCTCTAGTTCCTCATCCAGTTGAATCCACTTTGTTTGCCAAATCACACATAACAATTTTGCTTAGCGACCAAAACTTGTTTGTCAAAAGCACCCCAAAGGGGCAAATACCTAATATTAACTAATGTAGATTTCTCATATTGGATTCTAGTCGATCACCTTGGAATCTAAGCTTCCGATATATGAACCATAGTCAAGGCAAAAATAAATTTCCTTATCATGAAATGATACTGCTATTCATTATTATTAATACATATTAAGTTCTTATAAAGTGGATAAATCAACTCCAACACTTCATTAATTTATGTAATTAGTGATATAGAATAAAGCCACACATCTATAAGAAACGGGTAAATCTGTTTTGCATTAGAAAACTCTTTTGTGATTATTCTCGAAAGAATTTCAACCTACACTTATTTAAATGAGGATATCTCAGTTTGTTTTGAACCCAGTTAATAAAAATGTGGACGTCTTAATTTCTTTTGAACCCCTGTTAGTAACATAAATGCATATCTAAGAAAGCTAAAGACTTATTGTAATAATAGTTCTGAAATGTGGTTCTTAGATATTTGTTTCAATTTACAATCTCTGACATCATGTACGATATCCCCGCGGAAAATTAGTCCATGCTGCTAATGGATTTCCTGCGTCAAATCCGCAAGTTTGTAACTAAAATTAGAAATCAAAATAATTTCTGTATCGAAATTCGTGTATTTAATACTTATGCATTACAATTTATTTAATATTGTGATACAATTTTTTTGTGTTTTATTATGTTTTTCAGTGATGTATATTAACATGAGTATACAATCTTTCGATATGGATAAAATTGAACTGTAAATATTAGATCATCGATCATCCAACTTAGATTGATTCTCAAAAAAAGAAAAAACAATTTGCATTAGAAATTACAATAAAATAGCAAAAATCTTCCTAACCAATCGGTTTACTATGTTTTCAAAAAAACAATAATCAAAATAAATAAATATAAGTTTAATATGGAATTCGTTTTTATTCTATAAAAAAATCTGAAACTTCAGGTTGGTTACAGAATGAGTTTGTTGTTATTACTTAGGGTAGCATAATGAAAATTCTGGGAGTACAAAGTAACCTCAAGGTCCTCAACACCAACCATAGCAAAATAATTTGCTAGGTTCAATATTAAGCATAAAAGACAAAGTAATCCTGGACGATGTATTCGGATTGGTACCCTCCCTTAGCAATCAAGGGCCCTTAGCAATCCCGAAACAAAACGTTGATGAGATAAATCCTTTATATAATAAACTCCTCCCAAGTCATTTAAAATCAATAGGAAAAAGAGAGAAAAAAATGTGAGAAAACTGTTCTCTCACGCCTTCACGCGTCATGGCCTGCTCTGATAAGCAGGGGATGGTTTTGGGCTCTGCCGCGTGAGATCTTCTCCTGATTTTTTTTTACAGTCATCAAATCACTTTTTTTTTAGAAAACCCTCGTACAAGATTATTTTTTTTTTGATTGTATATTAAACTTTATTTGATTCTGGCTCACTTTAAATTTTGGTTAGAATCAAATGAAGCGAGCCTAATATGTTCATTTGATGAATGCATTAGAATCTTGATAGTTGGAATGCATTATGTAGATAATATAGTGACGAATTTTGATTGGGTATTTTGTTGCCAATTCATATAGGAACCGTCAAAGTAGCACATGAATTTGTAGATAATCAAGAAATACATATTTAAGCACAAAAATGTAAGGAAAAGTGATTAGATGACAATTAAATTACAACATCTAATGAACTATACGAATCAAAATCCTAGAAAAGAAACTACGTAAAACACTGGATCAAAGAGAATCTCAGAATGAACGTTACCCTTCTTTGCACGAACACACTAGAACCTGGGAGTACCCAAACGGTTGATGGAGCCTGGAGACCTCGCAAATAAAATTTGGACCTGGTGGTGTAGGCAATACAAATCCAAACTTTGTTATCTTTATAGGTTCTATCTTGATTCTATTCAAAATTTGGACCTGGTAGTGTTTACTTTCTTTGACAAAAGAACTTTAAATTTTATCAAAAACAAGTAGTATGACAAGCAAAATTACTTGTTCTATAAAATCAAGATAGAAACTGTGATTGCATATACATGATGCTAACCTTTATTGTTCTAGGAAACTGTCATCGTCAAGTTCAGGATCAACTTTGAGATCCTGAAGTATTCTTCAGTTTTATTATCTGACATGGATTTGTCCTTTGGTTTTGAATTCTCATCTTCGCCGAAGTGAAAGCAGGAGGTTTCAATGGAGTAATCTTTGGAGATGTATTTCCTTTTGGTATTTTTTATCCAGCAACACCAAAAAGGGAGTGAACGAGATAGATTTTAATACCATAAAGCCTTAAACAGAGAGAGTGAGAATTAGAGATGCCTTAATAGTACCGCAATCAACTGGTTATCTCAAGCGTTGCTATCTCAAGCTTATTTGTCAAGTTTAGGTGATCAAAACTATAAGTCTTGATTTCTAGTCTACTTACAACTATGTCTCAGACTAGGATAGAATGTGTAGTTGAGCTTTATACTTCATGGTGTTCATCGATTGAATACGAAGATCTACTGAGGAGAACTTGGAGGAACTTCATCAACAAAAGGTATGTGGAGGCTAAAACTTATCTACCACTCAGAAGTATATTATATTTCCTATTGAGACTAAGTCGTTGACCGGTTGTCAGCCGACACAAATATAATTACACTTTCTTACTACTCAAAATATATAATGAAGCAAGGGCAACAAAGGATCGATCCCACAGAGAGGTCTAGGTTGTCAAATTGTTTCGGTTCCCTATAAATAACACCGGTAGTTTTGTGATTTTTATGAAATTAAAACTAAATAAAAGCAAACAATAAAGGTAAACAAATAAAATCAAGGATAAGAAGATATTGGTCATGGATTACGTTTTCATTCACAAACATGTTTTCAACACAATAACTAGAATTGATATTTTAATCTCAACTTTTATCAAAGACCCTAGAATACCTTGATCGCAAGTATATCCCGCAAATCTCCTCATGTCATCAACAAACACATTAAAAGATGCGAATATGAATTCTATCTAAAGGAACAACCTAACGTGTAAAAGCACTAATCAAGTTTAATTCCCTAGATGCATTAAGTTCTATGAAATCAGGCCAATCAAAGCAATCGAACGTGGAAAGCGCACTAATCCGATTTAACAAAGGTTATGGTTCACATATGACTACTAGGATGTATCACTACAAGCAATAATCACAATTATGCTACTTGTAATCAGGAATCTATCACTTTTGCGTATAATAAATCCTAATCTAGCAAGAGAGATGAAAACAAACTCAATCGATTCGCGACTCGACTAAATAGCATTCAAATCATGTAACAATATTGATGGTGAATCATAAACGATAATATGAGAGAAAACTAATTTATTGAATTAAAACCCATATTTGGAAATCCAACTTATTCCATAACCAATAATAAAACTCTAGCTCATATTCATGGAGTTCATAACAAGAAGAAAGAGAAGTTTCATGTTTCTAAACCCTAGAAAACAAAGTAGAGGCAAAAAGAATAGGATAAAAGATTAAAAGATAATCATAAAAGATATAGAATTCCTCTTTTTATAGCTTTTCCTCCCTTCCAAAACTAGGTCTAATCTTCAAAAGTCCACTAGATAGAAGTCCTCCAAGCCCATGTGTGAGAAAACCCATGTAGAAAATTATGTCCAAAATTCGTCGCCGGAAAACTGGGATTATGACCGGAATACCACCGGAATAGTCGCCGGAAAGTAGCTCAGGTGACCGGCAAAGTCCACCCGGTCAACGGGTCGGATCGGTCGGGTCAACTGGGTCAGCCACTGACCGAGTCAGGTGAGTCAGGGTCTGGATCATCATCTTACTCAGCTGGATGGGCTGAGTGGCTTGGCAGGCCATTGCACAGGCCTAATCTGTGATGCACTATCATTGTGCTTCAGCTGGGAAATTCCAGCCATGATGGCTATGCATTCTTCTGTTTATTCACTGCAGCTCAGTGCCATAGCATCACAGCCTTCTGTAGCTTTTTCCAACAGCTGCAACTATCAGCTCCATACTGCAATAACAACACTAATCAAAACCATTGCACATGATATCAGTTCTTACAACTCAAACACAACCCATTTGCTCATATTAAAACCGCACATCCATTGCACTTGCACACAAACAACAATCCCAATCACCAAATCGACTGCAACAGTTTTGATTCTACACATCCAACTCATTTGGTCCGAGACCACAATCCTGAGATCAGCTGCAGCTGTAGCTTCCCATTTCAGTTCAAACTCCCAGCCGGGCATTGCCATCTCTTCTCAGGCCATCACTGCAATACGCCACAGCACAACTCAATTTACTCACTGCAGTACCAATGCTGCAACTGCAACAAGCATGCAACATGCCTTAACTGCATTGCTTCAGTACCTCCTTCTCCTCAGCATAAATCTCCAGCAACCAAGAGTCCAAGACCCAGTTCCTCCACCTACATGCCATCTCTCCTCAATAAGCAAGTCCACCAGCTCCACTCATTATAACTCAAGTTAACTTATAGTCACCACTGCACCTTTGTCCTCATTACCCTGCACTTTGACTCCAGATATATTCACGGCAACAACTCTCAGCTCCAGTTCCAGCTCTCAACTCCAATTGCAAAGATTTAACCACCAACAACATCGAGACTCCATTCCAGCCTTGCACCGCATCAAATGGCATCCACACACGACCATTGCAAACTGAGCTCCACCATCGCCTTCTTCATAACCAACTGCAACCTGCCACTCGGCTCATTGTTACCTTAATTTAGTCTGCAGTACCCATTGGCAAACATGGATTTTGTTCCCATAACTCTTGGCTCACTGCCAGACATCCTGCATCTCAGTACACACTTGACCCCATGAAACTCAACAGCACTGACAAGAACTCAGAACTCAGGCCATATCCAGACCAGCATCACCACTGCAACCACAACACCATCTTCTTCAATTGCCTGCACCTGATTCCTTGGCTCAGTTACAAGACCACCACTGCAACTCACTTAGCACAGCAGCTTAACCCATTTTAACAACCAGCTCCATATCCTACAAACCCTGTAATCGCAATCCTAGCATTCATTCTTGAACCAACACACACACACAGAGAGAGCCAACATCATCTTCTCACACACAATCATCTAACCTTAATTTAACCTCTGCCATACCCAGACGCCTTATGAATCGATCACAAATTCATCATCTCCATCAGCTGCTCCTTGCATTACTAGCTAGCACCTGCAACTTGAACTCAACCAAGACTTATGTGCACATCAGACACAACCATCAGCTCAACCTCATACCTAGCTCTGCACCATAACTGCACAAACTCTCTATCCCATAGTCACCATTGTCGAGCCATTTCTCTGGTAACATCTTGAGCACCTCACTGGCTCGCAACATCAGTTCCAACAATCCACCTTCATCACCAGTTTAATTCATTCCCAGGCTTCTTGTGAATTCAACCACCACTGCAGTTTGCTTCAGCTTCATTACAATCCTAGGCCAGCACCCATTTCTGTCTCCCCTGAATTTCAAATCAGTACAGAACTATTTCCATCAAACCCAGGGTATTAATTCAAACCCTAACTTCTCAGTTTATGACAATAATCCTCAAATTCTGCTCAAACCCTAGCTTGTAGAAATTTGTCACAGACCCATCTTCATACCTGTCTTGAACTCTCAATGATTCACTTTCATCACCAGATTCTTCCATTGTCCCTGTACTTCTTTCAAATTCCATGGCATGAACTCAAACATCCACTGAAACCAATTTTAATTTCGATCTTGTATTCTCAATTCACAAATCTCATCTCTTCTTCATGTAAATCACAACAACAAGAATCCATCAATTAAACCCATCTTCTTATACTTCAAAATGATACAAACTCGAATTGAGTTTTCCCATGAAAATCATCAACCAACAGAGCCCATCTCGAATCACCATAACCCCATTAATTCTTCTTATTCCCTGAATTTCAATTTCTGAATCAACCCCAGACTGTAATTCTCAATTCGATCATCAATTCCTTCTTTGCTTCAAATTCAGACTCATACCCGAGAAAATCATCAACCAACCCTTGTCTCTCGATTTCTCTCAACCTCTCTGTCTGTTTCTAAATGATTCACAGAAGACTGACTTCTCGATTTAGGATTGTAGGGAATAGGACAGGATTCAGCCAACCCCTAGTCCCAGATAAGGGCCATCCTTGTTGGCAGCCCCTTAACCTTAGCTTGACTTTATTTAGTCCTCCTCCAAACGGAGTTACCCCTTAACCTTGACTAGGCTCCAGATAATGTTCTCCCATGAGATGACAATTTTGTCCTTTTTACTCCAATCGGGTGATTTCTCCATCTTTTCGTCCGTGCGACTCCAGAGTACCTAATAACTCAAAACTAGACATAAGAGATGCAATTCTCAAGGAAAATACCCAAGAAAGCATAAATACTAGATATAAAATTAGGTGTTTTATAACACCTATCAGATTCCCCCACACTTAGACTTTGCTAGTCCTCGAGCAAATCAACTTATTCTAAAATACATACAACTCCGTGTCGTCGAGGCTACGGTCACTTTTAGCATAAATAACAAGCCTTTAAACCACTAGGTGTCCCTAGTGGACGAGTTATAGTCTCGTGAGGGTTTACTAGAGATATACCCACAAAACCTATTTTTCCAACTTACTAGTTCTCCGTAATGATAGCATCCAACGCGCGAAGAAGACATAGAAATTCTGCACACTAGTCATAAGAAGTTAGACACATAAATGAACACAATCTCATTCTTAAAAGTTGAGAGAGAAATAACCATCCCTTCTCGACTAAAATTCGGGTTCGGAGTGATCAAAAGTCTCGACTCGCCTCACAAGAAAGGGTTTTATGATATTGCTCTCAATAATAAATGACTTTTTATGGGTCACACATGTGTCCAAGGTTGGAATGAAGAGAGAATCTGCGACACGTTGAATGGTAGGAAGGTAAAAACCCTCCGAAATATTTTGAAAACCCACATCTTTTATATATTTTTGAAAACCCATTTTTCGACAATCTCTACGAAAGGAAATCAACCATTTAACGAAGGTGGGAATATGCTTACTTACCTCGTTATACATTCGGCCGATGCGGCCTAGCACCACTCTCACAAAACATCCATAGAAACGTCTTCGGTCTTCAATCGGTGTCTTCATCTTCGTCTTCGGTCTTCAACTCTTGATGATAACTCTTGAACTTCGTAGAATCTTGACAATGTGACTCTTTCCCTCAAATTCCTTGTCGCTTGAAACTTCATCATAGATATTCCTTCTTTCCATAGGCTTTATTGAAAGAATACAAAACTAAAATCAAACTATACAAACCCAAAATAATTTTTTTTCTTTTTTTTTTTTTTTAAATAAGAAATAAAACAAATACAAAATAAAAATAAAACAAAATAATAAAAACTATTAACAAACCATAAATTTTCTCTTGTCTTTTTTTTTTCTTTTTTTCGTTTTTTCGTTTTTTTTTTTAATTTTTAATTTTTTTTTTAATATTTTTTTTTTTTTTTTTTTTTTAAGACAAGAGAAAAATAAAATACAAAAAACAATAAAAATGTAAGTACAAAGGCCATGGTATAAGTATTGTACCGCTTGATTCTTCACAACTTGTATGTCTCGATATCATAAACTTCTCGAACTCTCATCTTGATAATTTTCACTCTTTTTTTGTATTGTTGCTTGTAAACCTCAAACGTCTTCAACTTTCCTTGTAGATTTGTGATACTCCTCTTGTTGATGATGATGGTGTTTCTATGGACCTGTTGGTGTAGAGAGAGATAAGGTGGATGGTGCTAACTGCGAACAAGATTACAAGTGGTATGTAAGTTAGCAATTCGATGTCACCATCATGATTGATAAAAATAGCACTCAAGAGATCAAAATAGTGCTTCTATGGTGGGAAGTTGGGCAGCTCACCATTCTGCCCGGAATTTACGTACGGTGACACACACTCTAAAAGCACAAATTTAGACAGGTACAAAGAATTGAAGGTCGGTGCCTCACATTATGTAACTTGGGTAGTCTCCACTAGCTATAGGGGATCACTACTCTAATATCGAATTCAGTCTGCACCTTATTTGCCACTGGCATGGTTAAATCCAACTTTAACTCTCATACAATTAAGAAACCCTATCATGTTCTCTGTCATCTCTAAGTTCAGTCACTCTTATGAGATTCTCGATGTAATCTTAGCGACATGTATACTATGTGACTCTAAACTAACCACAAGTTGGAGTTTTTTATTCACTATTTACAAAAAAATTGAAAATTTTGACTCAAAAAGTCTAAAAACTCTATATGCAAAAGACTCCCCCACACTTAAACTTCACATTGTCCTCAATGTGTAAAACCGAAAATTCTGAATTCTGACATAACAGCAGATAAAATGCAAAAACTGTACAAATTAGTAAGGAATTTGGAAAAACTTCATTTCACAAAAGTTGTTCATCTACGTGTTTTCTACAAAGTGTCAAAAGGGCACAGTGTTTCGATAAACGGTGTGACAGTTATGGTCTCTGGACTGAACTACGTGCAGTCTGAATTTTCTGACGAAAAGGTATTCGTCATAATTCTCTTCTAAGATAGATTCCGGACTCAATGAAATTAAACATGGGGATGCAAATATGATATGAAAACAATAAAAAACAAAAAATAAAAGGGACTAAAATACAAAACCTATGGGTTGCCTCCCATTTAGCGCTTGGTTTAAAGTCGTCAGCCCGACTCTTTTGTTATCGTCCATATACCAACAATCTGAAAAGTTGGGGATCCTTCCATAGAACCTGTTTTGCTAACACTAGCTTCACACAAATATTAGTAAAATAAAGCAAAAGTGAAGCTATGAACCTATAAAAGCTTCCCCCACACTTATTCTTGTCCACACTTGGAAGTGTATAAAGAATATAGAAGTCGGGTACTTCCAAGGTTTCTTGTTCCAAAACCTGCATAGTATGAGAATCAAGTTTCTCTAATGGCGGAAAACGAGAAACAAAGTCATTCAACAATACTCCCGAAGCACATACATTCAAACCAATAAGAGGTAAAGGAGAAGAAACAATAGGCAACGGGTTAGACAAACCTTGCACAATCTCTTGTATTACGGAATCCTCTTCATCCTTGAAAAACTCAAGTGAATTATTCACCTCATGAATATCATGGTCCTCTATCAAACCTTGCAACCATTCTTCATCCGTTTCTGCCTTAACCAAAGTATCGACATAAACATCATCATTATAATCATATGCAAGCTCAATTGGGTCTTCCACAATATTGGTCATAACGGTCTCATTCTCAACATACTCCTTTTTGTTGTAAGGCACATACTCTTTTGCGGATCCAAATTTTATTATAAGAAACTTTTTTAGAACACTCGAAAATGTATCATCCTCAAGCTCCGCCCTTTGAATAGGCTCTTGATCATTATTAAGATCAATTGTTGAGTAATCTACACAAGTGTCAACATATTCCTCTTCGTCTTCATCTTGATCCCAAAAAGACTCCTCGGAGATGTCACCATGAGTTGTTTCAAGCAATGTATCATAATCACCGTCACTATCATAGTCAACATAAGATTGGTCCTCGCTGAATTTAGTGTTACTTATCTCGAACTCATCCTTTTGAATAGGTGAATGATCATTATTAAGATCAAGAGTTGAGTTAACTACACAATTATCAACGAAAATGCCCAAGGATTGGCCTTTTCAACATTAGCATCAATCAAATATTCATCACAAACCATATGCACATAAGAATTATCCATATCTTCCTTATATTGATCAATGCCTCTTCGCAAGCTAGCCATACCTTCACGAAGTTCTTGGAGTTGCTCGTTTGTAGTCTCTTTTGCTTTTTGAAAATCCTCTTGTAAAAAGTTGGAAACTTTATCTATAAAGTTAGAGACTTTTTGTTCACAAGCATAAGAATCCTCCCATACTTGTGGTTGTTCACACACATACCCGCCATAAGGTTGTTGAGGAAAACCATAAGGTTCCATGGAATATTGGTCATAACCAATGAATTGGTTTTGATTATACCCATGGAATTGGTAGTTGTCGTATTGTTGAGGTTGTTGAAAACCGTATCCATCCATGTAGTATGCTCCTTCCATGAGAAACAAGCACCGAAATAAAATTCTCAAACCAAGGTTAAAAACCAGAAATAAGAAAGATAAAATAAAAACTAAAAACAAAAATAAGAAACCAAAAACAATTAACAACCGCTGCCTCCCAAGAACGGCGCCAAAAATTTGACCGGTTGTCGCCGACACAAATATAATTACACTTTCTTACTACTCAAAATATATAATGAAGCAAGGGCAAGAAAGGATCGATCCCACAGAGAGGTCTAGGTTGTCAAATTGTTTCGGTTCCTTATAAATAACACCGGTAGTTTTGTGATTTTTATGAAATTAAAACTAAATAAAAGCAAACAATAAAGGTAAACAAATAAAATCAAGGATAAGAAGATATTGGTCATGGATTACGTTTTCATTCACAAACATGTTTTCAACACAATAACTAGAATTGATATTTTAATCTCAACTTTTATCAAAGACCCTAGAATACCTTGATCGCAAGTATATCCCGCAAATCTCCTCATGTCATCAACAAACACATTAAAAGATGCGAATATGAATTCTATCTAAAGGAACAACCTAACGTGTAAAAGCACTAATCAAGTTTAATTCCCTAGATGCATTAAGTTCTATGAAATCAGGCCAATCAAAGCAATCGAACGTGGAAAGCGCACTAATCCGATTTAATAAAGGTTATGGTTCACATATGACTACTAGGATGTATCACTACAAGCAATAATCACAATTATGCTACTTGTAATCAGGAATCTATCACTTTTGCGTATAATAAATCCTAATCTAGCAAGAGAGATGAAAACAAACTCAATCGATTCGCGACTCGACTTAATAGCATTCAAATCATGTAACAATATTGATGGTGAATCATAAACGATAATATGAGAGAAAACTAATTTATTGAATTAAAACCCATATTTGGAAATCCAACTTATTCCATAACCAATAATAAAACTCTAGCTCATATTCATGGAGTTCATAACAAGAAGAAAGAGAAGTTTCATGTTTCTAAACCCTAGAAAACAAAGTAGAGGCAAAAAGAATAGGATAAAAGATTAAAAGATAATCATAAAAGATATAGAATTCCTCTTTTTATAGCTTTTCCTCCTTCCAAAACTAGGTCTAATCTTCAAAAGTCCACTAGATAGAAGTCCTCCAAGCCCATGTGTGAGAAAACCCATGTAGAAAATTATGTCCAAAAATCGTCTAAAATCGGGATTATGGCCGGAATCCCGCCGGAATAGTCGCGGAAAGTAGCTCGGGTGACCCGGCAAAGTCCACACGGTCACCGGTCAACGGGTCGGATCGGTCGGGTCAAGCTGGGTCAATCATTTTGGCCGAGTCGGGTGAGTCGAGGGTCTGGACCATCATCTTACTGTTTGGATGGGCTGAGTGGCTTGTGAGCCATTGCACGAGCCTAATCTGTGATGCACTATCATTGTGCTTCATTTGGAAATTGACCATGATGGCTATGCATTCTTGTTTATTCACTGCATGACTCAGTGCCATAGCATCACGACCTTACGTAGCTTTTTCCAACAGCTGCAACTATCAGCTCCATACTGCAATAACATCACTAATCAAAACCATTGCACATGATATCAGTTCTTACAACTCAAACACAACCCATTTGCTCATCTTAAAACCGCACATCCATTGCACTTGCACACAAACAACAATCCCAATCACCAAATCGATCGCAAATAGTTTTGATTCTACACATCCAACTCATTTCGGTCCCAGAGCACAATCCCCGCAGATCAGCTGCAGCTGTAGCTTCCCATTTCAGTTCAAACTCCCGGCGGGCATTGCCATCTCTTCTCGAGGCCATCACTGCAATACGCCCAAAGACAACTCAATTTACTCATTTGCGGTACCAATGCCGCAACTGCAACAAGCCTGCAACATGCCTTAACTGCATTGCTTCAGTACCTCCTTCTCCTCAGCTTAAATCTCCAGCAACCAAGAGTCCAAGACCCAGTTCCTCCACCTACATGCCATCTCTCCTCAATAAGCAAGTCCACCAGCTCCACTCATTATAACTCAAGTTAACTCATAGTCACCACTGCACCTTTGTCCTCATTACCCTGCACTTTGACTCCAGATATATTCACGGCAACAACTCTCAGCTCCAGTTCCAGCTCTCAACTCCAATTGCAAAGATTTAACCACCAACAACATCAGACTCCATTCCAGCCTTGCCTGCATCAAATGGAATCCACACACAGCCATTGCAGCTGAGCTCCACCACTGCCTTCTTCATAACCAGCTGCAACCTGCCACTCAGCTCATTGTTACCTTAATTCAGCTGCAGTACCCATTGGCAGCATGGCTTTCCTTCCCATAACTCTTGGCTCACTGCCAGACATCCTCCATTTCAGTACACACTTGACCCCATGAAACTCAACAGCACTGACAAGAACTCAGAACTCATGCCATATCTAGACCAGCATCACCACTGCAACCACAACACCATCTTCTTCAATTGCCTGCACCTGATTCCTTGGCTCAGTTACAAGACCACCACTGCAACTCACTTAGCACAGCAGCTTAACCCATTTTAACAACCAGCTCCATATCCTACAAATCCTGTAATCGCAATCCTAGCATTCATTCTTGAACCAACACACACACACACACAGAGAGCCAACATCATCTTCTCACACACAATCATCTAACCTTAATTTAACCTCTGCCATACCCAGACGCCTTATGAATCGATCACAAATTCATCATCTCCATCAGCTGCTCCTTGCATTACTAGCTAGCACCTGCAACTTGAACTCAACCAAGACTTATGTGCACATCAGACACAACCATCAGCTCAACCTCATACCTAGCTCTGCACCATAACTGCACAAACTCTCTATCCCATAGTCACCATTGTCGAGCCATTTCTCTGTAACATCTTGAGCACCTCACTGGCTCTGCAACATCAGTTCCAACAATCCACCTTCATCACCGGTTTAATTCATTCCAGGCTTCTTGTGAATTCAACCACCACCGCAGATTTTGCTTCGCCTTCATTACAATCCTAGGCCAAGACCCATTATTGTCTCCCCTGAATTTCAAATCAGTACAGAACTATTTCCATCAAACCCAGGGTATTAATTCAAACCCTAACTTCTCAGTTTATGACAATAATCCTCAAATTCTGCTCAAACCCTAGCTTGTAGAAATTTGTCACAGACCCATCTTCATACCTGTCTTGAACTCTCAATGATTCACTTTCATCACCAGATTCTTCCATTGTCCCCTATACTTCTTTCAAATTCCATGGCATGAACTCAAACATCCACTGAAACCCATTTTAATTTCGATCTTGTATTCTCAATTCACAGATCTCATCTCTTCTTCATGTAAATCACAGCAACAAGAATCCATCAATTAAACCCATCTTCTTATACTTCAAAATGATACAAACTCGAATTGAGTTTTCCCATGAAAATCATCAACCAAAGAGCCCATCTCGAATCACCAGAACCCCATTAATTCTTCTTATTCCCGAATTTCAATTTACGAATCAACCCCAGACTGTAATTCTCAATTCGATCATCAATTCCTTCTTTGCTTCAAATTCAGACTCATACCCGAGAAAATCATCAACCAACCCTTGTCTCTCGATTTCTCTCAACCTCTCTGTCTGTTTCTAAATGATTCACGAGAAATGACTTCTCGATTTAGGATTGTAGGGAATAGGACAGATTCACCAACCCCTAGTCCCGGATAAGGGCCATCCTTGTTGGCAGCCCCTTAACCTTAGCTTGACTTTATTTAGTCCTCCTCCAAACGGAGTTACCCCTTAACCTTGACTAGGCTCCAGATAATGTTCTCCCATGAGATGACAATTTTGTCCTTTTTACTCCAATCGGGTGATTTCTCCATCTTTTTCGTCCGTGCGACTCAGGAGTACCTAATAACTCAAAACTAGACATAAGAGATGCAATTCTCAAGGAAAATAGCCAAGAAAGCATAAATACTAGATATAAAATTAGGTGTTTTATAATACCTATCAGTCGTATAGCTATATAGACTTTTACATTATACACATTTGATATTTCGAGTTGAGCTTAACTCGCGTATATCTTTCTCGAAATAAGTGTTGAAAAGCTTTTTGCTTTAACTACGTTCATCATTATTCTTGAAGAGTTTAGTTGGAAACAATTTATATGTTGGAAACAAAACAATGAGTCAAAATATGATCATGTGAAAATTGCCTCGAAACATCTTACATGATTTGTGTGAGACATACATTTGATGTAGACTCGGAATATTTCGTATTAATCATTCGATAACTTAAAAATTACTTATAAGCTAATAGTTTGTGTGAGACAGATATTGTGTCGTATTCTAAGAATGTTTCAATGATTGAAATGGGAGTTTAGAATAAATAACCATTGTCTGGATATATCACAATATGCATACCAGTATGCAAACTGTTGTAGTGATTCAGGTCCGGGAACCAAGTATGCATACAAGTATGCGAACGATATTAACTGTCAAAGTCCAAGAACCAAGTTTGATACCCGTTTGCGAACGGTTTCACTTGAGTTCGGTCCGGAACGACAGTATGCGTACCCGTTTGCGAACTGTCGTACATGACCAATGTCCGGAACTTAAGTTTGCGTACCCGTTTGCAAACTTAGTTTGTTTAAGTTCTAAAATCGATTAAGTATGATTTCATACTTACGAAAAAATATATATATATATATATATATATAAATTAAGGAGTGCAATCTTTGCAAACCATGGCTAAAATGTTCATGAACTGATTCTAGGAGAATATAAGCAATTGAACAAATCTATGAGTAACACAATTTGATTCATTTGATCTAGAATTGTTAGGTTAATGTGGTTAATAAAAAAGTATTCATATGGCTAACTTCGGTTAACTATTATTGAGCCAACTCAATATACACGTTTAGGTACGTGTTAGAGCACTGCTCGGTCGAACTCACAAGCGTTGCTATCTCAAGCTTGTTTGTCAAGTTTAGTTGCCAAAACTATAAGTCTTGATTTCTAATCTACTAATAGCTAAGTCTCGGACTAGGATAGAAAGTGTAGTTGAGCTCTAGACTCCACGAAGTTCATCATGCAAAGACGAATAACTACTAAATGAACTGGTGGAACTTCATCGACAAAAAGATATGTGGAGACTTGAACTTATCTATCACTCAAAAGTCTATTTTATCTCTTATCTTGAGACAAAAGTCGTATTACTATATTGACTATGATTATACACATGTACTATTTTGAGCCGAGTCTATCTCACTTATCTATTTCTCGAAATATGTGTTGGTAAGCTTTCTCTTTGGCCAAGTTCATCTTTACTGGTGACGAGAGTCATATTTGTTTCAATTACTTGAAAATCGCTTTGACAAAAAATAGCTTGTGAACAACAACTATATAACGTCCTCTAAGAATGTTTCAATGATTGAAATGAGAGTTTAGAATACATAACCATGGTTGGATATAAACATTGTGAGACTATTATACTTGTGTAAGTCCAATATTCTTGAACTAAAGTATGCGTACTTTTCTGCTCAGGATAACCATAACTAAAGTCCACATACCAGTACGCGCATTATCGGAAGTTCACATCCCGTGAATTTCTGCTAGAGTTTGTAAACTGAAAACAAACTTAATCCGGGTACTTAATTCGTGAACTAACACGTTTATATTTTAAGGAATGCAATCTTTGCAAACCGTGGCTATAATGTTCATGAATCAACTCGAGCGAATCAAAACAATTTTTGTTTCGATTGTGTCTTGTATACTTCTATGAGATCTAAGCAATTGAACAACTCTCTAACTAGTTCATTTGAGTAATTTGAACTAGTTGTGGTAAAGAAGAATAAGGTTGACATGAAAGTGCTCATATGGCTAACCTAGGGTTAACTACTGTTGAACCAACGACTTGTACACGTTTAGGTACGGTTACTCAAACCTAAATAAAGTTAAATTTCATGTGTGTATAACAAGCTAAGTTCGATCTAACGGTTGAAAGATATTAGCTTGAATCTAATCAAGTTTTCATCTAACGGTGAATATTGAATGCTTTGTTACCAAGGTAACTTAGATTGCAAACCCTGATTTGAAGACTATATAAAGGAGAACTCTAACAACTGGGAAACCTAATCCCCACACCTCATGTGTGATACTAGTTGCATGTTAGAGTCGATTCTCCTTTAACCTTAGGTTTCTATCGAGACCCTTTAGGTTAACGACTTAAAGACTTCATTGGGATTGTGAAGCCAGACCCAACCATCTTCTATATAATTACGTGATCTGATCTTGTTGTTTCTATCATATTTGAGTACAATCGTAAGAATTGGCTTGAGAATAATTTCTCTGATAGGCAAGATAGAAAAGTAGTCAGAAACATCTTCATCTCATCGTTGTGATTCCACAATATCTTGTTTCTCTATTTGATTAAGATTATTGTGAGGTGATTGATATTTCTAGGCTATTCTTCGGGAATATAAGTCCGGTATATCAATTGGTTCCTGTTCACCTTGATTTATCAAAAGACGGAACAAAACTCGTAGGTATTTCTGTGGGAGACAGATTTATCTATTCCTGTAGACTTTTTTTGTGTGATAAAGATTTTTTTTATTAAAGTCTTCGACTTTGGGTCGTAGCAACTCTTAGTGGTAGGTGAGATCAGCTAAGGGAATCAAGTGCGTAGTATCCTGCTGGGATCAGAGACGTAGGGAGCGAAACTGTACCTTGGATCAATGTGAGATTGATTGGGGTTCAACTACAGTCCAGACCGAAGTTAGTTTGTAGTAGGATAGTGTCTGTAGTGGCTTAATACAGTGTGTGTTCAATCTGGACTAGGTACCGGGTTTTTTCTACATTTGCGGTTTTCTCGTTAACAAAACTTCTGGTGTCTGTGTTATTTCTTTTCCGCATTATATTTTGTTATATAATTGAAATATCACAGGTTGTGCGTTGAATCGATCAATTGGGAAATCCGACCTTTGGTTGTTGATTGAAATTGATTGATCCTGAACATTGGTCTTTGGTACCGTTTAAGTGATTTCTCTTGTATTCAATTAGACTCGCAGATTTATATTTGCTTGAGCAAGTATTGAATCGAGAAATTGAGATATAACTCCTTGATATACTTTTTATTAAGATTGAGTCTGACTGTCTAGTTGATGCTCTTAAAAGTATATTGGAATTAGTCCATACAGATTGCTAAGCGAAATATTGGGTGTGGTTGTTATACCCCCGCTTTTTCAGTACAATTACCCATATCTAAATGAAGGTATAGTTCGTTTGTGTGTAACAAGCTAAGACCATCTAATGGTGAATAGATATTGCTTTGGTTTAAAGCAAACTTAGCTTAAATCTTAAATCAGGATTTCATCTAACAGTGAATATTGATTGCTTTGTTTCAAAGCTATGAAACCCTGATTTGAAGACTATATAATGGAGAACTTTAGAAACTGGAAAACCTAATCCCACACCTCATATGTGATACTAGTTGCGTACTAGAGTCGATTCTCCTTTAACCTAGGTTTTTCCTAAAACCATTCTAAGTTAACGACTTAAAGACTTCATTGGGATTCTAAAACCAGACCTAACTATTTTCTATGTAGTTACGTGTTCTGATCTTACATGTTCTAGAGTATTGAGTATTATCTTCTTTAAGATTGGCTCGAGATTTATCTCCGATTGGTAAGATATAAAAACTAATCACAAAGCTCTTCGTGTCAATCTTTGTGATTCCATAATAACTTGTTCTACTACCATATATAGTTAAGTTATTGTGAGGTGATTGGTATTTCTAGGACGTTCTTCGGGAATATAAGACCGGATTATCAATTGGTTCATTTTCACCCTGATTTATCAAAAGATGGAACAAAACTTCATAAGTTTTTCCATGGGAGACAGATTTATCTATCAGAATAGACTTTTTTGTAAGAGACAGGTTTATCTATCAGAATAGACTTTTCTGTAAGAGACAGATTTGTTTATCAAGTCTTCGACTTTGGGTCGTAGCAACTCTTAGTTGTGGGTGATATCATCTAAGGGAATCAAGTGCGTAGAGTCCTGCTGGGATTCAGAGGCATAACGAACGTGAATGTACCTTAATCGATGTTGGACTTGGTTAGGGATCAACTACATTCCATTCTGAAGTTAACTTGTGGTAGGTTAGTGTCTGTAGCAGCTTAATACAGTGTGGTGTTCAAATATGGACTAGGTCCCGGGGTTTTTCTGCATTTGCGGTTTCCTCGTTAACAAAACTTCTGGTGTCTGTCTTATTTCTTTTCCGCATTCATTTGTTTATATAATTGAAATATCAAAGGTTGTGTGTAGTTCAATTAATTGGTAAATCCAACCTTTGGTTGTTGATTGACACTTGAATAATGGTTTTTACCGTTCAAGTTATTTTTCATATCAATCGCTTTCACATATTCCTCTATGTTTGATTGTAGATTGTATTGAGAAATTGAGATATAACTCTTGGATGTATTTCCTTGATTGAGTCTGAATATCTAGTTGATTTTCTTGGAATCATATTCGAGGTAGTCCATATAGATTTCCGAACGAAATATTGGGTGTGGTTGTTAGATTCCCGCTTTTTCAATTGTTATCAGAGCAGACAAACACGTTAAAGACCTCATAAGTCTGTGTTTGTAGCAATCTGACTCTATGGACAGTAAAGTCTCTATAAACATTTCACCAAGATTAGATCTACTCAACTCCGAGTGTGTTATAGAAACCATCGATGATGTTGAGTGTTTGATCTAGAAATAATCATCAAAAATAATTATCGAGAGAAACAACGATTGATAAGGAAAATTAATGGACTTTATTGCGAAATTTATATCAAAAACTCTGATCTTCGAGAACGTTCTGAAGAGATAGTTAATCTCCAGAAGAAGTTGGATGAGCAAATCCGGATCAATTCGGATTTTGTTGCAGAAATTGCAAAAAAATAAGGATTTAAAGTCTGTCAAAGCATCTTCAATGGATTTGAGTAACTCCTTTAATTCTTCTCTGAAGAATTGCCGTAAGTCAGGAGATAAGCGAGGTTTAGGCTTTGTGAAACCTGATGTGACTCAGAACAACTCAGATGAGTTTAAAGATGTTGGTAGATGTATGTTTTATGGTTCTCGTGATCATTTTCAACATACATGTACACCTTTCAAGAAAAGTTTAAAGGTTGCTAATGATCTTCACAAGAAAGATGAACAATTGTTTACTGCTCTAAAAAGGTGTACAAATCTAAAAAGAAAATCCAAACGGGATAGTAGTGTTAGTATGAGAGATTTTGCTCTAAAATCAACATCATCCTTTCAATGGTTCCTTGATAGTGGATGTAGCCGACATATAACTGGAGATCTTTCGTGGTTTGTGAATTCAAGCGATTTTGAAGGAGGACCAGTAACACTCGGAGATGGGAGTTTTTGCTACATAAGCAAGAAGGGGACGATCAAACTATCTGGCATTCTTGAAATCCATGATGTAGTATACGTTAAAGGTATGACTGCTAATCTCCTTTCTATTAGTCAATTTGTGACAAAGTTCATAAGGTTGTCTTCAATGCGAATGGATGTGACATTGTAGACAAGTTTGAAAAATTAATTTTTCAGGGAACTCGTGGTAAAAATAATCTGTTATCTCTTGGATACTAAGTTCAGTAATTGTTGCAATTTGACCAAGGTGGAATCTACACATCTTTGGCATGAATTACCAACTTGTTAGAGGTGTTAGAAAATTAATGCTAAGATTAATTGTGTCTGTGGTGCCTGTCAAAAGGGTAAACAAACGAAAGTTCCACATAAATCACCTCGAGATATTCTTACTAAAGCTCCACTTGATTTAATTCATATGGATCTCTTCGGTCCTATTCAACAACCTACTGTTGATGTCAAGAAGGATGTTTTAATTATGGTAGATGATTACACCAAATTCACTTGGGTAGCATTTTTAGCTCATAAGAGTGAAACCCTTGGTGAATTCAAGATTATTGTTAATAGAATCCAAAACGAACAGGGTCGCAAGCTAAAGAAGATTAGAAGCGACCGTGGAACTGAATTCAAGGTCACTAAGGTGTTTGAATTTTGTGACAAACTGGGGATTATTTAACAATACTCACCACCCATTACTCCATAAGAAAATGGAGTTACAGAAAGGAACAATAAGAACATTTAGGACATAGCAAGGGTAATGCTTCATAACAAAAACTTACCGTTACAGTTTTTGGGAGAAGCTGTTTTTACAACATGCCACTTGATCAACCGTGTCTATCTACGGTCAAAGACCCTAAATACTCCTTATGAGTTGTGGTACGATAAGAATCCCAACTTACATTATCTCGAGTGTTTGCAAGTAAGTGTTACATTCTCGAAAGATCGAGAAACAGAAAGGGAAATTTGGTTCTAAAAGCGACGAAGGTATATTTCTTGGTTATGCATCTGACAGTCGTGGTTTTCGAGTATTTAATCTCTGAACCCAAGTGTTGATGGTGGATTTTCGTTTAAGGTTAAATTTGTAAATAACCGGAAAACTCATGCGCTGACATCTTGTAAAAGATAAAGCCATTTATAAGTGACGGATACTCCTCACTTAATTCACCAAGAATGGAGCATGTAGCAACAATCCCATTCGTGAATACATGAAATTCCTCCGAGGTTGGAGCATGTAGTAACAATCCCTTCCTGTGAATTTCATATCAGCCTTGTATTTCCAGTACTCATTATCGGTGTGGCATGACAGTCGAGTGTTACTCTTACAAGAGAGTAACACGAACCTCCAAGCACTATAATGAAACCATGTACGAAATACCCGTACAGCCGATTCTCGGTGTGTTATACTAGCCCGAGCCCTCTCGGTGTGTTATACTAGCCCGATTGAGCCCCTCTCGGTGTGTTATACTAGCCCGATTGAGCATCCGACACCGACCATATCGGTCCGGATATGATCGATCATGATCATCCAACTCCACAAGCATGATTGGATGACCCCGGATCAATTCCATCACCCCCAAGCGGTATGGAATACACACGGCCCGACCCCGCATGGTCGACCATTGGCCTTCGCTTGCCAAGAAACCGTCCATACCAAGCATTATGGACGGAAAACCCTAAAGTAGGGTTTGCGACATATTACATGTGCCGCAAAACGGTCTCAACCATTCATCTTCGCAGGTATAGATGTAGGGAGTAGATGTAGACTCAAAGGGCCCGGAGCATGTCGACACAATCACCATGTGACCGCTACACACTTGACCAATCGGTCAAAACCAACCATGATTGGTTACAACAAATTCGTCCTTTGAAAGAGCATGGTCGCACGGCTTTGAAAGCCAAAATTAGGGTTCAAGCCATCGCGCGTCCATCTTCTCGGCAGCACGAATGGAGGGTCACAGATTAGATTAAGCAGGTCCGGTTATACCAGCATGACCACCGTGGGCCCATCTACCTCCTCATGCGGTCGGCCAAGGCATATCATGCCTGGTTAACCCCAAAACGCCCGTCAAACTTGTGTGGTCGCACCTCCCAAATTGCAAACTAATCTCGACCACTCAACTTCACCGGACGAATTGAGTGGCTTAGATCACGTTTTCATGGGGACGGTGAGACATGGGCGTGAACACCAGCCTACCACCTACACGCTAGAGTGATCGACCAAGACCCACCAAGGACGATTGTCTTGGAACGTGTGCGGAATATCACGCGGTTACCAATTCCTTTTGCGGTAAGAGATTTGCCAAGAAACCGATCTCAACCACTCCTCTTTGCCTAGGTCAAATTGAGTGGCCCGGATCGCGCTTTCATGAGAGAACGGAATACAGGCACCTACACCATCATGCCGTCTACACGCATGTATGGTCGGTCCTCTCCAAAATCCTTCCCATGCTTGGTTTTGACCAAGCTGAAGAGTGATGCTTGCACACCTCTTCAAAAACCCTAGTATTCATTAACGGTCACTGAGATGAGTGTCTCAAACATCATCTCATCCGTTAAACTTCACCGACTTGGTTATACAACCCTGGTCGGGAGTTATTTGGTTAGTGAGGAGTCATTACCCATCACTTTACCACACCACAATGCATGCACTGCATAAAATACACACGATACTTCACAAGTATCGACTTTACGAATAACGCAGTTATTCAATTCAAGATTACATGCTATCTTTCGTGGATCCACGATCCACACATTCCAACATCAATCATGTCACAAACTGGGGGATACATACTGGGGTATTGGTCTGGCGGTTTACAGCGTGCAGCGTGCAACGCGCCATTACAAGAACGTGTTAGGAAGTCATGGACGGTTATAGATGAACAGGAGAAGTGGGCAAGGCTGGTCGTGTGGCACCAACGCACATCTCCACTACTCCATCACTCCACTTCCTCCACTTCCCACGAGAGACGTGAATAAGGCTCAATGACTTGTATAAATAGGTTCTCCTCCCTATTCTTCAATAACGGGGAAAAAACGGAGAAACAACACAAGTTCAGACGAGACAGAAAATCAAGTGTTGATACCGTCATATTCAACCATCTTCTGTTACAAGTCATAAGCAAGCCAACACCTTCACAATCTCAACACCTTCTTCGCTTCCCTCCCTAAGATCAACCCCATCTCCTTCACTTTGTGACCGAAACAAGTCTGGAACGGCCATTTCTTGGTTTAGGCCGGACTTGCACAGATTGATCTCTCGAATCTACAAGCACTCACCGCGCAGTGCATTTGTTGAAGGTTTAGATTCATTCCTCATCCACACCCCAAATTACCAAATTCTGCAGGAGTAGTTTTCACCCATCAACAATTGGCGACCACAGTGGGAGATTGATCTCTCGGTTACAAAAATCGAATTCTCAATTCTTCGGTTTTCGTGTCACGATGTATCTTCACCCGGAGTCCGCGGGTGGTTCGAGATATCATGGGAAGCATATTTGGAATGTTGGAGGATGTCTTGGCGAATCAAGCCGGTATCACCAGAAGGCAGAGCGAGACATTTCTCCTTTTGAATGACATAGCAGCACAATTACAAGAAGGATGCATCCACTCCGCAAGAAACGGTGAATCCTTAGCCAGGGATCACACCTTTACCAGTGGAGAAGCAAAAAGAGCGCGCAATCGCAGGAGACTCAGGAAAGATGAACAGGAGGGTCCAGTCGACGATGAGAATCCGAGACAACTCCACGGGAGAAGAGGCTTGTCCGGAGCACTACAATGTCTGCCAGATAAAGAAATGGAGCCTGCAGCCTATGGAACCGTGTTAGAAGATTTATATCTCAAAACCCTCGCTGAAGCCCGGAAGACTGTCCGATCCGCGTCGACTTTTCAACCGACTGAAGAGATGCTTGAGGAAGGAGAAATCAATCAGGAAATGCCTGAATACAGAGGATGGAAACGTTCAATTCGGTCACTCAAGAAGTGACATTGCGACATCTTCCACATCCCTCTGCCTAGGCAAGCGATCTGCAGATGTGATGGCACTCGCAAATCCTCCAACTTCATCTCCTGCTCCACGTCAAAGCCACGGAGAGACATCACAACGCCCACTAACGCAGGAAAAGCCAGACTCAAGGTACTTACATTTCCCCTTCCCAATAAAGAAGATTTTGGAGCTACTGGAGGCGTGGGTACGAAATAGAGAGGTGGAGCTACCCCAGTATGGCGTCCGCCATCGATCAAGAAGTAATGGACCCGAGGTACTTGTCATTACCACGGTTCCTTCACCACCCCACCGGTGAATGCAACGCTTTGAAGCGCATTGTTCAGGAGAAGCTTGGTCCAGAGCAATAACTCTGAGAGATCGGTGCGGGGGATTTTCTTGGAAAGGCTACTCTGGTTCGATACGAGTGAGGCTTCGAAAGCAAGTAAGTTTTACTCAACAATTTTACAAGAAAGATAGTTTAGAATTCACTGGGGACTTAACGTCCCGCATGTGGAGAAAAAAGCTCAGTGATCAAACGCCATGTTTGTTTCTATTCGTACCTCCCTTTTACATAACATTTGCAATTTCATGCGCAATCATTCATGACCAAGATGCAAATTTCATTTAACATAATCCCTTTCAAATAGGTTGTCCACAAAACTATCTCAAAATAAACCAGTTCAATTACCTATTCAAAACCGGAGGTCAAATTACGAAAGAAAATCCTCACTATCACTAAAAAAAAAAAAAAAAAAAAAAAGCATCTAAAAGAAAAGCAAGTATATAGTACGAATACTTCAGGGAAAGTCCTTCAACAACAACTCATTCTTCTGGGCAAGGGCGGCTTTCATCCTTTGGAGCACGGCCTGCTTCAGCTTCAACTCCCCAGACAGCTTTTCGACCTCTTCTTCCTGACGAGTAACACAGTCCGCAGAGGGAACTTCATCCAGTAATTTCTGAAGCTCCTGAATTTTGGAGAACCCTTCGAAGAACCAAGGGGCATTGAAACCGTATTGCGCAACCACGTCTCGATGGCACTTCCAGTCTTCAACCATCTCCTCAGAAACTGTTCGACCAGTCGTGATGCTCATCCCTTGGATAGTAGATAAAGCTTCTTGGACGCGATTGACCAATGCAAGACGACTTTTGAGTTTCGTGGTGGTAGCAATGTGACCGTGCTTCTCCCATATCGTTGTGTACAATTCTTTGAACTGAACCGGCACGCTGAATCCGCCAACCAACACATGGCCTGGATAAGGAATAGTAAAAGGAGGATCGAACAAAGCCCCAGGCTGCATCACTGGAAATTCACCGACCGCGGGAGCCTCGTCAGTTGCAAGAGGCCTTTCAGAAGGAGTCACCACGATAGCCATATTGTCCGGAACCTGTTCAGGATGGATTTCAAGGGGAGTCGTCTCAACTACAAGTGAGTCTTTTGCCTCTCTTGCATTCCTTCCGACATCTATTTCGCTCTGGGTGCTGATTTCCATCATGAACCCGTCAACAAGATCACTAAGGGAAGCGCCTTGTTCAACTGAGCTCGCGTCATCCATGTCACGGTCGGAAAAGGGAGCGGTTTCGCCAGACTTCTCAGCATGAAGATCAGTGTTACCAGACTCCTGAGGGCCAGTTCCGCCAGACTTCTTAGCATGAAGACCGCATCGTGACCTTCGTTTTGGATGCGCGCCGACCTTGTGAAGGCATTATCTTTCGAAATTCCCTGATTTCAAGCAAGGATCGTTTTAAGAATTTACATTGGAGAAATGAAAGAACCGACGGGAAGAAATTTAAATACATGCATATTGGAAGAATTGAGGATTACCGGACCGCATGCTTGCCTCTTGAGTCTCTCTCCTACTTGGGGACTGCAACTCTCAGCTCTGGTCCGTTTGGCTGGAAGTAGCTTCAACCGGAAATGCTTCGTCAAGGCATCAGAAGATGGTTCGCTACGGGAATCCGTCACAACGCTCTCCGAAAATTTCTGGAAAACCGACAGTTGTCTACTCCAAAATTCCTTATACTTATCGGTTATCACTGGGTTTCTCCCAATAGGCCAGAAGGGAAGGCTCACCCGGTCTAAGAACACATTGGCGTTAAGAATTTGTGGAAGGAATTTTTTCGGAGCCCCTGGTGGACGGATAAATGGGACACCCTGATCAAATCCCATTTGGCGAGCAGCCACTGTCAATGTTGTACGGAGTCATGAGAAAATTCTCCGTCGAATAGAGACGGGACATATCTGGAATGCAGCTGCGCGGGTAAATAATTTCCCGGATCTCATGGTCTTAACATCGAGACGCAACACAACGCCAGGATCGTCAGCAAAGGTCTTTGGCTGAACGATGGAAGAGTGAATCGGCCCCCATGGACGAAAATCTACGGAAGAAACGTTGTCAAATACATCCACAAGTTTCGCACCGGCTCTAGGACGCTTCTTATTCCATCGGAGTATTCTCGAGCCACCGTACAAGTTAACGAGTGAAGGTGCAAGAGTACGAGCATAACCTGAAGTGTTCCCATAAGAGCGCCTGAAGAAAAGCGAAGTGAACGTGCGACTCCACCTTCTTGTACCCGTTAGAAACATGCATATCCATTGCTAAAGCGTCCAGATGAGAATACAGTGATCCAAGGAACAATGCACCTAGAGGAAGAACTTCACCCTTCGCCAGCCTTATAGCAATTTTGACGAGGTCACTTCTAATTGTCCTCTTTCCAGAACCGTCATCAAATACATCTCTGGATAGCCATAGAGACAGGAACGCGATCAAGCTGAGCTCGTTTTCCAACTCTTGATTCAACTCTGGGTCTGCAGAAGACCACTCCGAAACCCACCAGGTGTAGAAGCATTTCGTGTCCTTTTTCTCCTCCTTCTCAGTTGTCGAATTCCGCCACCTTTTGAAGTATAGAAGCATAATTACTCTTCTCCGTATCGGAGAGTTCGTAAGAAAGACTTCCGGCAACAGGCAGATTCATTAATGCAGCCACACTCTCCAAAGTAATAGTCATCTCTCCCCATCTAGATATGGCTGTGTGAGTAGAAATACGCCACCGAGAAATGAAGGTAATCAAACCCTCGGTGTCTTTCCTAATTTCGAGGGTAGCAGATGCCATGACCGCATCGAGGATTTGTGCTTTGGTCAAATTGTCCTTAATGCCCTTATTACTCAACATGCGTCTCATCCATCCTTCATAAGAACCCAGTGGAGCATGGCAAATCTTGAAGTCAATAGGAGAAGGCGGATATTCGTTTCTCTGGAGACAAAATCTCATCACAAGTGCGGAAGAAGAAAATGGATCAGCATCCATATTTTCTGAATCGGAAAGCAAGACTATCTTATGAGAAGGATGCTTCCTAATATTTGGAAAAGGCGAGGTGAACAACTCATCATTGATGTTCGGCATATCTTTGAAGCTATCAACACTTCCTGGCTTGGCACCGGCATTATCTTCAGAAGACATATCGACAGGAGTTCTTTTCTACCGCAATGAAATAAAAGACAGGAGTTAGAACTCATATGAAAACGCATGAGAAATGTAGTCACACACGGCAAGACACAACTCACGTCGGAGCATATAATGGCCGGTCCAAACACCATTCAAGTCCGGTACAAGTTTCGGTCTGGTATTGATTTCAAGATTCTCCGGTATAACTTTCAAGTCTGGTATCGATTTCAAGTCAGATACAAGTTTCAAGTTCAGTACAAATTTCAGCCAAGCATATGTGAATAAGACCCACGTTCCGGCATACACGGCGGGCCCGCATTCATTCATCCGCATGCATCATACGATTTTCTTTATTCATGGGAATCGTGTCTACGGGATTCAAGCCAAATGGTGGAAAAATCTAAGCATGCACATGTCTTACAAAAGGTGTTTACCTAACAAACTAGGGTTTTACCTTTAAAAAAAAAAAAAAAAAAAAAAAAAGGAGCGGAACTTACCTTGGACGGACGGCGCACGGCAGCAACGGCTCCGGCTCCGGCGGGCAGCGGCGTTCGGCGGCAGCAGCAAAGTCACGGACGGGAGCTGCTTTGACAAAAAAAAAAAAAAAAATTCGTGAGAAAAAGAAAAGGGGTTTTGGCTTCTTTTATAGACAAAAATTAGAAGAATCCCAATAGAAGAAGGATTCCTCTCTTATTTGGTTTCCTCTTTTGATTCAAATACCCAAAGAAAGAAACCGGCCCCACCAAGGGATTCCATACAAAGCGTGACGGCGTGGGAAACTAGCGGTCGACCAACACTCTTAGGGTAAACTTCTTTTATCCTGTCTTTCTCACATATGTATGTCACCATCTCATGCCTACCACACAATAGTGTAACCATTATGTGCTAGGCGGGGGACTTAATGTTGATGGTGGATTTTCGTTTAAGGTTAAATTTGTAAATAACCGGAAAACTCATGCGTGACATCTTGTAAAAGATAAAGCCATTTATAAGTGACGGATACTCCTCACTTAATTCACCAAGAATGGAGCATGTAGCAACAATCCCATTCCGTGAATACATGAAATTCCTCGAGGTTGGAGCATGTAGTAACAATCCCTTCTGTGAATTTCATATCAGCCTTGTATTTCCAGTACTCATTATCGGTGTGGCATGACGACCGAGTGTTACTCTTCTGAGTAACACGAACCTCCAAGCACTATAATGAAACCATGTACGAAATACCCGTACAGCCGATTCTCGGTGTGTTATACTAGCCCGAGCCCTCTCGGTGTGTTATACTAGCCCGATTGACCCCCTCTCGGTGTGTTATACTAGCCCGATTGAGCATCGGCACTGACTATATCAGTCCGGATATGATTCGATCGCAGATCATCCAACTCCACAAGCATGATTGGATGACCCCGGATCAATTCCATCACCCCCAAGCGGTATGGAATACACACGCCCGACCCCGCATGGTCGACCATTGGCCTTCGCTTGCCAAGAAACCGTCCATACCAAGCATTATGGACGGAAAACCTAAATTAGGGTTTGCGGCATATTACATGTGCCGCAAAAGCGGTCTCAACCATCCATCTTCGCGGTATAGATGGAGGGAGTAGATGTAGACTCAAGGGCCCGGAGCATGTCGACACAATCACCATGTGACCGCCTACACACTTGACCAATCGGTCAAAACCAACCATGATTGGTTATAACAAATTCGCCCCTTTGAAAGAGCATGGTCGCACGGCTTTGAAAGCCAAAATTAGGGTTCAAGCCATCACGCGCGTCCATCTTCTATAAAACGCACGAATGGAGGGTCCTGAGATTAGATTAGCGAGTCCGGTTATACCAGCATGACCACCGTGGGCCCATCTACCTCCTCATGCGGTCGGCCAAGGCATATCATGCCTGGTTAACCCCAAAACGCCCGTCAAACTTGTGTGGTCGCACCTCCCAAATTGCAAACTAATCTCGACCACTCAACTTCACCGGACGAATTGAGTGGCTTAGATCACGTTTTCATGGGACGGTGAGACATGGGCGTGAACACCAGCCTACCACCTACACGCTAGAGTGATCGACCAAGACCGACCAAGGACGGTTGTCTTGGAACGTGTGCGGGAATATCACGCGGTTACCAATTCCTTTGCGGTAAGAGATTTACCTGCCAGAACCGATCTCAACCACTCCTCTTTTTAGGTCAAATTGAGTGGCCCCAGATCGCGCTTTCATGAGAGAACGGAATACGAGGCACCTACACCATCATGCCGTCTACACGCATGTATGGTCGGTCCTCCCAAAATCCTTCCCATGCTTGGTTTTGACCAAGTGAAGAGTGATGATTGCACACCTCTTCAAAAACCCTAGTATTCATTAACGGTCACGGATGAGTGTCTCAAACATCATCTCATCCGTTAAACTTCACCGACTTGGTTATACAACCACAGTGGGGAGTTATTTGGTTAGTGAGGAGTCATTACCCATCACTTTACCACACAGCACAATGCATGCGCATAAAATACACATGATACTTCACAAGTATCGACTTTCGAATAACACGGTTATTCAATTGCATTACATGTTATCTTTCGTGGATCCACGATCCACACATTCCGAACATCAATCATGTCACTGGGCGGGGATACATCTTTGGGGTATTGGTCTGGCGGTTTACAGCGTGCAGCGTGCAACGCGCCATTACAAGAACGTGTTAGGAAGTCATGGACGGTTGGAGATGAACAGGAGAAGTGGGCAAGGCTGGTCGTGTGGCACCAACGCACATCTCCACAACTCCATCACTCCACTTCCTCCACTTCCCACGAGAGACGTGAATAAGGCTCAATGACTTGTATAAATAGGTTCTCCTCCCTATTCTTCGACAACGGGGAAAAAACCAGAGGGAAACCACACAAGTCCAGACAAGACAGAAAACCAAGTGTTGATACCGTCATATTCAACCATCTTCTGTTACAAGTCATAAGCAAGCCAACACCTTCACAATCTCAACACCTTCTTCGCTTCCCTCCCTAAGATCAACCCCATCTCCTTCACTTTGTGACCGAAACAAGTCTGGAACGGCCATTTCTTGGTTTAGGCCGGACTTGCATAGACTGATCTCTCGAATCTACAAGCACTCACCGCGCAGTGCATTTGTTGAAGGTTTAGATTCATTCCTCATCCACACCCCAAATTACCAAATTCTGCAGGAGTAGTTTTCACCCATCAATACCAAGTTATGATGGAATTAACAAATGTTATGATAAGTTCATATTTGACATATATTTAGTGTTAACTCCATGCTAGTAATTGCTTATTTTCTTGCAAGTTATTGTATATTACGTTTGTTTTGTTTTATTTGTGTTTCATTAGGTGAATCATCCAAAAGGAGTGAATTTGCACTTAATTGTGCAATAAAAGAAGTTAGCTATAAACGGAGAAAGGCCAAAGACCAGGTGGAACTCGTTCGAATCCAAGAGTTCTTGATGTCATCTCGAAGAGGACGAAGAGACGAAGCCATTGGCGAAAGAATGGAGTCAATATGACGTCGTATGAAGAATCTACGAGCGCTCAAAGCAAGTCAAAGTGGCGACAATTGAGACAACACAGAGACTTGATAAAGGCGCCCACCTGAATTACTAAGGGTCAGCCACGTTTCAAGTGTCTGCGGTGATTGAGAAGTTACCATCTTCTTGGTCGGAGTACAAGAAAGCTGAGACATGACACTGGCGAGATCAACATGGTTGAATTGGGAAATAAGATTCAAGTGGAAGAGATGTTGTGCACCAAAGACAAGAACGTGTCATCTGCAAGGGACATGTCTAACAAAGCTCATATGTCTGAACAAAAGTCGTCCAAAGCTGGAAAAGGTGACAACAACAATCGCAACTCGAAGCATGGACCTAACAAAAAAGGTATGTTTCGTAAACCAGATTCTGGCATTACTAAAATTAAAGGTCCTTGTTGGGTTTGTGGAAATACTGGTCATATGGAAGTTCAATGTAGACAACGTAAGGATAAGAAGAATAATGCTAACTTGGTTGAGAATAGCAAAGACGAGTTTTCTGTTGTGGTTATGAAGTTAATTTGGTGACCAATGTGATGGACTGGTGGGTAGACTCTGGAGCTACTAAGCATGTATGTGGGAACAAAGACCTGTTCACCTCCTACCAGAGGGTAGGGGAAGGCGAAAAACTCTATATGGGTAACTCATCTGCATCAGAGGTTGCAGGAAAAGGAAAGGTCGGTCTGAAGCTCACATCTGGAAAGACTTTCACATTGAATGAAGTTCTTCATGTTCCAGACATCTGCAAAAATCTTGTTTCTTGTTCTGTTTTAGATGATAAGGGTTTTAAAGTTACAATTGAGTTTGGAAAACTTATAGTAACTAAGGGCAATGATTATGAGGGTAAGGGTTATAAGACTGGGGGTCTATATAAACTTAATGTAACCTGTCCTGAATTGAAATTGAATGATTCTTCTGTTTACATGTGTGTGTCATTGAACGTTTGGCATGGTAGACTTGGTCATGTAAACTATAAATCAATGCATAAACTGGCTAGCGTAGGCTGCATACCCAAATTCACTTTAGATAAAAATCATAAGTGTGAGATTTGCGTAGAATATAAGCATGCTAAGAAATCATTCAATAAGAATGTCCAGAGAAACTCTAAACCCTTAGATTTAATCCACTCAGACCAAGTTATATGAAGTCAGTTCAAACAAGAGGTGGTAAGAAATGGTTTATTACTTTTATAGATGATTGTATGAAGTACAGTCATTTTTACTTACTTAGAGGGAAGGACAATGCCTTAGAAGCCTTACGTGAAGTCGAAAACCAATTGAATACTACCATTAAAACTATTAGGTTTGACCGTGGTGGTGAGTATGAAATTCATGTAGGAGATTTCTGCGAAGAACATGGCATAATACATGAGACTAATGCCCCTTATTCACCTCAATCTAATGGTGTAGCTGAACGTAAGAACCGTACCCTTAAGGATATGATGAATGCCATGTTGATTAGTTCAGGATTACCTTAGAATTTGTGGGGGGAGGCTATCCTCTCAGCCAATTACATCTGAACAGAGTACCCTTTAAAGGATCGGATAAAACTCCATATGAGTTATCGAAAGTTAGAGAACCATCTTATGATTACTTCAAAGTGTGTGGGTGCTTGGCAAAGGTGGGCATCCCTCCTCCTAATAAAAAATAAGATAGGACCCAAAACCGTTGATTGTGTTTTTATAGGGTATCCTGAGCATTCTACTGCTCATAGGTTTATGGTTGTGAGTTCTGAGATTTCTGACATAAGGTTGAATACTATCATGGAGTCTAGGGATGCTGAGTTTTTTGAGAATGTTTTTTGATGAGTGCCAAATATTGCATATTTCTACATCTTATTATTGGAATTTATCTCATCTTTTGTTCTATAACTCTCTATTTTATCCCAAATTCTGTGTTTTCATTGTTTTCAAGAATAAATACTTATACTAATTAATTTTGTGTTTTTAGGTACTAAATAAAGCTTGGATGAATTGAGAAGCTAAAAGAGCATAGGAATATTGGCTAGCGACTACGGAAGAGAGACAACACAAAGCTCCCGGGAGAAGGCCGTGAAGCGCGAAGGAACATCAGGCAAAGAGCTGCGGAAATCCGCTTGCAACTCATTCGCAAGCCGTTTGCAAAGCCTAAATCGTGTCATGGGCTTGGTAGAGAACCCAGATCTAAAACCCAAGATCCAAACCCGTCCCAACCTAAGCCGTCCGATTTTATTTAGTTGCTCAGATCCAGCAGCTCATCTTCCGGGTACATCAATGTTTGATACTCTCGCGCAACACCGTAGCACCTTATATCTCCTCCCTTAATCGACCAGGAGAACACCTTCTTCAATTCTTTCTCTCTTTCACAGAACTATCGACCCTCCTCCATTAACTCCATCTCCTCCTCACCTCTGCACACAACCATAGCCATCATTATCAGCAATTAAACCTTTAACCTCTATCTCTCTCACCCTTATCTTCTTTCTTATCCAGAATAGTAACCCTAGTGATAGACGCATTTATGTGTCTAATTTGTCCTCAATGTTTCATATTGATAGTACTCGTTTTTGTCCTTATTATGGTATTTTGTGTGTTTGTAGGTATTTTTGAGAAATAAACATTTTTCGAAAAATCGGCTCGAAAAATTATGCGGAGCACCCCCGGAGGACATGTGCTATGCGGACTCTCATCTCGGTTAAGGGGCGCCTCAATTACTAAGGGGCACCTCTGTTGGGCACTTGCTATTCTCACCCCCAGTGTCGTTAGGGGGACACCATCTTCATCGTTTGAATGATGGTTTTGGCGGGAAAAAGTTAACAGGTTATGGCAGATTCTTGGTTCGAGCTTTGGGGATGTTTTAGAGCGACTCAATGGCTGAAACTTCTTGGGATGGTTTGTTTGGGCTTAACAGACTTGGTGTATGTATTTGGTTCGACTGAATTTGGTTATATAATCCAAACGAAGAGAACAGAGGTGCGTGTGCAAGGGAGGAGTTATTCACGGGATTACAGTGTAGATACGTGTGTTTGGACGCTGCAGAAGCATGAAGAAGTAAAAAAAGGAAGATTCAGCACTATCAAACACTCGTTGACAGAGTGGGAAGTCAATTCAGGGAAGAAATCTCGTGGCTGGCAAGAAAAATATTTTCCGAGTAAATGAAGATTTTCCGGAGTAATGAGCGAAGATTCTTTTCCCAGTTGAGTATATAAAGGTTGTTTGGGGAGAGTTTGGGACAGTTGAGAGCAACCACAGAGCAATAAAAATCAAGTTAGAGAATTCTGCTGCTGCTCCTGCCATTGAAGAACACGAAGAACATTCAACGCACGGGTGACAGTCGTTTATGCTACAGTGTTTACGACTCACATACGAGGGTCATAATACGGAAGACAGACTTAAAAGCAACAGTAACAGTTTTTGTCGTTATTTGTAACAGTGTTTGCAACACTTATAATCGTTGCAAACACCCGATTTTCATCATTTTCTCCATTTCATCATTGTAAACACACCTTTTTGAGCAATGAAAAAAATCCTTTGAGTGTGTTTTTACCATGCGGAGCTAGAACCCATCATTGGGACGATGGAGGAAGCTGTTTTGCACCCATGTGGTAATTCTATTTAATTCCTTTATGACTATTTGCACTATTATAATTGATTTATGATTTTTCTTGATTATTTGTGAATTCGTTAGATGTCGCATGCTTAGTCTTAGGTACTTTAGATGCGTCATGCTTGTGAATTACATATAATTCTTTATAAAATCTACCTTGGCAAAGAATTAGAGTCGATGTTTGTTATTTTATGAGCTTTAATTGTCCGGAATTAATAGATGAACCGCATGAATGTGAGAATTGGTGGAATCCCGAGTCCCAATAACTCTCTTCATCTTGTGACATAAATTGTATATTTTCTCTATTTTTATTATTTTTCTTTATTAAATCCTAGAATCGATTTCAACAAGTCCGAGTGAACGACAACTCTACTTACCACTATCTAAAATTCGATCAATTTTTGGCGCGTAACGCGGACTTGTGTATAGATTTGTTTTTAGGTTTTATTTTTATTTTTATTATTAAAAAAAAAAATATGAAACTCATACAGAGCTTTTAGTTGGTAGCCTGGCCACAAGCTGGGCTCCAACTCCTCTTTGAATAGCGATACCTAATCTATGAAAAATGAAACTACCCAAACCACTACCAGCGTCATTACAGACTAAACAGTTCTTTAGGCGCTTAAAAAAAAACAAAGTATCTTCACCAAGTTCTCCTAAAGTGGAACATGCTAGAACTCCTAGACCATAACCAAGTGAAGTGCACTTGCCCATGTATTTAGTGCGCTTGCGAGAGATCGCATTAGATATAGCTTTTCCTGGAGCAAAAGAGCGGATACCATCACCAGCAAAAGAGCCCATGTATTTTTATTATTCTTGTTCTTTTTACGCGTTTTGGTATTTCTGTTTGCTTTCAGATTTGGTGTGGAGCGATAGAAAAAGAGAAAGTGCTGAAAAGAAAAGCAAAGCCAAAATAGGAAAGAAAAGAGAGATTCGAACGGAGTGAAGAAGAAAATTTTGTATATAGTGTAATTATTATTTATTTTTTTTTTAAAAACTGTAATTAGGTAATTATTTTTGTAATTTTTATTTTTGGACTTTTTAATTTTTGGACTTTATTTTTGGACTTTTGGACATTATTATTTTTAAAACCCTAAGGAAGGGTTAGTTTAAATATAAACTGCACAGGGAAGGACGACAGTTACGATACTGTCTCGGCCCCTCGGGTTCGTACATGACATAGGAGTTGTGGCCCGAGTCGACCTCAACGGTTCATCCCCCCGTCTGGAACGGGAGGTAAGAATTCTAAACACCCGTGAATCCCCTGTCAGCGGGTTTACTGGATGATTTTGTATGCATATATGTTGAGGTATTGAATACGGCTGCTTTAAATTCCTAGTAAAGGGCAAGGACTGGCCATACAAGATAAGGGTTCGGATTTCATCACCGTTCTCTTCTTGCCCGCCTTAGGAAAACGATACCAAACGCGAACCTAAGCTTAAAATTTTGACTAGAACGAGACCGATAGGGTAACGAGCTTAATAGGAAAGATATTCGAAAAATATTGGTTACTCTTTTAAGCATACTTCGAAGTTCATGATGGTTTCTGTGAGTTGAATGCGTGACTGCGCCGCCTTGTAATGCGGTGAGGCCTTGGATATCAAAGCTCCACGCAGCTTCCCTCGCCTCTATTCAACTAACTTAAACTCGGATTGATTCCAGTGGTTTGCTTAAACTGTGTAATTCCCTTTCGAAGGATTAGAAGCTGGTCTAGAAACAATCTAAGTGGAGCCATCATGCTTTTTGTTTGCTAGAAATCAGTAGGTTTGTTGTGGTCGAGTCAGCCTTGTTTGTGCTTGTGTAGAATTCCCTTGCAGTTAGGATGTCAAACTGGTATTATAATATCCATCACAATCAATATGAATATCCAACTGAACAATATGGTCATCACTCTTTTTATGACCAGAGTGTGAATAGTGGTTGGGAACGCCAACCTTTTGAAGATCGTGGCTCATACCATGGTGAGCCCAATTACTATTCACATGAATACCGGTCATACGAGCAAAATTCTTATAATTCCTCTTCTCTATATGAAGCACGTAGGATACTTGAGTCAACTTGTAAGTTAACTGAGTCAACACGTGAGTTTACTGAGACAACACGTAGGTTAGAGTTAGAGACGGAAGAAAGAATTGCTCAATTACTCTTGATTGCCAATACATTCTTTCCAATATCACCCGTGAAAATGAGGACAATTTTGATAATCAGGATGACGAGGTTAGAATTGGTAACACTACTTGTTTAGATGAGGTTCAACCATTTTCATGTTATTATAATGATGATTATGATGAGGATAGTGTTGATGAAGAATTTGAAATAAATAGGCATAGTGATCAGGAATTGTTACCCTAATTGAGCTTTATAACGATAATATTATTTCTAGTTCAAATCCAAATAATTTTAATAATTATTCACCTATTCAAAAGGATGAGGATTTGACTAGAGATACCCCCGTTTTAGACGATGTAGTATTTCCTTTTGATTACGAAGCCAATGATGGTTTAGAGGAACGAGTATATTTTGAGTCTAGCGATTTAGAAACAATAGACTTAGAAAAAGAAAATGAACTCGTAGAGATGAGTGAGGATGTACCTGACTTAGAAGAATCAATTGACCATTTTCAGGAATCAGATGACCTTGAAATTAGGGAAATTGTGACTAGTCTTTTTAGAGACACTGAAAACTCTAAGTTTGTGGGTGATTATCATTCTCCATGTGCCTTAACTCTTAGGAAGGCCCCTAACTTGGGACTTGACATATGTGCCTCAACCATTTTAAAAGATTATCTTCATACACTTTTTCCTGAACCTAGTTGTGTCCATAAAGAAGTTCAGTTGTTAAGAACCCATCCTCTGGCTGATGTGGTTAACCCATGCTATGATACCACGATTGATTTTGTTTTCCTACCAAATATTTTTCAACCAATTGTGGGAACGTATAAGTTTCAGATGTGTCAATTAATAAGTTTCGAGGCTAAACCTAATTACTTTAGGAGATTAGGGTCGACACATTTGTTAAAGAATGACCACTACTGTGGTCAACGGTGTGAGTCAAGTCTGATTGACTAAGAGGATCCCCAGTTATTCAGGTTATTGTTATGTGCTTCTAAGTTCTTAATTGAGTATTTCCAGACTCTACAACCTGATCTTAAGAATCCTTCTTTTGAGGAAGTCCAGCCCATGAAAACATTTTATTTAGACCCTTTTATAGAGCCTGAACCCGAACCACAACTAGATGTAGTTGTCTTAAACAAAACAATATATAAGGGTGTGTTGGATATCTTCCTGGTCTGTGGCAGTTTCCTCTTCTTCTGGTTAGAACTTTTTGATCCAGACGACCCACAGTTATTCCGGCTGTTGCTATATGATTCTTCGAGGTGACTAATCCTTTCCAATGTCTGGCTGAAGACTTTAAACTTAGCACTTCTTGGGAGGTAACCCATGCTCTTGCAACACGGTAATATCTTTCCTTACTCTTTTCTTCAAGTGGTAATAGTTTCTCATTGTTCATGCTTTTAATTTCATCTTTAGAACATTGAGGACAATGTTAGATTTAAGTTTGGGGGTATGGGAGAAACTTTTTAGTTGCAATAAATAAACTCCAGAGACTAGAAATTTATGCTTATTAAGGTTGGCACTAACTAATCTAAGTGGATGGGAACATCCTGGTTGTAGGAGTTGAGGAACCAATCTGATTAGATGGAAACATCTAGAAGAGTCTATTCATAAAAGCACAGAGCTCAGGTGTTAGAAAAGAAAACATGGTAGTTTCGCCATACCCTCGTGATGGAAACATCGAAAGAAACCTGATCACTTCTTTTTCTTCTTCTTTTTACCATTGCTAGGGTGAAATAGAGTGACTGAGATACTTTAAAAAAAAAAAAATTGAGACCATACCACCAGACCAACCGAAATAAATACAATAAAGTCGACCACTGGTACCCTTGTATATACCAGCTGAGTTGGCCTAGAGTTAGGATTATCGACCACTGGTTCCCTTGTATATGCCAGTATGTTGATATTAGTCCAGACCAACGTCTCGAGTCCATTAGGATAGGTTCACCTTAGTCAACATCATCTACGTTTTCTACATCCATCTTCTTAATCTATCCATGTGATTGGTTGACTCCGGTTTATGATGTCCGAAACTATCCGAGTAGAGCTCTGTCACTTTATATGAATTTTAGTATGCTTGAGTGCAAACTCGTGTACAACAATTGGAATTTCGCATCGGGTACTTCCTCCTATAGTCAATGATTGTATGCAAACCAAGGAGATTCTTTAGTGCCTTCTAAGGTTCTGCGTAGATAGCTAAGTGCAGGTAAAGATTTTGTGGGTACACCTCACGGTAAACCCTCCGGAGACAACACTCCGCCACTAGGGCCACCTAGGGGTTGAAATGATTTTTATTTTTTAGAATAAATTTGCTCGAGGACTAGCAAATAATAAGTTTGGGGGTATTTGATAGACGCATTTATGTGTCTAATTTGTCCTCAATGTTTCATATTGATAGTACTCGTTTTTGTCCTTATTATGGTATTTTGTGTGTTTGTAGGTATTTTTGAGAAATAAACATTTTGGAAAAATCGGCTCGAAAAATTATGTGGAGCACCCAGGAGGACATGTCTTTGTGCGGACTCTCATCTCGGTTAAGGGGCGCCTCAATTACTAAGGGGCACCTCTGTTGGGCACTTGCTATTCGCACCCCCAGTTTGTTAGGGGGACACCATCTTCATCGTTTGAATGATGGTTTTGGCGGGAAAAAGTTAACAGGTTATGGCAGATTCTTGTTCGAGCTTTGGGGATGTTTTAGAGCGACTCAATGGCTGAAACTTCTTGGGATGGTTTGTTTGGGCTTAACACACTTGGTGTATGTATTTGGTTCGACTGAATTTGGCTATATAATCCAAACGAAGAGAACAGAGGTGCGTGTGCAAGGGAGGAGTTATTCACAGGATTATAGTGTGGATACGTGTGTTTGGACGCTGCAGAATCATGAAGAAGTAAAAAAGGGAAGATTCAGCACTATCAAACACTCGTTGACAGAGTGGGAAGTCAATTCAGGGAAGAAATCTCGTGGCTGGCAAGAAAAATATTTTTCGAGTAAATGAAGATTTTCCGGAGTAATGAGCGAAGATTCTTGTCCCATTTGAGTATATAAAGGTTGTTTGGGGAGAGTTTTGGACAGTTGAGAGCAACCACAGAGCAATAAAAATCAAGTTAGAGAATTCTGCTGCTGTTGCTTCCATTGAAGAACACGAAGAACATTCAACATACAGTGACGATCGTTTATGCTACGGTGCTTACGACTCACATACGAGGGTCGTAATACGGAAGACAGACTTAAAAGCAACGATGCCAGTTTTGTCGTTCTTTGTAATGGGTGTTTGCAACATTTATAATCGTTGCAAACACCCGATTTTCATCATTTTCTCCATTTCATCATTGTAAACACACCTTTTTGAGCAATGAAAAAAAATCCTTTGAGTGTGTTTTTACCATGCGGAGCTAGAACCCATCACTGGGACGACGGAGGAAGCTGTTTTGCACCCATGTGGTAATTCTATTTAATTCCTTTATGACTATTTGCACTATTATAATTGATTTATGATTTTTCTTGATTATTTGTGAATTCGTTAGATGTCGCATGCTTAGTCTTAGGTACTTTAGATGCGTCATGCTTGTGAATTACATATAATTATTTATAAAATCTACCTTGGCAAAGAATTAGAGTCGATGTTTGTTATTTTATGAGCTTTAATTGTCCGGAATTAATAGATGAACCGCATGAATGTGAGAATTGGTGGAATCCCGAGTCCCAGTAACTCTCTTCATCTTGTGACATAAATTGTATATTTTCTCTATTTTTATTATTTTTCTTTATTAAATCCTAGAATCGATTTCAACAAGTCTGAGTGAACGAAAACTCTACTTACCACTATCTAAAATTCGATCACCTAGATACTATGTTTGAGAGAGATAGGTAGGGTTATCTTCTACAGTTGAGGAACCTCAAATTAATGGCTTGCAGAGAAGAATTTAAGAGGGGACAACGAATTCAAACACGTTTTCGTGAGTGGGTTGTTATCAATTATCAAATTGAATTCGAATTGGGTGAAGCTTATGTATAAATAGAGAAGGTAGTGTGATGAAACACTCATGCCCGGATTAGCCGGTGCACTAAGGGGTAGTAGTTCATTTTTAGTACTTCTTTATCATGTTCTAAGTTCAATAGCTAGGGTTTAGATGAAGCCCTTGATTGTATGCTAAGATAATCAGTTTTCATGTTATTATTCTTGTTATGCTTAATGGATGTAGGAATGATTTGTTAGCTTTTTGATCGAATGAACCTGTGATAGGTTATACTGTAAGAAGAAAACTTATACTAGGGGTGAGTTAGTGATATTGGTTGATAAATCTTCCATTAGAGACCTCTTTGGAAGAAGATTTGTGCTTCAATTGAATTAGGATTGATAGTTAGCTAATGAACCAAATGAACATGTGATAGGTTGTACTGTAAGAAGACAACTTATACTAGGGGTGATTTAGGGAGATTAAATGATAAATCACTCATTGTAGTCTTGCCTGAAGAGAACAAGAATATAAATTGAGTAAGTATTGAATTAGCATAGGATTAGGATATGGATTCAACCACCCTAGTGCCTCTCATATAATTGTTTACAATCTGTTCTGCATCTTCACTTTACATTCTGCTTTATCATTTGTTTACCACCAAAAATCTGGCCGTATCGGCAAACAAAACCCCCTTGTTGTTACTTTCACATTTGAATCAGTTTAGTTAAAACCATAGTTTCATCTTTACTCCCTCCAAGTCCCTGAGGATCGACCTGTACTTGCACCTTACACAATAAGACATTGTGCACTTACAGTCTATTGTAGGTACTCTTTCTAGACCTACCAAGTTTTTGGCGCCGCTGCCGGGGACTCGGTAGCGGTATAGCTGAAGTTCCATCTTTAATTTACTGAGTTTCAGTTTAATGTTGTATATATGTGTTTAGTTTTCCATCTTCGTGCTGTCATAACTTAGTTTTTAATCCAGCTGTGTATAATTTTCACCTCCTTAGTGTTAGCTATAGTTGCTAAGTTTGTTTCAGTCTGTTTACTATCATTGTCATGTATCTGGTGTGAGTCCTTTGCATTATGTAGTTTTGGTCTGCATCTTAACATTAGCTGTAGTTTCCGTATTTCTGTCATAGTCATTACATCAATGTTTTAAAGTTTGCTACCATCTGTAGCTTTGTTGTAGTGTAGTCTCATATAAATAACTGCATTTTTCTTGTCGGATCTATGTTGTTCTGATTGCATCATAGTTAGTTGCATTATGTATTCTAGATTTTTGTTTGTAACTTTATTAGTTCACAGTAGCATACTGCATTTGTAAGATACAGCATATAGCATCCATAATCTGCAGTTTAGAGTTAGTATTAATTGTAACTTTTTCATTTTCATATATCCCATTCTCTGTAACATAGTTCTCTCTTAGTTTTCTCCTTTGTCCTGTATCTCACCATTTCTGTGAATCCAGGCAAGTTAAGTCATTCATTTGCATTATGTAGCCTAGTTTGCTTGCTTAACCATTTCCTGTCACCATCACCCTGTAAATAATCAGTCCATTCATTCTTGCATTCCATCTGTGTTCCTTTGTCTTATCTCTACAACTCTGGGAACTAAACTTTTTCTGAGCAAACAGGTACTTGTTACACCTCTACAAAAACCAAGGAAAAGAAGGAGAAAGAGGAGCACTACAATCTGTGGTACCTGCAATACTGCTGCAGAAGCAAGGCAAAGGAGGAAAAGAAGCATAACACATTTTTCTGTCGTGTGTATACCCAATCCTGTATTGGCGGTATTTTTCTTGAATACTGATTGTGAATGCTAGTGCTGTCATAGCCAAATACCATGTTTGCTTGACCTGAAATAGTTGCTTGATCACCCAACCCCTGCAATATCTGGAATTTGTGCATGATTCTGTGACACTTCGAGTGAAATTTTTGCTAGCTGAAATTATGTTTCGCTGCACTGAATCTGTGTCTGTTTGAATCTCTGAATCCTTGAATCTGATTATCATTTCCATAAATCCTTGTTCTCCTGGTTTACGCAGTGTTGATTACCAGATCAGTACAACATCTTGGTCATATATTAAGTCAGTGTGCATAATTCATAGGATTAGCTATTGATTCTCGCAAGCATTGCCTAACTTAATTGTTGTATTGCTTGATTATCTAATTGTTGACATGTGAATGGTATGTCTGTATGCTGAGCTGTGGTCGTTTCTTTTCAAACTGGTTGTCTAGATGGTTTGTATCAATACTGCCTATCCGAAATCCCATCTTCAGTTGTCAACACATCTGTCCAGGTTTAGACAATGAGTAGTGCTCTCCATGAGAACATGTACCCCATAAGAACAAGATTGTTATCATGTATCATCCTACCCCAGACTGATGGCCCATTTGAATTGAATGCAAGCATAATACAAATACTTCCGATTTATCGAGGAATTTATTCTGAGAACCCCTATAATCATGTAAGAGAGTTTGAACAAATTTGTCGGACTATGAAACCTGAACATATGTCCGAAGACTCTGAAATTGCGCTTGTTTACATTTCTTTAAAGGAAAGGGCTAAAACATGGTTTACGGTTTGAGACCACAGTCCATCAACACTTGGGACCAACTCACAAGTCAATTTTTCAAAAAATTCTTTCCACATTGTAGGACCATTGTTATTCGTCAAAATATTAATTATTTTGTCCAGTTAGATGAGGAGATTCTTTTTCATTATTTTGAACGGTTTAATGATTTGTAGATTGAGTGTCTACACCATGGCTTTGAGAAGTGGAGACTGGTCGCTATCCTCTATGAGGGACTAGACTTTAAATCTCGATCCATGGTTGAGTCTATGTGTAATGGCGAATTTCTCGATAAAACTGTGAATGATGCATGGTCGTTTTTAGCTGAGATTGCAAACAAAACCCGTCAATGGGAATCCATTATGGAAACTGAAACACTATCACATGATATTGGTGACTCACATGAGTCAGATTCTGATTCCAACTCTGATACAAGCATGAACTGCATGACTAGGAGAGGCAAAGCCCTAGAAAGTCGTAGGAATACAAATGTTGTTATGCCTAATTCATATGTGCAATCTGAACTCCATGTTTGTATGTCGTATGATAGCTCAGACCAATTGATTGAAAATTGTCCTAGATTGCAAAATCCATGTTACAATGATGATGATGATGAATCAAACTTTGAAAATGGTGTGTCCAGTCCCACTCATGCAACTGATGTTGAATATGAACCTAACTTAGAAGTCAATGAATGGACTGAGGACACCGCAACTGTTAACAGGGAAGAGTATGCATATTACTATGATAATGAACCGATGTTAGAAGAGCAAGTTCTTACCAAAGATCCAATTTTGGAGTCACATGACTCTGAAGTGCTAGACCATAGTGTAGAGACCTATACTGATAATGTTCCTTCTAATGTTGATTTTTATCACAATCTAGAATATTTTGGTTGCTGATACAGAACTTGTGCAGTTATCTTGTGACCGAGAGCATGACAAACAACTTGTGTACGACTTAGGGAAGGCTGATTTGTCTAAATACACTATCAATCTCATGCATGAAAATATAGTTGACGTGTCTGTTGCCTTGCCTAGGTCACAATCACAACATGATGTTTCTTTGAAATTGTCTATGCCTGAGAATAAATCTTTTGATGATGATTCTGAATTGGGGCTTGTCAATTTATTCAATTACTGCGAGCATGATACTGTTATTTCTGTTTCTGACTTTGGAAAATCTGAACTACGTTGTGATACTTTCGAACCTGAACCGGCATATAACTTAGGCGCATCTAATTCCCGGCTTTAGTCGCAAACTGATGGTCGTGCAATTTACATGGAGATTGTTCTGCTAGGATATGCTAAACCCAAGTTGTTGACACTTCCAAACCTAGGGCTAGAGTTATGTGCATCTCAAATTCTTTTGGACTTTTTGTCCACTAAATATAATGTTGTTAAGATGTCACATCTAGAATCCCCTCTTGTTCTTTGCCCAGTCCTGAACATGTCAATTTAGGCTTTGGAATTGTGCAGGAAGTACCTCAACATCTGATAATTGTTGATGACTGTCATATCTCTGTAAAATTCAGGTTTGGGGGTGACTCATTTGGTTTGACAGCCTCGCTTAAATTCTTGTCTTGTTATGAATTTGTGTGTCTGTCACTATTCTGCATTCTGTCTTTTGGGTTGATCCTCAACTCTTTAGATTGTTGGTGTATGGTGAATTTTTATTGTATATAATCCAATAGATAATTATATTTACTAGATCTTCTTGTATACACGTGTGCTAATCCAATGTGACATTAACTGAGTTACCGTTAGATTCTAGCCATGAATAATGAAGCCCTTATCTTGCTTTCGCCGATATCCGGTAATCCCTTCCCTTTTCTCTACTCTGCAATGTTCTCATGGTATGTTGTTGTAATTATGCTTATCTTTTGAAACATTGAGGACAATGTTAGATTTAGGTTTGGGGGAGTACTTTGTAAATATTTGCATAAAACCTCCAACTTTTAGAGATTTTAGAGTCACTAGAATGCTTCTAGCTATGTTTACATAGAGAGTCTGACCGAAATAACTGAACTTGGAAGTCTTTGGAGAACACAATCGGGTTTCTTAGTTGTTAGAGCGTTAAAGTTGGATTTAACCATGTTGGTAGGCGAATTAGGTGCTGTAAAGATATTTGGTAGTAGAGTTGTGATCACCCTTAGTGGAGACTACCTATTTTTACATCAAGCGAGGCACCGATCTTTATTTTTTGTGACTATCTAAAAAGTCCTTTTAGAGTGTGTGTCACCGTATGTAAATTCCGGGTAGGAATGGTGAGCTACCCAACTTCGCACCACTTCCAGCACTATTTTTGATCTCTTGAGTGCTAATTATGTCAATCATGAGGATGACGTCTAAATATAAAAACTCCTTCTTGTAGTTTGATTTGCAGTTAGCACCACTATCTCTCTCGACAACATCAACAGATCCATAGAAACACATCATCATCAACGAGCAGAGCGACATCAGAATACATGAAGAAAGTTGAAATAGTCTGAGGTTATGTGCAACAATTCAAGAAAAAGATAACGTCTTATTCAAAAGTGAAGATACAGTACAAAGATCAGATTTCTATACACATTTAAAGACGTATTTACAAGAGCAAAGAAAAGAAAATAAGATGAGAATTAGTGAAGTTTATGAAATCAAGACAATATGAGTTGTGAAGAATTGAGTGATAAAGTCCTTCATCCATGGATTTAGTAGTTTCATTATTTATTTTTTTATCTTGTAAAGCTAAAAAAAAAACGGATAAAAGCTATTGTAGTAGTTTTGTTTAAATAACACCATGGTAAAGAAGAAGAATTTAAGAATAAATTTCAAGCAACAAGGAATTTGAAGAGAAAAAATAGAAATTTTCAAGGTTTTACGAAGTTCAGAAGTTCATCATCAACAGTTGAAGATCTAAGATTGAAGACGTTTCTATGGATGTTGTGAGAGTGGTGTTGATTGCCGATCAGATGTGAAGGTAAGTGAGTACTCCCATCCTTTCTAATGATTGATTTCCTTTCTTAGAGATCATCAGAAAAAGATTCTTATTCCCACAATTTTGTGGAGTCTCTAGAAATTATTTCGGAAGGTTCTCCTTCCCACCATTCAACGTGTGCAGGATTTATCTCTTTATTTCTGTCTGCACACACGAGAGACTAAAAAAAAAAACGGTCTTTTTGAGTGCAATTATCATAAAACCCTATCAGTGAGGCAAAAGTCGAGGCTTGTGATCACTCTCAAACCCGAATTCTTTCATATGGTATGGTTATTTCTCGCTCAACCCTTAAGTATGAGAATGCGTTCTTTGGTAGTTCTAACTTCTTATTACTAGCATGCAGAAACTCTATGTCCTCATAGCTCCTTGGATGCTTAGGACTATGATACGCTCTGAAGTTGGAGAAGGTTTTGTGGGTACACCTATGGTAAACCCTCACGAGACTACAACTCGTCCACTAGGGACACCTAGGGGTTTAAAGGCTTAGTGCATACGCTAAATGCATTCGAGAGACCAGCGACAGTGGTATAGTTAGGATTTCTATTTCACTTGAGGACAAGTAAAATTCAGGTTTGGGGGTATTTGATGAGTGCCAAATATTGCATATTTCTACATCTTATTATTGGCATTTATCTCATCTTTTGTGCTATAACTCTCTATTTTATCCCAAATTCTGTGTTTTTATTGTTTTCAAGAATAAATACTTGTACTAATTAATTTTTTGTTTTTAGGTACTAAATAAAGCTTGGATGAATTGAGAAGCTAAAAGAGCAGAGGAATATTGGCTAGCGACTACGGAAAAGAGACAACACAAAGCTCCCGCGAGAATGCCGTGAAGCGCGAAGGAACATCACGCAAAGAGCTGCGGAAATCCGCTTGCAACTCATTCGCAAGACGTTTGCAAAGCCTAAACCGTGTCATGGGATTGGCAGAGAACCCAGAACTAAAACCCAAGATCCAAACCCGTCCCAACCTAAGCCGACAGATTCTATTTAATTGCTCAGATCCAGCAGCTCATCTTCCGGGTACATCAACGTTTGATACTCTCGCGCAACACCGTATCACCTTATATCTCCTCCCTTAATCGACCAGAAAAACACCTTCTTCAATTATTTCTCTCTTTCACAGAACCATCGACCCTCCTCCATTAATTCCACCACCTCCTCACCTCTGCACACAACCATAACCATCATTATCAGCAATTAAACCTTTAACCTCTATCTCTCTCACCCTTATCTTCTTTCTTATCCAGAATAGTAACCCTAGAAGCTATGTTTGAGAGAGATAGGTTAGGGTTATCTTCTACAGTTGAGGAACCTCAAATTAATGGCTTGCAGAGAAGAATTGAAGAGGGGACAACGAATTCAAACACGTTTTTGTGAGTGGGTTGTTATCAATTATCAAATTGAATTCTAATTGGGTGAAGCTTATGTATAAATAGAGAAGGCAGTGTGATGAAACACTCATGCCCGGATTAGCCTGTGCACCAAGCGGTGGTAGTTCATTTTCAGTACTTCTTTATCATGTTCTAAGTTCAATAATTAGGGTTTAGATGAAGCCCTTGATTGTATGCTAAGATAATCAGTTTTCGTGTTATTATTCTTGCTATGCTTAATGGATGTAGGAATGATTTGTTAGCTTTTTAATCGAATGAACCTGTGATAGGTTGTAATGTAAGAAGACAACTTATACTAGGGGTGAGTTAGTGATATTGGTTGATAAGTCTTCCATTAGAGACCTCTCTGGAAGAAGATTTGTGCTTCAATTGAATTAGGATTGATAGTTATCTAATGAACCAAATGAACCTGTGATAGGTTGTACTGTAAGAAGACAACTTATACTAGGGATGAGTTAGGGAGATTAACTGATAAATCACTCAATATAGTCTTTCCTGAAGAGAACAAGAATATAACTTGAGTAAGTATTGTCTTAGCATAGGATTAGGAGGTGGATTCAACCACCATAGTACCTCTCATATAATTTTTTATAATATGTTATGTACCTTCACTTTACATTCTGCTTTATCATTAGTTTACCACCAAAAATCTGGTCGTATCGGCAAACAAAACCCCCTTGTTGTTACTTTCACATTTGAATCAGTTTAGTAAAAACCATAGTTTAAGCTTTACTCCCTCCAAGTCCCTGAGGATCGACCTGTACTTGCACCTTACACAATAAGACATTGTGCACTTGCAGTTTATTATAGGTACTCTTTCTATACCTACCATTTTCCTTTGAAACGTGATTCTCGAAAGAGATGTTTAGATGATCCCCTAGATGTGCCTTCAACTAGTCAGTTATTACCTTTAGAAAGATGGGCCAGAAGTAGAACCTAGAAGAGGTAAAAGGGTTAGAACTGAGAAAACCTATCCTAGTTGCATTACTTACCTAGCCGAGTCTGATCCTCAGACTTATAGAGAAGCCAAGACTTGTCCTGAAGCTCCATGGTGGAAAGAAGTTTCCATTAATGAAATGGATTCCATTCGAGAAAACGGTACTTTTGAACTTGTAGATTTACCTCCAGGGTCTAAGGCCATAGGTTGTAAATGGATTTTCAAGAGAAAACATAAGATAGATGGAACTGTTGAAAAATACAAGGCTAGGTTGGTAGCTAAAGGCTAAAGACAAATTGAAGGTATAGATTTCTTTGACACCTATTCACCAGTGAGTAAAATTAGCTCCATTAGGATGTTAATTGCTATAGCTTATGTCCATAATCTAGAGCATCAAATGGATGTAAAGACATCGTTTCTTAATGGTGAGTTAGATGAAGAAATTTATATGGAACAACCTGAGGGCTTTGTAGTTAAAGGTTGTGAAAAGAAAGTGTGCAAACTGGTTAAATCTTTGTATGGATTGAAACAAGCACCTAAACAGTGGCATGAGAAATTTGATCATGTGATGATTTCTAGTGGTTTTAGAATTAATGAATCTGATAAGTGTGTTTATACTAAACTTGTCAAGGATGACTGTATGATTGTATGCTTGTATGTTGATGATATGCTTATACTAGGTACAAACATGGATGTTATTAATTCCACTAAGAAACTGTTGAATGAGAACTTTGACATAAAAAACTTAGGCCCTGCTGATGTCATATTAGGGATGAAAATTAAAAAAACTTCTAATGGTTATAGTATGAGTCAGTCTCATTATGTTGAATCCATACTTAAGAAATATAATCAGTGTAACTGTAAACCTTTTTGTACTGTATGATTCTAAGTGTCATATCATGAAGAATAAGGGTGTAGGAGTTAACCAACTTGAATACTCGAGAGTCATAGGAAGTCTGATGTATTTGATGAATTGTACGAGATCAGACATTGCTTATGATATGAGTAGGTTAAGCAGGTATACTTGCAATCCAGGGCAGATGCATTGGGATGCACTTATTAGAGTGCTGAGGTACTTAAAGTTCATAATGACCTTTTGTTTAAATTACGAACGGTACCCTGCCGTCCTTGAGGGATTTTGCGATGCAACTGGATAGGAGACTCATACGAGTCTAAGTCTACGAGTGGATATGTTTTCACTCTAGCAGGTGCGTCTATATCTTCGAAGAGTTCCAAACAGACATGTATAACTTGTTCCACTATGGAGTCGGAGTTTATTGCGTTAGATAAAGCGGAGAGGAGGCCGAATGGCTAAGAAACTTTTAGAAGATATTCCTACGGCATAGGCTGTGCCGGCTATATCTATACATTGTGATGACAAATGCTGCAATAGGTAGAGCTAATAATAGCTTCTACAATGGAAAGTCTATACATATGCGTAGAAGACATGATTATTTGAAAATACTAATCTCAACTTGCGTTATTTCCATAGATTGGACAAGGTCCAAGGAGAATATCGCAGACCCTTTACGAAAGGTTTGTCCAAAGAGATAGTTAGTAAACCATCGAGGGGGATAGGGCTTAGGCTCAATAATTAAACTTTCCATGAAGGATACTCAACCTTGCTGATTGGAGATCCCAAGATTAAGGTTTCGAATGAGACAACTAATTTATGGTGGGTAAAAGTAAACACTATCAGAGAATTTCATTCTCTGTCCCTTCCATATGGTGTTGATGTGATAATGTGGATGCATGTGGAGGATGAATTTTAAATAAGTCTTAATGAGTTCCATAGTTTCAATTTAAGATTGAAGTGGGGTGTAGCAGTAAACACTCTTGATTGGAACTCACCTATCAGAATGAGGAAGTGGGGCCGCTTCCTATGAGAATTGAGCATATTCTCTAGATCATTCGAGAAAAAGGATATGTTCGGGGCCAAATTGGAAAAAACGGCACGAACTTAGCAACACCAGGAGAATATCATGCGTGGTTGTTGTCGCGAATTACACCAAACGCTATCAGTTCAAGACTAGGTTCATTGTTTAGCAAGTAGTTCCGGTAACTTCTCACTAAGTAAGGGTTCAAGACCTCATGGACACCTTTGCCTAAATGGTATTTTCCTTATTACGATTTTTCGTTTTTACCGAGATTTCATTCATGTGGGGGATTGTTTGAGAAAATGAGTTTTATAGTAAAAGATATTTGGTCTTGGTGTGGTTTGATCTAGTGACCTATGGGTCCAAGGATACTTGCTCATTTTATGAGTGAATGAAGTGTTTCTTAGTCCCACATTGTGGAGAACTAAAGGAGAGCTCCACTATATAACCAATTTCATATGGATATATTGTAAAACGTGGGTGGAGCGGGTGGGCAAAAAAATACATGTTTTGTCCCATGCGATATGCGCGTATGCCATGCACCAAGTCCCTTTTCTACAGGGATTTATTTTTGGCGAGTTTTTCTTTAGGAAATTAACTCCAAAATTATTTCTTAAGAGTTTTATTTATGGTAAATTCCTTTTACGTGTTTTACTTGTTTTTGAAGAAAACCAAAACCTAACTTGATTTGCAAGTATTTCATCCTATAAATACAACTCGAAATTCTGTTTTAAAAACACACAAGAAGTAATTATTTTTAATCATCTTCTTCCTTTGTTTGTGCGGCGTTTTACTTTCATCCCTGTTGCTGAGTTCAAGAGTGGGTAACTTGCGTTGTGCTTGTTAGAGCATTGCTCGGTCGAACTCGCATGCGTTGCTATCTCAAGCATGTTTGTCAATGTTAGTGATCAAAACTATAAGTCTTGATTTCTAGCCTATGTAGCTAAAGGTCTCGAACTAGGATAGAAAGTGTAGTTGAGCTTAAGAACTCCATGGAAATCATCATACAAGACGAAGGAATACTCGAGGAATCGGTGGAACTTCATCGACTAAAAGGTATGTGGAGACTTGAACTTATCTGTCACTCAAAAGTCTATTTACTCTATCTCCTACTCTTGAGACAAAATTCGTTTAGACGTATAGACTTTCATTATACACATTTGCTATTTCAATCCGAGTTTAACTCGCCTATCTATTTCTCGAAATATGTGTTAGCAAGCTTTCGCTTTAACCGAATTCATCTTTACCTAGTGACGAAAGTCATGATATGTTTCAATCACTTTGGAAATTGCTCTGACGAAAAATGGTCTGTGAATAACGGCTATTTAACATTCTCTGAGAATATTTCAATGATTGAAATGAGAGTTTAGATTACATAACCATTGGTAGGATATAAGCATTGTTGTGGAAACACATATATGTATAAGTCCTTATTCCTTGAACCAAAGTTTGCAAACTTTGTTGATCAAGAGAAATGGAAGTGGCGCAAGCCAAGTCCGCGAACTAAGTCCGCGAACTGGTGGAAGTTCTCACCCGAGAATTTCTGTTGGAGTTTGTGTACTCCTTCCATGAGCTTAAGTCCGCGAACCCAGTCCGCGAACTTGAGTAGGTTATATCTAAAACCGGTTGTTCTTGAACTAATGTTTTTATAAACTAAGGAATGCTTTTGCAAACCGTGGATATAAAGTTCATGAACCGATTCGAGTGAATCAAACCGTTTTTGCTTCGATTGTGTCTTGTGTAGTTACATAAGATCTAAGCAATTGAAAAACTCTCTAACTAGTTCATTTGAGTCATCTGAACTAGTTATGGTGTAGAAGAACATGGTTGGTATGAGAGTGATCATATGGCTAACCATTTGGTTGACTATTGTTGAACCAGCAAATGTTAATGTTTGGGTAAGGTTCATAAACCCAAAATTGAACATTTTATTTGTATGTAACAAGCTAAGTTTTCGATCCAACGGTTGAGAAATATTAGCTTGAATCTAATCAGGTTTTCATCTAACGATGAATATTGAATGCTTTGTTACCAAGCTAACATTGATTACAACCCCTGATTTGAAAGATTATATAAGGGAAAACTCTAGCAACTGGGAAATCTAATCCCCACACTTTACGTGTGATACTAGTTTGCTAAGCTAGAGTCGATTGTCCTTTAACCTTTGGTTTTATTCTTCTAAAACCAGGTTAACGACTTAAAGACTTCATTGGGATTGTGAATCCAGACCGATACTACTTTTCTTGTAGTTGTGTGATCTGATCTTGTTGTTTATATCGTGCGACTACAATTGAAATAATTGGCTTGAGATTTATATCTCCGATAGGCAATATAGAAAAGAAATCACAAACACTTCGTCTCATCGTTTGTGATTCTTGTAGATGGTGGATTTTCGACAAAGGCTAAAATCGTAAATCCATACTTATATGTATTCCTGATCCAGCAATCAGACGAATATTGAGGCTCATGTCTCTTATCAAAAACATGAAAGCTCATGCCACAAGAATCTCTGACTGAGAATACTGTCTCTCAGAGTATATATGAATATGTAGTCTATCAGCTAAGGCAACGGCATATCTCATGGATACTGAGCAATTTCAGTAACTACTTCTACATAGAATCGAAAGATTAGACGGCTCCTAGACAGCTTGCCTGCTAGTATAGAGCAATAACGTCTTCAGGATGTAAAAATATTTTCCCTGACTATATAAAAGAAAATATGACGCTTCAACAAGCTCAAATCACTCAATTTCTGAATAATTAATGCTCCTAGATGATCATGCTAGTATAGAGCCATTAAATAATTATTCTCGAAATAAATAGATTCATTAACTGAATCCCTGGAAAATATTCAATATTTTCATAATATTTCGTTACTTCAATTTATGGTTCTTCCAAGCAGAATTCCATGGGTTAGTAATAAATATTCAATACACGGGCATTTGGGCTACCTTTGAGTAAGCCCCGACCAAAATGGTGTAAGTGTACTCAACGATGATGCACTAACAATCACCGCATGAACAAGTATTTCAAAATACGACGAGACGATGAACCTATGCAAATAGGAAAGAAAATAATAAAATAATAGTCAAGGCGCTAGGGGACTGGCTCACCGGACGGCCAGTCATGCCGTGACCAGTCCCACGCCCAAATTCTATATTTTATTATTTTCCTTGATCTCATGAAAATCCTTTCATTTGAACAAATATCATTCGTTTTGAAGAAACTCCTCAGTTTCATGGTGTTTCTTTCACACTGAGGAAATAATATAAAATTAGGGAAAATATTGTGGGGCCGTGATTATTGGCCAACCGGCCATGCCTTGATCCCGGCCGGCCCCACACCTCATGGTTCCTCATTATTTTATTATTATTTCCCTAATCTCATGAAAACTCCTTAATCTCATGATATTTCCTTGATCCCATGAAAAATAATATAAATTAGGGAAACCCGTGGGACCGGGCCATAGCCGGCCGGTCATGCCCTAGCTGGCCCCACATGCCCTATTTTATTATTATTATATTTTCATGTTTCCTTAATCCCATGAAATTCCTTGATTTCATGATGTTTCCTTCAAATTATGGGAAAATACACAAAAAATACATAAAATTAAAGAAACTTGTGGGACCGGGTCCAAGCTGTCCGGTCATGCCCTAGCCGGTCCCACAAACCCCTTATTTTATTATTATTATTTTATATTTCCTTGATTTTATGAAATTCCTTGATTTTATGATATTTCCTTCAAATTATGAAAATTCTTTCAAAATTATGAAAATGCCTACAAATCATAAAATAATACATAAAATAAGGGAAAACTCACGGGACCGGGCCCTAGCCGGCCAACCATGCTCAAGCTGGTCCCATACGCCCTTATTTTATTATTATTAATATTTTTGTTTCCTTCATCTCATGGAAACTCTTTGATTGCAACAAAACTTCTTGGTTTCAACAAACTCTTTGGTTTTATCATATTTCCCTAAAATCATGAATATATTATAAAAAATTAGGGAAAACATCGTGGGACCAGGCTCCTTGGCCGGCCGGCCATGCCTTGGCCATAGCCGGTCCCACACTTCATGATTCCTTCATTTTCTATTATTTTCCTTCATCTCATGAAGGTTTTGTGATTTCAAAGAAAAACCACGATTTCTTCATATTTTCTCAAAATGTTGCTCAAACGCACAGAAAAAAATATCAAAATTCTGAAGTGAGATACGGACACTTTGGTGACGTGAGCATGTTACCTTGACTGACCAAGGTTGGCTCTTTGGCTTGCAAGAAGCCGGTCCCACGTATTCTCATGATTTGACCTAATTTGCACAATTGCACGTATTAGGTCCAAAACTCTTCAAACAACTTGGAACTTCATGGAACGATCATCATTTGATCTCATGAACACCAGTCCGTTTCATGACCCCTTGGTCGGTCCCTCATCTCTTCATAATTAATTGGGTTTTATCACCTAAGGTTCGGCGTTATTTTAATAAATGATTAAACCGGCATTTAATCATCCTTTCATCAACAAATTAACTGGTCTTCGGGGAGATCTTGATATTTGCTCACATGAGCACCGGGCACTACATGGTTGACCCATAATCCCATGTAGCCGGTCTCTCCTTTTCTGTGGTTAATTCTCAATAAACCATCAATAAATCATCAATTGATCAAATTAGGGTTTTGAGTCCAAGGTTAATGATTCCAGATTCAAACGCTAATAATTTTACGTTGATCCCGTGATCAACATTTTATTTATCATACTCGGTTCAATTTCCAATATTCTCATTTAAAATTTTATTTGGTCATGCTACCATAATTCATCAAACGAGCAATATTTTCTCAGATGAGCAATACTTGCTCAAATCAAAGAATATTGGTTTAACTATCAATATTCAACAATTCATCGAATGAGCAATATTTGCTCACGTTAACTTATTCACACATCATATCTCTGGCTCAACATACATGTTCAATTCATGAGTCTCAGAACATTTCCAAACCACGTTCAACTCAACAATACAAGGATTCATCGTTCCATGAAGTCATGAAGTCAACAACTGACTAACTAAATACACGTCTTCCTTGCAAACTCCACACTTACACGAGACATCAATCGTGTCACATGGGGGATATTAACTAGGGTTTTGGTCTGGCGGTCTACGGCACGTGTGATCATACACACGGTGAGAATGTGAGCAAGTCGTGCAATCAGTTGAAGGAGTTAACAAAGTAGTGGATGGAAAATAAACCAAGTCTCCGCACGATGAGCAAACTGGTTTTTTCAAACACGATTTCCATTTCCCACTCTTCGATTCCATCAAGCTGTCACACTTCATGGGATCATGATGTCTATAATTCCATCAATATAAATAAATCTCTGAATCATGATTGAAACAAGGACAATCTCAGGTCAAACAGACAACATGAGATTGGCAATCCAACTCTCAACAGAGCAAATTCAATCATTCAGAATTTATCTTATTTTCAGAATACACAACACACCTATAATCTTCGATCACCATTGATCTCACATTTCTCAGCTTCCCTCCTACAGACCGACCCATCCTCTCTTGTGACCGAATTTACCCTCAAACGACCATTGTCTTGGTTTAGGCCGGAGTACTACAGATTAATCTCTCGAATTCAAAGCACTCCCTTCTTGCGGTGCATCTGTGTGAGGTTAAGCATTTCGCTCGGTTCAAGGAGTCTCCTCCGTGCGATCATCTCCTCAATTCCAGTGAAACCGCCGAATTGTTTTTCCCCATCCTGATTGGCTACCACAATGGGAGATCATTCTCTCGGTTACAGATATCAATTCTCACGAAGATGGTCGGTCTCAGATCTAATTTAGTTACGCAAAACTCCAATCAGGGTCTCTGGATTGGCGATGCTCCTCCGGCTCAGCCGAATGATTCCGGTAATATTCGGCATCCATACTTTACTACTCCTTTTTCATCTGTCAATGCATTCGATGGGGAAGTTCCATCACCATCCGAACTGGCACGAAGGCAATAGGTCTTAGAAGGTAACATAAATCGATTGAAGGAAGCAATCGATAATTTATTCAACTGCATGGTGGACTTGACAAGAATCTTAGGAGCTGTAGAGCACCCGCCTCTTGACACCGTTAACGTTAACCCTCAAACCAACAGCTTTACCACTTACGAAAAGCCGGTGGACCAAGAAGTTTCACACCTGATCGAGGGTTTATGTGAGCTTCTACAATTCTCCAGGGATCAACGAACGAGTACATTTAATGCAATCAACCAGATATCGTCAGACATAACCCTGACTCCGTCGTGCCTAGCAGCTGAGGAAACGCCTGTGATGTCTGTCCATTCAATCAACAACATCACTTTCGGAGAAGATCAACAACATCACTTTCGGAAGAAGACCGCATGGCAGACGAAGAACATAATCGAGCCCTGTACGTGACCGGTTTCATCAGAGACTATGAATTCAAGAGAGCCCTTGTTAACACGGGCGCTTCTACAAATATTTTCACTATGAAGACTCTCAAATCAGCCAGGTTCCCACAGAATAAGATTGTCCGGCACCCATCCTAATGACAGGCTTTGAAGTAAGTCAAATCCATACGTACGGATATGCATACATAGATTTGAAGGTGGGGCCTATTCAATCAAAAGTCAAATTCCACGTGATCGAACAAGAGCCATATTATCACATGATACTTGGACGTCCATGGCTCCATGATAATAAGGTGGTTCCTTCAACATACCATCAATGCATGAAGGCTCTACTCAACAACAAGATTGTTCGCATCCCAACTTCATCATCTCATTATGCTCCTGTCTATGATCTGAATTCCTTGAATCTCAAAAGAGCGTCCCTCGAGACTCCAAGAAAGGTTTACAACATTCCACTCCCAAGTTGGAAGACTATTGAAAAGGTCGCTGACAAGCCATCATCCTCAGATGCTAAGGTGATCAAATCATACGCCACACCGAAACGCTTGCCCGTAACGACCGTGGTTTCAACTCCAAGGTCGAACTTCATAACCAGCTACGACGCGTAGGGGAGGGTTATTTATCGCCGACGGGAATATTAGCAATTAATTGGGTAGAACGATGAAAAGTCTCCCCACCTTGATGAATCATGCCAGAACGAACCGTCACTCGAGGAAGAGGTTCGGGATGCCCCACGACAATTACAAGACGGTGCGACTCTACCACCGACGATCTCGAAACAATCAACATTGGGACCGAGGATGATCCAAGGCCGGTCCCTGATCAGCTGTTATTGTCATCAGAGGAACGAGCAGAACCGATAAAGCTATTAAAGAATATCAAGATGTCTTCGCCGGACGTACGAGGAAATGCCCGGTCACGGACAACAAACTAGTCACCCATCACCGCACATCGTTCCTGGCTCCAAAGTGTCAAGCAACCGCCTAGGCAATTTATACGAAGTCGAGGAGCAAATCAAAATCGAGATCCAGAAACTACTAACAGCAGGATTCATCAAGCCTATCCTATATCCAACATGGCTGGCAAATGTTGTTCCTGTCAAGAAGAAAAATGGTCAAATCAGATGCTGTGTTGATTTCAGGAATCTAAATAAATATTTTCCAAAAGATGATTTCCTTTACCCAATATTGATATGCTCGTTGATGCAACCAGTGGTCACGGTATGTTCTCATTTATGGATGGTTACAGCGGATACAACCAGATCAAGATGTACGAACACGATGCTAACAAGACTGCGTTCCGTACTCCTATCGGGAATTTTCACTACACTGTGATGCCCTTCGGATTAAAGAATGCCGGTGCTACTTATCAACGAGCCATGACTGCTATATTCCACGACATGATGCATAAGCAAGTGGAAGACTATGTCGATGATGTGGTGGTAAAATCGAAAACTCGAGCATCTCACTTCGAAGTCCTGAGAAAAGTCTTTGGAAGATGCAGAGAATGCAAATTAAAGATGAACCTTTGAAGTGTGCATTTGCTGTCTCCTCTGGGAAATTTCTAGGATTCCTGGTCACAGCAGAGGGAATCAAAGTCGATCCAGATAAGACGAAAGCTATTACTACCATGCCTCATCCACGCACTGTGAAAGAACTCCAGAGTTTCATGGGCAAGGTAAATTATATCCGACGCTTCATTCCCGGATTGGCTCAACTCGTTGCTTCGTGTACCCCCTTACCGAAGAAAGTAGCAAGTTTTATATGGACGACCGTTCAACAAGAAGCTTTCCAGAAGATACAACAGATACTGTTATCACCTGCTGTCATGAAGTCTCCGGTGCAAGGACGACCACTAATACTTTACACATCTTCTAGTGATGTCGCTATCGGAGCACTCCTGGCTCAAGAAGATGACGAAGGCATCGAACGACCAATCTACTACTTCAGTCGTACAATGCGAGATGCTCAACTCCGGTATCCAAAGGCTGAGAGGGATTGTCTGGCATTAGTGCATGCAATTCAGAAATTCAGGCACTATTTACTATCCAGCAGATCGTGCTTGTTTCCAAAGCTGACCCTATAAAGTTTCTACTATCAAAGCCAGCCTTGATAGGAAGACCAGCAAAATGGCTACTCCAAATGTCAGAATTTGACATAGCATGCACACCGCCTAAAGCAATCAAAGGCCAAGCAGTCGCAGACTTGCTCGCTGCTTTTCCAGGAGAGGATGCAACAATATTACATGAAGATGTGCCTGGTGAATTTCCAGATATCCTAGCTGTTAAAGAAGAGACGTGGCTTTTATACTTTGATGGTTCTGCCACCCCTAGCAACGACACTGGAGGAGAAGGCATAGTGTTAGTCTCTCCATCCGGCGAAGTCTCCTCACATTCATTCAAGCTGGATTTCCACTGCACCAACAATTCATCAGAATACGAAGCCTCCTTACTAGGATTGTCCCTGGCCAAGCAAGCAGGAGAAACACACCTCGAGATAAGGGGAGATTCAAAACTACTGGTCAATCAAATGAATGGAACATACTCCCTTAAATAAATCACACTTGCTCCGTTCAGGACTGAAGCTCAACGGCTTTTAACCTACTTTGCTGATGCAACGATTGTCCATACTGGACGAACCAACAATAGGCATGCTGACTGCCTGGAACTCTCGCTTCTAAGCTGCAATTTGAAGGAGCAGAGAAAACAGTCATTGTACAAAGGCGTACTGTTTCATCCATATGGCTCGCTCAAGTCGAAGATATTCAAGCAGATGATTGGAGAACACCTATTATTCACGAATTGAGCAGTTCTCTTTCAGAAGGGAAAGTCAATCTCAAGGAATTGAAGAATTATTTCTTACTTCATGGAGCGTTATACTATCGAAACTATGATGGGTCATTATCACGATGCCTTGGAAATGACGAAGCGGACGAACAACTCAAGCGCATACATGAAGAAACATGCGGACAGACACTGGTGGTAACACTATGCAGAAAGCTTCAAAGAATGGGATACTATTGGCCTTCCATGGAAGCTCAATCAAGAATTCTGCAAAAGTCATGTCCCAATTGTCAGACGCCTCCTCATCACTTAGAAGCTCTGACAGCCCATCACACTGGGGACTGGAGGGAATCTTATATCAAATATCTCCGGGAAAATGAATTACCGTCAGAAAAGAAAGAAACCATCAAAATTATTCAAAGGGATAAGAGATTTGTCTTTCTTGATGGAATCCTATACCGCAAAAGCTTTGGTGGAAACTTGCTAAGATGCTTAGCCGAGTATGAAATCCCAACGATTTTAAAAGAGATGCATGATGGAGAACATCAAGGAAAAAGGAAATTATTTCTCCAGATTCATGAGAAATATTATTGGCCAACCATGGAAGACGATGCAGCTGCACAAGTTCAAAGGTGTCATCAATGCCAAGTCCATGGTAACCTCATTCACACTCCCCGTCTTCCATTGAATTCTGTGAATAGTCCATGGCCTTTCTATAGCTGGGGACTGGATATCATCGGGAAAATCAATCCAGCATCTTCGAAGCAGTATGAATACATCATCACTGCAACCGAGTATTTTACCAAATGGGTTGAAGCTATTCCTCTTCGAAGCACCACTGGATTCACAATTGCAGCCTTCATCAAAGAATACATAATATGCAGATTCGGCGTTCCCAAACACATTGTCGCTGATAATGGGATTCCTTTTGCCAACAAGCACGTGACATAATTGCTCGAGGAATACGACATCAAACAAGTTTTCTCCATGCCGTATTATACCCAAGGAAACGGACAAGCAGAGAGTACCAACAAAACTTTGATCCGGATTCTCAGCCGAACAGTCCATGATAATCCTCGAACCTGGCATGAACAGTTACCTATGGCTTTATGGGCTTATCGAACCACGCCAAGGAGTTCAATCGGGACTTCACCATATTCTCTTGTCTATGGGGCCGACGCCATACTGCCGGAAAAAATCAAAATTCCTTCAACACGGATTGCAACATCAAGTGGAATACGATGGGATGAGGCCGAAGTGTCCAACTCAAGAGTTGCTGAACTAGACATGCTCGAGTCGAAGCGGGCTAAGGTGGAAAAATATGTAAAAGTCTACAAACAAAGAATATCTAGAGCCTACAACAAAATGGTAAGACCTCGAACATTTCAAGTAGGAGATCTGGTATTAAAGACTGCAAAGCATATTTAACAAGACATGTCCGCTCACAAGTTCTCTCCGAAATGGGAAGGACCATATGTAGTTATCAAAGCAGTATCCAGCGGATATTACAAAATCTTAAAGATTGATGGAAGAGTGGAAGGAAATATAATCAATGGTAAATGGCTCAAAGCATATTACGTCTGATCCATGGAAAATAATTATCTTTTCACCATTTCATCATTTCAAAGCATTTTTCAGAATGTAATTTATGTTCCTCCAAAGAGCGTGCAAAATGCTCCTTTGTTCATTAAACATTTCATGAATGAACAAAATTTCCTCATAACATGATCAATTATTCCACCTAACTTAAACTTAAACCTATTCAAAAACAACCATTATAAATGCTCACTCGCAGCAAACCATCCAAAGAGTGGATAATCCATATAAGAAACTTTGTCAAGTTTCTTTTGAAAGATCTGGTCTTTGCCTTCAAATCCTCAACTGACTTCTCGACCCTGGCTGATTCCAGAGCCAGTATCTTCTCCTCCTCCAATAAAGCAGTGGTCATGGAAATTACATCAACAGCCTCCGCCGCCTTATGAATCTTGATTATCTCAAGTCGACAACGAAGCCAGCTCACATTAAATCGCAATATCTCACAGTTTGAGATCATCTCATCCCATTTATGCAGCTCATGGTTCTTGACATCTCATGAAGTGCATCTGGTTCATTTCCTCAATGATCGACAACATCCCAGCTACCGTGGTTAAAAGGGTTGGAAGAAAGCCTTTCCATACTTCTGTAGTGGCAATGTGGCCATACTTCTTCCAGATCTTAGTATACAGAGGCGCATGACATTTGGGAATGACGAATCCGCCAACCACTTCATAGTCCGGGAAAGTATTGATCAAAGGGGCTTCAAATGAGAGTCCAGCTGTGGGATATTCACGAGCATGAACACTGTCTCCTATCTCCACGGATTCTACAAAATCTTCACCGACCCGGTCATGTTATCTTCAACCTCTACTACAGTCACAGACTTTCCGCTCCTTCTTCGTCTGGCATCGACAACAACACGAACATCCGCCTGCGACGAAACGAAGGAGTATTTAATTTCACCAAAATAGAGCACAATGGAATCTTAAGAGTTATAAGATTACTTATAGATGATCCAGCCTCAACACGAGCTGACCTATACCGGACAGGAGCTCTAACGGTTCGCTTGGGCCTCGAAATATGAGAAGAAGGATTCTTCTGATTATCATGCAATAAATTATTTTCTTATGATCAATAATCTTGATCAGACAAAGATGAAAAAGAGATACAACTTACTGAAATGGACGCTGCTATTTCATGCTTCGACTGAGGATCATCTTGAGAAGAAATACTACTACTTGACATAGCGACAACAAGGTATGATCAAGAATTCTCTGCACGATGAAACTGACTCAGTAATGGAAGAAATATTTGCATAGATGATAGACTCAAAGTCTTGAAGATATATATTAGACACGGTGGAGGTTTATTTTCTGCGAATAGTCAATTCAGTTACGATTTTCACTAAACCCTGAGTTTTTGACACTGAAGATGCGGAGGAAAATAACGCACTAGGTATTGACAATGACATAGTCAAAGAAAAGCCACACGGCTTTGTACGTGTCATGTGTTTCTTAACCGTGCTATGCTACTTATCATAAGACGAAGATCATCGAAAGAGATCATGATGGATTTAAGCGCATGGACATTGGTTCATTTCATTCGATCGGAAGGAATCAACATTAGTAAAGTGTTTATTCAGAAGAAAACCTTAACTCTGAAGCAAAGCCATTCAAATCATCGAAGAAATGTCTACTGCGAAGCCTAAAGAACATTCAAATGTTTAAAAAAGAAAAGAAAATGGGAATAAAGCTACTCGTCGGACTCATCCGAATTATCAGATTCGTCATCATTGTCTGAGTCATCAGAGTTGTCATCACTATCTTCCTCTTCGTCAGAATCAGCGTCGATGAAGTTCGGATAAGCATCAAGATCATCATCTGAGTCCGAGTCCTCTTCCCTTCAGCTTCGGCTTCAATTTTATTCATGGTCTTCCGGAACTCTCTTTCATATCGATCAGGATTAATCTTGCGCTCTGCTAACTCCCATGTAATTTCTTCTTCAGAAGCACCAGCATCAGAGTCAGAAGGCACCCCGTCCAAGAATTGACGTCTCTCCTCAGCCCTTTGTATTCTGCGCCGGATTCGATCCTTTTCACGCAGACGAGCCTCTTTTTCATCGTCCTCAGCTTTTCTTTTCCTAAGTTCAGCAAAAGTGACCCTCCGCTTATTTAAGGGTACGCTAGGCTTCGCTCCCTCATCATGAGTAGCCCTAGATTTCGATTTCACTACAGGAGCTTTGGAATCCTCATCAGAAGAGCTAGAAGAAGAAGAGGAATACCAATAATCGTAATCGCTGTTGCTGGTAGTTGACATTTTTGGAATCAGAAGCACAAAAAATTACAAACATGCAAATAGATCCATTGGAATAAACGGTAACTCTTAACTATTACCTTTTATGCTTCCACTAACGATAGTAATAGTAATGCTAGAGTTAACACCTCAAAATCGTTCGTTTCTTCGAAACCTACAAAAACGAACAAAACTAAGATTTTCATAAAATCATGAACATTTCTACTATGTGAACATTCACCCTGGAATCATGAAAACTAAAATATTATTTCATCATAAATAATTGTTTATTCTGAAAATTACTCAAAATCAAACTTGGGTTTTGAAAATATATGTTTACAAAAAACGGGAACAATACCTCACGTTCTCGTCTTGTGAGTCACAACTCACGCAAAAAAAAAAGAAAAAAAAAATTTACGCACCTGGTCGGCGCCGGCCGGAAACTGGCCGGACGGTGATCGGACGACGACGGCGGATGGTGGTGCTCCGGCAAAATTTTTTCTCTCTTCCTGTTGCTGGCGTGAGGTGATGGAGAGGTGATGAAGATATAGGTCGTGGGAAATTAAAGAAAAAAAGGGATTAATTCCTTTTATATCAAATTTTATTTCCAAAACCTAATTTTCTAAGGATTTCCGGGGACCGGCCCGCGAATCCTAAACGACCAAGGTCTCGTCATCAAAATCAGCTGCTCAATACCAATTTATGCTCATTAAGCGATGATTTATCATTCCGCTAGAATCTTCATTCAAGTCGTGGTTTGCTCGTACTATCAAAAATCTGGTAAGGACTCATCTAAATGACTAAGTTCAATTGCTTATATTGTTTGTGACCGGAAAATCACCATTCGGTCTAATCGAGGAACATGACTTGTCCCTCACTAGCGGGGGACTTAATGTAGATGGTGGATTTTCGACAAAGACTAAAATCGTAAACCCATACTTATACGTATTCCTGATCCAGCAATCAGACGAATATTGAGGCTCATGTCTCTTATCAAAAACATGAAAGCTCATGCCACAAGAATCTCTGACTGAGAATACTGTCTCTCAGAGTATATATGAATATGTAGTCTCTCATCTGAGGCAACGACATATCTCATGGATACTGAGCAATTTCAGTAACTACTTCTACATAGAATCGAAAGATTAGACGGCTCCTAGACAACTTGTCTGCTAGTATAGAGCAATAACGTCTTCAGGATGTAACAATATTTTCCCTGACTATATGAAAGAAAATATGACGCTTCAACAAGCTCAAATCACTCAATTTATGAATAATTAATGCTCCTAGATGATCATGCTAGTATAGAGCCATTAATTAATTATTCTCGAAATAAATAGATTCATTAATCGAATCTCGGAAAATATTCAATATTTTCATAATATTTCGTACTTCAATTTATGGTTCTTCCCAATGAGAATTCCATGGGTTAGTAATAAATATTCAATACACGGGCATTTGAGCTACCTTTGAGTAAGCCCCGACCAAAATGGTGTAAGTGTACTCAACGATGATGCACTAACAATCACCGCACGAACAAGTATTTCAAAATACGACAAGACGATGAACCTATGCAAATAGGAAAGAAAATAATAAAATAATAGTCAAGGCGCTAGGGGACTGGCTCACCGGCCGGCCAGTCATGCCGTGACCAGTCCCACGCCCAAATTCTATATTTTATTATTTTCATTGATCTCATGAAATCCTTTCATTTGAACAAATATCCTTCGTTTTGAAGAAACTCCTCAGTTTCATGGTGTTTCCTTCACACTGAGGAAATAATATAAAATTAGGGAAAATATTGTGGGGCCGTGATTATTGGCCAACCGTCCATGCCTTGATCCCGTGGCCCCCACACCTCATGGTTCCTCATTATTTTATTATTATTTCCCTAATCTCATGAAAACTCCTTAATCTCATGATATTTCCTTGATCCCATGAAAAATAATATAAAATTAGGGAAACCCGTGGGACCGGGCCATAGCCGGCCGATCATGCCCTAGCTGGCCCCACACGCCCTATTTTATTATTATTATATTTTTCATGTTTCGTTAATCCCATGAAATTCCTTGATTTCATGATGTTTCCTTCAAATTATGAAATTCCTTCAAAATATGGGAAAATACACAAAAAAATACATAAAATGAAGGAAACTTGTGGGACCGGGCCCAAGCTGGTCGGTCATGCCCTAGCCGGTCCCACAAACTCCTTATTTTATTATTATTTTTTTATATTTCCTTGATTTTATGAAATTCCTTGATTTCATGATATTTCCTTCAAATTATGAAAATTCTTTCAAAATTATGAAAATCCCTTCAAATCACGAAATAATACATAAAATAAGGGAAAACTCACGGGACCGGGCCCTAGCCGACCAACCATGCTCAAGACGGTCCCACACGCCCTTATTTTATTATTATTAATATTTTTGTTTCCTTCATCTCATGGAAACTCTTTGATTTCAACAAAACTCCTTGGTTTCAACAAACTCTTTGGTTTTATCATATTTCCCTAAAATCATGAATATATTATTAAAAAATTAGGGAAAACACCGTGGGACCAGGCTCCTTGGCCGGCCGGCCATGCCTTGGCCATAGCTGGTCCCACACTTCATGATTCCCTCATTTTCTATTATTTTCCTTCATCTCATTAAGGTTTTGACGGTTTCAGCAAAAACCCTGATTTCTTCATATTTTCTCAAAATGTTGCTCAAACGCACACCAGAAAATATCAAAATTCTCAGAATTAAGATACGGACACTTTGGTGACGTGAGCATGTTACCTTGACCGACCAAAGTTGGCTCTTTGGCTCGCAAGAAGCCGGTCCCACGTATTCTCATGATTTGACCTAATTTGCACAATTGCACGTATTAGGTCCAAAACTCTTCCAAACAACTTGGAACTTCATGGAACGATCATCATTTGATCCCGTGAGCACCCAGGGCCGGTTTCATGACCCCTTGGTCGGTCCCTCATCTCTTCATAATTATTGGGTTTTATCACCTAAGGTTCAGCGTTATTTTAATAAATGATTAAACCAGCATTTAATCATCCTTTCATCAACAAATTAACCGGTCTTCAGGAGATCTTGATATTTGCTCACGTGAGCATCTGGGTACTACATGGTTGACCCATAATCCCATGTAGCCGGTCCCTCATTTTTTGTGGTTAATTCTCAATAAACCCATCAATAAATCATCAATTGATCAAATTAGGGTTTTGAGTCCAAGGTCAGACGCTAATAATTTTACGTTGATCATGTGATCAACATTTTATTTATCATACTCGGTTCAATTGCCAGTATTCTGATTTAATATTTTATTTGGTCATGCTACCATAATTCATCAAACGAGCAATATTTGCTCAGATGAGCAATACTTGCTCAAATCAAAGAATATTGGTTCAACTATCAATATTCAACAATTCATCGAATGAGAAATATTTGCTCACGTTAACTTATTCACACATCATATCTGTCTCAACATACATGTTCAATTCATGAGTCTCAGAACATTTCCAAACCACGTTCGACTCAACAATACAAGGACTCATCGTCCCATGAAGTCATGAAGTCAACAACTGACTAACTAAATACACGTATGCATGCCTTGCAGACTCCACACTTACACGAGACATCAATTGTGTCACATGGGGGGATATTAACTAGGGTTTTGGTCTGGCGGTCAACGGCACGTGTGATCATACACACGATGAGAATGTGAGCAAGTAGTGCAATCAGTTGAAGGAGTTAACAAAGTAGTGGATGGAAAATAAACCAAGTCTCCGCACGATGAGCAACTGGTTTCAAACACGATTTCCATTTCCCCACTCTTCGATTCCATCAACTGTCACACTTCATGGGATCATGGTGTCTATAATTCCAGTAATATAAATAAATCTCTGAATCATGATTGAAACAAGGACAATCTCAGGTCAAACAGACAACACGAGATTAGCAATCCAACTCTCAACAGAGCAAATTCAATCATTCGTAATTTATCTTATTTTCGATCAATACACAATACACCTACAATCTTCGATCACCATTGATCTCACACATTTCTCGCCCTTCCCTCCTGCTGCACTCGACCCATCCTCTCTTGTGACCGAATTTACTCCGGAACGACCATTGTCTTGGTTTAGGCCGAGTACTACAGATTGATCTCTCGAATTCAAAGCATTTCCCTTTTGCGGTGCATCCGTGTGAGGTTAAGCATTTCGCTCGGTTCAAGGAGTCTCCTCCGTGCGATCATCTCCTCAATTCCGTAAAAACCAGCGAATCGTTTTTCCCCATCTACAATTCCGCAATATCTATTTTCGCTGCGTCGATTAAGATTTTTATGAGGTGATCAATAATACTAGGCTGTTCTTCGGGAATATAAGTCCGGGTTATTGATTGGTTCCTATTCACCATGATTTATCAAAAGACGGAACAAAACTCATAGGTTTATTCGTGGGGAGACGGATTTATCTATTCATGTAGATTTTTTACGTGTGATACTGATTTGTTTATTAAAGTCTTCGACTTTGGGTCGTAGCAACTCTTAGTTGTGGGTGAGACCAGCCTAAGGGAATCAAGTACGTAGCATCCCTGGGATCGGAGGCGTAGGAGCATAACCGTACCTTGGATCGGTATGAGATTGATTGGGGTTCAACTACAGTCCCAGACCAAAGTTAATTTGGAGTAGGCTAGAGTCTCAGCGGCTTAATACGGTGTGTGTTTAATCTGGACTAGGTCCCAGGGTTTTTCTGCATTTGCGGTTTCCTCGTTAACAAAATCCTGGTGTCTGTGTTATTTCTATTCCGCATTATATTTGTTTATATAATTGAAATATCACATGTTGTGCGTTGTTCAATCAATTAGAATATCCGACCTTTTGGGTTGTTGATTTAAATTGATTGACACTTGGATATTGGTCTTTGGTACCATCCAAGTTATCTCTCTTTGATAAAGACTTCATGATTTCTATTTTCTTGAGTAAAGATCAAATCGAGAGATTGAGATATAAACTCTTTGATATACTTTTTATCTAGATTGACTCTGACTGTATAGTTGATTCTCTAGAAAGTATATTGGAGTTTGTCCATATAGATTGTTAATCGAAATATCGGGTGTGGTTGTTAGACCCCCGCTTTTTCAGTGCTAACTCAAGTTATATCGGGCAGTCTTATCCTGGACACATCTTCGCTGTGAGGGGTTTAGCATTACTCAACTCGAGTATACCCGCGAACTAATATGTTAAGGACAACTTGTTGAACTTGTGATTCTGCCCTCGTCAAGTTGATTCGGTAGAGTTGTTTCGGATTATTTCTTTACATATTAGTTTTTTGATACATCTAACGTGATGTTTGTTGTTGCAAGATTACAACAGGTGATTCTCGTTGTTGTTGATGACGAGCTATGCTTTAGTGCTGGCAGTAAACAAGAGATGATGGAGTCGTGGATGGAAGATGCAGAAATGATGGAGCTCAGGTGATCGTAATGGTTGTTGCTCGACAGGATAATGATAATAAAGCTCGAGTCTGTGGTGCAAATAAGGAAAAGCTGGAGTTTGGAGTAATGGCAGTGACTCGAGTTGTTGTTGGTGCTTGCCGAAAATGATCTCGGGAAGAGAGGAAGTTATGATGTTGCTTCTATTTCAGCGTATGCTGGCTGAGGGATCACTCGATTATTGAGGCTGATGGTAACTGGTTGATAGAAGCTTGAGTTAGGGTTTGAGGCATCGGTGATGGGAATGCTGGCAGAGACAATGGAGAGTATGGTACTGCTGTTGCCATGGAGTAATATTGCTGATGAGAGTTAAACTTTGAAGTTGTAGCTGTATCGTTGAATGATGGATGAGTTCAAGAAAAGAAGATGAAACCGAGATCAGTAGCTATTAACGAGCAGAATGAAGATGATCATCATGATCACGACAGCGAAGGATCGATGGAACGAGACCGGTGATTGGTGCAGCTGTGGTTACGACGGTGATTCAGGGAGTAATACCGAGACTTCTTATGATGCTGCCATTTTAATAGGAGGCGATGATGGGAGAATGAGGTGCTGGAGTTGGTTATCACTAGTGTTGGCAGAGAAGTATCGGGGTTGAGTCTGGTTGATGATGATGGCTGTTTCCATTAATAGGGACCTAGCAGTTCAGGGAATGGTCGTGTTGTACGTAATGATGCAGATAGCTAATGGTGATGGCAGTGCGAAGATGGAGGAAAGCTCGAGAACAAGATGGAGTATTTGGAGCAGTGGTTCAGTGATGCTGTAGACGAAGAAGGAATATATATATATATATGGACTGAACGTTCGAGTTTGCTGCGAATATAAGAGATCGAGATGGAATGCAGTCGAGTTTATACGGACGACAAATGGAAGAGGAATGGAAAACTGAAGTTGAATGCTCAGAGAAGTGGATGTTTTTCACGTATATCCTGGTATACGTGGGTGTGCTTATTAAGTTTAGGAAAATCCAGTAGAATGGATTTTTCACGGAAGGATAAGATGTCGAGGAGAATGAGAAACGAAAACTGAAATCCAGGGGAAAAATAATTTCACGGTAGCATGAGTAGCCGTGATTCGACGGAGGAAAGATTATAATCCAGGGCAAATTTGTTTTCACGGACAGATGTATATCCGAGGGAAAGTCTGCAGCAAAGGAGATTAGGCTATCAGTTTCAGCAAACTGATAATTAAGCCATTGAACTAGGAAATGGGCTGGACTTTTATGGTAACCGGTGTTCCACTCAGGCTGTGTGTATTTTTGTCACGACCAAGACTTGGGTGTGAGCTTATTTTGGAATGTAGGCTAGGTTTTGTCAACCAACTTTACACGGGATTTGGAGCACGGGCACTTCTACAACTTGGAGAATATAAAAGAGAACTTTTCATATATCTCACATCATATCTCATCTCATATTATACTTTTGTTCTTCATAAAATATTCCAGGGTTTACCCCTTTGCGGGGAAACCGGGTAATTGTGTAATCATGAGAAGCTAAACCTTTGTTGATTAAGGATGAATTCAATGTTCTAGCGTGAAGCTTTATTAGTTATATAAATCTATTCGGAGTTATAATCACATAACGTTTGTTTCACTATTTCTAAGGTTTATGATTGATTAATTAGATTATTTGGAGTGCACGCTGGATTAATTTATTGATCATTCTATTGCTAGTAAAGGGTTAGGATATCCGTGTAATTATTGAATAATCCTTACAAAAGTAGAGAACGTGAGACCTCGTTGAGGGATTCTGTGGAGCAATCGTGTGTGAAGACAACACTAGTAAGTGGACCTTGCGCTAAGAGTCAAACTGCTAGGATCAACCTAAGTTCACATAACTTAAAGCTTCCGTTGGGTTACACCTTGAGTGCGCTACTACTTGGTGGCTCAGTTGGATAAAACTTGATATGCGAGCGCTTCGGTATCCGATTACAAGAGGAACTTTGGGGATAACACTGCTCTAGATGCTTTCCTACGGTTGGTGATGAATGGTTCTAACGAAGATAGATAAGTATACTATTGAGTCAACGTTTGGTAACGGCAAAGGACTCCTTGATCATCCCTTTCATCTTACTCTTTTTTATTATCTTTTTATTTAATTTATAAACCAACCCCATTTTTACTTTGTTTTGCTATCTAAATAACATATCAATTACATGACTCATGGGGAACGATCCTTACTACCGTTATATTACCAGTTAATTAGTGGGAAATATCTTGATTAATTTGTTGTGGTTACGACACACATCAAATTTTGGCGCCGCTACCGGGGAGCAGTTGCTAATTGATTTGTTATTTGTTATTTGTTTAGCTTGTTTTTGTTTTTGATTTTCTATTTATTGTAAGTCGTCATGTTTCCTTACGGAAATAACATGTACGGAGCACAAAATCAGATATATGACAGTGGTAATCGATATGGATTTCAATCTCATAACAACTACCAACCATCCTATATGGGTATAATCCAAACCAATCTTTTGTTATGATCAATATCCCGCTGAACCTTATGGATATTCGAATACATGTCAACAACCTTATGACGGGTATGTAAGTGAAAAATCACAAGGATGGAAGGATAGTTATGTTTCTGATCAATTGTTTTCTAGTAATGTGCAGATGACAGAGAGTTTTGAACTCAAAACTTATGATAGTGTAACCAAACCCACTCCTATTGCTCATATTTCACATATTCAAATGGAAGAGTTGCGGTCTAGGTATTCTATTGTGAGTAATGATAGAAAACGTGTAAACATCAGAAAAATTTATTAGAGATACAATAAACTGTAAGAAGATGGAGCATCAGAGGAGAATCTTCAAGAAATTGAAAGGGCCATAAAAATGGAATTCCAGTATCGTTGGGATAGTGAAGATTATGAGGTTGACGAAGATTCTGATGAGGATGAGCAACCTTTAGAAAGTTCTTGCAATAATGGTAATGTTTTTCCAACTCCGGATCATTATAACGATCACTCGCCTATTCAAACGGAGGAGAATGGATATGACATAATCGTTGTTATAAATGGTGTAACGTACTCAAACAATGATTTTAAGATTTGCACCAATGAACTAGAATTCCTAGGAGAGGATTCCGATTCCGATGATGAAATTGTTGAAGAAATTGAGATTAAGAATGAAAACAAATTGATTGAATACGTGGAAGACCCAATTGAGTTTGTCAAGGAATATAATGATGCTGAGATTTCGGTTGAAGCAGAAATTAAAAGTTCGATAGAGGGCCACAATATACTTGAGGAAAATAATTCAATAGAGATAAAAGATGAGGATCCGATACAAGATTTGTCTAATCCTTTTCATAATTCTATATTTATTGATCCTTTCCATCCAATTGAAGTAGATTCTCAAAGAGTTGTTAACCCAGCTTTTAGGAAAATACCTCACTTAGGATTGGAGTTGTGTGCTTCCAAAGTTTTAACGGATTATTTTGCTTCTAAGTATCCACCACTTGATGTGTTTGATTCTAGTATTGTGCAGGTTCACAAGCTGAAGAACCTTTTGAAGTTCTCGAATTCTATGTTCTTTATCCACTTCCGGGTGTAGAAAGGACTAAGTGTGGGGGAAACTTCAATAAAGTGATAGATTCAATATTTATATCTTGTGCTAATATTTTCATGAAGCTGTTATTGGAATTGCAGATTATTGTTTGGAAGGACTACCAAATTTTCAGATTGTTGGTGTATGGTCGATAACGAGAAGGTCAGGCTGAGGACGTTAAACCAAGCGCTAAATGGGAGGCAACCCATAGGTTTTGTATCTTAAACCCTTTTATTTTATTTTTGTTTCATATCATATTTGCATCCCCATGTTTAATTTCATTGAGTCTATAATCTATTTTAGAAGAAAATTATGACGAATACCTTTTCGTCAGAAAAATTCAGACTGCACGTAGTTCAGTCCAGAGACCATAACTGTTAGACCGTTTGTCGAAACACTGTGAACTTTTGACACTGTGTATAAAACACGTAGATGAACAACTTTTGTGAAATAAAGTTTTTACAAATCCCTTACCAATTTGCACAGATTTTGCGTTTTATATACTGCTATGTCATAATTCAGATTTTTCAGTTTTACACATTGAGGACAATGTGCAGTTTAAGTGCGGGGGAGTCTTTTCATATAGAGTTTTTAGCCTTTTTAAGTCAAAAATTTCAATTTATTTGTATATATTTGAATAAAACCTCCAACTTGTATAGATTTTAGAGTCACTAGCATACTTTTAGGTATGTTTACATAGAGAATTCTCACCAGAGCATAATCGAACTTGGAAGTGTTAGGGAACTACGTTGGATTTCTTGCTTGTTAGAGTGTTAAATAATGGATTTAATCATGCCGGTGATGCAAATAAGGAGCAGGGAGAAATGCATTATTAGAGTTGTTGATCAATCATTAGTGGAGACTACCTATTTTCAAATCAACAAAGGCACCAGACCAAATTTTCTTTGTAGCTGACTAAAGAGCTTTCTTTTGAGTGTGTGTCACCGTACGTTAATTCCGGGTAGAATGGTGAGATACCCAACCTCCCACTAATAGAAGCACTACTCTTTGATCTCTTGAGTGCTAATTTCGTCAATCATGAGGGTGGCGTCTATAGATGAAAGCCATCTTCTTGTAGTTTGATTTGCAGTTAGCGCCATTCTCTCTCGCCAACGACAGGTCCATAGAAACACCATCATCATCAACAAGGGAGCGACATCAAAATCTACAAGGAAAGTTGAAGACGTTTGAGGTTTACAAGAAACAATACAAGGAAGAGTAAATTTCATATCCAAGTAAAGCAACATACAAGGAGCAGATTTTCACACATATGTTGAAGACTTACACATAAGGAGCGGAATTCTATATCTAAGTATGAAGACTTATTTACAAAAGTGAAAAAAGATCAAAAGATGAGAGTTATTGAAGTTTATGATACGAAGACAATACAAGTTGTGAAGATCAAAGTGGTAAAGTACTTCTTTCATGGCCATGTTAATTTTAATTTCGTTATTACTTTTGTAGTTGCAATCTTTTTGTTTTAAAAAAAAAATAGAAAAAAAAATAGAAAAAAAGAAAAAAAGAAAATATATATATATATATATATATATATATATACAAAAATATTTTCATTAGGTTGTTATTTATTCAATAAGGCCATGGGGAAGAAAAATATATAAAGAAGTTTCAAGCAACAAGGAATTTGAGGAAAGAGTAGCAAAATTGTCAAAGTTTTACGAAGTTCAAGAGTTTATCATCAACATTTGAAGACCGAAGACCATGAAGACGAGCTGAAGACTACGTTTCTATTGGATGTTGTGAGAGTGGTGTTATCATCATTGCAATCGGATGTGAAGGTGGTAAGTACTCTCATCCTTGATAATAGTGGTTGATTTCCTTTCTTAGAGATCGTCAGAAAAATATTTTTGTTTTCCACGATTTTGTGGAGTCTCCAGAAATAATTCGGAAGGTTTCCTTCCCACCATTCAACGTGTGTAGGATTTCTCTCTTCATTCCTACCTGCACACATGTGAGACCCATAAAAAAAACGTCTTTTTGAGTGCAATTATCATAAAATCCTTTAACGTGAGGCAGAAGTCGAGGCGAAATGCTTATTGATCGCTCTCAAACATGCGTTCTCTCATTATGGTGTGGTTATTTCTCACTCGACATTTAAGAATGAGAATATGTTCTTTGGTATTTCTAACTTCTTATTACTAGCATCCAGAAACTCTAGGAGTTTAAAGGCATAGCTCTTTGGATGCTTGTGACGCTGGAACGCTTTGAAGTTGGAGTAGGTTTTGTGGGTATATCTCTGGTAAACCCTCACGAGACTATAACTCGTCCACTAGGGACACCTAGGAGTTTAAAGGCCTGTTGCACATGCTAAGTGCAACCGTATCCTCAACGACATGGAGTTGTTGTATTTTAGATAGTTTGCTCGAGGACTAGCAAAAGCCAAGTGTGGGGGAATTTGATAAGTGCATATTTCACATATATTTAGTGTTAATTCCATGCTAGTAATTGCTTATTTTCTTGCAAGTTATTGTATATTACATTTGTTTTGTTTTATTTGTGTTTCATTAGGTGAATCATCCAAAAGGAGTGAATTTGCACTTAATTGTGCAATAAAAGAAGTTAGTTATAAACGGATTAAGGCCAAAGACCAATTGGAACTCGTTTGAATCCAATAGTTCTTGATGTCATCTCGAAGAGAATGAAGAGACGAAGCCGCTGGCGAAAGAATGGAGTCAATCCGACGTCGTATGAAGAATCTACGAGCGTTCGAAGCAAGTCAAGGTTGCGACAACTGAGACAACACAGACTTGATAAAGGCGCCCACCTGAATTACTAAGGGGAAGCCACGAAATATGAACTGAACCGTCAGTTCACTAAAGCTGACAGTTGAATAGAGACTGTTTGAGCACGACAGAACCAAGGGAATAAGAAGGAGATGGCCTGAACTGTGGTTGCTATCAGAAATCGATCTGGGATTAGAATTAAGTTGAGCTGAGTTGTTGTAGCAGTTGGTGATGTTGGAGAAAATGAGTTTTATAGTAAAAGATATTTGGTCTTAGTGTGGTTTGATCTAGTGACCTATGGGTCCAAGGATACTTGCTCATTTTATGAGTGAATGGAATGTTTCTTAGTCCCACATTGTGGAGAACTAAAGGAGAGATCCACTATATAACCAATTTCATATGGATATATTGTAAAACGTGGGTGGAGCGGGTGGAAAAAAAATACATGTTTTGTCCCGTGCAATATGCGTGTATGCCATGCACCAAGTCCCTTTTCTACACGGATTTATTTTTGGCGAGTTTTTCTTTAGGAAATTAACTCCAAAAATTATTTCTTAAGAGTTTTATTTATGGTATTTTACTTGTTTTTGAAGAAAACCAAAACCTAACTTGATTTGCAAGTATTTCATCCTATAAATACAACTCGAAATTTTGTTTTAAAAACACACAAGAAGTAATTCTTTTTAATCATTTTCTTCCTTTGTTTGTGCGGAGTTTTACTTTCATCCCTGTTGCTGAGTTCAAGAGTGGGTAACTTGCGTTGTGCTAACTCAAGTTATATCGGGCAGTCTTATCCTTGACACATCTTCGCTGTGAGGGGTTTAGCATTACTCAACTCGAGTATACCCGCGAACTAATGTGTTAAGGACAACTTGTTGAACCTGTGATTCTGACCTCGTCAAGTTGATTCGGTAGAGTATTTCGTATTATTTGTTTACATATTAGTTTTTGATACATCTAACATGTTGTTTATTGTTGCAAGATTCCAACAATCTTAACACATTATTATTCCTTGTAACAATGGGAAACAACGACGTAGAAAGAACACAAAAGTTTAACGGAAAGGATTTCAAGAGATGACAATCCAAGATGTTGTTTTATCTGAGCCATCATGAACTGGACTATGTACTGGTTCCAGGTGATGAATTGTACAATGCTGACAATTTGACTGAAGAGGAGGTCAATATTAACACGAGGTCTAACTTTCTGGCTAAAAATCATATCATGAATGGTTTGGAAGATGCGATGTATGATTTTTACAACGTTAAAGATAATTTCACTGCTTATGATTTGTGGACTGCGTTAGAAGCGAAGTACCAAGCTGAGACTGCAGGAAGCAAGAAATTTCTGGTGGCAAAGTTTATGGAGTTCAAGATGACGAATGATAAGTCTGTTGTTGATCAATTCCTCGAACTTCAGCAAATCATTAACGAGATTCTTGTTGAAGGTATGGTCATTGATGAGACGTTTCAAGTGTCTGCGGTGATTGAGAAGTTACCATCTTCTTGGTCGGAGTACAAGAAAAGCCGAGACATGACACCGGCGAGATCAACATGGTTGAATTGGAAAAGAAGATTCAAGTGGAAGAGATGTTGTGCACCAAAGACAAGAATGTGTCATCTGCAAGGGACATGGATAACAAAGCTCATATGTCTGAACACAAGTCGTCCAAAGCTGGAAAAGGTGACAACAACAATCGCAACTCGAAACATGGACCTAACAAGAAAGGTATGTTTCGTAAACCAGATTCTGGCATTACTAAAATTAAAGGTCCTTGTTGGGTTTGTGGAAATACTAGTCATATGGCAGTTCACCGTAGACAACGTAAGGATAAGAAGAATAATGCTAACTTGGTTGAGAATAACAAAGACGAGTTTTCTGCTGTGGTGTTTGAAGTTAATTTGGTGACCAATGTGATTGACTGGTGGGTAGATTCCGGAGCTACTAAGCATGTATGTGGGAACAGAGACATGTTCACCTCTTACCAGAGGGTAGGGGAAGGTGAGAAACTCTATATGGGTAACTCATCTGCATCATAGGTTGCAGGAAAAGGAAAGGTCGGTCTGAAGCTCACATCTGGAAAGACTCTCACATTGAATGAAGTTCTTCATGTTCAGGACATCCGCAAAAATCTTGTTTCTTGTTCTGTTTTAGATGATAAGGGTTTTAAAGTTACAATTGAGTCTGAAAAACTCATAGTAACTAAGGGCAATGATTATGTGGGTAAGGGTTATAAGACCGGGGTATATATAAACTTAATGTAACCTGTCCTGAATTGAAATTGAATGATTCTTCTGCTTACATGTGTGTGTCATTGAACGTTTGGCATGGTACACTTGGTCATGTAAACTATAAATCGATGCATAAACTGGCTAGCGTAGGCTGCATACCCAAATTCAGTTTAGATAAAAATCATAAGTGTGAGATTTGCATAGAATATAAGCATGCTAAGAAATCATTCAATAAGAATGTCCAGAGAAACTCTAAACCCTTAGATTGAATCCACTCAGACCTAGTTGATATGAAGTCAGTTCAAACAAGAGGTGGTAATAAATGGTTTATTACTTTTATAGATGATTGTACGAAGTACTGTCATGTTTACTTACTTAGATGGAAGGACGATGCCTTAGAATCCTTTAAGATATATAAACATGAAGTCGAAAACCAATTGAATACTACCATTAAAACTATTAGGTCTGACCGTGGTGGTGAGTATGAAATTCCTGTAGGAGATTTCTGCGAAGAACATGGCATAATACATGAGACTACTGCCCCTTATTCACCCCAATCTAATGGTGTAGCTGAACGTAAGAACCGTACCAATTAAAACTATTAGGTCTGACCGTGGTGGTGAGTATGAAATTCCTGTAGGAGATTTCTGCGAAGAACATGGCATAATACATGAGACTACTACCCCTTATTCACCTCAATCTAATGGTGTAGCTGAACGTAAGAACCGTACCATTAAGGATGTGATGAATGCCATGTTGATTAGTTCAGGATTACCTTCGAATTTGTGGGGGGAGGCTATCCTCTCTCCCAATTACATCCGAGCAGTACCCTTTAAAGGGTCGATAAAACTCCATATGAGTTATGTAAAGGTAGACAACCATCTTATGATTGCTTCAAAGTGTGGGGGTGCTTGGCAAAGGTGGGCATCCCTCCTCCTAATAAAAATAAGATAGGACCCAAAACCGTTGATTGTGTTTTTATAGGGTATCCTGAGCATTCTAGTGCTCATAGGTTTATGGTTGTGAGTTCTGAGATTTCTGACATAGGGTTTAATACTATCATGGAGTCTAGGGATGCTGGGTTTTTTGAGAATGTTTTTCCTTTGAAACGTGATTCTCGAAAGAGATGTTTAGATGATCCCCTAGATGTGCCTTCAACTAGTCATTTATTACCTTATAGGAAGATGAACCATAAGTAGAACCTAGAAGAGGTAAAAGAGCTAGAACTGAGAAAACCTATCCTGGTTGCATTACTTACCTAGCCGAGTCTGATCCTCAGACTTATAGAAAAGCCATGACTTGTCCTGAAGCTCTATGGTGGAAAGAAGCTTTCATTAATGAAATGGATTCCATTCGAGAAAACGGTACTTTTGAACTTGTAGATTTACCTCCAAGGTCTAAGGCCATAGGTTGTAAATGGATTTTCAAGAGAAAACGTAAGATAGATGGAACTGTTGAAAAATACAAGGCTAGGTTGGTAGCTAAAGGCTACAGACAAATTGAAGGTATAGATTTCTTTGACACCTATTCACCAGTGAGTAAAATTAGCTCCATTAGGATGTTAATTGCTATAGCTTATGTCCATAATCTAGAGATACATCAAATGGATGTAAAGACAGCGTTTCTTAATGGTGAGTTAGATGAAGAAATTTATATGGAACAACCTGAGGGCTCTGTAGTTAAAGGTTGTGAAAAGAAAGTGTGCAAACTGGTTAAATCTTTGTATGGATTGAAACAAGCACCTAAACAAAGGGCATGAGAAATTTGATCATGTGATGATTTCTAGTGGTTTTAGAATTAATGAATCTGATAAGTGTGTTTATACTAAACTTGTCAAGGATGACTGTATGATTGTATGCTTGTATGTTGATGATATGCTTATACTAGGTACAAACATGGATGTTATTAATTCCACTAAGAAACTGTTGAATGAGAACTTTGACATAAAAAACCTAGGCCCTGCTGATGTCATATTAGGGATGAAAATTAAAAAAACTTCTAATGGTTATAGTATGAGTCAGTATCATTATGTTGAATCCATACTTAAGAAATATAATCAGTGTAACTGTAAACCTTTTTGTACTCCGTATGATTCTAAGTGTCATATCATGAAGAATAAGGGTGTAGGAGTTAACCAACTTGAATACTCGAGAGTCATAGGAAGTCTGATGTATTTGATGAATTGTACGAGATCAGACATTGCTTATGATGTGAGTAGGTTAAGCAAGTATACTTGCAATCCAGAGAAGATGCATTGGGATGCACTTATTAGAGTGCTGAGGTACTTAAAGTTCATAATGACCTTTTGTTTAAATTACGAAGGGTACCCTGCCGTCCTTGAGGGATTTTGCAATGCAAACTGGATAGGAGACTCATACGAGTCTAAGTCTACGAGTGGATATGTTTTCACTCTAGCAGGTGCGTCTATATCTTCGAAGAGTTCCAAACAGACATGTATAACTTGTTCCACTATGGAGTCGGAGTTTATTGCGTTAGATAAAGCAGGAGAGGAGGCCGAATGGCTAAGAAACTTTTTGAAGATATTCCTCTCTGGCATAGGCCTGTGCCAGCTATATCTATATATTGTGACAGCATATCTGCAATAGGTAGAGCTAAGAATAGCTTCTACAATGGAAAGTCTATACATATGCGTAGAAGACATGATTCTTTGAAAATACTAATCTCAACTGGCGTTATTTCCATAAATTGGACAAGGTCCAAGGAGAATATCGCAGACCCTTTGACGAAAGGTTTGTCCAAAGAGATAGTTAGTAAACCATCGAGGGGGATAGGGCTTAGGCTCAATAATTAAACTTGCCATGAAGGATACTCAACCTTGCTGAGTGGAGATCCCAAGATCAAGGTTTCGAATGAGACAACTAATTTATGGTGGGTAAAGGTAAACACTATCAGAGAATTTCATTCTCTGTCCCTTCTATATGGTGTTGATGTGATAGTGTGAATGCATGTGGAGGATGAATTTTAAATAAGTCTTAATGAGTTCCATAGTTTCAATTTAAGATTTATGTGGGTGTAGCAGTAAACACTCTTGATTGGAACTCACCTATCTGAATGAGGAAGTGGGGCCGCTTCCTATGAGAATTGAGCATATTCTCTAGATCATTCTGAGAAAAAGGATATGTTCAGGGCCAAATTGGACAAAATGGCACGAACTTAGCAACACCAGGAGAATATCATGCGTGGTTGTTGTCGCGAATTACACCAAATGCTATCAGTTCAAGACTAGGTTCACTGTTTAGCAAGTAGTTCCGGTAACTTCTCACTAAGTAAGGGTTCAAGACCTCATGGACACCTTTACCTAAATGGTATTTTCCTTATTCTGATTTTTTTTTTTACCGAGATTTCATTCATGTGGGGGATTGTTTGAGAAAATGAGTTTTATAGTAAAAGATATTTGGTCTTGGTGTGGTTTGATCTAGTGACCTATGGGTCCAAGGATACTTGCTCATTTTATGAGTGAATGAAGTGTTTCTTAGTCCCACATTATGGAGAACTAAAGGAGAGCTCCACTATATAACCAATTTCATATGGATATATTGTAAAACGTGGGTGGAGCGGGTGGGCAAAAAAATATATGTTTTGTCCCATGCGATATGCGCGTATGCCATGCACCAAGTCCCTTTTCTACAAGGATTTATTTTTGGCGAGTTTTTCTTTAGGAAATTAACTCCAAAATTATTTCTTAAGAGTTTTATTTATGGTAAATTCCTTTTACGTGTTTTACTTGTTTTTGAAGAAAACCAAAACCTAACTTGATTTGCAAGTATTTCATCCTATAAATACAACTCGAAATTCTGTTTTAAAAACACACAAGAAGTAATTATTTTTAATCATCTTCTTCCTTTGTTTGTGCGGCGTTTTACTTTCATCCCTGTTGCTGAGTTCAAGAGTGGGTAACTTGTGTTGTGCTTGTTAGAGCATTGCTCGGTCGAACTCGCATGCGTTGCTATCTCAAGCATGTTTGTCAATGTTAGTGATCAAAACTATAAGTCTTGATTTCTAGCATATGTAGCTAAAGGTCTCAGACTAGGATAGAAAATGTAGTTGAGCTTAAGAACTCCATGGAAATCATCATACAAGACGAAGGAATACTCGAGGAACCGGTGGAACTTCATCGACTAAAAGGTATGTGGAGACTTGAACTTATCTGTCACTCAAAAGTCTATTTACTCTATCTCCTACTCTTGAGACAAAATTCGTTTAGACGTATATACTTTCATTATACACATTTGCTATTTCAATCCGAGTTTAACTCGCCTATCTATTTCTCGAAATATGTGTTAGTAAGCTTTCGCTTTAACCGAATTCATCTTTACCTAGTGACGAAAGTCATGATATGTTTCAATCACTTTGGAAATTGCTCTGACGAAAAATGGTCTGTGAATAACGGCTATATAACGTTCTCTGAGAATATTTCAATGATTGAAATGAGAGTTTAGATTACATAACCATTGGTAGGATATAAGCATTGTTGTGGAAACACATATATGTATAAGTCCTTATTCCTTGAACCAAAGTTTGTGAACTTTGTTGATCAAGAGAAATGGAAGTGGCGCAAGCCAAGTCCACGAACTGGTGGAAGTTCTCACCCGAGAATTTCTGTTGGAGTTTTTGTACTCCTTCCATGAGCTTAAGTCCGCGAACCCAGTCCGCGAACTTGAGTAGGTTATATCTAAAACCGGTTGTTCTTGAACTAATATTTATATAAACTAAGGAATGCTTTTGCAAACCGTGGATATAAAGTTCATGAACCGATTCGAGTGAATCAAACCGTTTTTGCTTCGATTGTGTCTTGTATGGATTGAAACAAGCACCTAAACAGTTGCATGAGAAATTTGATCATGTGATGATTTCTAGTGGTTTTAGAATTAATGAATATGATAAGCGTGTTTATACTAAACGTGTCAAGGATGCATGTGTGATTGTATGCTTGTATGTTGATGATATGTTTATACTAGGTACAAACATGGATGTTATTAATTCCACTAAGAAACTGTTGAATGAGAACTTTGACATGAAAGACTTAGGCCCCGCTTATGTCATATTAGGGATGAAAATTAGAAAAACTTCTAATGGTTATAGTCTGAGTCAGTCTCATTTTGTTGAATCCATACTTAAGAAATATAATCAGTTTAACTGTAAACCTGTTTGTACTCCGTATGATTCTAAGTGTCTTCTCATGAAGAATAAGGGTGTAGGAGTTAAGCAACTTGAATACTCTAGAGTCATAGGAAGTCTGATGTATTTGATGAAGTGTACGAGACCAGACATTGCTTATGATGTGAGTAGGTTAAGCAGGTATACTTGTAATCTAGGGCAGATACATTGGGATGCACTTATTAGAGTGCTGAGGTACTTAAAGTTCACAATGACCTTTTGTTTAAATTACTTAAGGGTACCCGCCGAGTCCTTGAGGGATTTTGCGATGCAAACTGGATAGCAGACTCAAAAGAGTCTAAGTCTACGAGTGGATATATTTTTACTCTAGTAGGTGCGTCTGTATCTTGGAAGAGTTCCAAACAGACATGTATAGTTCGTTCCACTATGGAGTCGGAGTTTATTGCGTTAGATAAAGCAGGAGAAGAGACCGAATGGCTAAGAAACTTTTTAGAAGATATTCCTCTCTGGCATAGGCCTGTGCCAGCTATATCTATACATTGTGACAGCAAATCTGCAATAGGTAGAGCTAAGAATAGCTTATACAATGGAAAGTCTATACACACTACACCATTTTTGCCGATTAACAACAAAAATTACGCAGTTGCGAATTTGCAACAAAATACGCAACTGCTCCAATATTAGCAACAGCTTGCTCGGTTGCGAAATTTGCAATTGTGCTTAGCAGTTGCGAAATTTTTTGCAATTCGCAACGGCTACCCGTTCCACATGTGCTGCCTGCTTGTGTGCAAGGTAACACCAGGATTTCACATGTGCGACCAGTATGAATGGATGGCAACACTATTTTTGATAGTTAGGATATGCTCTAGAAAAATGAACGGTTAGATCAAAAGTCTCACCCAACCCTATTAATCCCAAACGAGAGAGAGAGAACATATTATCCTCTATGCCTCCATCACTCTCGTTTCTATCTTCTCCTCTCCCTCACCATTTCGCTCTCTACATCGGAAAAAAAATTCAGTCTCACTTCTTCCATCACCAAAACACCAACACCATGAGCTAAGCTTGAGAGAAAAGTATCAACGCATACCATTTTCTCTTCAATCTTTCTCTGAAAACCATCTGCAATTTCAAAGTTAGGGTTTGCAGAAAAAAAATCCCTTGCGTTTTGACCTAATTCGAGATTTGGGTTTTTATATCGATGCAGTATGGCACAACTGACATCAATATCGTGTTCCTTCTCTTACTCTTATGGTAGTTTTATTGGGGGATTGGTGTTTGATTGGTTGTAGGATAGAAGGAAGTGGTGGTGGTGCTGGAGGAGGTTGTTGTGGGAATTCGAGGTTAGTAATATTCTTGATTGATCTGTTTATTGGCTCCTCAGATGAAATCTTCCTTTGATTTATGAATTCTTTTGAATTTTAGGGTTTTTATTGTTCTTGGATTGTCTGGCAGGTGGTGCTGGTGATACCAAGGTGGAGGAGATCGGGGAGGGGGTCTCGGTGGTGGATACAAAGGTGAAAATCCAACATACAAACCCTAATAAATTATTGAAATTTCTTTGTACATATGGATTCTTCTTCTCTTGGTTTACTTAACCAGGGTGGTGGTGTTGATATCTTCGAGATTTACCAGAGATATTGTTGGTACTCTTTTTATTGACTGATTTTGTCTTTTTACCTCGATTTCTTGTTCCTTTCTGAATTTTTGAATATTAGATGCTGAACGTTTGATGGGTTTGTCAAAAAGAATGGACCTCTTTTCTGGTTTTATGTTTGTTATTGAAATGTTTTTGGCTTCTTATGAAACACTATAAAGATCATGAGACCCTCATAATCATTAATCTCAAGCTCTTAAGTGCCATACTGCCAGGATTATAATTATGACAAGAAAACTAACCTAGAGTTTGACAGTGATCGAGAGACTGAGGGTTGCTGAGCCTCTGTACTCTGCCCTCAACAACCTCTACTCAAAGCTACCTTAGATGCATTGATATCCACTTTTAAAAGGGAGTATATCAATGCTAACATTGTTCTTTCTACACATATTCCGTCTTTTCTGAAAGCTTAACTTTATGGCTGGTGTAATTTTCCATCCATTGTACACATTAAGTTGTCTGAATTATGGTGTTTTCTCCCAATTCCAGACCATGCTTGCAGGAAGTTGCTCTTCCTTAAGAAGGCTGCAACAGTTTAATTTGTTGTTTCTAGGTTTCTTTGTTACTGGCGGTAAAAATGGATGCGGTGAGTTCCTGTGCTTACTACTTGTAAATTGGTGCAAAATTTTGAAGTTTCCTGTTTGTACTAAGTCATTATTCTCTGGGCAGTGACTAATGTGGACAAATTATCAAGTTCATTGCTATTTCAATCATCCTCGTTACGAACTTACGACGAGCAAAACAATTTGACAGGGAAGGATAATGAGTCTTGCTTTTTCGCTTTATCATGATCCTAGAATTACATGCTGATGGAACAAAATAAGCATTTAACTCGGAACATTTGGTACATTTTTCATCTTCTTAACTACTCAAGTACCCAACTTATCAGTGCCTCGTTGTCACTCAACGCCAAAGATTTTGTGTCTGTGTGTGTTATTATGTCTCTTAACTGAGTCGTTTTATTTTTTTGCTGCCATTTTTTTTTATCTACATTCAGTATCTTTAGTTTTAATTTAGGATATTAAAAAGTTCTTTTATGGTTGATGTTTTATATCCAGTAAACAATGTGCAATCTACAGAATGCTTTAAATGCTTGTTTCGTACTTGTTTGTGTCCTGTAGATGTGCAGCAAAGTCGTCCCACCTTATTCTGTTATGGTGGTCTTCGAAACGCTATTGTCTTCAACTGCCACAACAGTAGATGATGAGACAGGAAATCCTTCTTCAGAATTCTGTGTTGTATCCAAGTTGTGGGCATTCCATGGCCGGGGAGGTTCCTATAATGGTTCTAGAGATACAAGAGGTATGTAAATTTCGTACTTACGTTTTAGATTTGTCAAAGTTTATATGAAAACTTTCTCCTGCTTATCATTTACAATTGAAATTTATTTATGTTGGCTAGTTGGAACTTTGAAGTTAAAGTAGGTGTAACTGAAGACCATGCTAAATGGCATGTGCCTTCTCTTAGTGGCCCCTGTGTTGCTAGCCTGTGTTATTGATGTATGTTATGTTGGTTTCTTGGTCAGGACGAGTCTGACATGTAACAAAATTTTGATGACTTATATACTTGAATACTTATCCCCAAGTGCGGTGAGTCACAACCCTAGCTTTTCTCTTCCACCCTTTCTTGATACGTTCACTGGAATTACACGATTTACCAGATCCAATGGAGTATGTAGATGATACATCTGTTGAGTTAGGTTACTAGTGTTAAAACCGATGAGGATACATTTTGAAATATATTATACTATTTTCTGCTGCCAATATGCCTAAACTAACAATTTGCATTTGTTCTTTTTTCTTCATCTAATTGGATAACTAATACATGCTGCTTGATTATCAGTCCTTGAGGTATTGAGAAAATTATTTCTAAAGCAAAATTAGCCATATATGATTGAGGGTTGTGGTATGGATATTTGAACCTCAAGCTTGTATATTATGTGGGTTCAATAGATAGACCTGCATGTGAAGGAGTTTCTAGTTGTTTACGTCGAAGTTGTGAAATCATTAAACAATCTCGTGGCATACTTATCTTTGTAAAATTATGCTTTTTCAATAATTGGTAACTAAGTTGTTCCTTTGTCAACTGCATTGGAAAAGACAATATGTGCAAGACCATCAAGCAGCACCAGAACATAGTTTGGGAATTATTTCGGTTCGTTTTCTGTGAGACATTTGGTGGGCAAGACTTTTATAATTTTTTGGTTTTTCTAAACAATAATTGGTAACTGTGGGAATGAGAAGATGTATTGGTTCATATATAGTCAAATTGAACTGTCAATATTGATATGTTGTATGATTTCAGTAACTAATTTTTTCATTTCTTGTATATGTAAATTTCTGCTTTGGTATGCCGTTCTCGGTTCTTATGGGCTTATAATTAACTTAATTCTATGAAACTTGATGATTTATCCATTGTCAGTAAGTAATGTTTATATGGTGTTCTGGCCTGTATTTTGGCCTGAAAATGTTGCAGGGAACCCTTGACCAGGCCAACAAAAGATTGACTTGAAAAAAAAATTATTGTTGCAAAGGTTTAGCAACGGCTTCCAACTGTTACTAACTTTTGAACCAGCATAACGGAACCCGGTCCGGCTAAAAGGAGCCGTTTTAAGTTTTTTGGTTCCAAATTCGCAACGGCTGAAAGCCAGTTGCGAATTTTTTTTATCGCAACAGCGACAAAAATATAGAACAGCACCCAGCTGCTAAATCTGTTCGCAATGGATGAAACAGTTGCAAAGTCAAGAAAAAAACAGTCAGGTGAACCAAAAACCATTGAGGAAACAATTTCGCAACAGCTTAAGCACCGTTGGAAAATAAATGCAACGCCATGTTTCGCAACGACTGGATGCTGTTGCAAGTCCCATTTGCAACTGCACACAGCCGTTGCTAAACGCCAAAAATGGTGTAGTGACATATGTGTAGAAGACATGATTCTTTGAAAATACTAATCTCAACTGGCGATATTTCCATAGATTGGACAAGGTCCAAGGAGAATATCGCGGACCCTTTGACGAAAGGTTTGTCCAAAGAGATAGTTAGTAAAGCATCGAGGGGGATGGGGCTTAGGCTCAATAATTAAACTTGCCATGAAGGATACTCAACCTTGCTGACTGGAGATCCCGAGATCAAGGTTTCGAATGAGACAACTAATTTATGGTGGGTAAAAAGGTAAACACTATCAGAGAATTTCATTCTCTGGTCCCTTCCTATGGTGTTGATGTGATAGTGTGACTGCATGTAGAGGATGACTTTTAAATAAGTCTTAATGAGTTCCATAGTTTCAATTTAAGATTGAAGTGGGGTGAGCAGTAAACACTCTTGATGGAACTCACCTATCTGAATGAGGAAGTGGGGCCGCTTCCTATGAGAATTGAGTCGATTCTCTAGAGCATTCTGAGAAACAGGATATGTTCAGGGCCAAATTGGACAAAACGGCACAAACTTAGCAACACCAGGAAAAATATCATGCGTGGTTGTTGTCGCGAATTACACCAAACGCTATCAGTTCAAGACTAGGTTCACTGTTTAGCAAGTAGTTCCGGTAACTTCTCACTAAGTAAGGGTTCAAGACCTCATGGACACCTTTGCCTAAATGGTATTTTCCTTTTTTTTATTTTTTTATTTTTTACCGAGATTTCATTCATGTGGGGGATTGTTGGAGAAAATGAGTTTTATAGTAAAAGATATTTGGTCTTGGTGTGGTTTGATCTAGTGACCTATGGGTCCAAGGATACTTGCTCATTTTATGAGTTAATGAAATGTTTCTTAGTCCCACATTGTGGAGAACTAAAGGAGAGCTCCACTATATAACCAATTTCATATGGATATATTGTAAAACTTGGGTGGAGCGGGTGGGAAAAAAATACATGTTTTGTCCCATGCGATATGCGCGTATGCCATGCACCAAGTCCATTTTCTACACAGATTTAATTTTGGCGAGTTTCTTAAGAAATAATTAACTCCAAAATTATTTCTTAAGAGTTTTATTTATGGTAAATTCCTTTTACGTGTTTTACTTGTTTTTGAAGAAAACCAAAACCTAACTTGATTTGCAAGTATTTCATCCTATAAATACAACTCGAAATTATGTTTTAAAAACACACAAGAACTAATTCTTTTTAATCATCTTCTTCCTTTGTTTGTGCAGCGTTTTACTTCCATCCCTGTTGCTGAGTTCAAGAGTGGGTAACTTGCGTTGTGCTAACTCAAGTTACATCGGGCAGTCTTATCCTGGACACATCTTCGCTGTGAGGGGTTTAGCATTACTCAACTCGAGTATACCCGCGAACTAATGTGTTAAGGATAACTTTTTGAACATGTGATTCTTCCCTCGTCAAGTTGATTCGATAGAGTTGTTTCGGATTATTTCTTTACATATTAGTTTTTGATACATCTAACGTGCTGTTTATTGTTGCAAGATTCCAACAGGTGATTCTCGTTACTATTGATGACGAGTTGTGCTTTAGTGCTGACAATAAACAAGAGATGATGGAGTCGTGGATGGAAGATGCAAAAATGATGGAGCTCAGGTGATCGTAATGGTTGTTGCTCGACAGGATAGTGATAATGAAGCTCGAGTCTGTGGTGCAGATAAAGAAAAGCTCGAGTTTGGAGTAATGGCAGTGACTCGAGTTGTTGTTGGTGCTTGTCGGAAATGATCCCCGGAAGAGAGGAAGTAATTTTGCTGCTTCTATTTCAGTGTATGCTGGCTGAGGTATCACTCGAGTATTGAGGCTGATGGTAACTGGTTGATGGAAGCTTGAGTTCGGGTTTGAGGCATCGGTGATGGAAATGCTGGCAGAGACAATGTAGAGTATGGTACTGCTGTTTCCATGGAGCGATATTGCTTATGAGAGTTGAACTTTGAAACTGTAGCTGTATCGGTGAATGATGGATGAGTTCAAGAAAAGAAGATGGAACCGAGATCAGTAGCTATTAACGATCAGAACGAAGATGATCATTATGATCACTACAACGAAGGATCGACGGAACGAGATTGGTAATTGGTCTAGCTGTGGTTACGATGGTGATTCAGGGAGTAATATCGAGACTTCTTATGATGCTGCCATTTTAATAGGAGACGATGATGGGAGAATGAGGTGTTGGAGTTGGTTATCACTGGTTTTGGCGGAGAAGTATCGGGGTTGAGTCTGGTTGATGATGATGGTTGTTGCCATTAACAGGGACCGAGCAATTCAGGGAATGGTCGTGTTGTACGTAATGATGCGGATAGCCAATGGTGATGGCAGTGCGGAGATGGAGTAAAGCTCGAGAAGAAGATGGAGTGTTTGGAGCTGTGGTTGAGTGATGCTGTAGACGAAGAAGGAATATATATATATATATATATATATATGAACTGAACTGAACGTTCGAGTTTGCTGCGAATATAAGAGATCGAGATGGAATGCAGTCGAGTTTATACGGACGGCAGATGGAAGAGGAATGGAAAACTGAAGTTGAATGCTCAGAAAAGTGGATGTTTTTCACGTATAGCCTGGTATACGTGGGTGTGCTTATTAAGTTTAGGAAAATCCAATAGAATGGATTTTTCACGGAAGGATAAGATGTCGAGGAGAATGAGAAACGAAAACTGAAATCCAGGGGAAAAATAATTTCACGGTGGCATGAGTAACCGTGATTCTGACGGAGGAAAGATTATAATCCATGGAAAATTTGTTTTCACGGACAGATTTATATCCGAGGGAAAGTCTGCAGCAAAGGAGTTTGGCTGTCAGTTTCGCCAAACTGACAAGCCATTGAACTAGGAAATGGGCTGGACTTCTATGGTAACTGGTGGTCCACTCAGGCTATGTGTATTTTTGTCACGACTAATACTTGGGCCTGAGCTTATTTTGGAATGTAGGCTAGGTTTTGGCAACCAGATTTACACGGGATTTGGAGCACGGACACTTCTACAACTTGGAGAATATAAAAGAGAACTTTTCATATATCTCACATCATATCTCATCTCATATTATACTTTTGTTCTTCATAAAATATTCTAGGGTTTACCCCTTTGCGGGGAAACCGGGTAATTGTGTAATCATGAGAAGCTAAACCTTTGTTGATTGAGGATGAATTCAATGTTCTAGCATGAAGCTTTATTAGTTATATAAATCTATTCGGAGTTATAATCACATAATCGTTTATTTTCACTATTTCTAGGGTTTATGATTGATTAATTAGATTGTTTGGAGTGCACGCTGGATTAATCTATTGATCATTCTATTGCTAGTAAAGGGTTGGGATATCCGTGTAATTGTTGAATAATCCTTACAAAAGTAGAGAACGTGAGACCTCGCAGAGGGATTCTGTGGAGCAATCGTGTGTGAAGACAACACTAGTAAGTAGACCTTGTGCTAAGAGTCTAACCGCTAGGATCTACCTAAGTTCACATAACTTAAAGGTTCTCGTTGGGTTACACCTTGAGTGCGCTATTACTTGGCTGTTCGGTTGGATAGAACTTGATATGCGAGCGCTTCGGTATCCGGTTACAAGTGGAACTTTGGGGATAGCACTGCTCTAGATGCTTTCCTACGGTTGGTGATGAATTGTTCCAACGAAGATAGATAAGTATACTATTGAGTCAACGTTTGGTAACGGCGAAGGACTCCTTGATCATCCCTTTCATCTTTCTCTCTTTTTATTTAATTTATAAACCAACCCCCTGTTTACTTTGTTTTGCTATCTAAATAACATATCAATTACACAACTCTCTATGGGAACGATCCTTACTAACGCTATATTACCAGTTAATTAGTGGGAAATATCTTGATTAATTTGTTGTGGTTATGACACGCATCATGTTATCATTGATGATTTGAGTAATTTTCGTCATGATGACTCTCCTGCTGAATTGCCTCCAGCGGAGACGATTGAGAAAGTCAAAGAAATCCCAGAATTAGTAGAAGTTGTTCCAACATTTGCCGATCCTGATGTTTCTAGTGACGTGGAGAAAAGCCCTAGTCAGTCTATTCCTATTGAACAAGAACGTGCTCCTCCATGGCACCTCTGGGTTCAAAGGAATCATGATACTAATAATATTATTGGAGGAAAAGATTCTACAACTAAGACGAGAGGATAACTTCAAAATATTTGCAATTTTGGTTGTTCTTTATCGCAAGTAGAACCGAAAAATATTGAAAAAACTCTTAGTGATCCCTTCCGGGTGAATGCGCTGCATAAAGAGCTAAACCGATTTCAAAGAAAAGATGTTCAGGAACTCATACCTTGTCCCTCTAATATCAATACTGTTGGTACAAAATAGTTATTTAATAACAAGTCAGACGAACTTGGCACCATTGTCAGAAATAAAGCCATACTTGCCGCTCAAGGATATTCACAGATTGAAGGTATCGACTTTGACAAAACCTTTGCTCATGTGGCACGCCTTGAGTCCATTCGATTGTTATTAGCTCATGTTTATTTCCTCAAGATTAAGCTATTTCAAATGGACGTAAAATCCGCATTCCTAAACGGATGCTTAAAGGAAGAGGTCTATGTTGCTCAACCTAAAGGATTTGAATGTCCAGACTTTCCAGATCATGTCTTTAAGCTCAAAAAGGCATTATATGGATTAAAACAAGCACCTCGTGCCTGGTTTTAAAAACTAACTACTTCTTTTCTTAGGAAAGGTTTTTCGAGAGGTTGAGCTGATAAAACACTATTTACCAAATGGTGTGGGAAAGATGTGGTCATTGATCAAGTTTATGTAGATGACATCATCTATGGGTCAACATCAAAGAATCTTGCAAAAGATTTTCAAGTCTCTCTTGGAAAGGAATTTGAAATGATCAATGTTGGTGAATTAAAATTCTTTTTAGGATTACAAATTCAACAACACAAGGATGGAATTTACTTATCTCAAGAAAAATATGCTAAGGATCTTGTTACAAGGTTCGGTCTTGATAAGTCAACTCCAAAACTGACCCCTATGGCCACCACTGGTAAACTGCAGCAGGATGAGAAAGGAATCAATGTAGATCAAAAACTCTATCGATCTATCATTGGAAGTTTTTGTATCTTACAGCTACTAAACCTGATATTGCTTTTAGTGTTGGTTGCTGTGCTAGGTTTCAGGATAATCCAAAGGAGTCTCATCTTGAAGCTGCAAAAAGGATCATGCGTACATTCAACACACTATCGGGTATGGTCTATCTTATACTTTTGATACAAACACTGATCTTACTGCCTATTCAGATACTGATTGGGCAGGATGTGTGGAAGACAGAAAGAGTACATCTGAGGGTTTCTTCTATGTAGGATTGAATCTTGTGGCTTGGTATAGCAAGAAACAAAACTCACAATCCCTTTCAACATGTGAAGTAGAATATATTTCTGCAGGTTCATGTTGTACTCAACTTCTATGGATGAAACAAATGCTTGTTAATTATGGAATTGACACTGAATAATGAAGATCTTTTGTGATAACTATAGCGCGATTCGCATTATTGAGAATCCTGTTGAGCACTCAATAACTAAGCACATCGACATCGGGTATCATTTTATTAGAGATCTATATGAAAATGTTATCATTAACATGGAATTTGTGCCTTCTGAACAACAATTGGTTGATATTCTCACCAAACCTCTAGATATCGCTACGTTTCAACACTTACGACAGTCTATTGGTGTTGTTTTGGTCCATTAGTTTTCTAGATTTCTCTTGCCCCTGGATCCATCTATATCTTTTGGGAAATAAAATCTTGAAGTTTCAGTGAAGTGTTGTTTCAATGACACATTTGTTTCTAGAAGTATTAGTTTGTTTCTATCAGGTATCCAAATGTCCAAAAAAATCTTTATTCTCTTGTTAAAAGTAAGGTCGCTCTTATTATTCTTTCGGGAATGACATTATATGGGGGAGAGTTCTTAATTGAACTTGTGCTTAATTGCCAAATCTTTGTGAGGAGTGCGGCTGTGGAATATTGTAGGAGTTTTCTTGTATCTTTATAAGCCCTTGATGAATACACTAAGTTTCGACTATGTGAAATCATCAAAACCAAGTTGATATGTTCTCTTTTAGTCATGAAGTATCTCTATGAGAATTTCATTATGATCCCGCTAGTTTTCGTACCTTTGCTAATTTATATTGACAAAAAAGGGGGAGAATTATTTTTTAGTTCACAGTACATACATATGATTTACGGATCATTATGTAAGGGAGAGTGGTTTTCATTATGAGATGAAGTATTGACTAAGGGGAAATGATACATATCACCATAGTATTATTGTCAAAGTTGTGATACAATTGAAATTTGATGTTGTGTAATAATACTATGACACCGTATAACAATACGAAAACAATCTTGTTGGTTATTGTTATAACTACGGATCTTCAACAACAATGGTGCTGAGTTGAACACGTTCAGAATCACTGGAGTACTTGGAGTGACGAAGAATTCAAGGAATGTTGAAGAACCAAGGAAATCAAGCATGTCGGATGAGAAGCTACAAAGTTTATTTATTTTACAATCCATATGTATTGATAGTTTTGTCACTAAAATTGACAAAGGGGGAGATTGTTAGTGCACTGCTCGGTCGAACTCGCAAGTTTTGCTATCGGTTAAGTATGATTTCATACTCATGAACGAATACATATATAAATTAAGAAGTGCAATCTTTGCAAACCATGGCTAAAATGTTCATGAACTGATTATTTTGAATCAATCCGATTTTGTTTCAATTGTGTCTTGTATACTTCTATGAGAATATAAACAATTGAACAACTCTATGAGTAACTCAATTAGATTCATTTGATTATCAATTGATCTAGAAGTGTTAAGATGAACATGGTTAAGACAAAAGTGTTCATATGGCTAACTTCGGTTAATTGTTGTTGAGCCAAACTCAATATACACGTTTAGGTACGGTTACCCATATCTAAATGAAGGTATATTTCATTTGTGTGTAACAAGCTAAGACCATATAACAACAGAAAGATATTGCTTTGGTATTAAGCAAACTTAGCTTGAATCTTAAATCAGGATTTCATATAATGGTGAATATTGATTTCTTTGTTTCAAAGCTATCAAAACCTGATTTGAAGACTATATAAGGGAGAACTCTAGCAACTGTAAAACCTAATCCCCACACCTCCTGCGTGATACTAGTTGCGTACTAGAGTCGATTCTCCTTTAACCTAGGTTTTTCCTAAAATCATTATAGGTTAACGACTTGAAGACTTCATTAGGATTCTGAAGCCAGACATAAATATTTTATTTGTAGTTGCGTGTTCTGATCTTACTTGTTCTATCTTATTGAGTACTATCTTCTCTAAGATTGGCTCGAGATTTATTAGGGCACTGCTCGGTCGAACTCGCAGGCATTGATATCTCAAGCTTGTTTGTCAAGTTTAGTTGTCAAAACTATAAGTCTTGATTTCTAGTCTACTTATAGCTAAGTCTCGGATTAGGATAAAAAATGTAGTTGGGCATTAGACTTCACGACGTTCATCGATTGAAGACGAAGAACTACTAAGGGGAGCTTGTGGAACTTCATCAACAAAAGGTATGTGGATACGTGAACTCATCTATCACTTACAAGTCTATCTACTCTATCTCCTATTTGAGACAAAAGTCGTATAGCTATATAGACTTCGATTATACACATTTGATATTTCTTGCTGAGTTTAACTCGCTTACATATTTCTCGAAATACGTGTTGGTAAGCTTTCGCTTTAACCAAGTTCATCTTATATTCTTGATTTAACTCAAAAGATGATCATGTGAAAATCACCTTGTAACATCTTACATAATTTGTGTGAGATAGTCATTTGATGTAGACTCGGAATGTTTCGTATTGATCATTCGATCACTTGAATATTGCTTTGAAGCTAATAGTTTGTGTGAGACATCTATTGTCGTCTTCTAAGAATGTTTCAATGATTGAAATGGTAGTTTAGAAAAATTAACCATGATTGGATATAACACAGTATGTGTACTTGTATGCTAACTTTTGCAAGTTATTCCAAGTCCGGGAACCATGGTATGCATACCCGTACACATATTGATTTGTTTAGTAGAGGTCCGAGAACTAAGTACGCATACCGGTACGCTAACTGGCATGAGGTTCAAGTTCCGGGACATAACTGAGTTTGTTGGTATGCATACACGTTGGCGTACTGGCGAACCCAAACTTAGTCCGGCCACTTAGGCATGCATACCCGTTTGCATACTTTGAGTAGGTTATGTTCTAAAATCGGTTTGTTCATGAACTTATACATTTATATATTAAGGAATGCAATCTTTTGCAAGTCGTGGATATAATGTTCATGAATTGATTCGAGTGAATCAAAATAGATTTTTCTTCAATTGTGTCTTGTATACTTCTATGAGAATATTATCAATTGAACAACTCTAGAACTAGTTTCATTTGAGTCATTTAAACTAGTTATGGTTAATATGAATAAAGTTGATATGAAAGTGTTCATATGGCTAACTTCGGTTAACTATTGTTGAGACAACAAGGTGCACACATTTAGGTACGGTTACCCATATCTGAAGTCACTTTTCATTTGTGTGTAACAAGCTAAGTTCGATCTAACGGTTGAAAGATATTAGCTTGAACCCAATCAGGTTTTCTTCTAACGGTGAATATTGAATGCTTTGTTACCAAGATAACATTGATTGCAAACCCTGATTTGAAAACTATATAAAGGAGAACTCTAGGAACTAGGAAACCTAATCCCCACACCTCCTTTGTGATACTAGTTGCGAGTAGAGTCGATTCTCCTTTAACCTTAGGCTTTTCCAAAACCCTGTAGGTTAACGACTTGAAGACTTCATTGGGATTGTGAAGCCAGACCCGACGATTTTCTTTGTAGTTGCATGTTCTTATCTTGCTGTTTTCTATCGTGATTGAGTACTATCTTCTCTAAGATTTGCTCGAGATTTAACCTCCGATAGACAAGATAAAAAGTAGTCATAAACATCTTCGTCTCATCGTTTGTGATTCCACAATATCTTGTTTCGCTACCATACGATTAAGATTATTGTGAGGTGATTGATATTTTTAGGCTGTTCTTTGGGAATGTTAATCTGGTATATCAATTGGATCATGTTCACCTTCATTTATCAAAAGAAGGAACAAAACTCATAGGCATATCTTTGGTAGACAGATTTATCTATTCAATAGACTTTTCTGTGTGAGACAGATTGGTTTATCAAGTCTTCGAATTTGGTTCATAGCAACTCTTAGTTGTGGGTGAGATCAGCTAAGGGAATCAAGTGCGTAGAGTCCTGCTAGGATTCAGAGACGTAAGGAGCGCAACGATACCTTGAACAGTGTGAGATTGGTTAGGGCTCAACTACATTCCAGTCAGAAGTTAACTTAGAGTAGGCTAGTTTCTGTAACGGCGTAATACAGTGTGGTGTTCAAATCTGGACTAGGTCCCGGGGTTTTTCTGCATTTGCGGTTTCCTCGTTAACAAAACTTCTGGTGTCTATGTTATTTCTTTTCCGCATTATATTTTTTATATAATTGAAATATCACAGGTTGTGCGTAGTAAGTTCAATCAATTGTGAATCCAACCTTTGGTTGTTGATTAAATTGATTGATACTTGGATATTGGTTTTTGATACCGTCCAAGTTATTTCTTATATTCAATCGGGCTCGCAAATTCCTATTTGTTTGATTGCATATTGAATAGAGAAATAGATATATAAATCTTGGATATACTTTTCTTAAGATTGAGTCTGAATTTCTAGGTGATTCTCTTGAAAGTATATAGGAGTTAGTTCATACATATTGCTAAGAGAAATATTGGGTGTGGTTGTTAGACCCACGCTTTACCAAGATTTATCTCCGATATGTAAGATATAAAAAGTAATCACAAAGCTCTTCGTCTAATTCTTTGTGATTCTACAATAACTTGTTTTACTACCATATAGTTAAGTTATTGTGAGGTGATTGATATTTCTAGGTTGTTCTTCTGGAATATAAGACCGGATTATTAATTGATTCATGTTCACCTTGATTTATCAAAAGACGAAATAAAAACTTCGTAGGTATTTCTATGGGAGACAGATTTATCTATAAGAATAGAATTTTCTGTGGGAGACAGATTTGTTTATCAAGTCTTCGACTTTGGGTCGTAGCAACTCTTAGTTGTGGGTGAGGTCAGCTAAGGAAATCAAGTGCGTAGAATCCTGTTGGGATTCAGAGGCATAAGGAACGCGACTGTACCTTAATCGGTGTGAGATTTGGTCAGGGCTCGACTACATTCCAGTCTGAAGTTAACTTGTAGTAGGCTAGTGTCTGTAGCGACTTAATACAGTATGGTGTTCAAATCTTGACTAGGTCCCTGGGTTTTTCTGTATTTGCGGTTTCCTCGTTAACAAAACTTCTTATGTTTGTGTTATTTCTTTTCCACATTACATTTGTTTATATAATTGAAATATCTCATGTTGTGCGTAGTTCAATCAATTGGTAAATTCAACCTTTGGCTGTTGATTGAAATTGATTGACACATGAACATTGGTTTTTGATATCGTTCAAGTTTTTTCTCATATTAATCAGGCTCACAGATTCCTATCTGTTTGATTTCATATTGTATTGAGAAATTGAGATATAACTCTTGGATGTATTTCCTTGATTGAGTCTGATTTTCTAGTTGATTCTCTTATAATTACACTGGGTTTAGTCCATACAGATTGCCGAACGAAATATTGGGTGTGGTTGTTAGACCCTCGCTTTTTCACTTTCAATCACTTGAAGCTGATAGTTTGTGTGAGACAGCTATTGTCGTCTTCTAAGGATGTTTCAATGATTGAAATGGGATTTTAGAACACAAACCTTTCTCTAGATACAACACAGTATGCGTACATAGCATGCAAACTGTTTTGGTATGATTCAGGTCCGGGAACCTTATTTGCGTACCTAGTATGCGAACGGTTTTAATTGTTAAAGCCCGGGAACCATTTTTGCATACCAGTATGCGAACGGTTCTACTTGAGTTAGGTCCGGGCCGGCTATTTGCATACCCGTTTGCAAACGGCTGGACAAGACCAAAGTCCGGAAGCTATAGTTTGCATACCTGTTTTCAAACTTAGTGGTTAAAGTTCTGAAATCGGTAAAGTATGATTTTCATACTCATGAACAGGTACATTTATGAATTAAGGAATGCAATCTTTACAAACCGTGGCTTAATGTTCATGAATTGATTCTTACGAATGAATCCGATTTTGTTTCAATTACTTCATATATATTTCTATGAGACAGTGAACAATTGAACGATTCTATAACACAATTAGATTCATTTGATTATTTTTCATGATTTATTGATCATCATAGTTGATCTAGATGTGTTAAATGAATGCGGTTAAGAAAAAAGTGTCCATATGGCTAACTTCGGTTAACTGTTATTGAGCCAACTCAATATACACGTTTAGGTACGGTTACCCATATCTAAATGAAGGTATATTTCATTTGTGTATAACAAGCTAAGACCATCTAACGGTGGAGAGATATTGCTTAGGTTTTAAGCAAAGTTAGCTTGAATCTTAAATCAGGTTTTCTTCTAGCGGTGAATATTGAATGCTTTGTTACTAAGCTATCTTAACTTTGATTGAAAGCAAACCCTGATTTGAAAGACTATGTAAGGGAAAACTCTAGCAACTTTAAAACATAATCCCGACACTTTCTTGTGTCCTAGTTGCGACTAGAGTCAATTCTCCTTTAACCTAGGTTTTTCCAAAACCATTATAGGTTAACGACTTAAAGACTTCATTTGGGAATCGTGAAGCCAAATCCAACTATTTTCTCTGTAATTGTGTATTATGATCTTACTTGTTCCATAGTATTGAGTTCTATCTTCTCTAAGATTTGCTCGAGATTTATCTCTGATAGGTAAGATATAAAAAGTAATCACAAAGCTCTTTGTCTCATTCTTTGTGATTCCACAATAACTTCTTCTACTACCATATAGTTAAGTTATTTTTAGGTGATTGATATTTCTAGGCTGCTCTTCGGGAGTATAAGACCGGATTATCAATTGGTTCCTGTTCACCTTGATTTATCAAAAGACGAAACAAAAAATCATAGGTATTTATGTGGGAGACAGATTTATCTATCATGATAGACTTATCTGTGTGAGACATATTTTTTTATAAGTCTTCGAATTTGGGTCGTAGCAACTCTTAGTTGTGGGGTACAAAAAATAAGTCTTCGACTTTGACGAATGAACTGCTACAAAAAATAAGTAGAAATTAACACGGAATGGTATTTTGGTCCATTTAATATTTGTAAATAATTATGGACCAAATGGAAAAGGTGATTTCTGAAAGGACTAAATAGACATGGGACCACCTAAAAAAGGACCAAACAATATTTTTCCCTAAAAACTAATATATGTAGGGCAGCTCTTTATTTTTCTAAGAGTGATATCACTAGGTTGGACTGTTGGAGTTTAATAGGAAGGATGGAGAAGTTTGTCTTTTAGAATTTGATTTATTGTACCGCCATCTACGTTCTTTTCAGTGGTGTCTAATGCTATCAGTCATCTAACATATCATCTGGCACTTAATCACTAAACTATTGAGAAACCCTCGGTATTTGTAAATCAAAACCTCTAACAATTAAAATAAGTAAAAGAAGAAACTTTACTGGAACTGAGATGATATTCTCCCTTCAAAACACGGAACCTTTTAAGGCTCTTTTTTTTGACCTAAAGAAAACATAAAGAATAAGTCAAACTCTAATAGACTAGCTAATTCCACAGTTTAGGACAGTGTCGAATAGCCCGTATCGTTACAGCAATGACAGTCAAAATATATTCAACCAATCCATGAACCTTGAGCCCAGATAAGATAACAGGTCCACCGTCCACACACAATGACAGTCAATGCTAGGCCTGCACATAACCAAACCGATAACTTCAACCGAACCGATAACCGTACTAACCAAACCGTAACCGCACCGAACCGATAATCTAACGGTCGGTGACGGTTTTAATTTTCATAACCGTTAGATCTTCGGTTCGGCAAACGGTTCCACTAATAACCGCACCCTAACCGAACCGATAACCGATTATTATAGGTCGTTGATTTATTTCTATTATGATCAATCCTAGCCGTCTAAAATCGAGTAACCCTAGAGTATAAATAGTGGAAACCCTAAACTATTAAGCTGCAGCTTCTTCATTTCTTCTTCACTTCCTCTCCGACTCCGTCTCTCTCCAGTCGCCTCCATCACCAGATTCACCACCAGTAGCATATAGTCGCCTCCTCCACCTCCATCAAGATTCAAGACTTAAGCCATCTCTATGATCTAGTAAGTGTTTTCTCTTTGATTGATTTTTTTTTTATCAATTTCTAGTTTGTTTTTTTAGGGTTTCTTTTGATTCTCGAGATGGTTTGAAATATGTTTATCAATCGATTTGTGTTGTCAATCGATTTAGGGTTATAATTATTTTTTTGTTTTTGTGTTCTCAGACCTTGAAGAACAGGGACCAACAGTTGGAGTTCTTCATTAAAAGAGTATTGTCAGATCAAACAGGTAACTAGTGCTTCAGTTTGACTTGTTCTATTTGATTTGAGTTCAATCTTCAGTGTTTATGTGGTTTTGTTGATTATGAAAAAGGTTTTTGTTGATGTAAAACCCTTGAAGTGATTTGTGATCTGTGAGTCTGTGACTATGAGCAAAAGGGTTTTAATGAGTTACAAATTATACCTGACCAATGAGTACAGTGGATAGGGTTTGATGATGAAATCCATGATTGTAATGCTGATTGGTTCCCAAATTGTTGCTTGATCTTAAGTATAATCATTTGTTCTTCCTTATCTTCTTGAGTAGTGATATGTGTTCTTGTATTAAGAACTAAATGTTAGAAATGATGTTTGTTGCAGAGATATGTTTGCTTGTATTGAGAACTTGCTATCCATTTCCAACTCAACTAACTTGTTTACATTTCGCAGGGGCTATAAGTGGTAATGCTTGGATCGAGTTCAGTTTCATTATCGAGCTGCAAGATGGCAGGTGCATCTCCAGCCTCTCAATCCCCTGCAGCTGAGTCTACTCAAGTGACAGCTTCTGAAACACCTCAAGTTGATGCTACACAAGAAACACAGCAGGCTACACAGGACCCTGCACCTGAAAGTGAACCAAAGAAGAAGGGAAAAGTGAGGTCGAAAGTATGGAATAATTTTGTAAGGCTCAATGACAAACAAGCACAATGTAAGCACTGCAAGAAGAAGTTACAAGCCTAGCTATAGTCGAGAAAATGGCACCTTTAGCATGAAGACACATTTAGGCACATGTCCTTAGAATCCAAACAAGAAGCTGAAGGGTCAACAAAGTTTAGTGTTTCCACCACCAAGACCAGACGCTGTCGTCAATCGGTTCTTTGTTAGCTATGACAAGGATATGTGTAGAAGGAGATTGGCTGAGTTTGTCATAATAAATGAACTGCCATTTAGAATTGTAGAAGGAGAAGGGTTTAGAAGCTACAGTGAACAGTTGGAACCTAGATTCAAGGTGCCAAGCAGGATGACCATATACAGAGATCTATTAACAATCTACAAAGATGAGAAAGAAAAGTTGAAGAAATATTTCAAGGAAAGTAAACAAAGAGTCTCTAATTACAACTGATATATGGACATCTCCAAACAACTTCAACTATATGTGTGTGACTGTGCACTTCATTGATATTCATTGGAAGCTCCAAAAGAGAATCATCCTGTTTTGCCAGATCAAGGGTCATACTGGTGTGGATATTGGGAAAACACTTGAGAAATGTTTGCTGGATTGGGGGCTAGAAGATCTTTTTGGTGTGACTTTGAACAATGTCAGTGCAAATACTGTGGCGATCGAGTATCTTCAAACCATTGTCATCAATTGGACAGGAGCAACAGTTATAGCTGAATACATGCAAAGTTAGATTGCTTTTTTTCTTCAAAGTAGTTTAATTGTTTCATTTAGACTTAGTTGAATACATGAAGATAACAGCCAACCATGAAATGTATTAATTATGTAAAGTTGTAGAGTATTTTTGATGTTATTTTGCTTAGTCATGTATTAATAAGTATTCAGATCTAGGGATTTTCCAGAAGTTACTGAATTGTATAGGATTTCATAGTGGAATCATTATCAATAATTGTATGAGCTATATGTCAAATGGAAGAAACATGTTTATATTCTAGCTTTCTGTATATGCAACTTGTATCTGCTTTTTGTTTCCATGGAAGTAATTGTTTATTGTTTTGTCACATTTGAAACAACAGAACATTCAAGAAGATGGCACTTTGTACACTTTGTAAACATGTGTTCTTGTACATTTTTTATTACTCAGTTTAGAACAATTTACTGATATTTCCTTGTTTCATTCTTTTATCAGGTAAGGTGTGATGCGCATGTTCTTGCGCTTGTTTTTAAAGATGTTGTGTTGTTGTATCACAAGTCAATTAGCAGGATCAGATCAATTATCAAGTATGTCAATGGATCTCCCTCTAGGTTAGCCAAATTCAAAGAATGTGCTGCTCTTGAGAAGATAGATTGTAAGAAGATGGTTTTCTTGGATATGAAGACTCGGTGGAATGCTACATATCTAATGCTTGAAGCTGCCATTCCATATGAGAAGGTCTTTAAGAGGTTAGAAAGAGAAGATAAGAGCTTTCGAGATAAGTATATTTTTAAAGAATCTGAATGTGAAGCTTTACCTAATCCTGATGATGACACTGTTGTAATTGATGATGAAGATTATTTTCTTAGTTCTAGTGAATCTGAAAGTGAAGGAGATGTAACTAAAAAGAGGAATACGAAGAAAAGGAACAAGCCCTGTCATCATGCCCCATATGTTGCAGACTGGTCATATGCTAGGCGTCTTGTAAAATGTTTAAAAATCTTCTTTGATGCTACGGTTAAGTTATCTGCTTCAACACAGGTTACTACACATGAGTTTTTATGGCAGTTGTCTTTGATTCATGAACAATTGATTCGTCTTAGAGCTATATGAAACCGAGATGATCATATTTCTAGGATAACAAAAGTAATGTTCAAAAAGTACAACTCATATTGAGGGGATTATGAAGATATGAACTCTGTTCTATTTTTTGCTAAGTTGCTTGATCCTCGAGAAAAATAGTCTGGTTTGAAGTTTGATCTTGAATGTTTGTATGAGCAAGAAGATTTCAGCGTTGGGACTGTTTTGAAAGCTGTGAAACAAGACATGGGAAGACTTTATGAAGAGTACAACACCATGTATTCAAATGCTAATGCAGATGAAGGTGACATCAGCTTTTTAACTTTAGTTATCTGCTTTTGTTCTACTGTTATATATTATAAATTTTGTTATCATCATCATTTACTAATATTGATTGTGCTGATGTCTTAGGTACTGGGTCAACAACTGCTGCAGGTGTAGATGACATGGTAGTTTGTGTGCAAGAAGAGAACATTGAGGATGTGCTTGAGTCGAGGAAGAAAAGGCGAAGAATGAATGTTCACTCTACTCATCCAAAGTCTGAAATTGAAAGGTATTTGCTTGATGACTGTAAAAAATCTACCAAGGATATTGATATTCTGGCATGGTGGCAGGCTAATAGTACCAAGTATAAGATACTATCACTTATGGCGAAGGATATTTTGGAAATACTAGTGTCCTCAGTTGCTTCAGAGTCTGCATTCAGTACCGGAAAGCGCATTATTACTCCATGGAGAAGCTCTCTATCTGCCAGGATAGTTGAAGCACTTCTCTGTATGCAAAGCTGGTTGCAGAAACCAATCTCTCTTGATTTCATATGTGACTATGTACCAGATGACAATGCCAGCATTGAAGATGGTAATGGAATCTCTTCTCTTCTTTTTTGACTTAAAATTTCTATTTCTTTTCAACATTTCATCTTATTTGTATTGCTTGGTTTTTATATTGCTTATTTCTATAGCCATGTCTCTGTTAAGAAAAAAGAAGGACTGATTGTCACTTGAATGAATCCAGTTAGAGTTTCTAAATTGGACTACTTTTGAGAGAGCTTGTATGTTTGGTAATGAGGGAAAGAACTGTGAATGCAGTCACCCATTTATAGTTGTTATTTCTTTTGCATATCATGATTTATCTCCATGGTTAGTGGATCTATGATTCTGTAATTGCTTAGGGCTTGCATATGAAGATTAAAGAAAAAGTGGCATATTCATTACCTTGGAGGTCATAGAAGTTGTTATTGTATTGTGGAATTTTGATGTGAAGGATTAGTACATGTGAAGTACATTACCCATGATGTGAAGAATTTTGATCTGACTTTTGAGTTTTTCTCTTTGCAGACATTTTGGGCAAGGATGAGGATTAAGGGGATTATTGGCTTGAGAATTGGATGGACTGGACTCTGGAGTCTTTTACTTGTCTTCGTCTCTTCATGCTACTTTCTTTTCTTATGTTAAACTTTAAGACTATTGTGTCATGGTGTGTGTGTTTGATCTTTAGAGTTTAGACTCCTTGCTTTTGGACTTCATTGTGTGTGTGTTTGGTCTTTAGAGTTTAGACTCTTGTATGGAATGGATCTGTTTAATCTACTTGTTAGTTGTTATTTGTTAAGTATGGAATGAAAGTACAGGTGCAGGTACAAAATCTGTCAGAATTTCTGACATTTTATTTATGGTTAAAACCGAACCGAACCTCAAAAAAACCGAACCGAATACTACTGAGTTAGGCTACGGTTTTAAATGTGCTAACCGCACTATACACGGTTAGGTGAATGGTTTTACAAATAACCGCACCGAACCGAACCGTGTGCAGGCCTAGTCAATGCTACCACCACGTCTAGGGTCCGGATCCCCTATACCCAAGTTCCATGTCTCCTTATGTCGTTCCAACCAAATCACTCCACGTGGAACGTTCTTTATCACTTGGTTAACCCTGTTAACAATTGAAGTTATCCTAATAACAAGAAGCAACATGGATTCTGCATGTCCATTAAAACGTTGTTATGTGAAACCCTAACCCAAAAACATAAAGAAGGAAAGGAGGATCGACATGAGGTTATCTTGAATCCACATTAGATATTTTATTTCGTAGACGTTGGATTTTCTCTTTCTTTGACAAGAAAAGATAAAGATGAAGCAGTTAATGATTGAAAAACAAGTGGGAGGACTTGAATCTAATAATCCTTTTGTTTAATCTTTTTTGATTGATATATAACTTGAATGTAACAACTACAAAATAAAATTCTTCACTTGTGCAACAACCGTAAGATTCATAATTATTATAAACTAGATGACCGCTGCCACGGTGGGGAGGGTCGACCGAAGAAAAAGGAAATATTGTTGTGGTTGGATTGTAAAAGAAAGTTTGTGCCTCAAGTGAAAGTATCACTTTCCCTGAAACGAAGGGAGTACATCGTTTTATTAGTTGCAATGGAAAATTAGTTGATGGTATAAACCAAAATATGGCGAGATAATGTGTTATGCATCCTTTGAGGTGGTTTGCATAATGGTTCTGAAATCAATTTTTGAAAATTGTGCCTAAAATGATAAACACCTCCGAATTTTTCGTAAAACTTTAAATTTGATATTGTTATTTATATTCATTGTGTAGATCTCTTCAAAAATGTTCCAATGAGATAAAATTTGTAAAATTATATGGCAATGATTTTTAGATATGTTGTATATTCTAGTTTGCTGACGTAAAAAGAAATATTTATCTCTCAACTCGGTTTGCTTCTTTTTTCAAATATTGATGTTCAAACTTTAGATTTTAGACAGAAGTTTGCATATTGATTTTTCTCGTTTTCTTGATTATGTTGTTCAGTTCTTTCAACTAATATTTCATTTCCCCTCTTATTACAGTTATTTTTTCTTATTTAGATTCTTTCATGTTTTTCTTATTTTTAGTTCATGGCTAACTAATCTTTTTTATGATTCCTCTTCTAGAGTTTGCATATTGATTTTTCTCTAATGGCTTTTGCCTCTTTTGTTGTTGTGATCATAGTTTTTGCTGAGTATGTTTGTAAGCTTTTGCTTAGAGGTTCAAAGTGGATAGGTTTCAAAGCTTTTGATCATGGTGCTATGTGGAAGAAGTCTTGGATCGGTTTCAACTTACCAGATTTCGGTTGTATCACATCCCGCCAATCAAGCAATTCAAAAAAAAAAAATCAAAATCCATAAAATCAGCCGCATATAGTTAATTAGTTTCCTTATTTTGCTGATAATAGCGTAACCTGGAAATTTTGGTACAAATTTATTCTTCGTTTGTTCATTGTAATCCATGTGTCAAAGATTTCGTTTTGTTTGCTAGATTGCTTTTACATTTTTTTATTTTGGCATGTTTAGTTTCTTTTAGAACAAAGTTTCATGGTTCAAAACGGTGCGTCAATGAATATGAATCTGTGGCAGAATGGTAGTGTGTCTGACATCAAGTTAGAAGGTTGTGTGTTCAATTCACACCAGATCCAGTCCTCTATAGTAATCATTTTTGTATTGCATCCTTTATCCTAACTTACAGTAGTAAAAAAGTACCAAATTTGCACATAGAATTGACATTGATGATTGAATTGTGTTACACCAGATAAATAATGCACTACGCATTCATGCCACCACCGGTATTAACAAGTACATTACATCTTTTATAGATGAGGGAAACCTTATTTTAGCTTTGTGAATGGGTCACTAATCACAAGAGATCACAAATTCTCTGATATTAGCTACTTCCATACACCTAATTCTCTCATTACATTCACTAATCTGTGTACTTTTAGCACTCAAGTTTTGAACGAATTAAGTGCTGAGAGTCTACTTTCTATACTGTTTGGAATCAGATCTTTGAGATGCGGAGCGGGAAGAAAAAGGAGAAATGATAAAATCTCCTCAAATTAAGGAACTCAGTTCCCTATTTCTTTTCTTGGGTGAATACCTCTAGAACCCAGTTCCCTATTTTGCACATTGTGGTAAGATAGCAAGGTAAAATACAAGTCAGAAAATTCTACTGAAATTCTGTTTTCTTATTTGTAGGTTACCTTAATGCAGTCTATCCAAGCTTCTGAAATCTCCAAGTGATGCTCAACTGGAATAAGGCTCATATCAGAACGTACGATAATGAGGAGGTTACTCAGATATTCAGGTACAAAAATGAGGAAGTTATCATGGACATAACACATACTATAAATGAAAGAGATTGCTTTGATCAGCTATCTATTTTTTGCTCTGCAATAAGTTAGGAGTTCCCTTTTCCTCGATTTTTTGCCATGCAAGTGGTCGTCTTTTAATGAATGTGGTTGAAACCTATTGTGGAGATTTTTGACTGGAGTTCACCCTTGCACTTGGTTCCAGAAGTCTGGATTTCAAAAAGGTGGAGATTATAGGAAAGCGCATAACTACTTTCAACAACTCTTGCGTTTTAGTGTACTTTGCCATTACATGGTTAATTTTTGTGCCAAGTCTGCAATAGCCAATATCAATAGTTGCCTACTATAATACCAAATTGCGAAATTGGTGATGTTCGAAAACTGGAAAAAAAAAGAAGCTGATGAAGAGGTAAGCATTACACAACCCAACATGCATCTGCATTAGTAATTTCATTATCCCATTGGTGATGTTATCACATTGCCTTCAAGAATCCATAATATGTCTCGAAAACCACGACAGGGTTATGGATACCAGAATTGGGTTACTTAACTGTCAAATATGTAAAACGATAGTTGAAGAAGTTTGTGAATGTTCATATGCTTTTTCTTTGTAAAAATTATGTGATTTGGAGCTCAACATTATACACTTTTTCAATTAATAAATTCTTAGGTTAAATATCTAGCCAGCTTTCTCATGTCAATGAGATGCGAGCGTCATGTAGTGGTGCTTGGTTGGTTATCTTGAAAATTTAAAAGAATAAAAATTCACTTCCATAACAGGGGTTGATTATTAAAAAAAATTCTCTTTTTTTCTTCTTCTTTTTCCTGGACAAGTGTAGTTAGTATCTACCCCCATTAATTAGATATATAATTCATTTGAGGTGGTTGTTAGCTCTTTCGAACAAGTTTGACCAAGGATACTCGCATACACCCCAAATAGCATACTAATTTTCTGACACATTTGTTGAATTTTTCTGTAATATATGGAAGGACCTCCAGTTAGGCAAGTTACAAGCTTGCAACTTAACAGTGTGTGTACACATAGGGTCCTTAGTTGCTACCAGAAGTGACACAAATAGGAAATGGCATTACAGTGCTGAGGAGGCCCTTATATCCAGCTGACGTTCTTGGTACTTCACTCACTCAAATAATTTAGATATGAAACAGCTTTCTTGGTGTTGCAATACTATTTAATTGTCATTTCTCTTTACAGTACAAAAGAGGAGGTCCTCCACCTGTTTTTGACTCTGTTGTTTAGCCTCCATTTTCCATTTTTGACCCTATGGTGTTTTTCATGCAAGCGATGGCCTACATTCACTGAAAATATCATATTTTTTGGAAACAGTTAAATTTAATTTTTTGAATTGGTCAGTAACCTGTGCTTTCTGGAAACAGTTAAATTTAATTTTTTTAATTGGTCAGTAACCTGTGCGAACTGTCTTCTCTTTAATGAATAAGAGCTTTTTTTTTAAAGAGAAGTGATGGTGGTTCTATAAGTTACCATCCAGTTTCATCAAAAGAACAAGGATTAACTCCTGCGTAATTAATTGTAGTATGATTCAGTTTATGCAATTGGTTAGTAACTTATATGAACCATCTTCGCTTTGATGTAAATAAGATTTATTATAGGAGAGGAGAAGATGGTTCCTATAAGGGGCTAGCAATTGCATCGTTGTGTTACGTGGTAAATTGGTAATCAGATCAGTTGCTTTCTCTCATTCACTTGGGGGTAATTTTTTGCGTATTTGTAAACATTATAGGCCACTTTTTTCTAACTCACGCCTTGGTGTTGGATCTCAAGTTGGGTATTGACAGGTCTTCGCAACATTATTTTGTGTAGGCAATTGATGTGTAGAAGGTTGGTCAACACTTCAATTAGTCCGAAATTTATATGAACTGGCACCGAAGTTAGCAGGCCTAGGGTGATGATGGCTTTCTGGCGAATCTATATTAGAACTAAGAAGGAAAAATCTATTAAGATCATGAGTCAACGTTAGATTCATGTCAATCGGTATATATCTTCAATCCCATCGCTGGCTGATTAATACAGTGCAGAATTATACTCTGACTACAGGTTATGTGTCCGTGAAATTGTTGAAGTTTTTGTCTTAAAATTGCGTACTCACTTAATGGTAAATCTCATTGTTTTGGGATTGCTTCCGAGAGATTAAAGAAAAAATTGGAGATAGCACTGGTGAGTCATTATTTTCTAATAATTTTTTATGATGACCAGTTCTTGAGTTATTTGGAGCCTTGCGTGTTACCTACTTTAGTAGTATCCCAATGACTTCTCAGAATATCTCATCTAAACGTAGTTAGTTGGTTAGGATTTTTATGAACTTAGGCTAAGGTAATTAGTGTCTGAATGAAATAAGATCTTAGTGTCATGTGATTGTATTTTTTAATTTAGACCATCTAATATTGAAGAGTAGTTTAAAAATCCATGAGAATGCTTCAAGATGTTTTAGTTATTTTCAACAGAACTACGCGTGCGTTAACAAACAGTGGAAACTAAAAAAAAAACAACAGGTTTTGCTGATTTAGTTTGTCGTATAAAATTATTTTAGTGAGGTACTAACCCAGCCCAGTTATAAGCAGAAGAACAATTATTCTTCAAATTTAGGTCACATAAATAAAAATAAGTATTATCACGCACAATACCAAGATTATGTAAACTCTACATACTTCTATATTGTCTTTTTCTCCAAAGACTCAAATTTTTTTAAGCCAATTAGAATTCATTTAGGGATATCTGCTTTGGACATTACATGAAAAACAAATAATTTATGTTTGAATTTTATTCGTATATACAATTGTCTGAATGATTGCAGTTAATAATCCTAATTGGATTGAATAAAATTACCATCATAAAAAATCTATAAAATAAATATATCAACCTTCACGATCTAGGTCCATAATACAAGATATGCATGGAAAAATACCGAGTATTCTAGACTGTCAACCTGATCAAAACATGGAGAATTCGTTGACATGATTATTTCATACTCACAATAATGGCGCAAACTCTTTTCTTTAAAACCCAAGAAATAATGTATTTGAAGATAATATTGTTTATGGGTGAAAACTATTTCTGCCGGTTTTGGTAATTTGGGATGTGTGGATGAGAAATGAGTCTAAACCTTAAACAAATGCACTGCGCGGTGAGTGCTTTTAGATTCGAGAGATCAATCTGTGCAAGTCCGGCCTAAACCAAGAAATGGCCGTTCCAGACTTGTTTCGGTCACAAAGTGAAGGAGATGGGGTTGATCTTAGGGAGGGAAGCGAAGAAGGTGTTGAGAATGTGAAGGTGTTGGCTATGAATGACTTGTATCAGAAAGCTGAACTGGCTTGCAGGGTGTAAGCTATCAGTTCCGGTGTTTGAATACGATTGTATCAACACTTGCCTCTGTTGTCTGGACTTGCTCTTCCTTTAAAAAAATAGGATGGAGAACCTATTTATACAAGTATTTTAGCCTAACCTTCGTATCTCGTGGGAAGTGGAGAAAGTGGAGTGATGGAGTAGTGGAGTAATGTGTTAGTGTCACACGACCAGGCTTGCCCACTTCTACCATCATCACTTAACCGTCCATGACTTCCTGACACGCTCTTGTGATGGCGCGTTGTGCACTGCACGCTGTAAACCGCCAGACCAATACCCCAGTATGTATCCCCCAGTTTGTGACATGATTGATGTCGGAATGTGTGGGTCGTGGGACCCACAAAAGGTAGCATGTAATCTTTAAATTGAATAACTGCGTTATTCGGGAGGTCGATACTTGTGAAGTATCGTGTGTATTCTATCTGTGCGCATCATGGTGTGGTAAAGTGACGGGTGGTGATCACCAAGACGCCTTCTTGAGCAATTAACTCGACTGGGGTTGTATAACCAAGCTAGGTGAAGTTGGACGGACGAGATAATCTTTGAGACACTCATCTGTGACCGTTGATGGAATTAGGGTTTTAGAAGAGGTGCGCAAGCATCCCTCTACAGCCTGGTCGAATCCAAGCTTGGGATACGATTTTGGCTAGGCCGATCATACATGCATGTAGACGGAATGACGGTGTAGGCGCCCATACCCCATTATCTCACGAAAGTGTGATGCGGACCACTCAATTTCCCGGCAAAGTCGAGTGGTCGAGATCGGTTTGCAATGTAAAACGAGTGCAAACAAAAGCCACGCATCGTGCCAACTTCGGGCGCGCGTTCCAAGACGACCAATCTTGGTCGGTCTTGGCCGATCGATCTGACGTGTAGGTGATAGGCTGGTGTTCACGCCTATATCTGACTGTCCCATGAAAACGTGATCTAAGCCACTCAAATCGTCCGGCGAAGTTGAGCGGTCGAGATTAGTTTGCAATTGGGAAGTGTAACCACGCTAGTTTGGGAGGACTATTTGGGATAACCAGGCATGGTATGCCTTGGCCGACCAGGTGAGGGGATAGACGGGTCCACGGTGGTCATGTTGGTATGATCGGACTGCTTAATCTAATCTTGGACCCTCCATTCGTGTAGGAGAAGATGGACGCTCGTGATGCTCATAAAACCATAATTTTGGGTTTCACGGCCGTGCGTCATGCTCCATTCGGGCGTACGGGTGGGATGACCAACCATGGTTGGTCCTGACCGATTGGTCGGTATGTAGGCGGGCCCACGGTGATTGTGTTGACACGCTCCCGGGCCTTTTGAATCTACATCTACACCCTCCATCTATACTGCGAAGATGGATAGTTGAGACATGTTTTGTGACACATGTAATGTGCCGCAAACCCTAATTTAGGGTTTTCCGCCCATAGCGCTCCTGGTTTTGGACGTTTTGGCAAGCTATGCCAATCTTTTGGGGAGGCCGACCATGTGGGGTCCGCGTTGGTTGGCAGCGAATATTCCATACACTTGGGGGTTGTGGAATTGATCTGGGCCATCCAATCATGCTGGTGAAGTTGGATGATCGAGATCATTTCCAGACTGATACGGACAGTCCAGATGCTCAATCGGGCTAGTATAACACACCGAGAGTTGCTCAATTGGGCTAGTATAACACACCGAGAGTTACAGCCTGTACGGGTATTTCGTACATGCTTTCATTATAATGATTGGAGGTTCGTGTTGCTCTGCTTGAGAGCAACACTCAGTCATCATGCCGCACCGATAATGAGTACGGAAATACAAAGTCACATTTACGCATTAATTAATAATGCTATAAATTCACAGGGTATATGGGATTGTTGCTACATGCTCCAACCTGGATGAATTTCGTGTATTTAAATACACGAAATTCAACGGATCCATAATTTTCTGAACGAATGCACAACTTATGAGGATTCGGTGCTACAACATAGGAACGACAAGAATTTTATACTACAATATAAAATGTCAATATATAGGTGCGTCCCGAGTACGTGTGTTATTCCTTCGTCCATGTTTTCCAAGCCTTTGTGACGCTTTGCTCGAGTTTGTGAGTAATGAAATTTCATCAAAGAATTGTTTTCTCAGTCACAATATAAAAGGATGTTAAAGGCAGCAGAGACGTCGTGAAAAAGAAGGTCAATAACAACATATGGAAACTGATGAACAACAAGGACAATATTCCAGTACCTTTTACAGCGGAGAATCATCCAGATTTACATATCTAATCTGCCCAAATTAGTGTAGGATGTGGTTGCTAGCTATGTTATTGAAGGCTATTATGCATGTAACAAATACATACAAGTAGTGTAGTTATTTGCGGACTATGTAACTTGATTACGTAATAGTTTTGTTGATATATCACGAAAATTTTTCCATAACACATGCCGTCAGAAGGATGAGGCAGGGGAACGTCTTAACAACGACCATTCGATAACCAAGATAAATAAGCTAATGTATGTTTCTACTTTCTATATTGAATTTTTTAGGAACACGGGTAGATGATTCCTTCATCCCATCATCAAAATATTTAATATTCTGCCAGAATTAACGAACAATCAACCTGACTTAACGAATAATCAAGTCTACAAGCACATTAAATATATGTAGAGCCATGACATTAGTTTTTTATGTTTCTATCACTGTTTTGCATCACCTTTTTGATAATAAATTTAAAATACCATGTTTATTATTATACTATTCGACGAATTGCTCCGCAAGCACACCATCCGAAAGAAGCCTTTTAGAAAAGAATTTTTCTTCTAAGAGGTACAAAACATCAACTGATTCGTAGTGTCAAGTTTGAATGTTTATATTCTTATTATTTTTTGATGATAACCTTAAAATATTTTGTTTATTACTATTATATTAATAGTGAAGAATTTCCTAGCAAGCACGTTGTCCGAAAAACCTTAGGAAAAGAAGTGCATTTTCCAAATAAATACAAAACATCTACTGATTTGTTACGTTTGAAGTTTATATTCTTATGGTTCACACTAAATTATTTGCTTTAATATCGTTAAACAATGTTTATAAGATATTCAAAAAATCCATGCAATAATGTCATCCTAAGAATTGTGTTAAGAATCTAAATAATTTACGTGTGTAAACTTTGCTATCTTTAAATACCCAGGAGCCTAAGAATAATTATTTGGTAGAAATTAATACACCTAGAAATAGATACAACCCAAATAACGATGTGATTGCTAACACTATCATTGATCACATGTAGATCTAATTGTAGGCACTTTGAGTTTAACCTGCATTCAGACGTAGTTTCTCTAGCGAATGGTTGGTTAGTTTTATAGTTTTAGACCAGTGTCTACATGGATTCGAGATTAGTTGCATGAATTTTTGTTCGTTGTACTGATTAATTGGTTCTTAAGATTTTACATCGGATGATTTAAATAATTTCAGTGTTCCATCGGATAGAGAAAGTTACAGAGATACACAAAGTGATGCGAATCAAAATATTGTTCACGACTTATTTATCTGTCATTATCTCGGAAGAATCGAATTTAAATGCTCTTTAAGTGGATCCTTGAACTGGATCGATAAAAGACTGTTGTATATCCAAAAGAAACCACTCTTCGAGAAATTGCCTTCATGGAAAATTGAAGCCCCGTAGGCTTTGAAATATTTATACGAGACCCCAGTCAAGATTATTTCTAATGGTTCAAATGCATTTATTGTTCTTGGTTTTAATTTGGATAAAAGATCTCTAAAGAGCAGGTATCCAGAGTGCTTCTCAATAGATAAGGAACTTCAACATATGAGTGAGGAGCATTAGTAAATTTTACTCCAAGTATACTTCATCACATGAGATTCTAAGAAGGTTACTTCTTCCTAAGAGAATGTAAAAGTTATCATGCATTATAAATTTTTTACAGAAAGGTGCTATAACTTGCCAACGACTGATTTTCTTGATGATTTCAAAGATATTCCAAAGCCAATACAAATTTGGAATGGTGTCGATGGTGATAGGTACATGTAGGAGCATTTGCTCCAACTTGCAGTACAAGATTCTGAAGTCAATGGGGATATTAGGATATAGAGATTTGCTCAGTTGTTGGCATCACATGTTTTTACAATATGCATTGTTATAGTATGTTTTCTTATACAGAATTACGGATCATGCATTGTTACAGTCATAACCAACAAAATATTTTACATAGATAACTTCTGATTCAACGTGCACTGTTAGCATAGAAAAATTAGATGCTCGCTGTATTTTTTTATTTTAATTAAAAGTATGTTATCTTTTATTTTTATATATATAGATTCACATCATGGAAAAAAAAAAATATACGTCATTTCTGTATGATGTATTCTCCTTCATAGATCCATGTCGTATTTTTCGTCCGAACGAATGAATACAATCATGTCTCTCAAAAATTTATATTTTTCAGAATAGTTTATAACAACAATAAGACACTCGAGGTACATTTTTTTTCTTTTTTAATTTCTTAAAGGTCGCTATAATAGCATTCAATAGTCAAGAAAGGTTTGTGCAAAGATAAGGAGTGTTGGGGTAGAGCTGTATATAACAAGTGAAATCCTTAGTTTAAGTATTTGAGACCTTCTCAAGGTACGAATATGTATATTTAACTTAGTGAATCATTCCGTATAATACGAACTTTAAGACTCCAGTCTCTGTTTTTACGGTCATCTCTAGTATAAATTGAACAACGTCCTTCAAAATTCAATGAGAAAACGACATTCAGTAAGAAAATATTATAGGTCTAATCAAATGATACCATCCACTTCGCCGCAGACGTAGCGGCCTCAACATCTCTACAGTAAAGCTTCATGGATAATATTCATCGTCGAAAGATCCATGGTCTTTTCTAGCAGCAATATTCGAATTAAAAATACTATCTAACCCAAAGTAGTTTAACAAGGTCTTTAAGGCTTATTTCCAAGCGATTAACCGCTACTCACTAAATAGCCTTGGTGATTTCTGATTCCCACCTGAATCCGAGTTTGAGCGATTAAATAAGTCTCCAAGATGACGATTTTTTGGAGATTCTTAGCCTATTCCAAGCCAAGTTTTGCTTTAAAGTTAAATGTATGTTATGTTGAACTTATATATAGTTTTAGTTGTATTGATGCTGCTAAATCAATACATGATAATGTTAAAATTTTGATTTTAATTAGCTATAAGTCATGTTAATAGTAATATATGATTAGCGGGACTCTGAGTCTCTATAAAACTCATCCGAGTATTAAGCCGAGTGCCAAGCCCGAACTCATTGCTCCAAGCTCCCCAACCGAGTAGCACCTTGAAGAGAGTTAAACTACTTTGATCCAACCACAGTGTTAATGAATGGATGATTATTCTTACTTTTGTTGTGACAGGGTATTTAATATGAAGGTGAGGAGAATTGGTACCCGATGAAGGATAATATCTGATAAACAATCACTGACTACTCGGGTGACACGGAATCGACAAAGATGTTTTTGAGGTAGTTCATGATACTATATCACTACATAATGTATTTTAATCCAAGCGTACTCCAACGCATATATAATATGATTCTAAGAAGGTTAGTCATTCCTTGAAGTATGTGAAAGTTATCATGTATTATAAAAAATCCACAAATAAAATTAATGTGTTATAACCTGCCAACGACTGAAGAAATTTTGGTACGTAATTCTATTAAGAGAAGGTCCTCAGATACCTAGCCCAAGGGATACCAAATGAAGGCAGGGAAGGGTTTTTGCCAAAAAAAAATAAAAATTAGTGTCATCCTACAATTTTCAGGGTCCTTTGTGTTTATACCTCTTAAATAAATGGACAACTCAGGGTCCTTTGTGTTTGAGGTTTCCAGCAATTTTCAAAGTTTGCACTATGAAATTAGCTACAGTAGCTGATATGGTTCAACAAGGAAGGCTGCACTGTACTTTCAGGAGAAGACTAACATGTTGTGAACAAATGGAATGGGACCTATTGTGTAATGAACTGGGGCCTTGTTATGGATTGGAAACAGGTGAGGATTCAGTGAGCATGGAGGGGGAGTTTTCAGTTAAAAGATGTTATGAACTTCATATTACAGATGCTGTTGAAGTGAGCTTTCATAAACACTTATGGAAATCAGCAATCCCTACTAAGGTCAGTTTCATGTTATGGGCAACTTTTCATAATTCTTTGCCAACTAAGGATATGTTACAACATAGAGGAATTGAAGTACAAGATGGCTTATGTCCTCTTTGCAAGAGAGTTGAAGAATCTGCGGATCACATTCTTTTACATTGTTCTTATGCTTTCAACATTTGGAATCATTTTATGAATGCATTTGGGATGGCCTGGGTATCTCCTGCAACTTTGTTGGAGCATTTTGAAGCTTGGAAGTATACTGCACTTTCAGGAAGAAATAAGAAGATTTGGTGGAAAATTTTGTATGTTGTTCCTTGGCATTTGTGGCTAGAAAGGAATAGTAGAACTTTTGGTGGGAGGGCTAAAGAGGAGGAGGAGTTAATTTTGCTCATTAAGCAGACTCTTGCACTTTGGTTTTCCGATTCTAAAGTGTTTGATGGCATATCTATAAGCCAAATTTTGTATCATTGGAATTCTGTTGTGCATACATAATTAGGGGTGTTCATGGTTACTGGTTAACCGAGAAACCGAACCAAACCAAACCGATTAGGGGAAAACCGAACCGAACCATTAACTAATGGTTGGTTTTGGTTTAGAAAAGATGAAAACCGAGATTAATGGTTTGGTTTTGGTATGATAGAGAAACAGAACCAATAACCAATGGTTAACCGAATATTGATAAAAAAAAAATCATTGATTAAATTTTCATTAGAGATGTCACTGCCATTAGTTAAATCTTCTTTTGATCTCTAGATTTAGAGTAAACTTTAACTACTCTTGATATTCTTTTTATTTATTTTTTGTCTGTAAATTTTTGTAAACCAATACTATTTTTTTTCTGTAAATTAGTGTAATTTTTTTTTTTTGGTTTGACATAATTATTGGTTAACAAAAACCACTAGGAAAAACCGAAACCGGCTGGAACCATTTGGAAACCTAACCAATGGTTAATGGATTGGTTTGATTTCAATTTTTAGAAACCGAACCAAAACCGACCATGAATACCCCCGTACATAATGTATTGCATAGCACTTTCTTGGTTGTAATAATATAACCATCATTTTTCAAAAAAAAAAATTACGACTAAAAGAAGAGGTTGAGCCGGGGCCTTACCTAGTTCCCAAACAAAAACCTTCATCCCCTCTCACTCACTCCCAGCCGCCAGGAAGAACTGAAGAAGAAGAAGAATGTCAAGCTTACCAGAGGGAATCATAGAAAACATACTCACAAGATTACCAGTCAAATCGATCTCAAGATTCAGGTGTGTGTCCAAAAAGTGGTGTCTATTATTTCAAAACCCTAATTTTATCAAAAATCATCTCAAACATGCTATTCTAATGAACAAGTTCAAAATCTTAGCTAACATCAACGATATCACTGGTGAGATTATACCTCCTTATCTCTATTCTATTGATAGTAATGATCTATCATCACCACCATTTTTAGGTCATGCTCTTGGGATTGATTTTCCATTGATGGACAGACAAGATGTTCCCAGAATATATGGTTCTTGTGATGGCTTAGTTTGCTTAGCACCATTTTTCGATAGTATTTGCATTTGGAACCCTGCAACCCGAGAATATAAAAAAGTACCAAAGCCTATAGCCCGCTTTCCTGTTGCACATGGGTTTGGTTTTGATTGCAAGAATGATGATTATAAGGTATTGAGAATCGGGAGTGCTGAAGATAGTGCTGAAACTGTTGAAGGTGTTGAACTTTTTGAAGCTAGCGTTTATTCGCTAGCTTCAAATTCTTGGAAGAATCTTGGTATTATCCCTTATGATTTCAATGAAGGTTCAAATAAGGGGTTTCATCTTAATGGTGTTTATCATTTGATTGCTGCTACTACTGAGGAACGTACTGGAATCATATCTGCTGTGGTTGTTTGTTTTGATTTTTCGGATGAGACATTCCATCATGTGCCGTTACCTAAGAATAATTCAAATAAGGGTGAAAAGCTTCCCATGATGGCTTTGGGCATTTGGGAAGGGAAACTCTGTCTGCTTCGTTGGAATGGAGTGGGGTCTCGGGTTGATGTGTGGACAATGATGGATAACAAGTGGAGTAAGCACTCGAGCATCACTGCGCTGATAGCTGACATGACTTATAGAAGTCCAATGCAAACGTTACAGAATGGTGAGATCTTATTTTTAGGCGGACATAGAGTGGAAGATGGACTTCATTTCATTTCATACGACCCTAAGCTCGAAAGACCTAGAGCTATGAAGATACATGGTTTCCCAGACGAAGATGACGAAGTGGTGACTTACACTGAGACCTTAGTAGCACTGAACTCCGGTACTTATGTTGGGAAAAAGAGAAGAAACAAGGTACCAAAGAAGAAAAAGAAGAAACAGAAAATAATGACTGACGTGGATCTGGAACCATGAATCAACAAAGTAAGGGAGGAAGATATGGTAGTGGTGTTAATCTTTTTTATCTTTTTGCGCTTTAGAAATGGAAGCGGAAATGGTTCAGTGCGGGAGATACTTTGTTATATGTAGTAGTGGATTAGCGAAGAACCAATTTGAATTCAGGCGCGCGGTGCAGATGATACAATGGCTTTTTGGGTAAATTCCAAACAAAGTAATTTCTATGCACTTTGCTTTTCTAGTATTTGGTATTTTCTTATGCGACTCAATGTAGAAACTAAGCATAACATATATATTTCTTCATCAACTTGAGTTAGTTCTGCTTTTCTTTAAATATTTTGTATTGGTGTTTCGAACTTCATATGCTAATGAATTTGCAATATCCAAGCATCACATATTGTTTTGTCTGTTTTTCTATTGATGTGTCATTATGTTGGTGCATGAGTAGAAATGTGTAAGTATATAGAGATGAATTAGTCTCTCATTCAAAGAGGGAAATTTTCCTGAAAGTGGGCGCATTCCCATGGATTACATAATTTTGTCTGTTTTCTCTCTGTTGTAGCTTTATTTTGGTGCATGAATAGAAATGTATGTGTTACTAGTATATAGAGATGGAACAAGAAATTTCACATATAAAAAATCCCCTGTTGCATAGTTGGTTCTGTCAGAACAAATAGATTTAAAGTTGATGGTATAACTTCATTACTTATATCATTACTTATAAAATGGATATACATAGAGATCATGATCGGTTAAGATTATCATGGTTGTGGATGCTTTAGCTTCTTTTGTAAAGCGTCTGCAACCTTTTTCCCTTTTCTGTGCGTAAAGCAGAACGTAAAGCCAAAGCTATGGGTAGAAAGTCTTGTAAGAGTCCGCTGCATTAGCAGCATCTTCCTCAATTTTCACATATGCTTCTATCGCCCATTTGTTTGCAGATTTAGTTGACTGCACCTTGCTAGGAATCATTCTCAGAAACCTGCTTATGCCATGTTCTCCTCCCATAATAAAGCCTAAGCCTGCTTTTAGAGCGTGAGTAAAAAGCTGCATTCATTATGTAGTTTAAATCTTCTTAGTATTTCAGGTTTCCATGTACTGCTAGTGGTGTCGGCTTCGGTCATCGGTGCCCTGTGTGTGGTCCAGTTGTATGTTTATTGCCAATGCTGGAGATATTGTTTGGGTTGGGTTTGATTTAGCGGAACACCTTCCTTACATCACTATTTTATTGTCAGCTCAAGACCCTCTTGTATCTTCCCACACTCTTGTGTTCTCAAACCACTTAAACTGTTTTGCGCCAGAAAATGACGTTGCTGGAATGATTAGACAAGAAGTAGAGACCAATTTCTGATCAGGATCTAAACCTTTCTTCTGACTCTTTTATATATTTTTAATGCATCTTATAAGAGGCAGCTTAGCTGATGCAGAAAGTTTATCTGGAAAAGAGGCATAGTTTTCATGGGTTAGTGGGAACATTAGAGACTGGTTGACATTCTCTTTCAGATATAGATAACAAAGAAAAGAAGTCAACCATTACAGGAGGTATGCATTGTAGGAAATTTTCTGGAATTAAATCAATGGGTTTATAGGTATGTGTAGTAAGTTTAACAACTTGTCATGTGGTGCTAGACGTGTATCTACTTGGTTATGCTGATAAACTGCCTGGTCACTCGGTATAGCTCGTGGTACCAAAACTTAGGAGGTAGGCAGTGTACATAAACAGTACTCAAAGTGTCTATTCATTTGAGTTTCAGTAAACAGTGCTCAAAATTTGGGTACTACAGTTTTGGGTTAATTTTCTTCTTCGGTCCTTTTGAGGCTGATTCTTTGTATTGTTTTGAGTTTCCTTTGGTATTGCACAAAAAGAGTTTCATTAAACAGTAATAAGATAAGAACTTGAAGTTGACTAATTCCAAATTTGACTACACCAAATAAATCAATATCCTGTGACAATACCCAATAGGAATATGTCCACCGTCCAGATACAATGACGGTCACTTGTCAACCTTGATATCAAATCATCACACCACTTGTCAACCTTGATATCAAATCATCACACCACTTGTCAACATTTTAACGGTAGAGGATGTAATCGAAACACCTTCATTCCCGAACTCCCAAATCCAATAGAGTATTATAGGCTAGTTTGGTACTGCTATGAGTTTTAGAAAAACCTTCATTCCCGAACTCCCAAATCCAATAGAGTATTATAGGCTAGTTTGGTACTGCTCTGGGTTTTAGAAAAATGCTTTTCTGTTGTGCTGTGAAAATAAATCAGCATGACGTTGGGTAAACTATAATTTAAAAAGCACGGTACAATTAACAAACTGTAAATTCTGTTTGGTAAACTGGTATTTTAAAGTGCTGGTGATGTAGTTTTTTTTTTTTGAAAATAACCAAATATATAAAGAAAAGGAAGAAAGCTAATCTATAGATTCATACTCATTTGGAATCAACTCTGGTAGAGTTGTCCGTCCGATGACTGAATCTGTGTGATTAGTCGCTTACAAACAGATACAAGGTTTGAGTTCATATTACATTCCTCATAAGCTTTAACATAGTCAAAAGTAATAGCTGGAATTAAAAAGGAATGTAAAGCAGAGAAGCTAGTTATCATCTGTGTTGAAGTTCTTCCTTCTTTTGCCAACAAATCTGCCACTTTGTTTGCTCTTCTATCCACACAGTGAAATCCCCCAAAAGAAACTAATTCAGCTGCCATCTTCTTTACTTCATCTAATATGGCTTCACATTGCCATTTGATTGAGGTTTGTTTGCGCTATAGGTACTTTATAGTGTTTTGGTTATCACCTTCTATTGCCAGATTTTGTAAGTTGTTGTTGATGGCCCAAGTTGTAGTCTGCAGCAGTGCTACAGCTTCAGCTTCTTCTGGTGATTCTGCCCTGCAACTGCCCATCACTGCTGGTGATGTAGTTAATGACGAAAATAGACATATTTCAAAAATTATTTTTAAATACAATTTTATTATAATAAATTATATTTCTAATTTTAATATATTTAATAAAATATAAGTAATCAAAGCCTGTCGGCTATGCAAGTCTACCATTTCTAACCAACCTGTATGTCTAAGGAAACTCTGAGGCAAATTTGGTGGCAACATTTTTCTCATACATTGGTGGTGCTTCACTGAATTATATGTGTATCTATTTTCCGTATCAAACTGCGTGTTTTACTTCATTTTCTATTGGTAACAGACTGAAACAAGTTGCAGCTGTAGGTGTGGTTTATGTTTGTGACATTTCGTTAGCTATTTTCAAGACTGACACAAAAATTATGAAAAAAGAAACAAAAAAAATAAAAAAAATTATTTGTTGATAATGGGTTCATACATTCATAAATTAAATGCAAATAAACTTTGGAAATAAAGAAATGGTGGGTGTACAACTGATTAAACTAGCATATTCAGTTTCTAAGTTGAATCTCAATCCTGAACAAGCCCAAATATGAGAATATCATTGTCCAGGAGACCAAGATTAACATCTTGAGGGGAGAAATACTGCTGTTTGTTGATGATGATGCTGCTGAACCACCACTTGTTTCCGTCATAATTTTTTAATTTTTATTTTCTGTTGCCGCTGATGAGATGAGTGAACTTTGTTTTTAGGGTTAGGGTTTGCTCACAGACACAAGGAGGCAGCAGAAAACTAGGAACGCGCAATTGGGGGATACATAATCTAATTGGGGGATATGACTAAATGACAAAATAGGGATCCAAATATCCTAGCTGGGTTACCCCTTATCTAAATAAAATTTTAATTCCTAATTTAACCCTCACTAATCAGGATTAGTTACTAATGATGATTAGTAAAATATTAATGATTTGGGGGATATAATGTGTGTTTATGTTTATTTGAATTTGTGTGTTTTAGTTTAAAGGGAAAAAAATTTTGAGTAGAATTTTTTTTTTTTTTTTTGAAAATGGAAGATGATTGTGATGAGAGACTTGCAGCTGCTGAATCTTTAGCTCAATTACAACAACAATCATATCTTCAATCTTCGATTAATGATAACAACTCACAATTGTTGTATGATGAACCAACACCTTTGAATCATTATTTTCTTGACCATGAAATGTTTTGTGAAGAACCAACTCAAGAAAGTAAACATGTTCAGCATACAAGCAACCCCAACACACAGGTAATGCTTCAAAGAGGTCGAAAATTTGATTTTTTTCTTTTGAAACCGCCATTTAATCTGAAAAAACCTTTGTACCGGCATACTCGTAGTTTGAATACTATGCCGGTATCATGTAACCGGCATAGTATTCATATATATATGTATGCCGGCACTAAATTTCCCCCAGTATTCAAGAACATACCGGCGTGGTATTCAAACCAAGATTGAATGCCGGTACACATTTATTCTTTTTACCTACCAGCGAATATTCTGAGGAATATACAAACCTAAGCAGTGTTAGTACATGACATTATGCAGTTTTTTATACCGGCATAGAAACTTAAATGTCGAATATGCCGGTTTTACATGAATAACATACAGAAGCTAATGATATTTTGAACTTAAATACCGGCATTTAGTTCTTTCAACTTAGTATTAGGAACTTGATACCAGTATATAGAGTCAATTACCGCTTATAGGAACCTAATACCGGCAGTTTACTTTACTTATCGACAATGCCGGTTTTTAACTAATCCAAGTTTCTTTTCATTCATTCCTTAGATTGTTACCTACAACGATCAACCAAACTCCAAACCGCTCCATCGGGATACGTCGGAGTACTATAAAATGCATGGGTATGTTACCAAACAATACTTTCACCTATTGCTTACAATTTTATGTTGGGATTTGCTTGTAATCTCTATAATGTTGTCCTTATGTAGGGAATAAAATATGAAAAGGAAGCAATTGCTTGGGAAAAAGCAACGGCTCTTAATAACATGTGTGTCTTAGTGAGGAATTCCCAACGTTCATCGGATTCGTTTTGAGATGGTTTGCGAGAGAAGTGGAAAATACAATGAAAAAAATAGTCATAAGAGAAAGGGTTATGTATATGAAAAGAAGACTAACAAGGTATACAAGACAAGCATTACGCGGAAGGATGACTGCCCTTTTAAGCTTGTATTCTATCTAAGAGGTTCAAAAGTAGAAGAAAAGAATGGGAATGTAAGGTGTGGTTTGGCCGTCACAACCACCCCGATCCGAATGATTTTGAAGGTCACTCCCTAGTTGCAAAGCTAAAAACCCGATCAATTCGAGGATGTAAAGATGATGACCAAAGCATGTATCAAACTAAGAGTGATTCTCGAACCTTCAAGGAAAAGGATAAGACCAACGTTTCTTCACTCAAGTACAATTTATAGCGCACAAGCAACCATTAGAAGGTTGGAATGGGAAGGGAGGAGTGTTATGCAAGAATTTGAAAAGATAGCTTGGGATCACAATTACACGCGTATCATTAAAAGAGGTCAGGACAACAAGCCGCTTCAAATATTCATTTCGCATCCTTTGCTTTCACAATTGGCTCATACGTGTTGTGATGTTCTTATGATGGACTGCACATACAAGACAAACAAATACAACATGCCGTTGTTCAACATCGTGGGGCAAACATCGGACAAGGTAACATTCACATTGGCTCGGTGTTTAATGGAGAACGAGAGGGATTATAATTATCATTGGGCATTGCGGCAATTGAAATTATTGTTCCGGAAAATTGTTCTCGAAGGTCATCATAACCGATCAATTTGACGCACTAATGAATGCCATATCCGACGTATATCCGGATGCACAAAATTTCCTTTGTACATATCATATAGGTGAAAATGTGAAAAAACATTGTCATGCTTTGTTTGAACCCTCAAAGGCTGATATTAAGAATAGAATGATTGCTCAACTAGAGGAAGATGTTCGCAAAGAGAAACTATCACCCGAAGAAGAAGAAAATGAAAGAGGAAAGATTAAAGAGCGAGTCGACAAAGAACACTATGAAAATCATAAAAGGTGGTTGGAATTTCTAAAGGATTGGGAGAAAGTTTATTGGTCTCTTACCGAGGACATGTATGAAAAGAGATTGAACAACTTTATTGCCAAATATAACGAAGTGTATCCAAGTGCCGTCTCATATTGTCGGGATAATTGGTTGGATAAGTTCAAGGAAAAATTTGTGCGTGCGTGGACAAATCGTTATAGACATTACGGGAATGAAGCAACTAGTATAGCGGAGTCCTCTCATGGGAGATTTAAAGATCTCATCCAGTCCGGCCAGGGAAATGTGGTTACGGTCACCGAGGCAATGGAGCAACACTTTAAGGCCGATATCGATAGGATCAAGAAGGCTTTTGAGAAAAGCTCAATGGAAAGGATGACTCAATTTCTTGAACATACTAAGTTGCTCCAAGGAATAGAGTTTAACGTCTCCGTTGGGCAATAAACCATATGATGAGACAAAGGCAATATGAGAAGCTTAACGGAAAGCCGGGTGATGTGTGTATTTGTCCCGACATGTCTTCATTGGGGCTTCCGTGTCGTCATATGCTTGTGAAGTATGAAGTGCGATACCTATTGATGTTATTGATCCTTTTTGGAAGCAATTATCTTTCGACCTTCCCCTCACCGAAGCTCCCGGACAATCACCATGGGATACAAAGGAGGCTTTAGAATTTTATGAAGCTTACTCACGTGGAAACTCGGCTACCCGACAAGTATTGCTGAGCCAACTAAGACTAATTACACGGCCATGGATAGCACAAAGTGAAGAGCCAAGAAAAGGAGATCCGACGGGTAGACCACAAACTAAAATTGCAAGGAAGAAACAAAGAAAAGAGTTAAAACAAATGACTCGACGTGAAGAGGAACTCGCGGCAACTAAAAAACGAGATCTATGTGCAAGTGAGATTTCAGAAGCAAGATTCGCTGAAACGACCGTTCCAAACAAGAGGGGTAGGCCGAGGAAGGAACCGATATCAAGTCAACAACAATCGACGAGTTCCGAACCTACACCCATAGTCGATGTATCGGAGGTTAAGAGGAAAAGGGGAAGGCCGCCAAATGTACCAACATTAAGCAACCAAAGACAACAAGGTGAGCATTCCGAACCTACGCCAATAGTTGATGTATCCGAGCTTCAAAAAAAAAGGGGAAGGCCGCCGAAGGTACCAACATTAAGCAACCAAGGACAACAAGGTGAGCATTCCGAATCTACACCAATAGTTGATGTATCCGAGCTTAAAAAAAAAAGGGGAAGGCCGCCGAAGGTACCAACATTAAGCTACAAAGGACAAAAAGGTGAGCATTCCGAACCAACACCAATCGTCGATGTATCCGCTGTTCAAAATAAAATGGGAAGGCCGCCGAATTTACCAACATTAAGCAACCAAGGGCAACAAGGTGAGCATTCCGAACCTACACCAATAGTCGATGTATCCGCGGTTCAAAGGAAACGGGGAAGGCCGCCGAAAGTACCAACTTTAAGCAACCAAGGGCAACAAGGTGAGCATTCCGAACCTACACCAACAGTCGATGTATCTGAGGTTCAATTGAAAAGGCGTAGGGGTAGGCCAAGGAAGTATAATCTCCCGTCACATACCGAAGACATTTGTAGGGTAGAGATTGCAGAGGATGGTTTGGATATAATTAAGCTAAAAGTTGGTAATATGACGATGTATAAGGATTCGCAAACGGGTAGGACTTATAGACACTACCATACGAAGATAGAGTCTTACATAGATCAACTTAGGAGGTTATTCGCGAGTTTGTTGTGTACACGGATGATGTCGATGGAGATGGAAATTGTGGCTATCATGCCGTCACTGAACAATTAGGAATCTTCGAGACGGTACATTAGTAAAGGAATGACACCATGCCGATATGCTAGAATGAGGATGGCCGATCAACTTGTGAAGAAGAGGAGCTTTTATGAGCAATTGGTTGGTCACGACGAGGTGTTTGATGATATGTCTGCTCAAGTGCAAGGACCCGAGCAGGAGATGGCATTTCTTCCTTCTCAATATTGGATGAGGATGCCGCTTTGTGGGCATCTAGTAGCGGATACATTTAATTGTGTTGTTCATTATTTTACCCCCACCGTAGTCACTACATTTACACCAAAATGGCAAAAATGCGAGGGATCCCTTAAGACGAGAAGAGTTGTTTTGGCGTACGTGAACGGCAATCATTTCGTCGTTCTTAAACTCAGGGACAATTGTCCATTGCCACCTGTTTGTGGGATGGTTAAAAACAAGGAACTAGATCCAAATATATGGAAGGGATGGATGGCGTTGAACGAGGAGAATCACCAATTATGGGATGCTTTGGCCTTATCAAAGAAACCTCCTGCAGAGGAGGAGTTGCAACTTCATACGTGTGGAAGCGATGATGAGTAATTTGGATTAATGTTGAGTAATTTGGATTAATGTGGTTCACTAATACGCCACCTTTTGTTTTTTTGGAAGTTTGAATTGTAATCATTGAACCATATGCCATGTACGTGCCATTGTGATTTAATTCAAACTTTACTACGGCGGTGCTCGTACCGGCGTTGCAAAATATGTTCTCGTTTGTGCTGGAATAACAACTTAAGTACACGGATATGCAAAGACCAAATACCATAAAATAACATACGCAAAGTGTAAACAAACCAAATGTAAAGTTAAGATGTTCCAAACCGAAAACAAATGAAGCAAAGATGTTCAAAGTTTACCAATCCACAGAAACAAACATAAACCAAAGTAACACTATTAAAGAATCACAAGATCACTCGGTTCTTGGCCTCTTGTATACCCTCTTCTTCTTTTCGCCCCACAAGTCTTTTGCCTCAGTATCTTCTATTTGGTCTATCTTTTTGACGACGTTCTCCATTTCTTTCTGGGTCAGCAACTCTCCTTTCTTGGTCTTCTTCTTAAAGAACCTTCCCAAGTTTCCAATTCGCTGACGCTGTTAACGGATTTTTCAGCATGTATTTAGTACGTACAAATTTATAAGTTGGTAGATATAGATTAAGAGAATAGTAATGAACGCACCAACAACGTAACGAGCTGTAGAAGTCCGGGTACAGTATCCGGAGTTGTGGAGGGACGTCTTTGGTGGTGGAGGGACCTCTACCGTATCCGGGCGTACAACATAAGGATGTGAGTACTTGTAGATGCCCGTTTAGGAATGTTGGTTCACTATCAAAACCGTTCTCAGCCAATTCCCAATCACCCCTATCCAAAGACAAGTTCTTCTTCTTCCCTTTCGATCCAATGTGCGAGAATTGGTTAGGGTCGTAGCATACCATAGTATGGTTCTCATTTGATTGGCATTTAGTAAAGTCGTGAGAATATTTATGATAAGATGTATCCGTGAGATCTTTACGCTTGTAACCGAGTTGGCGCATCACGCGGAGAGGGTTATGCATAACAAATCCTTTTGGATGAAAGAACGGTCCGTTGTAAAATGAAACATTTTCGTGTCTCTCGAAGGTGAACTCCTCCGACATTCCTATAAGGGTCAAACACAACGTGTTCCACGTAGAAAACGAGTCAGAGCCAATCTCATTTGTAAAAACCGTTTCTTGTTAGGCGAAGGGGTATTTTTGAAGTAGTATTTCCGAGCTAGAGCCATATTCGGTTGGTAATCATGCCAAATTTCCAATCCTTTATACCCTATGAACAAATCTCGGAAGTGTTCATAAGCCCACACTGTGCCCATAAATTTTATAAGAAAATAAACATTTGGAAACTAACAAATGTAACGATAACAATCACAAAATAGGTAGTTCACCTTACCGAATCTGAGTGAAATTCCCATTAAATTGACGGCCTTTCGCCTTAGAAGCTCGACGCATTTCGCCAAAAAATGAGCCAAGAAAGCAAGTGCCCCATGAATACTTATGAACGTCTTCCAACGGATCCAAGTACGTAGGTTGTTCATATGCACTCTGCTACCATTAGAGTCGGGGAATATAGCGGTTCCCAAAATGAACAAGCATATATGCGGCAGCAGTTTGTTGAGCTTGTGCGGGAGTCAATTCCTGTTCTTCGTATTCCCAAACAGTTGAATGAGTTTGACGAATGTTATAGTCTTTGTCCGAGAAAGATTCGTTTCTTGTACAAATTTGCCAACGTGGTTTCCTTGTTCCATCCAAACAACTTTTACGTGAGTTCATAGATCTTTTTCCCACCCTAGGTCCTTCGACTTGTCTCCAACCTTAACCGGTTTCCCAAGAACCTCTAGTCCTATTATCCTTTGGACATCTTCAGGGATAATGGTCATCTCGCCAAAATTAAAATGCATGGTGTCAGTTTCACCATAAAACCTCTCCAAAAAGCAGTTTGCAGTGACGGTATCGGTGGCCACATAATTTTCTATCGCATGATACAACCCAGATGCTCTGACTATTTGTTGAACAGTAGGACACTCATCCTCCAAAGGCCACACATCCGATTGTTGATGGCGGCTAACACGCCAGGCTTTCCTGTGGTCCTATAAAAACACAACAAACTTAATTAAATTGATCACAAGAAAATAATATAATAATAAGATACAAACGTCTTACATAAGTTTGATAGATCCAACGAGCCCAAGAGTCTTTATACGAAAATAAAAGTTGCGGGTTTATCGGTTGACCCCAATGTTTGCCATCATTGCGGACAGGAATCAACTCTAACTTATCAGGGAAGTGAAGAGGGGGTGCCTTTTCATCATCAGTTTGTCCTAAACCACCTGCTTGTGAGGATGAGCCACCTGCTATTACCGGTTCTGGTGGAGTTTCCCACTCATCATCATCATCAGTGCTTGTTGAGTCGCTTATAGGATCCCGAATTGTGACCTTAGCAGTAGCCGGATTTTGACGTTTACGTCGAGAAGACTTACGCTTTGATTCTTCAACAACTTTTCCTTTTCCTTTGTCCTTTCTTGGTGCGTGAGACCTATGTTCCAACACGTTAAATTGAGTTACATACTACATGTCGGCATACAAAAGGAACATACTTAAAACCGGCAGCATAAATAGACATATACGAAATGCCGGAACTGATACCGGCATCTAAAAGAATATAACGGAGAATGCCGGTTTGGTTGAATTGTATCCAGGGATTCACAAATATTAGGGACCGAAAACCGGCATATCAAAACAAAATACGACAATGCGGTATAACGTCCGCATTCCTTAAAAAAAAAAACTACTATGCCGGTTATATTGAATTATATGTAGAAATTCTAAGTCGTATGAAAAACAAACCAGGTATAAATTGTTACCATACATTAAAATAGGAACATATACCTGGCATATTCAATATTAATACGTTGAATGCCGGTTTTGGTTGAATTGTATCCAGGATTCACAATTTTTAGGGACCGCAAACTTAGGCATATCAAAATAACATACGGCAATGCCGGTATAACTTCGGCATTACTTTAAAAATACTACTATGCCGGTTATATTGAATTATATGTAGAAAATTCTAAGCAGTATGAAAAACAAACCGGTATAAATTGTTACCATACATTAAGTGTCGGAACGATTCTAGCATATCAATATTAATACGTTGAATGCGGTTTTGGTTGAATTGTATCCAGGATTCACAATTTTTAGGGACCGAAAACCGAAGATCGAAAAATAAAATCGAGATAGTGCCGGTGGCATTTCCGGCATTCTTAAATGGCAATACATCTATGCCGGTTTTCTGTAAATTTTTACAGAGTTCTTAGTGTTTTTGGGTTTTTGATTTTCAAACTCAATTCAATTGACTAGAATTGAATTTCATCTTACTAGAATTCAATTTCAAAACCCTAATCAGAATTTTCAATCCGTCATGAACCCTAGCATGTTTGACTTTGTGTTATATATTATTGGGTAAACCCTAAAAGTACTTCAATTCAAAAGGAGACTTTGTGTTATACATCACTTACCGAATCAAATCTGTTACGTCCGCTTCACCAGGAGACTCTTGAGGACTTTTTTGCGCATCAGGTATTTCTGGATTGGGTTTGCGACGAGCCATTGCTTTGGTATAGAAGACGAAAAAAAAATCTAAGGAGAGATTGAATAGATTGAATATTTTTCTTTCCAAAACCGTCACTTATATAGCATGAGTAGTTTGAAACCGACGAGTTGATTGAAATTGTAACCGTCAAACAAGTTGAATGAACTTGTAACCGTCAAACAAGTTGAATGAAATTGTAACTGTCAAACTAGTAGGGGGAAATCGTAACCGTCATAAATCCGGCATAGAAAAATACATATCAACTATGCCGGTATTACAAGTTGATTATTTTTTGTATCATCTTTGGCAAAACAACATAAGCCGGAACTCTAATTTATTTCAAATGTAATCCTTGTCGCAGGAAGCACGAATGCACTTAGCACGTGCATCAAGCCTTTAAACCACTTGGTGACCCAATAGGACGAGTTATAGTCTCGTGAGGGTTTACATAGAGATGTACCCACAAAACCTTACGAAAAACCTTAGCAAATACAACTAAACTTTCAATCTTCTTAAGAAGAATCCGTTTCCGATTCACCCAGCTGGTGGTACTCGGTGACTTTGGTTACAATATGGTTCACGTTGGCTTCAAACATGAATGGTTCTCCCTTTTCTTGTAAGTAGCGCTTTCACGGCTTCATGCTACAAAACAACACACAAACTTTGTTGGTTACATAAAAATTGAAAAATAGTAGAGTGTGCCGAATTATTCATAAAGATACTTACGAGTTGTTGGGGGGGCAACCTATTGTGATGAGCGTTATCGATCCGGTACTTCATTTTTAGATACTCAACCACAGCATTTAGGATGATGTCGTGTCGTTGCTCGATTTGTTGAGCAGTTCTTCCTTTCGGGTTACCGTAATCGTGAACAAACTTCCTAAAAATCTTCAACCACATGGAATCCCGCGTGCTGCTATCTATAGTTGAAGGACGAGTTCGGCGTACCATGCTTGGGTGATTGCTAAATCTTCCTCGGAGTCAAACGATGCCATTTGTTGTACGTGGGATTAGGTTCTATAATAAGCTATTTATAGATCACTATTCTAGGGTTTAGGGTTTCTTAAGTTAAGATTCTCAAGGAGATATATAAGAACACACGAATTTTGGGCATTTGGGTTCAAGTATTAGCTCTCTTTATATAGAGGAAAACCTCAACGGCTAGTTTTTTTGAAATTACATTAATTCCGGCATTGTAGTTAATGTGTCATATGGCGCCGGTACAAGTAAATTTCTTATCAGAGATTATCCCAAATATGTAACTGATACCGGCATTGTGTAACAACATGGTTCCGAGCCGGCAACAAATACCGGCATTACATGTATAATTGCGAATACGCCGGTACTTGTTAATTTCAAATAAAACGGCTAGTTTTTTGAAAAATAAGACCGTTGGTGCTTCAATTATACATAATAACACCAAATCCGGCATAGTTAATTACATACCAATGCTGCCGGTATTACAATTTAATGATTTATTGGAACGAGCTTGAACAAGTAAAGCTGCTTCGAAATGCCTAAAAGGCTCTTTTCTCCACTTCGTATATGCATCCTGAGCTTCATACCTATCACCATTGTATCTTGCAAGAAATTCGTTGTATTTGAGACATGATTTGATGAGTGCAGTTGTTCGAATGCGTACTATTTGATGTGCGTATTCAATTATGCGTTTCTTACGGTCAAACTTGTTATGCTTGTAAGAACCAGTCATTACAAGGCCCCAAAACATCCGAAGGGCGTTGATCCTCCGACAAATCCGATACTATGTAGTAATTTCTAATCCACTCTGTTTCCTCCCGAACATCCGCTTCTATCTTAGCTTCTTTTTGACGTTTAACCTCTTCCTCGCCTTCCGCTTTTATCTTATCTAATTTTCGACAATAACGTTCAAGCTTTGCTTCCTCTTCTTCTTCTCTTTTCTCTTAATTATCTCTTCTTCCATTGCGGCAATTGACTTGGTGGTTTCTTCTTTCCTTCTTAGTTTTTCTAGTATTGTGGCAACGGAGTTGGTCGTGGTTGATGATTGATTTCCGTTGGGGTTGACAATATTTTCCTCATGTGTTTTTCTTTCTCCGGTGAATTGATGAACTTGTCACGGGTGATTGATAATCCATTGGAGATATATCCGTGCGGTATCAAGCGCAATGGGTGCATCCATTCCTTTAAATAGATGTGGACATAACGGATCTTTTCCACTTTAGTGACGGCACTCTAAGTAACTTATATCCCACGCCGGAACTATTGTTTTCAAGTGTATTGTTTAAAAAACTAGCCGTTAGCATTCAATTTAAACCTAGGCATACTTAGGTGGAACTAAATATATGCCGTATTATGATCCCAAGACCGCATGGTATAACACGATGATGCCGGTAATGCGTAAAATCTTTACAGAAACTAACAAAATATGCATATAATACGGCATTTTTTGTTTAGTAATATCTATGCCGAGGAACGGTGAAAATGAAGAAAAAAAAACGGCTACTTTTTTGAAAAATATGACCGTTGGAGCATCATTTCTATATAACATCACCCATTCCTTTGGCAAAACCCACACAAATCAAGCACCAAATAACATCTACCTCTATTTGCAACACTAAAAAAAAACCATTCTCTCAAGTAAGCAAGCACGGCTCAAAGAATGGGGGATTCATCATCTACCTCTATCTGCAAAGTAAGTATATTTCCTAACAACATGCTCTTCAATACTATGACGGAAAACTAATACAATTTTTTATTACAGAATCATCATTGCAAGTGTCAAATTTGCAAGTCACCTTCTCACCTAGCCATGGACTGTCCATTTATTTATTCAAAGTGTAGAACTTTGTGATGGGACACGCCGGTTTTGACCGCAAAACCGATGATGCTGAAAATGGAAGAATTTTTCTGAGGTGTTTGAATCACCCAAAGTGCGATGAGTTTCAATGGTTTGACAAAGCGGTTGAACTAGCGAGTAGTCAAGAGAAAACCACAAGGTCCATTGTAAGCCTATCGATGGGTGTGATGGGTGTTATATGAAGGGAAAGGAATACGTTGAAAAGAAGAAGAGCCAATGAGGATGATCCTTGACACCCCCATTCGGACGATGTCTTTGAAGCATTAGGGAATTGCTCAAAGGCTCCGCAATTGTTGAAAAGGGATGGAAATAGATTATCTTTGAATCAGTGCAATCCATTCACTGTTGTTTTAATTTAAAGTTTGTAATCCAATGTAGTCGATTACTTCAGAACGAAATAAAAGAGAATTTGAAATGAATTAATCAAGGTGCCGGCATTGTGGAAATCAGATCGAGCAAACCGGTTTTATGTCAACTCTAAAAGATAATTTGGAAATCTAACATACCGGCATTGTCAAAATGAATCTTACAATGCCGGTTTTCTATCACATTTTCAGAAGTATATAGATATTTGCAATACCGGCATTCGTCTAAGCAAACGTAACAATACCGGTACATGTCCTGCTTCTATACAGAACCAAATAATTTAACCCGATTGTTCCGCACCAAAATTTCTATGGGACTAGGTTCCGCCGGTGTTTTGAGCATGCCGGATATCTTGGGTATGTGTACATATATTTCTGAAACCGACCTCTACTACGACGGAACATTTTAACTTGCAAACTACAAATCTTAACATGTTCAACATAAACCAAAGAACTAAACAAGTTAACCCACGAAGTACAAACCAAAACAAGTTTGAAATTGTTTTTGACGTAACCAAACTCCTAAAAAGTTAACCATCAAACATTGGCATCAATTCTCTCAAACTAAATTAGTCTTTTGTTTCTTTTGTGTCGGCGCCTTCCTTGTTTCCCCGTACATAGCTCCGACAAAAGAGGGTGGGTTTCTTCAATTCTATGAAGCTTTTCCTCTAGTTCCTTGATTTTTTCAAGAGATAGCACCACCCCGTCATTATGCTTGCAACCTAACATCTTCGTAACCTTGCCAAGCCGACGTCGCTATATTAATACATCAAACACATATTAAGTACATATGTTAATATATGATTATGTTTACATTTAATGAATATAAGCAATTAAGAAAACTTACCACCATTGCAAAAGTCCTAAGAAGGTTGGCCATCGTAGGTTGTGGAGGTGGAGTAATTTCAACAGGAGGGTTTTCTTGGTGTGGAGCTTCGACGGAGGGAGGACGTACGACATAAGGATGTGACCATTGGAGTTAATCCCTCATGTAGCCGTCATCAACTTCATAACCATTTTCCGCACTCTCCCACTTACTAATATCAACCAAACGACGTGGCTCTCTATCCCTCCAATGTGTTGGTTAGGTTGGGATCATACACTACATGCAACTTGTTGGGAGTTGAATTGCACCGAGAAAAGTAAAGATGATAATTATCAACAGAGTTCGACCAATGACGGATAATTGCTTAAATCCATGTTGGCGCATCACACGGCATGGATCGACCATGATGTATCCTTTTGGGTGGTACAACGGCCCATGGTAAAATGCAACATCTCTTGGAATTGGACGGTACCCTCTAATCTCCTTATAGGTGTCGAACACAACGTCTTCCTTCCTCATAGCATCCAGAGCCAATATCATATTGATGACTCGACCTTTGTTCTGGGGCTTCGGATTACCGTTAAACTCAAACCTCTGAGCTCTAGGGGTATCGGGTTCAGGAAGGTCTTTGATCTTCAAGAATTGGCAGTCCTTGAATAAGGTTGGGAAGTGTTCATAACACCACACCTAATCCAATTTGAACAATATACATGTGAACATAAGTAAAAAAATACATCTCAACAATAGATTAAAGAAATTTGTACACTGAGTAGAGTGAAATTCCCGACAAATTGGTTTGTTTTAGCCAATGAAGCCCTTCTCATCTCCGCCATCAAATGTGCCATGACTGCGGTGCCCCAAGAATAGCCATGGACACCTTCCAACGGGTCAAGGTCTGGAGAAAGTTTGCACTTACCCCCGTTGCCGTTAGTGTCGTGGAATGCCCTAGTGCCCAAAATGTATAATGTATGCGGCGGCTGTATAGAATCAGAATGTGGTCCCATCCATCCTTCGAGCTTCTAGCATTTGTATTTTCAAACATCTTCTTAAGCATCGTCAACTTGAATGTCTTCGTCTTACTTCCGTTCGATGCTACATAAAAGCTATCCGAAGAAGTTTTGAAGTCCCAACCAAATGACTTTGGGTCAAATCGCAACTTCGACCATTCTAGGTCCCAATACTCAACTCCCTACGAAATTGATTTGCCGATAACATTCAAGCCTAGAATGTTATGAGCATCTTCAGGAATCAAGGTCATCTCACCAAACGGGAAGTGCATTGTATCTGTTTCACCATGGTACCTCTCAACGAAGCAATTGACGGTCACAAAGATTCGGATTCACGTAATTTTCAACCAAAGAATATGAGACGCAGTTCTTTACTAATGTTTGGACATCTTCATGCTCCAACGACAAATCCCAATGAGCCGCGGCTTGGTTTCGCAAACACGCATGACCTTAGTATGATCCTACAAATACGAGATAATACGATTAAGAGATGATGTAAAAGATAAAACAACGTACATGCACAAAATAAAAAAAATGCTTACATAAGTTTGAAAGATAGTACGAGCCCAAGAGTGCTTGTATCCAAAGAGTACTTTCGGTTCCGGAGCTTGTCCCCAAATTTTACCATCATCGCGGTCGGGTAACATGTCATCAAGGTGAGGAAGGTGACAACCTTTAACTTTCGATTTTACGCCCTTGCCCTTACCTTGTGTTGGTTGTTGACTAGTCCCACCAACTTCGCTTTGGCCTCGCTAATTGACTTGGGGGAACCTCATCATCTTCCTCCTCACTTTCCACTCCATCATGCTCATCGCCCTCATGTGTTCCAAAGACGTTCACGGATTGCAAGTGCACTACGTTCACCACCACTCTCCCAAATTGACCCTCTTGTTTCAAACCCCAAACGTTTCTTGCGACCCGCATCTTTCCCCCGTGGAGGCAGGGACTGAGGAGTATCAAGACCGTCCTTCCTCCTTCTCTTAGTGAGGATAGGACCTTTATCTTTCCTCGCTTCTTTGGCTCTTGACCTATAACATAAACAAACATTAGAAAAGGCATGGCAGTTTAGGAACCGGCATACCAATTCCTAAACAAACCAATACCGGTAACATGAACCGGCAGCACACCATAAATATCGATCATGCCGGTATCGTTGAACCGGCATTGTCTGGAAACTAAATTAAATGCCGGTATTAAGCACCATTTCAGTGATGTTCCTGTATGTTTTAAGTGTAATACCGGCATTGACGAACTGAACTAACATATGCCGGTTTTAAAATACTAGGCAATCACGAAACCTAGATGTAATGCCGGTACATCTAATTAAGTTCGTGTGTTTTTAGTTGCAAACCGGTATGGTAATCGACCCAAATTCTATCCTAAGTATAAAACATTCGATTTCGTGAATGAAAACCGTATGGTATTCGACCCAAATTCTATGCCTAGGTATAAAAATTCGATTTTCAGAATGCAAACCGGTATGGTATTCGAGCCAAATTTTATGCTTTAGGTAGCTAAACCGGCTTGGTATTCAAACCAAGATCCAATGCCGGTTTTTACTGTAACTCATCAGTTTCAGCTATTGTGGGCGATTCTAACCTAAACCCATGGCTACAAATCGAGTAAAACAATCATAAATGAGTTCAAAAATCACTTACCTTCTCAGAGAAGCCATGAGTGTTTGATCATCCGGCACGCTGGTGCGTCGTCTTCTAGGTGTTGAGCAATATTCTCGATTCTTTGTTCATGTGTTTGTTGAGCAGCCTGTTTTTTTGGTTCTCGATTTTGCTTTCGATTTGGTTCTTGGAGGCATGGTTATGTTATGTTAATCGACGAAGAAATTTTTGATTCAACGATTAATCGTCGATGAAGAATGAACGATGAGGAAGAAGATGAAGAATTTTTTTTTTCGTAAACAAAGCTATGCCGGTTCGGAATTGAATTGGGGGATATATGATTTTGGTTATTTGATTTTATGTTTTAGTTGAAAGGGTATAACAGTCTTTTCATAATATTTTTAATTAATCTAAGGGTGTTTTAGTATTTTCGCCTCCAAAAAACACTCCTTAACAACCGCCTATGGTTGGGGGAAGTAATTCATATCCCCCAATTAGATTATATATCCCCCAATTGCGCGTTCAAAACTAGGTTGGTTATATTGGGCAAGAGATCTGCCAGTTTCCATTTGTCTGCAAACTTAGAAATGGATAATATAAATTGAATGAACACACATAATGTCTAGCATTATTGCTTTCAATTACCCTATTAGAGCAACTGCAGTGGTGCGAGTAAAACCAAAGACCAAAGAGGGAAAAAAAGACCAAAATTTGGATTTAGTCTGGTGTGTGACGCTACGGGTGGAAGACTAAACTTTGGTGGAGCGTAAACTATACCAACGCCTGGTGTGGGGCGTGAAGTATACGTTCGCCTGGTTCCGAAAATGTAAAAAATAAAAAAAAAAAAAAAAAAAAAAAAAAAACCAAAACAATGGGGGCGTTGGTATAATGCACGCCCCATATAAAGTGCCTAAAAAAATGAGTGGGGCAGAGGTATAAACCACGCCCCACATTAAAGAAAATAAATAAATAAATAATAATTTGGGTCGAAGGTATAAAGCACGCCTGGCGTGGGGCGTAGACTTTACGTTCGCCTGGTGTGGGGCGTGGAGTATATCAACGCCTGGTGTGGGGTGAATACTATATCACCGCTCGACTAAATTTGGGTATGGTCTTTGGTCCCAGACCAAATATAGTCGCGAATTTGGGTTTAGTCTGGGATTTGGTCGATGGTCCGTCCTCCTACGTCTGGTTCTTTTACCAAATAAATGGATTTAGTCGCCCACTGCGGTTGCTCTTAGTCCGATAAAATCCAAGAGTGCTTTCAATTGGTCTTGAGCAGTGCATTCATGACTCCAAGGACAACCTGATATTAAATACGGAATAGACCTATAACAATAGGCACGGAGAAAAGGGATAGGTTGCAGATGCCTGTTTTCATTTCTAGCTTTTTAATTTCCAATGTTTGTTTATCCAATTCTGCTCAGAACTGTAGTTCTCTTAACGAGGGTCCGAGTATGTTGGTGGAAACCAATATCTCAATGCTTTGTAATGAGATAAGGGTAACCAACACACTTGATAACTCTTTGTAATCTCTTTTGTTTCAACATAATATAAGTAACTTTCAAAAAAAAAAAAAAAAAAAAACTCGAAAGATTAATAAAGTAATAAACTGAAAATGTTAACCACTGGAAGATGTTCTTTAACCCTCAAATTTCAGTGGCTGAGTTCTTCATCTATTTTCTATTGTGTCCGTCATCATGCTTTGTTTATTTCTGCTCCATCAAAAAATAAATCATACAGTGGTTTTCAATAAGCTCATAGACACCTACTCTGATGATTAAACATATTCTACTCCTTCCGTCTCTAAAAGATAGGCAGGTTTGTGTGTAAATTAGAGAAGGAGGGAGTACTTGGTGATTTTGGTAGTTTAAAGAGAACGGAGACTCAATGGACACTGACATTTATCCTTCAGTTTCTCACAAGTAGTATTTGTATATTCCTCTTAAAATGTACAATGCCTGTTGGACTTTTAAACAGTGATAGTCATAGAGTGTATCAAAAATACGAAGTGCATTTGAGTCTTAGTGAACGTAGCAGCTACATATTACAATTGGATGTTAAGACTTTATATCTCAATACTTAAAATGCATACTTCAGAGATTAGCGATCTTAATCTAGTGTATGTTGACAAGTAAGGATTAGGAGAAGGGCGTACCTCACCATAAATTTTAACATGTAAACAAGGGGAAACAGATCAATTTTATATAAATTGAAGAAAAGATGTGTACCTCAAAAGCAAAAAATCCACCCGGCTTTAGCATGGAAGCAGATTCTTCACAGAAGATAAGAAGATCATCCGTTAGCAAATCTTGGTTCGCGTTTACCTACTTCAACTTGAAGCCCAAAAATTTGGTTACTCGGTATGTACAGCAGATCACTAACAAGGCCTGCAAGCTTGCCTCTAGCATCAAATTGAGTATGTTGTCCCTCTAAAAAGATTATTCGGTGGTCAAAGAAGAGTCAAAGAAGAAAGCTCGTATGATATGAGCTCAATTCATGAAATTCTCACCCACGACAAGAAAAGCTCCGCTGATAGATGGTACAGAAGGACTCACAAACGTAGTTCAAAGAATGAAGATAAGCTCTTGTAGATAGTTCAACTGACCGCACTCAGTAGTTAATATGTAAGAGGTCATAGGGTGTCTCGTTGGTTCTTAAAAAAAAAAAATCCTCTTAATTGTGCAAGGGGTGGATGGACTGAGATGTCTGTGGCTCACATAGAGACGAGGTTGTCACATGACACCTAGAGTTTTGAAATCCCAATCGAGGTTTTCTGCTCTTACAATAGAGAACAGCTAGAACTCAGCTTTCCAGAGTCTCCAGAAATCATGGTAGCCTTTCTCAGGAAGAGAACACAGGTTTATGAAGAATGGCATTCTGATAACAAGTCTGATAAGCTGTTTCGGAATCGATGTGTACACATGAAGAAATCTCATTTAACGTACACTAGATTAGGATCGCTAATTTGTAAATTTGCATTTATGCGTTGCGGTATCGAATCTGAACATCATAGCTTCCATTTTCACCAGGGTAGAAATCTCAATTACCCTAAACTGGCAGACTGACATGACAGTTATCTAACAGAGATCACCAAATTCTTCGGGGGCCGATGTTAGATGCAGGAGCGATCAGTCAGGTAAAGTACTAGACTCGGCCATCAATCCTATAATTAAGCAGCAGCAATATTAATTAAAAACAGTTTAAGAATAACTCCTCACCATGAACCAAGAGTGATCAAATAAAAACCAAGAGTTAATCATAAGTAACTAAACATCATAAGTAACTAATCTTGATGATATAAATGATCTTATGCCATTCATCACAGTTGAAATTAGGGTCAAATAAAAACAAGAGTGATCAAATAAAAACGGGAGCTAACATTTTAAACCAACAAATACCAATCCACACAGATTCATTCCGGTTTTTGGTACCTCCAACCTAATTTTTGACAAGGCCTCTTCAGTAACTCATCAGTATTTGTTAGGTTGGAGTTACGAAAAACCAGAATGAACCTGTGTGGATTGGTATTCATTTCCTTTTGATTTAAAATGAAACTAGTCTATAACTTACCAAGCAATGCATTTGATTTAAACAGACTCGTATTCAAAGGATATTATGCATGTACCGTATGTGGATTAAGCTCCACAGCTGCAAAAATTAACCTTGTTCAGGCTAGCTATGACAAGGATTACCTATCCAGCTAAAACGAAGGCATAATAATAAACCTGGCGAGATTGGGGTATACCCAAACTAATTGGGGTATACCCAATAAGACAAAATAGGTTGATTTTACTTCAATACCCTTGAACTAATTAACTTAAAATTAAACCCTAAAATTAAAAATTAAAAAACTCATAATCTTCTTCCATTTCTTAAACGAAAATCTTGAACTTTGATTTTCCAAAAAAATCGTTGTCTCTACCTAATGAAAAGAAGACTATAAATGATGTTTAAACTCAAACCCATCATTGTGTTGTGTGATTTGATTGTTATATTAGGTTAGAAATCGAAAATTATGATTTCGTGTTTTTGGCCGGCAAGGTCGTAACATGCATATCTTGCCGACTTTTCATAATGACCATGGCGGCTGATCAGAATTTTTCAACAAAGGAAGGGTATTTTTGAATACCTTGTAGGCCAAACAACGGACCAGGAAGGGTATTTCTAAAATACCTTGTCGGCCAAAAAACAATTAGGAAGGGTATTTTTAAATACCTTGCCAGGCCAATGTTTTTTCAACAATCGGCGGGTATTTTTGAAGACCTTGCAGGCTAATAAATTTTTCCGTCGTCTCCGTGTGTCAAAAATAAAGTCGGCAAGCAAGGTGACGAATGAAGATCATGCCGGCCAAAGTTTGGCTAAGCATGATCTTCATTCGTCGACCTTGCCGACTTTTTATACTTCTCGAACTGAAAGTGTTGATTTTTGATCTAATTTTGAGTATGATTTCATACAATGACTTTTGCAATCCCCTTTTTAGAAGTGTTCGGGTCGTGTGCTTTCATTTCCGTTGCAAAAGATTTTCTCAAAACAAATTTTTTTCATAAAAATCTTCCCAAATAAGTTCAATCAAAAACAAAATTTCAATTCATAAGTTTTAATCCACTCAATTAATCAATCTAAACTCAATTAATTAAGCTAATCGATTTTTTAGTGTTAATTAAACAAGGGTATATTAGCCATTTAGAAAAATATATTGCTAAGGGGTGGCTTCTTTTACTTCAAAATGACCCTATTTTGTCTTATTGGGTATACCCCAATTAGTTTGGGTATACCCCAATCTCGCCAGGATAATAAACCCACACCATGAGAAAATGTGTTATATGATCCCTTTAGAGCAACTGCAGTGGTGCGAGTATAACCAAAGACCAAAGAGGGAAAAAAAAGACTAAATTTGGGTTTAGTCCGTTGAGTGACGCAGTGGGAGGAAGACTAAATTTTGATGGAGCGTAAACTATACCAACGCCTGGTGTGGGGCTTGAAGTATACGTCCGCCTGATGTGGGGCGGAGGGTATACGTTCGCCCGGTGACGAAAACGTAAAAAAAAAAAAAAAATCAAAACAATGGGGCGGAGGTATAAACCTCGCCCCATATAACAATTCCAAACTTTTGAGTGGGGCGGAGGTATAAACCTCGCCCCCCATAAATAAAAAAAAAAAAATATATATATATATATATGGGCGGGGTATAAACTACGCCTGCTGTGGGGCGTAGACTTTACGTCCGCCTGGTGTGGGACGAATACTATATCAACGCCCGTTGTGGGATGAACACTATATCAACGCTCGACTAAAAATTGGGTTTGGTCTTGGTCGCCGACCAAATATAATCGCCCACTGTTGATTTAGTCTGGGATTTGGTTGATGGTCCGTCCCGCCACGCCTGGTTCAGAGACCAAATAAATGGGTTTAGTCGCCCACTGCAGTTGCTCTTAGCCGCTAAAAGAAAAAAGAAGTTCAGATGCCAACAACATGAATATAAAAACAAGCTAACCTGAATCTGAAAGAGAGAAATCATGACAAATTCTACAACTTCCAAAAAGTTTCACCTATCCAAAACACAAGAAGTATTGTTCCAACTCCAAACTAGTACTAATAACGGCGAAAAGAAGCAAATACCAAATATTCATTTAAGGCTTTTGTGACTCCACCCGAATTTCTTGTAATCCTTCTGATAAAGATTTGAGATTTACATATGTTTTCCACCGAGCTTCTTCATCAAAAGCTCAATAGGAAACATATGTAAACCCCAAATCTTATCTGATTCATCGTGGTAATCTTGTTTCTCAGAGATACGAACGAACGTTTTCAATATCTAAAACGTAGTAGATACATCTTTTTAATCTTGTCAATCTATTATAGATTAACAAAATTAAAAGAAATGTATCTAAAAATCTATTATAGATTTGAGTAATTTCACGATCATCAAAATGTTGCTTCACAAGATCATGAAAATCTTTCTTTTCCCTGAACCTGCCATGATCACTATATTTCTGCATGGCTTGGCGAATAACAATGTTGACAATACAAAAACAATAATTCTACAGCTACCGCGGCATGAATCCCGTGAGATTCACCGCAACACACAAAAAACGGTGAGACCCATAAGCCAATCCCTGCAAGCTTCGGTGGGTCCCAAGGGCTGTGAGATGCGGTGAATCACACGGGATTCCACCGCGGTAGCTGTAGCATCACTCATACAAAAAAGGTTTTTCTGCAATTAAGGTTGAATTTGTGACGAGGGAGGGGAGTGATGCTACACATACCGGGACTGGGCACCTCATTTTGTTGTGTCTTGCGGTGACATTCACGGGATTCATGCCCTGGTGTGAATGTAGCATTATTGTTTTTTTCTTCAGTCTCCCAAACAAGTTGTACAGCTATTGAGTATTTTTATGTAAATTAAACATAAAAGTTGTGTATTGTCTCATCAACTTAATTGAATGGGAAATCAATGAGAAAGAGAGAGAGATGCATGAAAGGCATTGGAACTGACATCAATGAGAAATAGAGAGAGATGCATGAAAGTCATTGGGAACTGACGTACCCAGCGTCTGTGTCGCTAGTCATATCGAAAAGGCATATCCGTCAGAAAGGCAAGGGACATGATAATAATTACAAACGGTAACCAAGTGTGGAATTGAGGATAACTGCAGGGTGTTCCAAACCATGCATATGAAGCTACGCATGGAAGATCGTGATTCATGGAGACCAGGCTAGCATGTACTGTACTGCTGCACAAATCCTTGAGAAAGAGAGATATCGATGATCCATAAATTGAAAACAACAATTTATACAAAGAGCGCTCGAAAATTAATCTAACCGTTCGTTAATCAAATAATATCGTACACTTGATTAAAAACTGAAGATGAATATTCATTCTCAGGAATGATATTAAATTAGGATAATTGTAAGCATAGATCAAGATATGATAATAACATTATTAAAAGGTTACTAATTCAGGGATCAAATTCATATGTTATATATATGTATATTAAAAGCTTTAGCCCCAGAAAAGTTTTAGCCTTCTGGTTTGGTGCTCAGAAGGATGATGCTAAGGATGAAAATAAGGGTGACAACAATAACCAGAGTCTAGAACATTATACTACACAATCAATCCATTGGTGAGACTAGGGGCATTTCTAAAACATTTTACTTAGCACTACAAAACACATCCATTAGTGAGTGTTATCTAGTACTTGCATAACGACGGAAAGTACAAGGAAAAGAAACAGAGATCTCCAAATTCCTTGGGAGTGGATGCTAAATGCAGGAGCAATCAGTTGGGTAAAATGCTAAACTCGCCATCAATCCTATGATTAAGTAGCAACAACATTAAACATAAGAAGCAAATACCAACATTAAACACAAGACATAAAAACATGTTCACTAGTCCTAATAACAGCAAAAAGAAGCAAATACCAAATATTCATTTAGGGCTATTGTAACTCCACCCGAACTTCTCATAATCCTTCTTCATCAAAAGCATTGTGGAAAGAAAATTAGTAGGAAACCTAGATATATCTGAAATGGGTCCTCAAAGGAAAACGACAGTTCCATATCTCTTAGAAACAAGATTATCATGAGATTTGAAACTGACATTTTCTTTGAGAGCCATTTCAGATCTATCTCTTTTAAATCTTGTTAATCTATTGTAGATTTGGGTAATCACGATCATCAAAATGTTGCTTCACAAATTTGTGCAAATCATCTTTTCCTCCTTTTATGATAACTATATATCTGCATGGCTATGAGTATTACAATGTTGTCTTCAAGGTTGAAAAAAAGATCTGCACAAGATAGTGAAGTAAGGGTTTTGTGATGAGAGTTTTTGTAAAGACTCACCAGACTCAGTTAGGTTTTTCTGAGGTTAAGATTGGATTTGTGAAACAAGGAATGAATGTACTCAAAGGGAGTGGGAAGGGAAATTGTTCGGATCTTTCTAAAGAGGATTAAAGGCTGTTGAGAGCTTTATAAAGAGGAAACAAGGAATGAATGAGTGAATGGTAATAGGAGGAGGGTTTTCAATGCTACAGCTCATCTTTACAAGGAAGTTGTCCAGCTTTTGAGTATTTTCATGTAAATGAAACAGAAGAGTTGTGTATTGTCTCATCAACTTAATTGAAGGGAAAATCAACTAGAAATAGAGAGAGAGAGAGAAATATGCATGAAAGGCATTGGGAACTGACATGCCCAGCGTCTGTCTGCTTGGGCACTAGTCAAGGGACATAATAATAACTTCGAACGCGTGTCTTGCGGAATTGAGGATAACTGCAAGGTGGTTCCTTACCAGGCTAGCATCTACTGCTGGATAAATCGGAAACAGAGATTTTGATGATCCATAAATTGAAAACAAAGCTCTCGAAAATTAATCTAACCGTTCGTTAAGCAAATAATATCGTAGCATAACTTGGACAGTTTTTAAATGATCACTTCATTAAAATCTGAAGATGAAAATTCTCAGGAAACGATATTAGATTAGGATAATTTTAGGTATAGATCAAGATATGAGAGTAATAAAATCATTAAAAGGTTACTAATTCAGGGATCAAATTCATATGTTATATATGTATATTAAAAGCTTTAGCCCCAGAAAAGTTTTTAGCCTTCTGGTTTGGTGCTTAGAAGGCTGATGCTAAGGATGAAAATAAGTGTAATGGTGATGAGGAGATACTCAATGAAATGGAGTATTCGGTAGATCGTGATGAATAGAAAAGAAAGATGTAAGACAGGAGAAACGTAAAAAAGAAAAGGTGGATGATGGAACTTTATTGATACTACAGCTGAACTCTTTAGGACAATTAGGTCGATTTAGTTTTTGCTCCCTTTGGTGCCAGTTATGGCAAGAGCATCACAGATTTATCTCTCATTCTCCTTCGTTTAGGGTTTGTCACTGCCAAGATTCTTGGCAGGACTCCTTCTCCTAGCCTTAACTTCAAGGGCATGCTTTACAAGTACCTTTCAACCTCCATAATGAAGATTCCCTCTGCATCACGACAAGAAAAAACTATTGTAAAAGGGTTGCAAAAGTCTGTTAACCATTGTCTCATGAGCACCTGAGCAACTATGTCAATATCCTCGGCCTCGGGTTGGAAGTTCGCATTCTTTTGAGCAATAATCTCAAGTGCCATACACAAATCCTCGGGTGACAACCGACTCAGTCCCAAACCAAGCTTTCTTTTCTCTTCTGTAGATAAGTTCCTTGAAAAGGGGGAAGAGAAGGAAATTGAAAGAGTTAAACACAAAGAAGAGCAGAAGATAATAACCCAATCTACTGCTTTGACGGCCTTCAATACAAATCAACTAAGCGGACTATGTCAAAAGAAAAAAAACTAAAAAGTACAGCAATAGCTTGTGAAGACCATTTAACTATATAGTGCCTGGCGCAAAAGACTGCATATATATACTCCAAGTTCTAAAATGGATATTAGAGTCGAGAGACCTATCTGTGGACTTGCTACCATGTGAAATTTGCTTCAACATCCACTTGAATAATTTTTTATTTTTTTTTTCAATTGAATTTTAGTTAATCTTTCATTTACCATATACGATTGATTCCAGGGGGATCTTTCATTTACTATATTTGTTACTGCTCAGACTCTGTGCTTTGCGATTGTTTTAGAGATGAGATACACTATAGAATTTGAATATGAATATGATAAAAGAATGGAATCAAGCAAGGTTTGATACGTTGCGGATATACAACACAGCATAGCTTCACACAACTCACCTGCATTGCTGAACCACCACTTCTCTTAGTTCTTCCAAATGCATATCAAAATCATATAGCTGCAACAATCGATAACAATTTTGTCAACACACATATCCTTCATCATGTATACTTTATGCGGCATTAAAATGTAAAAAACAAAAATCTGGAGAACCATTTGCGAGAATAGACTCCTGTAAGAGGGAAAAATGCATGAGTTTGTATTCATTCACATTCTTAACCGGGATGAAGAGGCAAATAAGATTATTTGTAATGTTGAGTCAAATTGGAACTATCTTTCTAATTCTAAGATTCCATAGGAAAAACTTTAAACTCAGAAATACCCCGTTACTAATATCTCTAGCCAGTAGCCAAATTTCCATTAGTCGCCTTTTGAGCAAGTTGCATGTCTCGAAGAGCCTCTGCCTCCTCTTTTCATTTTGTTTCCTACAATTAAAAAAGTTGATAAAAAAACTCTCTCTATCATGCCACAAGCAGTTCTATTTTTCTAAACAGACACCTACAAGGACTATCATTCCCCTGCACTCGTGCGGTAATAACAAATTATACCTCTTCAGCAACTTTAGGTAAAAACCGCAACCGCCTTCAAATTTCGCCAACAAGGTTTAGCCATTGGATGAACATCACTTGTCTCCTCGTTCTGTGTCATTGCATTTTTGAAATCCAACCTCATATCAGCATATATCTCAAGAACATTTTAATACCCAGTACCATCTACTGTTTCCACTTGATTCTTTATTGTACCACAATCGATGGGTTTGTCAATCACCTAATAATCATCACAACTAGCTATTAATTCACATTGAGAATAACCAAATCCAACTAATAAAAAGAGCCATATTCCAATAATCAGTACGCCAGGTGCATATTGAAAACAAGATATTGTGCGGAGCAACGTGAATATATAACGTACCTCATAATAATCGTGTAACTTTAGTCCCTTGACATCTACAGGCTGCATAAATGGCCAAGCCAACTTATGTTGCAGGAGCTGCCAATTATAAATACACAATTACATTAATGGAAGTACTTCTTAAGAATAATTGTAGGATTGCACAAACCCATGTCACTGCGGAAGCACATACCTGGCGTGTATCGTGGCAAATTGGCGCATAAGCTCTTGGATTCTCTTGGCTGCTTCATATCGGTACTTGTAGACCTAGAGGCTCTTAAAAACACACATAAGTTCACTCCAGGAAAAAATAGTTTTAGACGTTTAGTAAAACCATACTAATGGCAACAGTTGTTCCCCAATTCATAAGCAAACTAGTTGGTACCTAACTAACACACGCCTCTCCTGAAGCAACAGAATAAACTCAATAGAAGGAGAGTCTAGGGGAGGAAATTTTGAAAAATCGACACATACCTCCATTTCGAGGCCCAAAGGTGTTTTGAAAGATGCAGGCTCTAGCTTATCTTTTGCTTCTCTTCGATCTTCAACCCTTACAGGAACAGGATACCTCAATCCTGCTTTGGCAAGCTCCTCGACTGCCTCAGTGTGAGTAGCTGAGAAAATACTAGTTCTATGCTGCTTCAGTCAGCCAGTTACGATGGGATTTATCTGCTTTTCCGACCCCAGGAGCCGATCAGCCTCGTCTAAAATCAGATTCTTTCCTAAACAAAAGTAGATACTGAAATAAAACTTAACAAATATACTGAATCAGAGACCTATCCAGTGGAAAAGATGTTTGCAGATGCATTCCTTTACATTGAACGGCTAGCGGCTGAACCTTTTTATGTTTTTCTTGACTTTCAATTGACATAAAATCTAACAAATTGGAAGATAGTTTTATGATAAAAAGGGATCCCTGAAAACAAACATAGAATTGAACTAGTACCTCAAAGTTTCTGCAATCAAAAATCCGTGTGTGATCCATAATGTCTTAAATCCTCCCAGGCTATAATCAAGTTTGCTCCTTCCTCCTCAATTTTCTTCATATCAGCACTACACTTTGTTCACCTTGCCCACCATGAAGAAGCACTGGTGTAACATTGGTAACTGGGCAATGAAAGCTTCACAACGTGGTATATCTGTGATGCAAACTTTCTTGTTGGAAAAAGAATTATTCCCACAATCTGCAAGTATAAAAGTATTTGCTCTTAACACACAATAACTTCAAACAGATATAAATTTCCAGCTAGAAAACCAACAAAATTCAAACCCCTTTTCTTCTTAAGAACAACTAAATAAGAGTTTTCTATTTACAGACTACGACAGTACATTGCTCACATTAACTTAAAACCGTAGATTTTCCTAAATAAGAGTTTAGGAGCGCCAAAAACAACTCAGTTAGCTACTTAGCTCCAGAAAAAGAACTTATACCTGGTGTGGTTTAAGGGTCTGAGAAGAAGAATGTCGAAGGATCTCAACAAGTGGAACAACAAAAGTAAGGGTTTTTCCAGAAGCGGTAGCAGCATCAATCTTTATTTTCACAAAACGTGGTATCGTGGCACTTTGAACTGGTGTATAATAGTTGAATCCAACTTCAGTTACAGCATCAAGAAGAGTAGGTTGTGAAAGAGGGGGAGTCATAGCCATGAGTTTTACAGACCTGATCCAAGGTGGTATAAAGCTCCAATAAATCAGATTCACTACATTTCAATATCCTCTGCAACAACAAAAAAGAAACAATATCAGTTGGGATAGCATGGCTGTGTTTTACATCCATTAGAACGTACCTAATTTAGTAAATAAATCATCTATAATTTGATCATAGCTTATTTCAGTAAGATTAGTTGGGATATTCTATATGGTCTCACCCAACTAACACCATCTGAATTATGCAAAGCCCTCCTGCATACGCCACAACATTGTTTTGACTTCAATACATAGTGAATCGCCATATCGAAATGATCATTTAAGGCCAATAGACGAATCAAAGAAAAGAAAAAAACTGAGCCATGTATTGTCAAAAATACTAGAACATGGTGCTAGTCGGGTGATAGCGAGTCAACAATTCAAAAGACCACAAATTATTACTACAGAATCTAAACATACAATACACCTCTAGGACCGATTTGTCCAGTCTTCTCATCTATGGTCTGTCTACTATTCTGTCCGCACCCACCATTCCACCTCAATTTATATGCAAAAACTTGAAATGTAAGTTAAATTACTTTGGACTGATTGGGGTTATTACTCGGACTTGACATGTATTTAAATTACTTTGGATTGATTGGGTTTATTACTCGACTTGAAATGTCAGTTAAATTACTTTGGATTGATTGCGGTTATTACTCAGACAACATGATACTGTATGGAAGATATAAAGGTTCCATCTTGGTTATTGATCTAGATTATCAATGTTCCAAGTATCTCCAAGAGATGTATACCTTTTTCAATAATTATCCCTCTCTGAATAACGGCTACTACCATGTTGGCATTACTGGCAGTTCTTAAAAGATGAGTAATGATGAGAGTTATTTGGTTAACCACGACTCTGTCAAGTCTGCAACCATAACATACCCAATTATCATGCTTTTCCCGACTTCCACTTGACGCAAAATCCAACAAATTGGACGATATTTTAATGATAGATAAAAAGGTATCGTGAAAGCAAACATAGCATTGAACTAATACCTCAAAGTTTATGTAAATCTGCATGTGATCCATACTGTCGTAAATCCTCCCAGGCGTGCCTATAATCAAGTTTGCTCCTTCCTCCTCAATTTTCTTCTTCATATCAGCTCTTACACTTACTTCACCTTGTCAAGCACTGGTCTAACATTTGGTAACGGGCAATAAAAGTATTTGCAACATGGTATATCTGAGATGCCAACTCTCTTTCTGGAGAAAGAATTATTCCCAGAATCTGCAAGTATAAAAATAATTGCTCTTAACACACAATAACTAAAACAGACATAAAATTCCAGCTAGAAAACCGCCAAAAATGTAACCCTTTTCCTTCTTAAGAATAAGTAAATTGAGTTTTCTACTACAAACTACAATACGGTGTCGGCATTAACTCAAAACCCTAGATTTTCCTACATTTACTAGTTCTGAAAGAGAGAAAAAGAAAAAACAACTTATACCTGGTGTGGTTTAAGGGTCTGATAAAAAGAGCGTCGAACGATCTCAACAAGTGGAATAACAAAAGCTAGGGTTTTTCCAGTACTAGTAGCAGCGTCAACAGAATCATCCTTGCTTAAAAAAAAAAAAGAGGAAATTGAAAGAGGACATGAGTCCCAGATTTGTTGGGCTTTAGAGATTCTAGTCCCGCCTCCTTAAGCCTAGTACTAATAGATCTAAATTTACCCATAAATTTGACGATTCAATCCATTTATGGACGATTCAGTTTAAAAAGGAACTATTTGTATGACAAATATACCCATCGATATTTTTTCTTTCACATTTCTTTCCTCCCATTTCATGTCGAAACAGATCTCGGTGCTCCATCTACTCCTGTTGAATACAAGATTTCAGTTGTAATACCTCTTTCAGTTTATTGAAATTTACATACGGGTCAGGATCCTGTGACAAATGGTTTTGACAAACCCTTTTGACAAAACACATTATCCGTCAGATATTGTCCATCTAACGGTCCAAATAATCTATGATGTGGCAATGAAACTAACTTTATTACTTGTTTGGCTGCATACAAAACCTAAAAGAAAATAGTAACGAGTACTGGAGATTTCCTCTTCATCCATGTTTAGGTTAAACGGTGAATCCAGTTTTGGTGAATATCTTTGAATTATATTTTGATCGATTGATGTTATTGGTAAATAGATGTATTGATTTGTCATCCGTTGCTGATTCTTAATAGGGTCTTGCTAAATCAAGTTGAAAATGTTGTCGTGGAAAAAATGCATAATAATCCAGTCCCAGGCTTTCACTTCTAATGATAGGGCGATAATCAAAATTTGTTTCCCTTTCGGAAAGAAAAAGATGGTCTCAAACGGGATTTAGAGATTCTCAATCTATACATGATTTTGATTCATGGAGAGTATAATTTTGATGTCCAATCAATTTTGATCAAGTAGGATTTCTGATTTCTAGTAAATATGAAATTTGATTTGCGTAATTTTTTTATTCAAAACCAAACAAGTAATAGAGTTAGTTTTGTTGCCACGTCATGGACTATTTGAACCGTTAGATCGATAAAATCTGACGGATACGGTGTTTTGTCAAAAGGGTTTGTCAAAACCTTTTGTTACATGATCCTCACCCTTTACATAATTAATTATCCCATTTGATTCTCTGTTTTGAGAACGAGATTTCGAAAATTTTCAACAATAATCCTAAAATGTCGTTGTTAGAGCACTGCTCGGTCGAACTCGCAAGCGTTGCTATCTCAAGCTTGTTTGTCAAGTTTAGTTGTCACAACTATAAGTCTGGATTTCTAGTCTACTTATAGCTATGTTTCGGAGTAGGATAGAATGTGTAGTCGAGCTTTAGACTTCACGGCATTCATCGATTGAAGACGAATAACTACTAAGGGGAGCTTGTGGAACTTCATCAACAAAAGGTATGTGGAGACTTGAGCTCATCTATCACTCAGAAGTCTATTTTATTCTATCTCTTAGTGAGATTGAGATAAAGTCGTATAACTATATGGACTTTACATTATACACATTTGATATTTCGATCTGAGTTTAACTCGCTTATATCTTTCTCGAAATATGTGTTGAAAAGATTTTTGCTTTAACTACATTCATCATTATTCTTGACGAAGTCAAAAGATGATCATGTGAAAATCACCTAGCTACTAACATCTTACATGATTTGTGTGAGACAGTCATTTGATGTAGACTCGGAATGTTTCGTGTTGATCATTCAATCACTTGAAAATTGCTTATAAGTTAATAGTTTGTGTGAGACGGCTATTGTCGTCTTCTAAGAATGTTTCAATGATTAAAATGGGAGTTAAGAGCTAAAACCCATGTCTGGATACATTTACGATTTGTGTACGAAGTGTCCGAACTGTTTTGTTGGAATTCAGGACCGGAAGTTAAGTTTTCGTACTCATTCCCAACTTATTCAACTGTTTAAGTCAGGATACTCAAGTTTGCATACCCATTCGCAAACTGATTTAACTGTTGAAGTCCGTGAACCAAGTTTGCATACCCGTTCGCAAACGGTTTCAACTGAGTTCGGTCCGGAGCTAACGTTTGCGTACTCGTTTGCAATCTGTCGGCTTGTGACCAATGTCTGGAACTTAAGTTTGCGTGCCCATTTGTAAACTTAAGTGGTTCAAGTTATAAAATCGGTTAAGTATGATTTCATACTCATGATCAAATCAAGAATACAAAGCAAGGTTTGGACAAGTTAGCCTATGTAAGTGGTGGTTGAGATTTACTCTCCCAATACATAAATCTATGGCTGTAATTTCTCCTCTTAAACTATCATTTAATGACTCATTAAGGAAAATATAATAATAAATGATTAATATAATAAATATCTAACTAATTAGTGTTTCATACTAATTGTTGATAATAAATAATTTATTAATTCCTCATAATAATGTTTTTTCACTAATTGCTCATAATAAATGATCTATTAATTTTTTTCATTATAAATTTTCCCTTAATTAATTAATAAATTTGTATCTCCACTAATAAATAATTTTAGATTAAGAATCTAGAATTTAAGATTGAAGATTTTGAGTAAGAAAATGTTAAGTATTTGTGGTTGAGAATGGCGTAAGTAGTGTTGTGAACTTTCGTGCATGGTTTTAATTATTGTATCTGTTGCATTTGTTTGTTTTTCAATACACTATATTATTTCTGGAAACTTCCTACTGGGCTGTGGTTGATCACCCATTTTCCTCCCTTTCCACAGAGAACGGATAAAGACTATATGACAAGAAATCATTTTATATCACGGAGATTTGGGTATCTCGTTTTAAATTTAATCGAAGCGTTATTTTGTTTTAATTTGATACTTTTGATTTTGTAATTATTATTTGATATTTTAGTAATTTTAAAAGTAAGATTACATCTCATTTAGTAAATTTAATTGAGCTTGAATTATTGATTTTAATTATTGAAATCTTTTAAAACAAAAATCTGGTCCCACACGAGTGGTGGTCCGGAATTTTGGACTTGCTAGCTGGATCAGACCCGACCCACAAGGTCGAACCTGTGTCTGCTAGAAGTCCGAAATCCGGGTTGTCACACGCCACCACAACAAAATCACCTGATACCAATGTTGCCACCCCTCGCAGCTGGGTGTGCTTTTAATTTTTAATCACAAATGTCATATAAAGCTTAGATTGAACAAACTTGAGTCTTCACTTTTGTAGTATCAATTGGGTTAAAGCAAGAGATAGAGATAGAGAACTAGAAAAACTTCTTATTGATAAAGGGGCATCAGGGATTACATAATACAAGGTTATTTATATATAGGGAATGGAAAACCTAGTCGTCTAATGGACCGCACATCCATGGGCCACGGGCCCTATAACACTCTCCCTTGTGCGGTTCGATAACAAAGCTTTATACATAGTACTTCAAATATAGTGGTTTGAATATAGTTCTTCAAATGTCGTCCTCTTCTTGATGATTTGTGCCAAAATCAATCGCCTCATTAAAACTTTGACAAGGAAAAACCCAGTGGGATAAAACCTTGGTATAAATCTTCACATGTAGTACTTCACATGTTTTCACGTACTTTACATGTAGTTCATCACATGCAATACGATTTTCAAAGATCGACGATTCCAAGTTAATTGCCTCGTTAAAACTTCGTCAGGGAAACCCAAAGGGACAAAACCTTAACTAAAGAAAAAGAGTACAATATTACGCAAACGTAGAACATAGTTAGACTCGAATATGTTGCCTCATTAAAACCTTGACAAGGAAAAACCCAGTGGGATAAAACCTTGATGAAGGGAAAAGAGTACAACGTGACAGGTGCAAGTAAAGGTGATCCATTGCAGATGATCACTTTGCTCCGTTGAAATTGACTAGTTGCTTCACAACTCTTAAGGCAGAAAATCCTCGTGGGAAAGACAATAGCCTTAGATGGGAAATTACATTTCTGGTGTTTGTTGTTGTCTCATTAAAAAAACCGCCGAGTAACAAAACCCCGTGGGAAAAAGCAACCTCGGTGGAGGAAAATAGTTCAACAAACCATTAGATGCTCCCCCTGATATCAGACAATTTTCATTTGTCTAATGCAGTCAAAAGGAGTTTATCACACTTTACTTTGGTGACTTGAATGTTTATAAGACCATGTTGTTGATTCCGGAAGTTACAGTGCTTAACAAACTATCGCGTTTAATTTATTTGATCCAAATATTTTTAGTAATATCAAAACGATCTTTATGTCTTCAATGTTCAACATACTTGATGTTTTTAGTATTGTCTCGCTAAGAACCTTGTCGAGTAACAAAACCCTTTCGGAAAAACTATTCCCGATCGAAGGGAAAAAGAGTACAACACAGCTTCAATTTTGAAGTAAAATATGTCGACATCATATCCTTGGATCCTTCCCCTGATGTCGGCATCTCCCCCTAATTACTTTCAGAGTTGTTCCAGACAGTTACTTTAGTCATGTATTTTTCGACACTGAATATTGGTAATGACTTAGAAAATAGTCTACCATATCTCCCCCTGATTAATTTGTTAAAGAAGAGATTATTGTTCCTTCATAATCAACAACTTTTGGATTGCACTTTCATTAGCATTCCTTTTTATGTACTTGTAGGGATAAAACAAATTTATGTCAATGGTTACTTTTAAGTACATTATTACATTCACTATACCATTCCAATGACGTTGCATTGGCGCTGAGCTATATCTAGCTAACAAGTTCCCTAAGGATGTAAAATTTAATCGAGTACATTATTATACTAAGTACAAAAATGCATCTATTGTACTTAGATATGGGAATTTCATCTCCCAACACACCTTTGTAATCTTCCTTTAGACGAAATGGTCTCTTACTTACATTTGAACCTCGACTAATCATGGGAGTGCTATCAGGATGCATGTTTGTTAAATTTCCTGACAAATTTAGACATATGCAAACTGGTGGAATAATATACCACAAGCTCAGTATTCGGTCGAGCTTTCCCCAGATTTTTTCATCTCAATTTCGGATTTCAAATAGCTTTTAAGGTCTCTTATTACATTAAGAGTACCCATCATGTCTGTACCATCGACATAGATAACTACAATCCAAATTAGGAACTTTATTTTGAATATGCAAGGAAAAATAACTTACTTGTATATCCCCTCCAAATCAAATAATCACTTAGTAGGGTATACCACGTCCGCCTGATTGCTTCAATCTATAAGTGAATGTTCTATCTAATTGTAAACGCACTCTGTGGTTTAGAGTCGCTTGATTTGGGAAACAAAAGTCTATCAAGTACTTTTGTAAATATCTTTTATATCTTGATTCTTTCAGAGATACGTAATAACCACATGCATATGCTGCATTTCAAGTCCTTTTGAAATTACCAAGCTAACTAAGTAGCGGAACGCTATAACGTTCGTTACAAGAGGACAATTCCAGGGTTTTGTGAGAAACCTTGCGCCACAAGGCGAGTCTTGATACTTTGAGACTTCATTCTTCCCACTGTGCTCTATGACAAATAATCATGTATGTCCCATAGGCTTTACACTTGGTTGGTTAGCACTACCACACCAAATACCCATATATCTGCCAAAGAACTAAGTTCTACCTGGATTGTGTAGGCCAAATATGTTATTTATTTGAAATTAATCAAAATAAAGCATGGTTCGATCTCATTATGCTCTTCTTCTGAAGCAACTATTTATGGATTATATCATAAATGTGCACGCATGATCCTTCCATTGACTCATGTGCATTCTCATAATCCGTCAAGATTTCATTGTTCTCTAGAATCTTTTAAAACTTCGGAGCGTCCTCCAGTATTGATTCATGGACATAGTCAGAGTCAATAAAATGAGATGATTTTATTAATGATACAAATTAGGTTGTGCCTTACTCATCTACTTCCTTTCTAGGTGAGTATTGATCGAACCTGGTGGTCTCTCCATCTTCCTTTATGGAGCCACGGCCTCAACTACACTTCCACCAGGTGTAGTTGCAACACCTTAGTCTATGGTGTACCCCATACTGAGGATTTATAACCTTGCAGGAATATTTACAGCTGGTATGTGTGATCTTGTCACTTTAGCGACATCAGTGTACATTCTAAAAATCGATTATTCTTTGTCACTTCACATTTACATTTGTGGAGTATAAGAATCAATATGAGACACAGTGGGAACACACCACGACAATTCCTATCATTCCCTTAGAAAATACTTTTTTCTCATCTCCCCCTAACGACGGGAAGACTGTCTCATTAAAATGACAACCCGCAAATCTAGTGTTAAGAGATCTCCTGCCAAAGGTTTAAAAATGCGGATAGTCGTTGGAAATTCTTGTCCAACATAGTCACTTAATCATTTTGATGACCCATCATAGTACAATGTGGATTCATAAGGGCACATATATAGTGCAACCAAAAATGCGAAAGAACACAAAATGTCAGGCTTATATCCAGTTACCAACTGGTACGCAAAGAATGGTTGACCAATTGTGGGTCTAAAACGATAAGTGAAGATGCGTATAATATTGCATATTCCCCAAGCAGTTAAAGGTAGGTTTGTACGCATAACCATGCCTTAGGCGCCATCAGTAACCTTTTGATGATAGCCTTTGCGAGACCATAAGGTATAGGATGCTCTGCATTGATCCTATTAAATACGCAATAAACATCAAGTCATTTTGATGTATACTAGCTAGCATTTACAATGGGTGGTGAGCCCTTACATGTATAATATGTGCTAGTAGTTTTCCAAACGCAAAATTTCTTGGGAACTATAACTAGTCCAAAATGTCAAAACATTCACCAGAGCCATAAGTCACTTTAATGGTCCGCATTTTGCATGAATATTTTTCTAAATTTCACCTTGTTTTCTTTGTAATATGGAATTTGTACCATTTGCATCTTAGGATGGTCTCGATCCAGTTTTACTGAAGACTTTGTAAAAATGAGTGATATGCTTTCTTATCTAAAAGCATAATGGGAAGGGGGTTGTGCATCTAGTACTTTAGAGAACGCTTATTTAGAGAGATACCGTCACTTCGCATCCTGTCAATCTTTTTCCCATTGTCTCGTCCACTCAAATAAAGTGATGTACCTGTGATTCCTTTCAATACGAAACATCATGTCACAACCAAAGTGCCTTTATCGTTATGTCTAAGCCTGTATGAGTCGATTCCCAACATTTCATCGTCGGAGTCAATATGGATTCAATAATCCAAACACTACAGTGATTTACATTTCACTAGATTGACTCATTAGTTTTCTCTAAAATATGTTTTCTTTCACATGCATCAGAGATATAAAATATGCAATCAATTACATTCTCATCACTGTGAGTTTACATATGATATCCACTTGCATGGGTCTCTTTGGAATTTAACAAGGTGATTAGCTCTTGGTACATATAGAGCTTTTGTGACTTTTAATCTTTGTTCCGTCTTGGAAACAAAATTTAAGTCGTGCTCCACTCGGTGCTCCAATCATCGTTGTCACATTATAAGGAATTAGTTCAACAACTAGTGTATATTCCTTAAATTAGTGTAAGAAAAAACCACTATCAGTTAGACATTGAGTCTGAGAGATTTAATAAGTGGTGTGTCCTCATTGCGTAACAAAACTGAGATTCAAATCAAGTACTTTAGAGTGAATATATGTTATGTTTGAGGGGGGATGGTATATTTTTCATCCAGATATATCTCAAGTGCATAGAGAATTTATATCTCGTGGGAAAAATGTACTTTTCATTCCATAAACGCAGACATTGGTTCTAGTTCAATTAAATAATCAATTGGCCAGAAAATTTTCTTTTTTGTCATTAAGTTGATGTCTAAAGTATGACCTTCCTATGGAAATTGGTTGCTACTATGGTACCCGCATTACATTGCTTGTACCAATACTGGTAAGAAGATTCATTCCCAACTCTTTGGTGAGAGCTAAAATTACATCTTAGCTTCATCCCATGTTCAACTGATACATGTACTTTGGTGTCAACACTGCTGGGGAGGGGGAAAAAATACATCTTTGTCTAATGATATATATGTCCCTTTTCACATTCTTTATATGAGTCAGTATGTCCAACCCTCATTACATCGGGGTTCTTTCCATTTTAAATTTTGCTACATTTAGCTTAATTTGAGAAATTTCTTTATCTCAATTGGCCAAGAGAATCTCACTATACATGCCAACCACTTACTTTAGGTTGAATATATAACTAAAGATAGTTCTCTAGTTGTCATACTTCAACATGTACTGGTTCGTTAGTATCATGGATGAAGTAAAGAAATGGAAATGTTCTGACTCATATATTCTTTTGTGAGTTCTTCCACAAAAATTGGAATTAATACATGTGATTTTATTTGAACGTATCTTTTAAAATTACCGACTCTTTAATAGTCGGGCAAGTGGATTACATCCAACGGGACATTCAAATTTGGGGAGAAAATATCATGTACGCAATAATGTTGTTCAAGTACTTTTAAACCTCAAATGAATACACTGTAATCGAGTTGGTACAACCAATTGAACAATAGACCACATTCAACTATAGCCAATATCATATTCAAAGGAACAAAATAACAAGACCAAAATTCTTAATGATCAAGATCAACCGTCATAATTTAAATTGACCGTTTATATGAGATGGATTTATCTTAAGACAAAGAAAAATAGAACTAGGCATGTTCTAAAAACAAATAAATAAACGAAACAAATATCCAACCTTAAAACCCATAAATGGTTACATACCTCATGCCAAGCTTTGGATCTATCTATACATACGCAGAACTGGTGCCCTGTCGGACATGCATGGCCAACCACCAAAACGGAACAGAAAAGGGCTGGGATGGACCGGACTGGAATGGGTCAGGGTTGGACCGGTCCAAGTTTGGACCGAACCAGACTGAAAAAAAAATCTTCACGGCAGATTCACCTTCTCCTCGGGAACACGAACAGCAGGTTTTCAATCACGCAGATTTAGGAGAAGGTTTTCAAGCACACAGATTTCCCACCGACATAATATTTTTGATTCAACCATGGCATAAACATACAAAAAATATAACAAATATATATTATAAAATGTAATTACAGATCAGAGTCACAAATATTGATGAAGATTAAATAAAATAAACATTGTAAGTCATATAATTACATAAAGTAAAAGCAGACAAAGTATATAATCATCAAAGATGAATAAGTTTATTGGATAGTACTCCAATAAACTACAGATTATGGAGTATAAGACAAAATACATAGCATACGGACATGAAAAATTATGGATCTACAGATTAACAAAGATGAATACCCCTAAACAGTAACCATACCCTTCTGACATAAACACGCATATTATAATAATGATCAATATTAAGACAAACATACCATAGGACAATGACAGGTGTGTCTTAGATTTCATTTGTAAAAATAAAGAGTGATTTAGGAGTACCTTCTGAGCTTGATATCTGATTAGAAAACAGATCTGATTAAAAAGAAAATCGTAGAAGTATAATAGCGATTCGATGATAACCTTCTACGATTCTGGTTCAGCCATGAACATATGGGATTGCAATTTCTTCCACGAACAGGAGAACGCAAGCACCTCGGAACCCAATCAGGCAAGATTGGATTTCCTCCAAAAACCGGAGAAACACAAGCAGACGAGGTTGGATTTTCATACGGGATCAGATCCATCAACAGAAGAAGATTGATTAACCTTATTTGATTCCGGCGTTGATGGAAATCATCCATGTAGAAAAAGAAAAAAAATCAATCGATGCCATAAAGCTCGTGGTAGTACGACTTCGTGCATGATAAAGTTTTGTAGTATCAATTGGGTTAAAGCAAGAGATAGCAATGGAGAACTAGAAGAACTTCTTATTGATAAAGAGGCATCAGGGATTACATAATACAAGGTTCTTTATATATAGGGAAGGGAAAACCTAGTCGTCTAATGGACCGCACATCCATGGGCCACGGGCCCTATAACATTCACCTAATTTTTTCTATTTTTTGTTGTTGTTATATTCTCTTTTGTATTGAAATCTAATTTATTTTAATTTAATAAAAAAACCATAATTTGGCTAACTTTGCCCTTGTTAGTGGTGCACAAGATTTATCCTGGGGAAAGATAAATCAATGGCCATGGTTATCCATACCACACCCATTTTCTGCACGTGTGCGTTAGGTTTTAGGGAGATGGATGAGTTACCGTGGGTGCTCAATCGTTTTGTACAAGTACCCAAAATCCTCTATCTTAGAAATCTTGATACCCCAAGCTTCATTATAGGAAAACTGCCTACGCTCCCTGCAACACCAAATCCAACCATATCTTCCCAGAATACCGGAATCATCCACGTTGAAGATGAGACAGTGGCCGATAATTATCTACCTCGCAAGAAACCCTGACTTCAGAAGATTCCCAAAGGTTTCTCGGCATCAACCATTGCCGAAGATTAACATTACGAATCCTTGCACCAAATACCTGGGAATAATATATCATGTTTCTTTGTATGTCTGCATATTTTTTGATGTGTTTCCCTTTCTGCATTTTATTTTGTTGTGTTTCCCTTGCTGCATTTTGTTGACGTGTAATTTCCTTTTCTTTTGCATTTCAGTATTGGTCCCTTTAGTCATGATTTACAGTGGTATTTGTGGATCTGATTTATCCCAGTGTAACCGTGTTGATATGATATAATTTATGTTCCCAATCTTGATCTGAATCCATAGTGGTTTTGAAGAAAATTTTCTGACAGTGACATCACCAAACTAACGTATTTCAACTTCCTAAGAAGATGATTTCACTTTTGGCAAAAATTAAATCAACAAGATTGCACTTTTATCAAAAAAAAAAAAATCAAAGACGCCAACAAATGTTATGGTTACGGATAATGCACCCTGACTTATGTGTTTTACTCTACAATTGTTCGGTTTTCTTGAATAGGTTATAACATCTCCGTGTTCTACTCATCTTATTGATTGCAATTCTCCGGATTGATATGCGGTAAAGAATGAAAAATCAAACTCTGTCATAACGATGACCATCACGAATGCTGGCAGATCAGGTTATTTATAATTCGTTCTTTCTGAGTGTACAAAAATACCAGAGGTAGTATAAATTAAAAGAAGCGAGACCGCACCAATTGGTCACCAGATTGCTCCACATTGAAAGACATACGCCTACCAAAGAGGTTGACGATTCTAGAGGCGATAATGGGCACCTATTGGCAGGTGTAAGAGATGGCCGTATTGTACGAGCGACAATTTTCAAGGTAAGTATATGGTCTCGTAAATCATCTCAGAAACAAAAAAGATGTACTCAATCATTGAAAGATTCATCTCAATAATGGAACTTCGATCTTTCCTCCCCAATTACATATTAGTCGGTTTCGAAATTTCTTTCTCTCCAGAAAAATACTATTGCGATTAAGCCGCATACTCCTCGACCATAAAAAGCCATGCAATGGTTACGGCAAACGGCTACCAATGAGGCTTATGATTCTGGAGGTGACCATATCCACTTATCTGCCAAAGAGACTTCGCAACATAAGAGTATATATATGGTATTACAAATCAAGAGATATATCTCCAGAAGTACAATTTCAATAGCATATATTCCAATAAGTAAATAAAAGGTCCGAGAAAGTACAAATTATGTACATATTTTTAAAATCGGAAATGGGGGAAGGAAATATAAAATCACGGAGGTGAACTCATTTTCTTAATTTAAGATATTAAACGTGTACATACATCCCTTCAAAATTATTGATAAAATTATTTGAAGTATATATTTTTCTGAATTTTATATGGCGACAACGCGTATAATTTTAGAAAGCATTTATGATTTAATGAAGTGTGTTAACAACATTAGTTGTTTACCCGATAGAACAGAGAAAACAGGGGATATCCCCACGATATCTATGACCAAGCAAGATTTAACATACATAGGACCATAAGGAGTTAATAAGTATTCGGGACACATTTGATACGATATTAAAAGTGAACCAATATCAAGGCCCGTGTCGTTACGGCAGGGTTAAGGGCTAGTACATTTATATATTAAGGAATGCAATCTTTGCAAACCATGGCTAAAATGTTCATGAACTGATTCTTTTGAATCAATCCGATTTTGCTTCAATTGTGTCTTGTATACTTCTATGAGAATATAAACAATTGAACGACTCTATAAGTAACACAATTAGATTTATTTGATTATCAATTGATCTAAAAGTGTTAAGATGAACATGATTAAGACAAAAGTGTTCATATGGCGAACTTCGGTTAACTGTAATTGAGCCAACTCAATATACACGTTTAGATACGATTACCCATATATAAATGAAGGTATTTTTCATTTGTGTGTAACAAGCTATGACCTTCTAATGGTGGAAACATATTAGCTTGAATCTTAAATGAGGTTTCATCTAACGGTGAATATTGATTTCTTTGTTCCAAAGTCACCAAACCCTGATTTGAAGACTATGTAAGGGAGAACTCTAGCAACTGGGAAACCTAATCCCCACACCTTATGTGTGATACTAATTACGACTATAGTCGATTCTCCTTTAACCTAGGTTTTTCCTAAAACCATTATAGGTCAACGACTTAAAGACTTCATTGGGATTCTGAACCCAGACCCAACTATTTTCTCTATAGTTGCGTGTTCTGATCTTACTTGTTCAATCGTATTGAGTATTATCTTCTCTAAGATTTGCTCGAGATTTATCTCTGATGGGTAAGATATAAAAAGTAATCACAAAGCTCTTCGTCTCATTCTGTGTGATTCTACAATAACTTGTTCTACTACCATATAGTTAAGTTATTGTGAGGTGATTGATATTTTATAGGTTGTTCTTCGAGAATATAAGACCGGATTATCAATTGGTTAAAGTTCACCTTGATTTATCAAAAGACGGAACAAACTTCGTAGGTATTTCCGTGGGACACGATTTATCTCGTTAAAATAAACTTTTATGTGGGAGTCAGATTTGTTTATCAAGTCTTCGACTTTGGGTCATAGCAACTCTTAGTTGTGGGTGAGATCAGCTAAGGGAATAAAGTGCGTAGAGTCTTGCTGGTATTCAGAGACGTAAGGAACGTGACTGTACCTTAATCAGTGTGAGATTGGTTAGGTATCAACTACATTCCAGTCTGAAGTTAACTTGTACTAGGCTTGAGTCTGTAGCGGCTTAATACAGTGTGGTGTTCAAATCTGGACTAGGTCCCGGGGTTGTTCTGCATTTGCGGTTTCCTCGTTAACAAAACTTCTGGTGTCTGTGTTATTTCTTTTTCATATTATATTCTATATAATTTAAATAGCATAGGTTGTGCGTAGTTCAATCAATTGGTAAATCCAACCTTTGGTTGTTGATTAAAATTGATTGACACTTGAACATTGGTCTTTGGTACCGTTCAAGTTGTTTCTCATAATAATCAATCTCGCGGATTGGTAGGTCTGTATAAATGTATTTCCTACGTCTTAAACTGCAAGTGCACAGTGCCTTTGGAGGCAGTGGCAAGCACAGGTCATTCCACAGAGAACTGGGGTGTGTTATGTGATCTAATAGCTCTTAACTGATTTCCTAGTGGTTTTGTAACACAATTATGGAGTAAACTTGGTGTCGATACGACTGAGTTGAAGGTTTCAAAGCTAAAAGTAAGATGAAATACAAATGGTGAGGTTACAGGCACTAGGGTTATCAAATCCACCTCTAATTCAAGTTATGTTATTCAACTAGCTTGAATGTTCTTGCTACAGATAAGGAAAGTGTGTCAAGCTATCACTTATCTAAGGGTTTCACCAGGAATAGTTCAAGTTATCGCCTAAGGGTGCTAATTGAGCACTAGTTGTCTAATTAAGCACAACTAGTCAAGGGCTAGCAATAGTGATTGAAGTTTGGGCTGAATTACACTCAATGCAGAGTTATCCTAACTACAATGGATACATGGCATCCATTGTGAGAGCAAAGCAATGAAAGTGCTAGAATTGAACTATCTTATAATTTAAGCATGCAAAGAACATTTCAAAAACAGTTGAACAACAGAACAAAAGAACTAGGGTTTCATTGTAATCCTAGCAAACTAAATTAGAACATATTAAACATCATGAAAAACAGATTTAAAATTGAAACTAAGTTATGAACCCTAAAACATGCTGAGTTCTCAAAAAGAAGAACAAACAATATATATCTCTCACAAACACTCTAGACTGCAATTAAGGACATACCCATACTCTCTCTTCTGCCAATTCGGCTATGGAACTCCAAGCATGGGTTGTTGTACAAACCCTAGTTTCAATTATCTCTCACTTAGCCTCTAGGGCTAGAGAAGCTACGTAAGAGATAATTAACACTAGGAGTGGCGACGCAGCAAAATTGTGGTGGCTCTGATGGTGTCGGGAAAGGACGGTGGTGCTGGTGGTGGCTCTGCTCAGAGCTTGGTCGGGGAAGAGGAGAAGGGTAAGGCTTCTGCAAGTGTTGTCGGGGGAAGAAAGAGAAGGAGAAGAGGAGAAATGGGGTGATGGTCGATGGATAAGGGTGTGGTGGTTTTGTTGTGGAGCGGGGACAGCAAGAGTTGAAGTGAGGGGTGCAGCGAGCGTAGGATCTAGGGGGTAATATCTGAACGGTTGCGGGAGAAGTGGGTTGTTTTGGTGTTGAGTGGATGCATCAAGGGACGATGAGCAAGAAGGAGCGACCGTATGATGCAGCTGGGTGAGATCTTAACGGCTCGGGGTGAACGGGTTCGGATCCGGGTCATGGGTAGCTCTAGCCCATGTCTTCCTTGTTGGGTTGCAACTGATTCGCGCTCGGGCTTTGGCTTTCTGCTCCATAGACGCTCGTCTCCCATTCTTTGCTCTTTTGGCTCCTCAATTTCTCCGAGCTTTATTTATTACCTAAAAACAAAAAATTAATTAGTACAAATATTTATTCTTGAACACAAAGAAAATACAGAATCTGGGATAATATCTGATTTCTGAACACAAAAGATGAGTTAAATGCCAATAAATAGATGTATAAATATGCAATATTTGTCACTCATCAAATACCCCCAAACCTGAATTTTACTTGTCCTCAAGTGAAACAGAAATTAAGAAATCCTAACTATACCCCCCGTCGCAGTCTCTCGAATGCATTTAGCGTATGCACTAAGCCTTTAAACCCCTAGGTGTCCCTAGTGGACGAGTTGTAGTCTCGTGAGGGTTTACCGGAGGTGTACCCACAAAACCTTCTCCAACTTGAGTGTAAAAGAGTCTCAAGCATCCAAGGAGCTATGAGGACATAGAGTTTCTGCATGCTAGTAACAATAAGTTAGAACTACCAAAGAACGCATTCTCATCCTTAAGTGCTGAGCGAGAAGTAACCATACCATATGAAAGAATTCGGATTCGATTGTGATCATAAGCCTCGACTTCTACCTCACTAATAGGGTTTTATGATAATTGCACTCAAAAAGATCGCTTTTTAGTCTCTCATGTGTGCAGCAGGAATAAAGAGAGAAATCCCGCACACGTTGTAGGTAAGAAGGATAACCTTCCGAAATAAATTCGGAGACTCCACGAAGTGTGGACAAAAAGAATCTTTTTCGATGATCTCTAAGAAAGGAAATCAACCATTAGCAAGGGTGGAGTACTCACTTACCTTCTCACCCGATCGGCAATTAATATCACTCTCTCAGCATTCATAGAAATGTCTTCAATCTTCGGTCTTCGGTCTTCAATAGCTGATGATGAACTTCTGAACTTCACAAAAACTTGACAAACATACATTTTTTTTTTTTTTTTAGATTAACTTGGAATGAAAATAACAATAAAACAATAAGACTCAATTTTTTTTCACACTTGTCTTGATTTCACAAACTTCATTAATTCTCATCCTTTTTTCTTTTCTTTGTTGCACATAAACCTTGGACTATCTCAACTTTTCTTCAAATATTCTGATGATGCTCCGCTTGCTGAAGATGATGTGTTTCTATGAATCTGTTGATGTTGTTGAGAGGGAGAGAGTGATGCTAACTGAAAATCGGTATTTAGAAGAAGTTTTCATCTTTAAACGTCACCCTTATGATTGACGGAATTAGCACTCAAGAGATCAAAAATAGTGCTGAAAGTGGTGCGACGTTGGGTAGCTCACCATTCCTACCCGGAATTGATGTACGGTGACACACACTCTAACATCTTTTCTAGAAAGTCACAAAGAGTGAAGGTCGGTACCTCGCTTGATGTAAAATGGGTAGTCTCCACTATGGGTGATCACAATTCTACTACCTAATATCTAAACAAAGACCTAATTCGCCCTCCCAGTATGGTTAAATCCAACTTTAACGCTCTAATCAACTAAGAAACCCGATTGCGTTCTCCAGTACTTCCAAGTTCTGTTATTTCGGTCAGACTCTCTATGTAAACATAGCTAGAAGCATGCTAGTGACTCTAAAATCTCTAAAAGTTGGAAGTTTTTATGCAAATTTTTGAAATTTTTGAATTTATTTTTATTTATTTTTTATTTTTTGAAAGAAGTAAAACAGAAAGACTAAAAACTCTATATGCAAATCACACCCCCAAACCTAGATCAAACATTGTCCTCAATGTGTCAACAGATACAAAGAATTTAAACAGTCACATACCATGAGAACTATGTTGAGAGGAGAAAAAGGGAAGAGATTACCGGATGCAAGAGGGTGTTGCTAAACCATAGAAAGATGAATGCTTTGAAAGCAAACAATTAAGAGCGCAAGACAAAAAGTTTGGTTAGCACACATCAAAAACTATGCAAAAAGAAAAAGAAAAGGGAAAGAGAATGGATTGTTAGTCCATATGTATGTACACAAGTGAACTAGTCTAGTCCACATAGATGGGGTCTTCCAAGTCAACGGCCTCAACTTCTGGTGGAAGATGCTCCAGAAATGGTTTCAATCTCTGACCATTGACTTTGAAAATGTTCTTGTTTGCTGGGTTTTCAACTTCTACAACTCCATGGGGAAAGACGGTACGTACCAAGAATGGTCCTGACCATCGAGAACGTAGCTTTCCTGGAAACAAGTGCAAACGAGTGCCGCACAATAAAACTTTCGACTGGTGTGAAAGACTTGCGCGTAATGCGCTTGTCGTGAAACACTTTCATCCTATGTATGTACGTTTTGGCACTATCATATGCATCGTTTCTCAATTCTTCTAACTCATTGAGTTGAAGTTTTCTACGGGTTCCGACCTTATCAAGATCAAAGTTCAACTTATTCACAAACCCAAGTATGCACGGTGTTCTAACTCAAAGGTAGATGACATGCTTTCCGTACACAAGTCCGTAAGGAGACATCCCAATGGGAGTCTTGTATGCAGTCCTATAGGCCCATAAAGCATCATTTAAGCGCAAAGATCAATCTTTCCTAGAAGGATTGACGGTCTTCTCAAGGATATGCTTAATTTCCCTATTAGAAACTTCTACTTGGCCACTGTTTTGAGGATGGTAAGGTGTTGCGACCTTATGAGTGATTCCATACTTGCGCACTAGTGATTCAAAGGGTCTATTGCGAAATGACTACCTCCATCACGATTATTGCCCTAGGGGTTCCAAAACGGGAGAAAATGTTCTCCTTAAGAAAAGAAAGAACAACTTTATGGTCGTTGGTTTTGGATGCAATGGCCTCTACCCACTTAGAGACATAATCGACAAGAACAAGAATGTATAACTTACCTTCGAGTTAGGAAATGGACCCATGAAATCAATACCCCAAACATCAAACAGCTCAACAATCAAAATGGGTTGTAAGGGCATCATGTTTCTCTTAGTGATACTTCCTAATTTCGACATCGGTCACAAGCAACACAAAATGCATGGCAATCCTTAAACAAGTGTTGGCCAATAGAAACCGCTTTGCAAGATCTTTGCAGCAGTTTTCTTGGCACTAAAGTGGCCTCCACATGCATGGTCATGACGAAAGAGATGACGTCCCTTTGTTCGAATTGGGGACACATCTCCTAATGATTTGGTCTTGACAAAGACTTAAACAAATATGGGTCATCCCAAAGGAAGTGTTTAACTTCAGCCCAAGAACTTAGAACGGTCTTGTTTAGACCAATGCAAGGGTATTCTACCCGTAGCAAGGTAGTTGACAATATCAAAGAAACCAAGGCATTTCGGACACAAGCATCAATTGCTCATCGGGGGAATGATTCCCAATCAACACAGATTCATCAGCCAGATTCAACATTCAACCTAGACAAGTGATCGCAACAACATTCTCTCGACCCTTTCTTATCTCGAATTTCGAGGTCAAACTCTTGTAACAAGAGTATCCATCGAATTAGACGAGCCTTAGCATCTTTCTTAGACAAAAGATATCTCAATGCAGCATGATCAGAATAAATGATGACCTTAGATCCTATCAAATAAGATCTAAAATTATCTAATGCAAACACAACAGCTAGTAACTCTTTCTCAGTAGTGGAATAATTCAGTTGAGCATCATTAAGTGTTTTACTAGCATAGTAGATCACATAAGGGAGTTTATCTACTCGCTGGCCCAAAACAGCTCTCTACAAAGATAGTCGACGCATCACACATAATCTCAAATGGTAATGACCAGTGGTGGTCTCGACTATAGGGAAGATGTAAGGAGAGACTTGATTGCTCCCATGCTTCCTTACAAGCATCATCAAAGACAAATGCAACATCTTTTGCAAGAAGATTGCACAAAGGTCGTGAAATTTTACTAAAGTCTTTGATGAATCGGCGGTAAAAACCCGCATGGCCTAAGAATGATCCGATGTCCCTCACGTAACGAGGTTGAGGCAAGTGTTGAATGAGATCAACCTTGGCTTTGTCTACTTCTATGCCTTTTTCCGAGATAATATGCCCTAGAACAATGCCCGAGTTAACCATGAAATGACATTTTTCCCAATTCAAGACCAAACTCTTTTCCTTACACCTAATCAAAGACACAAGTGAGGTGATGCAAACACTCATCAAAAGAAGAACCAAACACCGAAAAATCATCCATAAAAATCTCAAGAAACTTATCTACCATGTCGGAAAATATGCTCATCATGCAACGTTGAAAAGTAGCGGGTGCATTGCACAGCCTAAAAGGCATACGACGATAAGAAAATGTTCCATAAGGACATGTAAACGTGGTCTTTTGTTGGTCTTCGGGTGCTATGTGAATTTGGTTGTAGCTAGAATAGCCATCTAAGAAGCAGTAGTGACTATGTTTTGCTAACCTTTCCAGCATTTGGTCAATGAAGGGAAGGTGAAAATGGTCTTACTTGGTTACCGTGTTCGATTTTCTATAATCAATACAAACTCGCCACCCAAGTGGTCACACGGGTGGGAACGAGCTCATTCATCTCGTTTTGAACTACGGTAATGCGGACTTCTTGGCTACTACCCGAATGGGACCGACCCACTGCTATCGTGGACCGGGTAAATGATACCCGCATCCAAAGCAATTTCGAATCTCACCCTTGACAACATCTCTCATGTTGGGGTTAAGTCTCCTTTGCATTTCCCTAGATGGTTTAGTGTTCTCTTCAAGGTTTATGTGATGCATGCAAATTGTGGGACTTATACCCTTAAGATCGGAGATGGTCCAACCTAAAGCTCCTTTATGTTCTTGAAGTACTTCTAAGAGTCTACTTTCCTGTTCCGTGTCTAAACATGATGCAATAATCATAGGTAAAGTGTCAGAAGGACCTAAGAAAGCATACTTCAAGGTATCAGGTAATGGTTTCAAATCAAGCTTAGGTGGTGTATCAAGAGGTGGGGCAGATTTGGTATCAGAGAGTGGAAGGGGTTCCACTGCATTCTGCCATTTAGCAATATCCATGGGTGGCATGAGACTCTAGCAAAGAGTGGACTTCACTAATGTACTCGAACTGAAGATATCTAAGTCAAAATTGTCTAAACATGCTTGTACAGATCCACAAGTAAGATGTCGACAATGAGTCTTGAATCGACTCTCAATCATGTTAACCTCGTGCAATTCATCATCATCACACTCTATGGGTTGTTGGTTCACACGAAAGACATTCAAGTTCTACAAGTCATGTTGCCAAAAGACAAATTCAATATCCCGCTACGACAATTTATGATAGCGTTTGACGTTGCCAAGAAGGGACGTCCTAAGATAACGGGAATATGATTTTCGTGGATTTTGCACAAAGTTGAGTATCTAACACAATGAAGTCCACGGGGAAATAAAATTATCAACCTTAATTAGCACATCTTCAACGATTCCCGAGGGACTTTCACAGATCTGTCCGCTAATTGTAGCGTGACAGGGGTGGGTTGCAATTCCCCAAGACCTAACCGCACATACACGAGAATATGGCGTAGATTCACACTAGCTCCTAAGTCCAATAAAGCTTTTTTCGATTGTATGTTCACCTATAGTACAAGAGATAGTTGGGCTACCTGGGTCTTTAAACTTAGGTGGGGTTTTGTTTTGAATAATTGAACTTACTTGCTCGGTGAGAAAGGCACGCTTATGCACATGAATCTTTCTCTTTTGTGTGCAAAGGTCCTTCAAAACTTAGCATAGGCGGTACTTGCTCGATTGCTTCGAGAAATGGAATGTTTATATTAACTCTTTTGAACATTTCCAAAATCTCGTTGTATTGGGTACCCCCCCTTCTGTTGTACCAACCTCTGTGGGAATGGAGCAACAGGTACATGACTTGGCAGAGGAACTTCTACATTAGTAGGACTCTTGGTTTTATCAATATGCTCAGATTCTTTCTCGACGGTAGGTGTTTTCTGCGGTGTTGTGTGTACTGGGGAGTCTGATGTAGACTCGCTTGAAGGTGGTACACCTACGTGGTTCTCAACAATTCTACCACTACGGAGAGTGGTGACAAAAGATTCGCTTGACTATATGAAGTTTCATTGCGGTAGAGGAGCCCCGCTTGAAACACACTCTTTGGATTTTGTTGGGGTTGACTAGGGAATTTTCCTTTCTCTCTCTCATTCAATGCATCACAGATTTGACCTATCTTAAGATCTAGGTTTGTGAGACGTTGGTCGGTGGTTTTCTCAAGTTTTGCAAGATTTTGGGTTAACATAACGACACAGTCTTCAAAGCTAGTCTTTTTCTCCACGGGGTACTGAGGATGTGGTGGTATTTGGGGGTTTCTAGGATATGAGTATCCTTGGTTGTTATTTGTTGGTCCCCCTTGTACCGGTCCCTTGGAACATGAGAAGTTAGGGTGATTCCTCCACCGGGTTGTAGGTTTGAGAATAAGGGTTGTTCTCTTGCCTCTGGTATAATGCATTGGCTTGCTCGGCTTTGGACTCTTGAAATGCATGCAAGTCTGGGCACTGTCCACTAAGTGGTCGAACTATGGCATGCGGCACAAGTGGCCATATCAATTTGGTCACGGAGAGTAGGGGCATTAGATTTTACATTCTTTTCCAACTCAAGCACTTCTATTCTCCGGGTCAAAGATGCCATTTTTGCATTTCCCTCAAAGTCGACTCGATTCTATGAACATTTTGTGCGGGGGTAGTCCGTTTCGGTTCTCGGATGGACTCCCATTGTTGAGTCTTTTCAGCGACTTCGATTAGAAAAGTCCAAGCGTCATTGGCACTCTTGTCAATAAATGCACCATTGCACATTGACTCGACCGTGGTACGGGTTCTAACATCTAGACCCTCATACAATATTTGCACGAGTCTCCATTTTTCAAAACCGTGGTGGGGACATTGGAGTAGTAATTCATTGAATCTCTCCAAGTATTTTGCTAGAGTTTCGTCTTCTAATTGCACAAAACCATTTAGACTTTGGCGAATTGTCGCCGTCTTATGGTTGGGGAAAAACTTTTGAAAAACTCTTTTGTAAGGTCATCCCGTGTTCTAATGGATTGTGGTTGTAGGGCATGAAGCCAAGACTTGGCTTTGTCTTTCGTGAGAAAAAGGAAACAATCTCAATTTGAGGGACTCCTCTGTCATTTGGTTAAAACGCAGAGTCCCACAAATATCCTCAAAGTCTCTCACGTGATGGTAAGGGTTCTCAGCATTGACCCCTCTAAACACGGGTAGCATATGAATGGTGCTTGCTTTCGGTTCAAACCGACCAAAGACGGCCGAATGATGCAAGAGGGCTGGCTTGCCCTAGTTGGGTACATGTAGTCCTTGAGACTACGAGGTTGGTTAAGTTCCTCACCCATGGTTTCGATTCGATGGGTCCGGGCTTGGGTTTTCGTTGAAGAACCGGGTATGCTTATGATTTCGTCCCAAGCGGATTCTAACTAGTCGATTTGTTTGGTCTCTAAAAGACACAATCATAGCCTAGCTAGCGCATCTAGCATGTTAACATACAATCAATTTCAACACAGAAAAACAAAACTCAAAAATGACCCACTAATACAAAACTCAAGCCCAAAAGATGGCCTTTTGTTGTAAGGCCCAGCAGTGTGGGTTCTAGCCCAGATGATGTGGGCTCAGATTTTGTGCACAGCCAGCAGTGTGGCTTATGTGGGCTGAATGTTGTTGCACAGCCCAGTTGCTCAGTTTAGTTTGGCAATTAGCAGCCCAGGTGATGTTTAAACAGCCCAGCAGATCAGCTGAAGGTTGGCAGATTGCAAAGCCAGTGATTGGGCTTCAGTTTGTGCACTGGCTAGTTGTTGCAGTGGTGGTCGGTTTTGTGCGGTGGTTTCAAAGACAAATTTTCGTGTAGGTTCTAAGCGCAAGCTGAGTTGCACAGAGCAAGGACAACACAAGGAAACTCCACTTGGGCAAGCACAGATTTGCACAACAAGGAGAACACAACTTTTAAAAAGGAAAGTAAGATGCACTAGTTGGCAGCTCAATCAATTTCAACACAGATTAGCAGCTCAAGCGAAACTTTTACACAAAGACGGCCAGTTGGCGGGTGCACTAGCAAGACAAAAATTGTGAATGGTGCATGGGGTTGAGGGATGTGCTCACTCAATGGTGAAGCATGTGCCAGGTGTGTATTTTGAAAATCAACAAGTTCCGCTAATGCTATTCTATTCAACAACTCACTCAGCACCACAAGATCACCCAAAAGTTATAGATGCATGTACACAGATATAGCTAAAGCAAGGTGCACAGATGTAAATAGCATCGAAGCACAATTTCAAGATTATTGCTACAGATGGCTGGTGAATCAAGCAAATATCAAAGTTTGCACTTAACAACATGCTCCGAGTGCCAACAAAGTCAAGAGATTTCAATCCTCAGAAGTTATACACAATTATGCATTACCACAGGGTACTTGATATAGGTCTGACAACAAGTTGGATCAACAGCTTCAGGGGGCTGGAGCTCAGGGCAGATGAGATATGCTCAGGTTATGGATTCTCAGCTAGCAAGGTGGCAGGGTGGCTAATTCAACAGCGTTACACGAAGATGTACATATTAGCAATCACTCAAGGCTGTCAACAGCTTGAGTTGATGTCAACTATCTTAGTTGACTTCAACTTGGCTTGCAGCTATTCTAGCTATCCAAGTTCAACCTCATAGCTACAGGGGCTGGAGGTCAAAAATTCACAGGTTATGCTCAGGGTTTTCAAGCTTCAGGGTATATCATACATACATCACATAGAGTAGAGTTAGAAAGCAATACCACCAGTATAACACTGGGTTTAGGCAGATCCACTAATTGTTCTGCTCTTTGGTTTTCTCCAGCTTCTCCATAGGTACCTGTTGACTCAGAGGAGAAGTTCAGTATATAGAAATGAGCAAGTAATGCAAAGAAATACTAAAGTAGTGAACAAGCTTCAAATGGAGGATGAATACAAGAAAATGCATAATGCTTGGATATATTACAGGGGAATGAACTCTAATTTAATGATTTTCTTAACTTTCTCAGATGCGAATGTTATGATAAATCTAAGTTATGCTAAAATATTCACAGCTACAGATGGCTTTAAACAGTTAAACTATAATGGCAGGTTACAAATTTCCTAAACTAATTAGCATAGTTCAAACAACTTACAAAAGTAAAGATGCAGGGATGAACTTGAATGCAGAAGAGAACAAAGGATATATATACAATGGATGAACTGAAATCAGTGAAATAAGCTAATGAAACTAATCAGCACACTATCAGTTCCCCGGCAGCGGCGCCAAAAACTTGGTAGGTCTGTATAAATGTATTTCCTACGTCTTAAACTGCAAGTGCACAGTGCCTTTGGAGGCAGTGGCAAGCACAGGTCATTCCACAGAGAACTGGGGTGTGTTATGTGATCTAATAGCTCTTAATTGATTTCCTAGTGGTTTTGTAACACAATTATGGAGTGAACTTGGTGTCGATACGACTGAGTTGAAGGTTTCAAAGCTAAAAGTAAGATGAAATACAAATGTTGAGGTTACAGGCACTAGGGTTATCAAATCCACCTCTAATTCAAGTTATGTTATTCAACTAGCTTGAATGTTCTTGCTACAGATAAGGAAAGTGTGTCAGGCTATCACTTATCTAAGGGTTTCACCAGGGAATAGTTCAAGTTATCAGCTAAGGGTGCTAATTCAGAGCACTAGTTGTCTAATTAAGCACAACTAGTCAAGGGCTAGCAATAGTGATTGAAGTTTTGGCTGAATTACACTCAATGCAGAGTTATCCTAACTACAATGGATACATGGCATCCATTGTGAGAGCAAAGCAATGAAAGTGCTAGAATTGAATTATCTTATAATTTAAGCATGCAAAGAACATTTAAAAAACAGTTGAACAACAGAACAAAAGAACTAGGGTTTCATTGTAATCCTAGCAAACTAAATTAGAACATATTAAACATCATGAAAAACATATTTAAAATTGAAACTAAGTTATGAACCCTAAAACATGCTGAGTTCTCAAAAAGAAGAACAAACAATATATATCTCCCACAAACACTCTAGACTGCAATTAAGGACATACCCATACTCTCTCTTCTGCCAATTCGGCTATGGAACTCCAAGCATGGGTTGTTGTACAAACCCTAGTTTCAATTATCTCTCACTTAGCCTCTAGGGCTAGAGAAGCTACGTAAGAGATAATTAACACTAGGAGCGGCGACGCAGGCAGCTGTGGTGGCTCTGATGGTGTCGGGAAAGGACGGTGGTGCTGGTGGTGGCTCTGCTCAGAGCTTGGTCGGGGAAGAGGAGAAGGGTAAAGCTTCTCTGATTTTTCTGTCGGGGGAAGAAAGAGAAGGAGAAGAGGAGAAATGGGGTGATGGTCGATGGATAAGGGTGTGGTGGTTTTGTTGTGGAGCGGGGACAGCGAGAGTTGAAGTGAGGGGTGCAGCGAGCGTAGGATCTAGGGGGTAATATCTGAACGGTTGCGGGAGAAGTGGGTTGTTTTGGTGTTGAGTGGATGCATCAAGGGACGATGAGCAAGAAGGAGCGACCGTAGGATGCAGCTGGGTGAGATCTCAACGGCTCGGGGTGAACGGGTTCAAATCCGGGTCATGGGTAGCTCTAGCCCATGTCTTCCTTGTTGGGTTGCAACTGATTCGCGCTCGGGCTTTGGCTTTCTGCTCCATAGACGCTCGTCTCCCATTCTTTGCTCTTTTGGCTCCTCAATTTCTCCGAGCTTTATTTATTACCTAAAAACAGAAAATTAATTAGTACAAATATTTATTCTTGAACACAAAGAAAATACAGAATCTGGGTTAATATCTGATTTCTGAACACAAAAGATGAGTTAAATGCCAATAAATAGATGTATAAATATGCAATATTTGGCACTCATCACGGATTTCTATCTGTTTGGTTTGCTGATTACATTGAGAAACAGAGATATAACTCTTGGATATATTTTCCTTGATTGAGTCTGACTGTCTAGTTGATTCTCTTGGAATTATTTTGGAGTTAGTTCATACAGATTGCCGAAACGAAATATTGAGCTGAAGCCGCTTCAAATAGATAAAAAACTTTATGCTGAAGTTGTTCAAAATTTTATCGGTCAGTTTAACGATGCAAAACTGCTTCTTGTTGATACCTTAAGAAACCTTCATATGTTAAGAACTGAGTTGAAAAAGGTTAACTCTGACCCTGCTCTCATGAAGACACATGTTAAGGATCGTCTCAAGAAATGTATCGTTTCCTAAGATGCAGTCGATACCATCTATCACAAGCTTGAAGGTTTTGAAACCCGTGAAGCTTCCATACGTGAACGCTGATTCTAGCTTGTGATCGTTTTTTATTTTAGAGTTGTTTTTGTTCTTATTGTATAGGAAACTTATTATGAGGATTTATTCTCGTATTTTTAAGAAGGATAACTAGGGTTTGGAATAGCCATTATTGTGAGTACACATAGCTATTGCCAACGTTTTCATCTTGTAATATTTTTAGATTTATTTATTTAAATTCTAAGTTATTTGGAAGATGATTTTTGCAGTATTAATGTTCATGGTTTTATATATTGCAAATTGTTATGGGATACGTTGTTTATGTCCGTGAACCTTTATTGTCCCATATTTTTTCAAAAGTTAACTCTATTACATGTCGGTATGAAAATATTTATAAAAGATATAATGAACTTTTGACTACAAAATTTAAGCCTTTTATATCATTATGCAAATATTGATGCAAGAAAGGATGAACTTTTGTTTACAAAGATTAAGTTTATTATATGTCATTGTGCAAATAGTGATGAAAATTAGAATGAATCTTTGATTATTCCGCAGTATTGGTCTTTCCCTGATCCACATCTTTGTGTTTGTACTGTGCGGCTCCGTAAGTTCTCTTATATTGAGCATGTCCAATTGAATTGATCATTTTCATTGTGGTTAATTCAATTGAGATTTTTGGATACAAAATCATGTTTCATGTGATTTGTGAATGTCCAGGGATATCCTTCTTTTCTTGGGAAAGTAAGGTCGCTCCTGTTGTTCTTTCGGGAATGACTTTATGGGGGAGAGTTCTTAATTGAACTTGTGCTTAATTTCCAAATATTTGTGGGGAGTGCGGCTGTGAAATATTGTAGGAGTTAGCTTGTATCATTATAAACTCCTTGATGAATATACTAAGTTTTGACTATGTGAAATCATCGAAACAAGTTGGTATGTTGTTCTCTTTTGGTCATGAAGTATCTGTTTGAAAATTTCATGAGGATCCAACTAGTTTTCATACCTTTGACAATTTATATTGTCAAGAAGGGGGAGAATTAATATGTAGTTCACACTATAAATACATATGGTTTAAGGATCATTATGTAAGGGGGAGTGGTTTTCATTATGAGATGAAGTATTGACTAAGAGGGAGTGATACATATCACCATAGTATTGTTGTCAAAGTTGTGATACAATTAGACTTTGATGTTGTGTAATAATACTATGACACTGTATAACAATGATTGAGAACAATTATTTTCTCATTGTTATAACTACGGATCTTCAACAACTATGATGCTAAGTTGAACACATTTAGAATCATTGGAGTACTTGGAAGTGACGAAGATTTCAAGTAATGTTGAAGAACCAAGGAAATCAAGCATTTGGATGAGAAGCTACAAAGTATTGATAGTTTCATCACTAAAATTGACGAAGGGGGAGATTGTTAGAGCACTTCTCGGTCGAACTCGCAAGCGTTGCTATCTCAAGCTTGTTTGTCAATGTTAGTGACCAAAACTTTAAGTCTTGATTTCTAGTCTACTTATAGTGATGTCTCGGACTAGGATAGATTGTGTAGTTGAGCATTAGACTTCACGTCGTTCATCAATTGAAGACGAAGAACTACTAAGGAGAGCTTGTGGAACTTCATCAGTAAAAGGTATGTGGAGACCAAAACTCATATATCACTTGGAAAGTCTATTTCTACTATATGTCCTATAATACGCAGTCGTGTGGTAAGCACATAGCAAAGGGGGGGGGATTATTAGAGCACTTCTCGGTCGAACTCGCAAGTGTTGTCATCTCAAGATTTTTGTAAATATTAGTGATCAAAACTATAAGTCTTGATTTCTAGTCTACTTATAGTGATGTCTAGGACTAGGATAGATAGTGTAGTTGTGCATTAGACTTCACAGCGTTCATCAATTGAAGACGAAGAACTACTAAGGAGAGCTTGTGGAACTTCATCAACAAAAGGTATGTGGAGACTAAAACTTATATATCATTTGGAAAGTGTATTTCTAATCAATCTCCTATATTGAGACAAAAGTCGTATTATTATATAGTATTCGATTATGCACATTTGAGATTTCGAAATGACTTTAACTCGCGTACATATTTCTCGAAATATGTGTTGGTAAGCTTTCGCTTCAACCAAGTTCATCTTATATTCTTGACGAAAGTCAAAAGATGATCATGTGAAAATCACTGAGTAACATCTTACATGGTTTATGTGATACAATCATTTGGCGTAGACTTGATACTTTGAGACTTCATTCTTCCCACCGTGCTCTATGACAAATAATCATGTATGTCCCATAGGCTTTACACTTGGTTGGTTAGCACTACCACACCAAATACCCATATATCTCGCCAAAGAACTAAGTTCTACCTCGGATTGTGTAGGCCAAATATGTTATTTATTTGAAATTAATCAAAATAAAGCATGGTTCGATCTCATTGTGCTCTTCTTCGAAGCAACTATTTATGGATTATATCATAAATGTGCACGCATGATCCTTCCATTGACTCATGTGCATTCTCATAATCCGTCAAGATTTCATTGTTCTCTAGAATCTTTTAAAACTTCGGAGCGTCCTCCAATATTGATTCATGGACATAGTCAGAGTCAATAAAATGAGATGATTTTATTAATGATACAAATTAGGTTGTGCCTTACTTATCTACTTCCTTTCTAGGTGAGTATTGATCGAACCTGGTGGTCTCTCCATCTTCCTTTATGGAGCCACGGCCTCAACTACACTTCCACCGGTGTAGTTGCAACACCTTAGTCTATGGTGTACCCCATACCGAGGATTTATAACCTTGCAGAATATTTACAATTTGGTATGTGTGATCTTGTCACTTTAGCGACATCAGTGTACATTCTGAAAAACGATTATTCTTTGTCACTTCACATTTACATTTGTGGAGTATAAGAATCAATATGAGACACAGTGGGAACACACCACGACAATTCCTATCATTCCCTTAGAAAATACTTTTTTCTCATCTCCCCCTAACGACGGGAAGACTGTCTCATTAAAATGACAACCCGCAAATCTAGTGTTAAGAGATCTCCTGCCAAAGGTTTAAAAATGCGGATAGTCGTTGGAAATTCTTGTCCAACATAGTCACTTAATCATTTTGATGACCCATCATAGTACAGTGTGGATTCATAAGGGCACATATATAGTGCAACCAAAAATGCGAAAGAACACAAAATGTCAGGCTTATATCCAGTTACCAACTGGTACGCAAAGAATGGTTGACCAATTGTGGGTCTAAAACGATAAGTGAAGATGCGTATAATATTGCATATTCCCAAGCAGTTAAAGGTAGGTTTGTACTCATAACCATGCCTTAGGCACCATCAGTAACCTTTTGATGATAGCCTTTGCGAGACCATAAGGTATAGGATGCTCTGCATTGATCCTATTAAATACGCAATAAACATCAAGTCATTTTGATGTATACTAGCTAGCATTTACAATGGGTGGTGAGCCCTTACATGTATAATATGTGCTAGTAGTTTTCCAAACGCAAAATTTCTTGGGAACTATAACTAGTCCAAAATGTCAAAACATTCACCAGAGCCATAAGTCACTTTAATGGTCCGCATTTTGCATGAATATTTTTCTAAATTTCACCTTGTTTTCTTTGTAATATGGAATTTGTATCATTTGCATCTTAGGATGGTCTCGATCCAGTTTTACTGAAGACTTTGTAAAAATGAGTGATATGCTTTCTTATCTAAAAGCATAATGGGAAGGGGGTTGTGCATCTAGTACTTTAGAGAACGCTTATTTAGAGATATACCGTCACTTCGCATCCTGTCAATCTTTTTCCCATTGTCTCGTCCACTCAAATAAAGTGATGTACCTGTGATTCCTTTCAATACGAAACATCATGTCACAACCAAAGTGCCTTTATCGTTATGTCTAAGCCTGTATGAGTCGATTCCCAACATTTCATCGTCGGAGTCAATATGGATTCAATAATCCAAACACTACATTGATTTACATTTCACTAGATTGACTCATTAGTTTTCTCTAAAATATGTTTTCTTTCACATGCATCGGAGATATAAAATATGCAATCAATTACATTCTCATCACTGTGAGTTTACATATGATATCCACTTGCATGGGTCTCTTTGGAATTTAACAAGGTGATTAGCTCTTGGTACATATAGAGCTTTTGTGACTTTTAATCTTTGTTCCGTCTTGGAAACAAAATTTAAGTCGTGCTTCACTCGGTGCTCCAATCATCGTTGTCACATTATAAGGAATTAGTTCAACAACTAGTGTATATTCCTTAAATTAGTGTAAGAAAAAACCACTATCAGTTAGACATTGAGTCTGAGAGATTTAATAAGTGGTGTGTCCTCATTGCGTAAAAAAACTGGGATTCAAATCAAGTACTTTAGAGTGAATATATGTTATGTTTGAGGGGGGATGGTATATTTTTCATCCAGATATATCTCAAGTGCATAGAGAATTTATATCTCGTGGGAAAAATGTACTTTTCATTCCATAAACGCAGACATTGGTTCTAGTTCAATTAAATAATCAATTGGCCAGAAAATTTTCTTTTTTGTCATTAAGTTGATGTCTAAAGTATGACCTTCCTATGGAAATTGGTTGCTACTATGGTACCCGCATTACATTGCTTGTACCAATACTGGTAAGAAGATTCATTCCCAACTCTTTGGTGAGAGCTAAAATTACATCTTAGCTTCATCCCATGTTCAATTGATACATGTACTTTGGTGTCAACACTGCTGGGGAGGGAAAAAAAATACATCTTTGTCTAATGATATATATGTCCCTTTTCACATTCTTTATATGAGTCAGTATGTCTAACCCTCATTACATCGGGGTTCTTTCCATTTTAAATTTTGCTACATTTAGCTTAATTTGAGAAATTTCTTTATCTCAATTTTCCAAGAGAATCTCACTATACATGCCAACCACTTACTTTAGGTTGAATATATAACTAAAGATAGTTCTCTAGTTGTCATACTTCAACATGTACTGGTTCGTTAGTATCATGGATGAAGTAAAGAAATGGAAATGTTCTGACTCATATATTCTTTTGTGAGTTCTTCCACAAAAATTGGAATTAATACATGTGATTTTATTTGAACGTATCTTTTGAAATTACCGACTCTTTAATAGTCGGGCAAGTGGATTACATCCAACGGGACATTCAAATTTGGGGAGAAAATATCATGTACGCAATAATGTTGTTCAAGTACTTTTAAACCTCAAATGAATACACTGTAATCGAGTTGGTACAACCAATTGAACAATAGACCACATTCAACTATAGCCAATATCATATTCAAAGGAACAAAATAACAAGACCAAAATTCTTAATGATCAAGATCAACCGTCATAATCTAAATTGACCGTTTATATGAGATGGATTTATCTTAAGACAAAGAAAAATAGAACTAGGCATGTTCTAAAAACAAATAAATAAACGAAACAAATATCCAACCTTAAAACCCATAAATAGTTACATACCTCATGCCAAGCTTTGGATCTATCTATACATACGCAGAACTGGTGCCCGGTCGGACATGAATGGCCAACCACCAAAACGAAGCAAAAGGGCTGGGATGGACCGGATCGAATGGGTCGGGGTTGGACCGGTCCAAGTTTGGACCGAACAGACTGAAAAAAATCTTCACGGCAGATTCACCTTCTCCTCGAGGAGCACGAATGCGGAGTTTTCAATCACGCAGATTTGGGAGAAGGTTTTCAATCACAAGATTTCCCACCGACATAATGTTTTTGATTCAACCATGGCATAAACATACAACAAATATAACAAATATATATTATAAAATGTAATTACAGATCGTAGTCACAAATATTGATGAAGATTAAATAAAATAAACATTGTAAGTCATATAATTACATAAAGTAAAAGCGGAGATAAAGTATATAATCATCAAAGATGAATAAGTTTATTGGATAGTACTCCAATAAACTACAGATTATGGAGTATAAGACAAAATACATATCATACGGACATGAAAAATTATGGATCTACAGATTAACAAAGATGAATACCCCTAAACAGTAACCATACCCTTCTGACATAAACACGCATATTATAATAATGATCAATATTAATACAAACATACCATAGGACAATGACAGGTGTGTCTTAGATTTCATTTGTAAAAATAAAGAGTGATTTAGGAGTACCTTATGAGTTTGATATCTGATTAGAAAACAGATCTGATTGAAAAGAAAATCGTAGAAGTATAATAGCGATTCGATGATAACCTTCTACGATTCTGGTTCAGCCATGAACAGATGGGATTGCAATTTCTTCCACGAACAGGAGAACGCAAGCACCTCGGAACCCAATCAGGCAAGATTGGATTTCCTCCACGAACCGGAGAAACACAAGCAGACGAGGTTGGATTTTCATACGGGATCAGATCCATCAACAGAAGAAGATTGATTAACCTTATTTGATTCCGGCGTTGATGGAAATCATCCATGTAGAAAAAGAAAAAAAATCAATCGATGCCATAAAGCTCTGTGGTACAGCTTCGTGCATGATAAAGTTTTGTAGTATCAATTGGGTTAAAGCAAGAGATAGAGATGGAGAACTAGAAGAACTTCTTATTGATAAAGAGGCATCAGGGATTACATAATACAAGGTTCTTTATATATAGGGAAGGGAAAACCTAGTCGTCTAATGGACCGCACATCCATGGGCCACGGGCCCTATAACATTCACCTAATTTTTTTCTATTTTTTGTTGTTGTTATATTCTCTTTTGTATTGAAATCTAATTTATTTTAATTTAATAAAAAAAACCATAATTTGGCTAACGTTGCCCTTGTTAGTGGTGGACAAGATTTATCCTGGGGAAAGATAAATCAATGGCCATGGTTATCCATACCACACCCATTTTCTGCACGTGTGCGTTAGGTTTTAGGGAGATGGATGAGTTACCGTGGGTGCTCAATCGTTTTGTACAAGTACCCAAAATCCTCTATCTTAGAAATCTTGATACCCCAAGCTTCATTATAGGAAAACTTCCTACGCTCCCTGCAACACCAACTCCAACCATATCTTCCCAGAATACCGGAATCATCCGCGTTGAAGATGAGACAGTGGCCGATAATTATCTACCTCGCAAGAAACCCTGACTTCAGAAGATGCCCAAAGGTTTCTCGGCATCAACCATTGCCGAAGATTAACATTACGAATCCTTGCACCAAATACCTGGGAATAATATATCATGTTTCTTTGTATGTCTGCATATTTTTTGATGTGTTTCCCTTTTCGCATTTTATTTTGTTGTGTTTCCCTTGCCGCATTTTGTTGACGTGTAATTTCCTTTTCTTTTGCATTTCAAAAGTATTGGTCCCTTTAGTCATGATTTGGTGGTATTTGTGGATCTCGATTTATCCCAAAGGTAAACCGTGTTGATATGATATAATTTATGTTCCCAATCTTGATCTGAATCCATAGTGGTTTTGAAGGAAATTTTCTGACAGTGACATCACCAAACTAACGTATTTCAACTTCCTAAGAAGATGATTTCACTTTTGGCAAAAATTAAATCAACAAGATTGCACTTTTATCAAAAAAAAAATAATCAAAGACGCCAACAAATGTTATGGTTACGGATAATGCACCCTCACTTATGTGTTTTACTCTACAATTGTTCGGTTTTCTTGAATAGGTTATAACGTCTCCGTATTCTACTCTTCTTATTGATTGCAATTCTCTGGATTGATATGCGGTAAAGAATGAAAAATCAAACTCTGTCATAACGATGACCATCACGAATGCTGGCAGATCAGGTTATTTATAATTCGTTCTTTCTGAGTGTACAAAAATACCAGAGGTAGTATAAATTAAAAGAAGCGAGACTGCACCAATTGGTCACCAGATTGCTCCACATTGAAAGACATACGCCTACCAAAGAGGTTGACGATTCTAGAGGCGATAATGGGCACCTATTGGCAGGTGTAAGAGATGACCGTATTGTACGAGCGACAATTTTCAAGGTAAGTATATGGTCTCATAAATCATCTCAGGAACAAAAAAGATGTACTCAATCATTGAAAGATTCATCTCAATAATGGAACTTCGATCTTTCCTCCCCAATTACATATTAGTCGGTTTCGAAATTTCTTTCTCTCCAGAAAAATACATATTGGGATTAAGCCGCATACTCCTCGACCATAAAAAGCCATGCAATGGTTACGGCAAACGGCTACCAATGAGGCTGATGATTCTGGAGGTGACATATCCACTTATCTGCCAAAGAGACTTCGCAACATAAGAGTATATATATGGTATTACAAATCAAGAGATATATCTCCAGAAGTACAATTTCAATAGCATATATTCCAATAAGTAAATAAAAGGTCCGAGAAAGTACAGATTATGTACAGATTTTTAAAATCGGAAATGGGGGAAGGAAATATAAAATCACGGAGGTGAACTCATTTTCTTAATTTAAGATATTAAACGTGTACATACATCCCTTCAAAATTATTGGTAAAATTATTTGAAGTATATATTTTATGAATTTTATATGGCGACAACGCGTATAATTTTAGAAAGCATTTATGATTTAATGAAGTGTGTTAACAACATTAGTTGTTTACCCGATAGAACAGAGAAAACAGGGGATATCCCCACGATATCTATGACAAAGCAAGATTTAACATACATTGGACCATAAGGAGTTAATAAGTATTCGGGACACATTTGATACGATATTAAAAGTGAACCAATATCAAGGCCCGTGTCGTTACGAGGCGGGGTTAAGGGCTAGTACATTTATATATTAAGGAATGCAATCTTTGCAAACCGTGGCTAAAATGTTCATGAACTGATTCTTTTGAATCAATCCGATTTTGCTTCAATTGTGTCTTGTATACTTCTATGAGAATATAAACAATTGAACGACTCTATAAGTAACACAATTAGATTTATTTGATTATCAATTGATCTAAAAGTGTTAAGATGAACATGATTAAGACAAAAGTGTTCATATGTCGAACTTCGGTTAACTGTAATTGAGCCAACTCAATATACACGTTTAGATACGATTACCCATATATAAATGAAGGTATTTTTCATTTGTGTGTAACAAGCTATGACCTTCTAATGGTGGAAACATATTAGCTTGAATCTTAAATGAGGTTTCATCTAACGGTGAATATTGATTTCTTTGTTCCAAAGTCACCAAACCCTGATTTGAAGACTATATAAGGGAGAACTCTAGCAACTGGGAAACCTAATCCCCACACCTTATGTGTGATACTAATTACGACTATAGTCGATTCTCCTTTAACCTAGGTTTTTCCTAAAACCATTATAGGTCAACGACTTAAAGACTTCATTGGGATTCTGAACCCAGACCCAACTATTTTCTCTATAGTTGCGTGTTCTGATCTTACTTATTCAATCGTATTGAGTATTATCTTCTCTAAGATTTGCTCAAGATTTATCTCTGATGGGTAAGATATAAAAAGTAATCACAAAGCTCTTCGTCTCATTCTTTGTGATTCTACAATAACTTGTTCTACTACCATATAGTTAAGTTATTGTGAGGTGATTGATATTTTATAGGTTGTTCTTCGAGAATATAAGACCGGATTATCAATTGGTTAAAGTTCACCTTGATTTATCAAAAGACGGAACAAACTTCGTAGGTATTTCCGTGGGACACAGATTTATCTGTTAAAATAAACTTTTATGTGGGAGTCAGATTTGTTTATCAAGTCTTCGACTTTGGGTCATATCAACTCTTAGTTGTGGGTGAGATCAGCTAAGGGAATAAAGTGCGTAGAGTCTTGCTGGGATTCAGAGACGTAAGGAACGTGACTGTACCTTAATCAGTGTGAGATTGGTTAGGTATCAACTACATTCCGATCTGGAAGTTAACTTGTACTAGGCTTGAGTCTCGTAGCGGCTTAATACAAAGTGTGGTGTTCAAATCTGGACTAGGTCCCAGGGTTTTTCTCGCATTTGCGGTTTCCTCGTTAACAAAACTTCGTGTGTCGTGTTATTTATTTTTCATATTATATTCTATATAATTTAAATAGCATAGGTTGTGCGTAGTTCAATCAATTGGTAAATCCAACCTTTGGTTGTTGATTAAAATTGATTGACACTTGAACACTGGTCTTTGGTACCGTTCAAGTTGTTTCTCATAATAATCAATCTCGCGGATTTCTATCTGTTTGTTTGCTGATTACATTGAGAAACAGAGATATAACTCTTGGATATATTTTCCTTGATTGAGTCTGACTGTCTAGTTGATTCTCTTGGAATTATTTTGGAGTTAGTTCATACAGATTTCCGAAACGAAATATTGAGCCGAAGACGCTTCAAATAGATAAAAAACTTTATGCTGAAGTTGTTCAAAATTTTATTGGTCAGTTTAACGATGAAAAACTGCTTCTTGTTGATACCTTAAGAAACCTTCATATGTTAAGAACTGAGTTGAAAAAGGTTAACTCTAACCCTGCTCTCATGAAGACACATGTTAAGGATCGTCTCAAGAAATGTATCGTTTCCTAAGATGCGATCGATACCATCTATCACAAGCTTGAAAGTTTTGAAACCCGTGAAGCTTCCATACGTGAACGCTGATTCTAGCTTGTGATCGTTTTTTATTTTAGAGTTGTTTTTGTTCTTATTGTATAGGAAACTTATTATGAGGATTTATTCTCGTATTTTTAAGAAGGATAACTAGGGTTTGGAATAGCCATTATTGTGAGTACACATAGCTATTGCCAACGTTTTCATCTTGTAATATTTTTAGATTTATTTATTTAAATTCTAAGTTATTTGGAAGATGATTTTTGCAGTATTAATGTTCATGGTTTTATATATTGCAAATTGTTATGGGATATGTTGTTTATGTCCGTGAACCTTTATTGTCCCATATTTTTTCAAAAGTTAACTCTATTACATGTCGGTATGAAAATATTTATAAAAGATATAATGAACTTTTGACTACAAAATTTAAGCCTTTTATATCATTATGCAAATATTGATGCAAGAAAGGATGAACTTTTGTTTACAAAGATTAAGTTTATTATATGTCATTGTGCAAATAGTGATAAATATTAGAATGAATCTTTGATTATTCCGCAGTATTGGTCTTTCCCTGATCCACATCTTTGTGTTTGTACTGTGCGGCTCCGTAAGTTCTCTTATATTGAGCATGTCCAATTGAATTGATCATTTTCATTGTGGTTAATTCAATTGAGATTTTTGGATACAAAATCATGTTTCATGTGATTTGTGAATGTCCAGGGATATCCTTCTTTTCTTGGGAAAGTAAGGTCGCTCCGTTGTTCTTTCGGGAATGACTTTATGGGGAGAGTTCTTAATTGAACTTGTGCTTAATTTCCAAATATTTGTGGGGAGTGCGGCTGTGAAATATTGTAGGAGTTAGCTTGTATCATTATAAACTCCTTGATGAATATACTAAGTTTTGACTATGTGAAATCATCGAAACAAGTTGGTATGTTGTTCTCTTTTGGTCATGAAGTATCTGTTTGAAAATTTCATGAGGATCCAACTAGTTTTCATACCTTTGACAATTTATATTGTCAAGAAGGGGGAGAATTAATATGTACTATAAATACATATGGTTTAAGGATCATTATGTAAGGGGAGTGGTTTTCATTATGAGATGAAGTATTGACTAAGAGGGAGTGATACATATCACCATAGTATTGTTGTCAAAGTTGTGATACAATTAGACTTTGATGTTGTGTAATAATACTATGACACTGTATAACAATGATTGAGAACAATTATTTTCTCATTGTTATAACTACGGATCTTCAACGACTATGATGCTAAGTTGAACACATTTAGAATCATTGGAGTACTTGGAAGTGACGAAGATTTCAAGTAATGTTGAAGAACCGAGGAAATCAAGCATTTGGATGAGAAGCTACAAAGTATTGATAGTTTCATCACTAAAATTGTGAAGGGGAGATTGTTAGAGCACTTCTCGGTCGAACTCATAGCGTTGCTATCTCAAGCTTGTTTGTCAATGTTAGTGACCAAAACTTTAAGTCTTGATTTCTAGTCTACTTATAGTGATGTCTCGGACTAGGATAGATTGTGTAGTTGAGCATTAGACTTCACGTCGTTCATCAATCAAGACGAAGAACTACTAAGGAGAGCTTGTGGAACTTCATCATAAAAGGTATGTGGAGACCAAAACTCATATATCACTTGGAAAGTCTATTTCTACTATATGTCCTATAATACGCAGTCGTGTGGTAAGCACATAGCAAAGGGGGGGGATTATTAGAGCACTTCTCGGTCGAACTCGCAAGCGTTGTCATCTCAAGATTTTTGTAAATATTAGTGATCAAAACTATAAGTCTTGATTTCTAGTCTACTTATAGTGATGTCTAGGACTAGGATAGATAGTGTAGTTGTGCATTAGACTTCACAGCGTTCATCAATTGAGGACGAAGAACTACTAAGGAGAGCTTGTGGAACTTCATCAACAAAAGGTATGTGGAGACTAAAACTTATATATCATTTGGAAAGTGTATTTCTAATCAATCTCCTATATTGAGACAAAAGTCGTATTATTATATAGTATTCGATTATGCACATTTGAGATTTCGAGCTGACTTTAACTCGCGTACATATTTCTCGAAATATGTGTTGGTAAGCTTTCGCTTCAACCAAGTTCATCTTATATTCTTGACGAAAGTCAAAAGATGATCATGTGAAAATCACCGAGTAACATCTTACATGGTTTGTGTGATACAATCATTTGGCGTAGACTTGATACTTTAAGACTTCATTCTTCCCACTGTGCTCTATGACAAATAATCATGTATGTCCCATAGGCTTTACACTTGGTTGGTTAGCACTACCACACCAAATACCCATATATCTGCCAAAGAACTAAGTTCTACCTGGATTGTGTAGGCCAAATATGTTATTTATTTGAAATTAATCAAAATAAAGCATGGTTCGATCTCATTGTGCTCTTCTTATGAAGCAACTATTTATGGATTATATCATAAATGTGCACGCATGATCCTTCCATTGACTCATGTGCATTCTCATAATCCGTCAAGATTTCATTGTTCTCTAGAATCTTTTAAAACTTCGGAGCGTCCTCCAGTATTGATTCATGGACATAGTCAAAGTACATCAGATTTCGCTACATATGCCTAACACACTAGCACCTACCACTCTTCCCTTATTCGAACAGAACCAAAAATCCACATTCTCTTCGTATTCATCTTTTCCAACCTCTGCAAAACCATCAGTTCACTTCCTCCCTCCATCACTTCCATCCCCGACCACCTCTGAGCACAGCCACCCTATCAGCTACCTTGGTCAATAGCCATCAATCAACCTCCTAGTCTCTATTTTCTCCATCTTAGCTTCTTCTCCCAAACAGTAACCCTAGAAGCTAGGATTGAGAGAGATAAGGCTAGGGTTATCTTCACAGCTGTAGAACATAAAATCAAGGAGCTAGAAAGTTGAATTGCAGAATGGGTTTGTCAGGAAACTTGTTACGGGTAAGAGGGTGTTCTCTAATTATCAAATTTTAGTGATTGAGAAGAAGATGAGGTACAAATAGGGTTCTGTGAACTATGTAATCATATGAATTTAGTTGGATTAATTGCTCAATTTGATATCATTGTGTTTTAATCATCTTCATCATGTTCTAATTCCATTTGCTAGGGTTTAGATGAAGCCCTAGCTTTCTGCTATGTTATTCATGCTATTTGTGTTGCTCTTGAATGCTTAAAACTGTTCTATTATAGATTCAATCTTAGTGATTCAATACTTTGCTCTCACAGTGTATGTCAAGCATCCATTGTAGTTAGGATAACACTGTGTTGATTGTGTTGCATCTCATGCCTTAGAGACTGTTGTTAATCCCTTGACTAGTTGTGCTTAATTAGACAGTTAGTGCTCCGGATTGATACTTTAGTTGCGATTGAACTATCCATTGGTGAAACACCTTAGGTAAGTGGCAGACTTGAATCTTCACCCTTATCCGTTACAAGGACAAGAGTAGTATAATTAGTTGAATACATAATGTGAGTTAGTGGTGGATTTGACAGTCCTAGTACCTTCATTCTTAGTGTTAACATCTTTGTTATTGCATATTTACTTTACTGTTTTAATCTTTACCAACATCTAGTCGTATCGACACATAAAACAAACTCTTTTGGTTACTCTCGTTTGAATCAGTTGTAGTAAGACCTTGGAATCAACTCTGCACCCACCTTGTCCCTAAGGATCGACTTGTATTTGCACCTTACACAATTGGCATTATGCACTTGCAGTTGTAATTGTAGGTATTGTTTATAATCCTACCATAAGTGGATGATAATTTTAAAAAACTAAAGTCATGTATATTTGATTTAGAGGTCTTTAAGTTTCTAGAGAAGGGCATTCAAAAGGATCAAGAATCAATAATCAAAAGTTAAACGTGTGTATGTTGACGGCTTTGTGCACATCATTCAGTGCATGGTCTTTCAAGAAATAATTTCTACGTGTGTATGCTGCCAGTTTCATGGATAATGTTATGGTGGATATTTTTGTCATAGAAACAATAATTGAGAAACCTAAACAAGGAAACAATGTTGATGGCAAAGAAACAAATAAGAAAAAGAAAAAAAAGACTGAGAATGTGGATAAGAAAGAAAGAAATAATAAAAAGAAGAGAAAGGCTTATAATGTTGCTGCTAGTGTGTCGGATAACCAAAAAGCAACAATTGAGGAACAACCAAAACTAGGAAAAGTTACTGACAAGAAAGAAAAGAAGAAGAACAAGAAGATGAGAAAAGCTAACAATTACTAATAATCCCCTTCTCTATTGATTTGCAAACATCGTATTCTTCTTCATTTTATCCATGGAGAGGTACACACTCTCATGTGACTATAAGAGTTTCATGTTCTAAACAAGATTGTTTGCAATACTCCTTTTGGAGGATTTCTTGACATGGATTTTAGACGTATTCGTACTCAAAACTTTGTTTGTTCTAAGGTAATGGAGTTCTGGGATGGTAAGAAACTTGTTATTAGAATTAAAGAGTTTGAAATTGTTCAGAAACTGGTGACTAAATTTGTAAGTTTCTCTGCCAGTGGGAATGAGATCATAAAACCTAGAAAAGGATGTTTAGATCACGAATTCTTAAAAGATCATATCCCAGATTGGAATGAGTGTAATAAAAAGTTCCATCTACAACTCTTTTCTATGTTTGGAGATATAAATGACGATGTGGTAATGGAAGCACCAGAGGTCATTTAGTTGACTAAAACGTATGTTCTTCTTCTATTCTCGGCACATCTCTTTCCATAGCGGAACCATGTCCCCGACGAGTACTTTTTTTTTCTTAGTGGATAATAATTTCAAAAATCTAAAGTCATATAGATTTGATTTAGATATATCTTAGTTTCTAGAGAATAACATTCAAAAGGCTAAGGAATCAAAAGCTAAACGTGTGTATGTTGGGGGTTTTGTGTACATCTTCAATGCATGTACTTTCAAGAAAGACTTTCTATATTCCGAGTAGGCATAAACAAATGGAAAATGAAGAAAATAGTAATGCTGCTAGTGTTATGGTGGATGTTATTGCTAAGAAGCTCATAGCAACAACAGTTGAGAAGCCTAAACAAGGAAACGTTGTTGATAATAACAAAGAAAGTAAAAAAAAGGCTTATAATGTTGCTACTAGTGTATTGGATAACCTGATAGCAACAGTTGAGGAACCACTAAAACTAGGAAAAGTTGCTGACAAGAAAGAAAAGAACAAGAAGGTGAGAAAAGCTAACGATTACTAATAATCCCCTTCTCTATTGATTTGCAAACATCATATTCTTCATCATTTTATCCATGGAGAGGTGCACAGTCTCATGTGATTATAAGAGTTTCATGTTCTAAAAAATATTGTTTGCAATACTCCTTTTGGAGGATTTCTCGACATAGATTTTAGACGTATTTGTACTCAAAACTTTGTTTGTTCTAAGGTAATGGAGTTCTGGGATGGTAAGAAACTTGTTATTAGAATTAAAGAATTTGAAACTGATCAGGAACTGGAGACTAAATTTGTAAGTTTCTCTGCCAGTGGGAATGAGATCATAAAACCTAGAAAGGGATGTTTAGATCACGACTTCTTTAAAGATCCTATCCCAAATTGGAAGGAGGGTAATATAAAGTTCCAGCTACAACTGTTTTATATGTTTGGAGATATAAATAACGATGTGGTAATGGAAACACCATAGGTCATTTAGTTGACTAAAACGTATGTTCCTCTTCTATTCTCGGCACATCTCTTTCCATAGCGGAACCATGTCCCCGACGAGTACTTATTTTTTGTTAGTGGATAATAATTTCAAAAATCTAAAGTCATATAGATTTGATTTAGATATCTCTTAGTTTCTGGAGAATACCATTCAAAAGGCTAAGGATTCAAAAGCTAAACGTGTGTATGTTGGCGGTTTTGTGTACATCTTCAATGCATGTACTTTCAAGAAAGACTTTCTATAAACAAATGGAAAATGAAGAAGATAGTAATGTTGCTAGTGTTATGGTGGATACTATTGCTAAGAAGCTCATAGCAACAACAGTTGAGAAGCCTAAACAAGGAAACGTTGTTGATAATAACAAATAAAAAAAAAAAGAAAGAAAGGCTAAGGATGTTAATAACAAAGAAAGAAAGAAAAAAAAAAGAGTTTATAATGTTGCTACTAGTGTATCGGATAACCTGATAGCAACAGTTGAGGAACCACCAAAACTAGGAAAAGTTGCTGACAAGAAAGAAAACAAGAAGAACAAGAAGGTGAGAAAAGCTAACGATTACTAATAATCCCCTTCTCTATTGATTTGCAAACATCATATTCTTCATCATTTTATCCATGGAGAGGTGCACAGTCTCATATGACTATAAGAGTTTCATGTTCTAAACAAGATTGTTTGCAATACTCCTTTTGGAGGATTTCTCGACATGGATTTTAGACGTATTCGTACTCAAAACTTTGTTTGTTCTAAGGTAATGGAGTTTTGGGATGGTAAGAAACTTGTTATTAGAATTAAGGAGTTTGAAACTAATCTGGAATTGGAGACTAAATTTGTAAGTTTCTCTGCCAATGTGAATGAGATCATAAAACCTAGAAAGGGATGTTTAGATCACGACTTATTTAAAGATCCTATCCCAAATTGAAAGGAGGGTAATATAAAGTTCCAGCTACAACTGTTTTATATGTTTGGAGATATAAATGACGATGTGGTAATGGAAGCACCAGAGGTCATTTAGTTGGCTAAAACGTATGTTCTTCTTCTATTCTAGGCACATCTCTTTCCATAGCGGAACCATGTCCCCGACGAGTAATTATTTTTTGTTAGTGGATAATAATTTCAAAAATCTAAAGTCATATAGATTTGATTTAGATATCTCTTAGTTTCTAGAGAATAACATTCAAAAGGCTAAGGATTCAAAAGCTAAACGTGTGTATGTTGGCGGTTTTGTGTACATCTTCAATGCATGTACTTTCAAGAAAGACTTTCTATATTCCGAGTAGGCATAAACAAATGGAAAATGAAGAAGATAGTAATGCTGCTAGTGTTATGGTGGATGCTGTTGCTAAGAAGCTCATAGCAACAACAGTTGAGAAGCCTAAACAAGGAAACGTTGTTGATAATAACAAAGAAAGAAAGAAAAAAGGCTTATAATGTTGCTAATAGTGTATCGGATAACCTGATAGCAACAGTTGAGGAACCACCAAACCTAGGAAAAATTGCCGACAAGAAAGAAAATAAGAAGAACAAGAAGATGAGAAATGCTAACAATTACTAATAATCCCCTTCTCTATTTTGTGTCTTTTATTTTTCTCTTCAAAACCCCTATTTTTTGTTGATTTGCAAACATCATCTTGTTTTTCATTTTATCCATGGAGAGGTTCACAGTCTCATTGACTATAAAGTTTCATAGCTATCAATACGTTATTACGGAAAGATAGGTTTGTTCATGTTCGAAACATCATTGTTTTCAATACTCCTTTTGGAGGATTTCTCGACATGGATTTTAGATGAATTCGTACTTAAAAATTTGTTTGTTATAAGGTAATGGAGTTTTGGGATGGTAAGAAACTTGATTGGAAGTAAAGAGTTTGAAATTGATCAGGAAATGGTGAATAAATTTATAAGTTTATCTGCTAGTGATGATGAGATTATAAAATCCAGAAAGAGATGCTTAGATCCCGACTTCTTGAAAGAGCTAGCATATCCCAAATTGGAAGGAGGTTAATAGAAAGTTTCATCTACAACTGATTTCTATGTTTGTAGATATAATCGATGTTGCGGTAATATAGACACCAAAGGTCCTTCAGTTGACTAAAGTGTATGTTCTTCTTCTATTCTCGAAACTTCTCTTTCTATAGCAGAACCATGTCCCCGGCGAGTATATTTTTTTTTATAAGTGGATGATAATTTTGAAAAGCTAGCATATCCCAAAATGGAAGGAGGGTAATAGAAAGTTTCATCCACAACTGATTTTTATGTTTGGAGATATAAACGATGTTGTGGTAATATAACTACCAGAGGTCCTTCAGTTGACTAAAGCGTATGTTCTTTTTCTATTCTCGGAACTTCTTTTTCTATAGCGGAACCATGTCCACAACGAGTATACTTTTTTTATAGAAGTGGATGATAATTTTGAAAAGTTAAAGTCGTATTGATTTGATTTAGAGTATTGATTTGATTTAGAGGTCTCTAAGTTTCTAGAGAAGGGCACTCAAAAGGCTAAAGAATCAAAAGCTAAATGTGTGTATGTTAGTGGCTTTGTGCACATAAACAAAGGGAAAATGAATAAGATGGTAATGCTATCAAGTGTCATGGATAATGTTATGGTGGATGTTGTTGCCATAGCAACAATAGTTTAGAAACATAAACAAGGAAACAATGATGATAACAAAGAAAGAAACAAGATGAGAATGTTGATAGCAAAGAAAGAAAGAAACAAGAAAAATAAGAGAAAGGCTTATGATGTTGCTACTAGTTTTTCGAATAACCGAAATCAACAGTTGTAGAACCACCAAAACTAGGAAAGGTTGCTAATAAGAAAGGAAGGAAGAAGAACAAGAAGATTGTGTCTTTTATTTTTTTCTCTTCAAAACCCCTGTTTTTTGTTCATTTGTGAACATCATCTTCTTCTTCATTTTATCTATGGAGAGGTTCACATTCTCATGTGACTATAAGAGTTTCATAGCTATCAACATATAAAAGAGTTTGGGTTTGAATGAAGAAGATGGGGAAAAGGAATATGCAAACCTCATAGAATTGAGTGATGGATGTGTTTATGTTATGACTGTAAAAATATTAACAAACATCAACGTCTTTGAATTTCCCCAAAGATTCAAGGCTGGAGAAATTGCTCTTATATTATGATGACCTTTAATATTTTCAAAATAAGTCATGAAAAATACTGAAATATAATTGCCATATCTTAATCTATTTACGTTGTGTATTTATACCAACTTAATTATGAAAATGCTTTTTATGTGTTAAACATACAATTTATCGGAAACATAATGAAAAAGATCCGATTCGAAAAAAAAAGTTTTAAAATAAATGACATACACACCCTTATATTTAGTTAAACCTGCAATAATACTTAAGATTGTGGTTAAATATATTTTTTAATAGTTTGTGGGTAAACACTAATTATTAGTTTTATACATGTCGGTAAACACTAATTTCTTAGTAACCATATATTCCACGTTCTAATGGTCATATGATTCTACTAAAAGATGTCCCAATTATTTTTTAAGATATATTTTAATTTCCTCAAGTAAAAGCTTTAGGTGGTTTTTACTGATCATATGTATTTTCAATGTATTTTAATTTCCTCAAGTAAAAGCTTTAGGTGGTTTTTACTGATCATATGTATTTTCAATGTACTTATGTAGTTTGTTATAAGCTTCTTAGAAGGCGTAAAATCCATTTTTGAAAAGACGGTAAGAACAAGCTTATTGGCTATGCGAACGAGATTGCCAATTTGTTACCAAAATTATGAAAAAATACTACATGTCTGATGCGCTATAATCATAAAAAGAACGAGATTGACATGTTATGTGAATACTCCTTAGAGAGTATGCAAAAATGGACTCGGTTTGTTATGTTTTTATAAAGCAGAAAGCCTAGAGACATAAATAAAACTTTACTAATGAAGGGATAAATATTGGATAATATCGAATATTTCAATTAATTATAACCATATACGATGCGTAGGACTCCTCTAAATCAAAAATATTCCTTGTTCTATTACAAAATATCTAATAATATTCATTAGGTCACTCGAGCTAAGCCGAAATGAAAGCTTTAACAACCATTATATCATTTTCTACAGGGTATTGTATTTTAACTAAACATGCAAAATGAATGAGAAAAGGATGAAGAAAACTAAGTAATACTTGAATGATTGGTGTAAAATGAGTTTGAAGGTTGGGACCTCTTATATATAGAATCCCCAACGACTATTTTTTTTTTTTTTTTGTTGTTGTTGTTGAAAACTAGCTGTTGTGGGTAGTGCAAATAATTTTGGCACAAAAAGTAATGTTCGACTAGTTTTTAACAGGTTTTTGACTAAGTTCTTTTTCGAGTTTGCCGAACATCTCAGTACAAATATTTTGAATTTATAAAGAAGTGTTTGCCTAGGAAATATTTAATTTATTGGTAGCCAAATTTGTTAAGAGAGATGTTCGGCTACCATTACCAAATTTGCATGCAGGGTTGCCAAACTTTAAACTTAAACACCAGGCTTTGTTATAAGTAAAATGTTAGTCTTTGCCAAACCTAATAAAAAACAACTCATGGCATATAAGTAAAATCTTCGGCTACTTGCAAACTTCATTTTTCTCTTCAAAATTGGTATTTTTTGTTGATTTGCAAATATCATCTTCGTATTCAAAACCTTATAACAAATGTCAAAGACTTGAATCACATGTCTTTGTTATAAGAAAATATCATCATCGGATTCAAATCTTCGGCTTTGTTATAAGTAAAATGTTAGTCTATGCCAAACCTAATAAAAAACAACCCATGGTATATAAGTAAAATCTTCGGCTAATTGATTAGTTCAAAATTATTTTCAAGAGGTGGTTAAGAATCCAGACTTCATAACTAACTGAGTGTAAATATTCTGGATTTGTGAGGTTTGCTAGCTTTGTTTATTATAAATAATTTTTCAAACCTTGATATTTGATCTAAAGGGAAATCAAATAGGGTTAACTGTTAGAGGCAGCTAAAGAATCCGTTATATTAAAGCGACACAAAAGATCATAATAGTCGTTACAATTAAATCATAGCGATGCGCAATCGCTTACCATCGTGATTAGCCTTAGTGCAGTTTGTGTTACTTGTATAGTTCGGTCTGGCGGGTCATGGCACTGGACCAGTCCAGCTGGTTGGATTCGAGTACGGCCAGAAGGCCCCCCTTTTGAAAGTTGGCCAGTTGGGTATTCTTCTCTTTCGTTGAAAAATTATAACTTAAAAGTAAACCTCGGTTTTCGGAGTTGCTGCCTGTTACACAACCAATCAATCAATCAAATTCAAAAAGATGGGATTGTGTAACAGCACAATTGGAGATTCAGAAAGGGTCAATCGGTGGAGATTTAACAGGCATTGTTGCTCTCAGAGATTGCAAATTAAAGGTTTCCCTTTTCTCATCACTCAATTCGTTCAAAGATCGAAGATTGTTTTATTTGTTTGTTAGGAATTCAAATTGGGTTTTGTCTGAATACCTAGATTATATTCTGCTCATCTCAAATTGTTCCCCTTTTTCAGTTTTGTTATTGAGACTATGCGGTTCTTATATGATACACTAAAAAGGGAAAAAGAATTCTGAATTTTTTTTTCATAGCAATCTTTTATAGTCATTTCCAAACCAGGTTTTTGAGTTGGAGGCTTCTGTACGAACTCTCGACTTGACAAACAACAAAATAGGTACCTACATTTCTTCTTTCTTCTGCTTTGGAAGTGCTATTTGCTTAGTAGTATCATTGGTATTCGCCGAAATCAAAAACTTTTCCTGGCGGAATTTCATATGTATGGATGATTTGCTTATGAAGCTTCTTGTGTGGTATAATTCTCATTGTTATCGAACTAAGTGTAAGTAATGTTGTCTATAGTGTACCATACTCATGCTCTACAACTTAATCTTATCCTCTGCAGATGACGTTCCAAAGGAAATCGATAAATTAATAAACATCCAAAGACTGATTAGAACTTAATCTTATCCTGTGACGACTTTGTTTGTTTTCGTAGACATGTTTGGAACCATTTATGCATTCGAATTGATTATGTAATACTCATAGTAAGGTGATTTGTCTTTCAGATTTTAGCTGATAATCATATCGAGCGCCTCCCAGTGAATTTGGGGAAACTCGAGTCTCTAAAAATGCTTACCCTGGACAGGAATCGGTTAACCTCCTTTCCCGATGAATGTAATTTTCTTCCTTAAAAGTTATGCTTTGGTCTGGTTTGTCTTTCCTTGATCATTTTCATATGCTTACATTATCTTCTGCTACATTTGGTCGGAGAATATATAGGATCATTCTTTATAATTATTCCCCAATAACTCCTATGCACTTTGTCAGTTATGATTTCTAACCATTCTTTTCTTGTTTAGTGGGATTTTTGAGAAAGCTTGAGCAACTCGCAGTCTCCCGGAATTTACTAACAAGCTTGCCTGAAACCATAGGAAGATTGCGCTACGTGAGTATCTGTTAGCTACATATAACCAACTAATGATTCTAAATAATCGGTAGTCATGTACTTTTGTCATATGATTCTTCAACTTTATTGATTTACCCAAACCTAGAAGTATCCCATGGAAGTTAGCGGAGCAATTTGTTTGTTTTTGGATACTTGCTCCGCTCTTCAAGCGGAGATATGAATATTCAAAATAGCATTAGCTCTATAATCAAGCAGGCTTTCAAAAGTGCGCATTACATGCATTATTTCAGATACCTTATAAGTATTCATTAAACTTAAGTCTAAACTAAAAGAGGCGCTTCGTTTGATAGTGAGCCACAACCTTACACTTAGGTTGGGATTGAGTTGATCGTGGAGGCTAACTTTACTCTGATACTATCCTGAAAATAAGGCCAGATCTGAGATGTAGCCTACTTTGAAACCCACTTTCAAATCCTGCCCAGCTACTTACATGTTTTCCAATGTGAGCAACCTAGAGGTAATTATAGCATACATCTAGATAAACTTACACTTCCATATTGTCAATGTACTTACCATATAATTGTTTTATATCAATTCGAGTGGAAGATAACTAAGTTGGAATCGTACAGTTAGACTCTACTATTTACATTCCTGATTAAGTTGCTGTTTGTGGAGTTCTTTTCAAATAAGTGAAACTTCTATATGATTAGTGGATTACTGTGTTTTGGCTCATAACTGTTAACACTTGCTGTACTTTAACGATGATTGTTTGATGATGCAGTTGAAGTTGTTAAATATATCACATGACAAGTTAGAGTCTCTACCAGATTCAATTGGGGGTTGTTTCTCATTGGAAGAATTACTAGCAAATGGTTCAAAAAAAAAACTCTTCTCTGTGTCTTCTATTTTAAGTCATGCATTTTTTATTTTTGATTTCTGTTTTTTCTGTTTTGGCTACTTTCTTCATGATAGTATGATACTCTCAAGAGAGGACTTTGATATGGTATATTTTTCAATATTCTAATACTGAAGTACCGCGTTTTATCTGTACTGAGATAAAATGTTCAGATTCAGTGGCTAGATTACAGTGAACAAATGCACTCCAGACTAAAAATAATATCATAAATAATGAGGGATCTCTGGTTGTCCTTGTACTTTTCTTAGTAATCTGCTTTGCCATGCTTCTATACTTCTATTAGTATAAAGATTACTATACAAACGGTCTTAACTATTTTCACTTAGTGGTGATCTTTTGGAAATTTTTTAATTTTCTTTTATACTTGTTTTTTTCTGAAGTTTGAGTTTTTATGTTGTATTATTGCAGACAATTCTATTAAACATCTGCCGCTGTCTATTTGCAACCTCAACTGCTTAAAATCACTCTGCATGGACAATAACAATGTTTCTCAGGTACACATTCCTACTGAGCTAGTTTGATCCAATATTTGCTTATGACCATCTTATGATGAAGGATAGGGTAATACCGATTTCTCAGAAGATGATGGCACTTTAGACCTGTATGACACTGTATGGCTTTATGCCTGATGCTTCACAAACCCGATTGGTTAAACCTTGTAATGTTTAACATCTATACAGCAACATGGGGGGAGTTTCTGTGTGTTTTACGGTTGACCTTATATCTAATACCTTTCAATCTAATGAATAGACGAATGAGACTTCGAAGATGTGCTGACGCCGCATGACACGTGTTATACCTAGTAACATTTGATTGCTTAACATGGTTATGCCCTGAACTAACCCTTTTACGGTTTCGATAGAATGCACTGATGTAGATAGCAGGCTTATATTGACTGTACTGGCGAAAGATGATGTGACACAGATTTCTATATCACGATTCATTATATTGACTGTACTGGCGAAAGATGAAAGTTTTCCTATCAAGTTAGGGAGCTTTATTAGATAAACCTCTACTTGATATACATAAACACTTGGTGTATTTTCTTCTTATTCTTTCTTTTTGTTTGACAACTTCTGATTTCAGCCTCTCATGCACCTTGAATTACTTTTCCATTAATTTCCGTCTAAGGTTCTTTTTAGTCTTCCATAAATTCCCCGCAATACATAGGCGGAGAAGTGGGTTTCTCTTTAACCTTGTTTTTTTCAAGTGGGTTTCTCTTATAAAAAAAAAAAAACATTGTGAGAGGTGGTTTTAACCTTGTTTTTTTCGTTGTCTGTGGAGAACCACTGTATTGAAAGACTGCAAAGCGCTGCAGAGCCTCTCTCTTCATGGCAATCCCATCAGTATCAACAGGCAAGTTCTGAGTTCCGTTCATAACTATTTAGAAACATCATCTTGATCCTCATCTTCTCTATCTAAGATTTGTTGCTGGTCGATGGAAGGTTAGGATTCCAAGATTCTGAAGAAAGGAGGAAAAAAAAGTTCGACAAGCTTATTGACTCGAACGTTATGATCAACTAAGGGACTTGACAAGGGAATTGATTTATAAATTGCATACTTTAGTTCCAAGTAAGTATCTTGGCACTCTTCAGTTGTTGTCCAGTCGAAATGTATTACTCGTTGCATGTTTGGAGTTTTTTTCTTTTTTGGCCCCATTTTAACATCTGCCCAGTTCATTGCAGAAAGGGAATCTGTATCATTATTGAATGCAAGGCAAAGTAGGAACTGTTTTCAAGAGCTGCCGGGTTCTAATCTGGGTGAATTTCAACATTTTAGAAATTGTGCCAACCTTTAAAATGGAACAGTAACCAAAAAATCCAAGAATTGTACATTGTCATTGTTGTTGTATATCTGTTGACTTGGCTTATAGTTACAGCTAGAAGAAACGAAATTTGTAAATGTATTTTTTTTTTTAAGAATCATTCTTCTCCTCCATACATGAAGAATGTGTTATACCGGATAAAACTTGATTCTAATCGGCAGTAATGCAAATTTACATAGTTAATGAGCTTCTACATAATGAACACCTCTCGGAACTGATACAAGCATTGCATCTGCAAAAAATAATTTTACTCTCGCTGAGTTGATATCCACTGAATGCTGCAAGAAAATCCAATGGTACCCTCTAAACCCACCAACAAAATTACTAGACATGTCTAGACTGTAACTTACCAAGCAAGGCATTTATCAAATTCAAATGGTATACTCCCTCCGTCTATAATTAGATGAGCTATTTGGTTTTTAGTTTTGTCCACAAATAGATGAGCTATTTCAATAACCAAGGGGATATTTTTAAAATTACCCTTTTAATTGATTATTTTTTCTATAAGAAATATGTATAATTTGATAGTCATGTTTATATTCGTTGCGTAGGTGTTTTAAAATGCTTTTCAACGGTATAAAATTTATAAAAAACCGTGGTATAGTTTAAGAGATAAATCGTTTTCTAAATTTTACTAATTATTGCCCATAAGGGTATAATTGTAAAAATACTTAAATATACTCCACTTTCCTCCTTGTCTTAAAATTTTGCAAAACTACAAGAAATTTCATCTAATTAGGGACGGAGGGAGTAGTATTTAAACAGACTCTTATCCAAAGGATATTATGCATGTACCGTGTGTGGATTAAGGTCCACACCAGCAAAATTCCTTACAAACAAATAGTATATCTTCATTTTTCTTCCTCTTCAGATAAAACATCAGAATCACCAAAAGACACAATATTCTAACTAGTTCATACTTGGAAAATTCAAGGTAAAATCTTGTGAAGAAGAGAAAAGCACAACAAATCTTATGAGCAATTACGATGACTCAAAGTTAAGTAATCTTACCGCAGAAAAATGTCATTTACATGCACTGCACCCAATACCAGTATAAAGTAAGGTAACCAGTTGAGATTAGCTCAACTAGTCAGGAGCTTACATTCCTAATCCTTCTTCTTCAGAAGCGCTCACCGATGTAAGATTACGTAAAATATCCGTCACACAGATTTACAATAGATTTTTAAATAATCTCTTTTATTCTTGTCACTCTATTATAAATCTGAGTGAGGTTATTTCACCATATCTTATTCTTCAAGGAAACAGGAGGAGCATCTTCATCTTCTTCTTGCTGTTTTCCATTTTCTCGTTTCCTTTCCTAGTTTGAACTAGTACCTCTCCTTGAAACAAGAGAAGCAGATGCTTCTTCCATTTCTTTTTCTTCTTCTAGGGTTTCTCTTGTTGCTTTCTGTTTCCTTAGTTTATGATTATCTACGGCCTTGTTTGATCGAGACATTTTTAGATTTTTCTGAGATGAAGTTAGGGTTTTGTGAGGAGAGTTTCACCAGACTGTTAGGTTTTTCCGAGGTTATGGTTGAATTTGTGATGTGGGAGGGGGGAATTATTCAGATCTTTATAAATAAAGGATTGGAGGCTGTTGAGAGCTTTATAAACCTAATTTGAGTGGGGGCCAGAAATATTAATAGGGGGCCTTGACATTTTATTTGCACCCCAAATTTTTCAGGGGCGTATTTAACCGATTGTGAAAATACTATTTTATCGTTCACTAAAAATAAATCTTAAAAACCTATTAACCCTTAATCCTAAGCCTCAATTCATTTTTAATTCTAAACAAAAAGATCACTCCTCCCTCTCGACTCTTCTCTTTTACTCCATTAACGACTCCAAGAAAAAAAATAAAAAATCACCCGAAAAATTTCAGTTACAGTAAAAGGGTCGTCAATTCGACAAGCCTAAACCCTAACGATTTTTCATATGCATGTAGAGACCATAAAAAATCGTTAGGTATATGATGATCAAGATAACGACCCTATTTCTCCGGTTTTCATATTTTTACCCTAGATTAGAGTCGTTAACATAATATAGAAACCTATGACGATCCTCTATGGACGACCCTTTTTTAAACGTCAACGACCCCAGGTGAAAAACAAGCAACCTCTCCGTCCCAAAAAATTTCAGAGTCGTCTTGGTATAGACACACAAAATAACGACTCTTTGTGACCCAAGTTAAGAGTCGTCAGGGTATATCATATTACCCTGACGATTTTTCATAACCTGGAAAAGTTGCGGGTTTGAGTCGTCAGGGTATATCATATTACCCTGACGATTTTTCGTAGCTTGGAAAAGTTGGGGTTTGAGTCGTCATTTTGGTGTCAATACATTGACGACTTTTATAGAGTTGTTGGGGTATACATCCCCTCGACATTGACGACTCTTTCTACGTCGTGTTGTGACATATATCCAATCCATGGGAGAATTTAAGATAATCTTACCATAAACACAATCATCTTTGTTACTTGAACCTTCTCCAACATCATTTCCCCTACTTGAATTACTCATTTCTAAAAACCTCAAGTTTTCCTCTAAAACCTCCTCTTTTTCTTCTCTAACTCGCAAAAAAAAAAAAAAAAAAAAAAAAAAAAATCTGATTTTAATCTAACATAATCTAACCACACTAATTAAATTAACTTTATTAAGTTTTAATACTAATCATTCAGGGGCAGTTTAGGTATTTAGAAAATATTTTTATAAGGGGTGACCCAAATTAGGTTTGGGTGACATTTTTTGTCCTCTAGTGCAAGGCCCCAATTAAAATGTTTGGCCCCAATCAAATTAGGTTTATAAAGCCTGGCGAGATTGGGGTATACTCAAACTAATTGGGGTATACCCAATAAGACAAAATCTGGTCATTATGAAGTAAAACCAAGCCACCCCTTAACCTTATTTTTTCTAAATGGCTAATATGCCCTTGGTTAATTAATACTAAAATTCCGATTAGGTTAATTAATTGAGTTTAGATTAAAATTTTGAAATTTTGAATTCAAGAGATTAACCTTTTGATCCGTTATATGAATTCGATTTCGATCCAAAATTTTTGGTTTTGAAAATGCATAAAGCCAAGCAAGGTCGTGGTTTGAATAAGCTTCTCCACCATACATCCATAGGAATGTTAAACTTTGGAATAAGCTGCCGATGTATCTTCACTAGGCGGAGGTCAACTTTGAATAAAAGCCGACCATATATCCGCTGGAATGGTCCTCGGATGAAGAACATGCCGACTATCTTGGGCAAAGCAATCTTGCGGTCGGCATGTAAATATTTCCTACCCTTGGCTATATTAATCTCGGCATGAAAAACAAATACAACCTTGCCGGTGACATAATATGGAAGATGTAATTTACTTTATTCATTCAATTTTGGTTACTACATTGATTGAAACATAAAACCTAATCCTTGTCGACGGAAAAACGAATGCACTTAGCATGTGCATCAAGCCTTTGAACCACTAGGCGACCTAGTGGACGAGTTATAGTCTCGCGAGGGTTTACATAGAGGTCTACCCACAAAACCTATACTAAAACTTCTAAAGCCATCAATCTTCCTCCTCCGAAGACGATACACCCTCCATCATCTCGGGGGCATATTAGGGATTTTGGATTCCATGAATTGATAGCTTGCATCGAATGCGAATGCTTCCCCTTTTCCTCCAAGTAGCGCGCTTTGGCGACTTGGTGCTACAAAAACAAAACACAAACTTACTTTGTTAGTGCGGTTTAAGTTGGAAGCTCAAACAACATGGATCACGTAAAATAAACCAAAAATACTTACAAATTGTTCAATGGACAAGTTAAAGTGGGGAGCGTTGAAAATTGGTTTTTGGATAGCTAAATAAGCAAGTATCGCATTTTCAATGACTATGTGCCTATCATGCACTTGTTGAACACTTCTTGAGTTAGGATTCCCACACTCTTGGCTAAAGTGTTGTGAACCCTAGCCCAAAAAGGTTGTGGAATCCACCCTTACGGAGGACTCCTTGAACTCTAGTCTCCGCATACCAAGCTTTGGTGATTGCCAAATCTTCATTAGAATCAAATGAAGCCATTTCTTGTGTGTAGAGAGCTATTGGGTGAGTTAGATGGAGTGTTTTTTGATGATATGAGCTTTGGAGAGTATATGCAAATAGTTGTGTGTTGTTTTGTGGAGATAAGTAGTGCATTTATAGGATGGTGCCCAAATTTGGCCGTTATAGTGCCCAAGTACAAGTCAATCAATGCAATTGTACTTGCCAAAAATTTGAATTTTGAACACGCCGGCATGGTCGTAAATTTGCTACAATGCCGGGGTCCCAAAACGGTCGGAATTGTATGGGTTCATTAGCATGCCGGCCAAAATTCCGCCGGTATTTTATTGTTTTGCTTCCCTCCCGACCTTACATGATTTTAGGCATCAGAATAATGGATTTTTTTGAATATATGGCCGGCAGGAGGTCTCTATTTTCGTACACTTAGGCTACAAACACGGCTTGGTAGAATGGTATTACCTTGCCGGCCCAGTAACTACACATTTTTTTTTGACAGGCGGCGTGTCGACATTTCACAACCTTGCGGCCCCCGGTAACTACACATTTTTTGTTGACAGGCGGATGCATTTCACAACCTTGCAGGCCTCCCGGGACAGCCGACAGGTAGCTTAAAAAAGCATGCCTAGCAAATATATTGACACTTTATAAACAAACCATTCATTCATCCAACATTTTTTGTCCAAAATACGAAACATGTCCCATAAACCGTAAAAAACATTTGTCCACACCATTAACTTAAACATTTGTCCACCCAAACATAAAGAAATGAACTAGGAAAGAATTCATTGGCCACGACCACGACCACTACCCGTTTAGGAACACTACCTTCACCACCACGACCACTGCTGCTACCTTCACCACCACGACCACCGCCGCTACCTTCACCACCAGAGCACTACGAGTCCTCTTTTATCAGCCTTTGTCTTGGCTTGTGCATCCTTAATAGCTTTTTCTTCCGCCTTTACTTGAGCTTGAAGTTGCTTGAACAATAGATGGGCATCCTCATTGTCAACATTGTAAGCATAGTCAATGTGCTTGCTTTGCACAAAAAGTTCTCCTATATCTTTCGCGCAACATAACACCCTCACAAAGGTCTTCAATCGATCCTTCTATATTCAATTAAACAATAAACAATTAATAGAATGATTCGGTAATGCAATCAATCTTAAAATAGTAAGAGCAACTCTAAAATACTTACAAATATCTTAAGCATTGTTGTTGGGTCTTTCGATTCCATCTTCTTCTTACGAGCCAGTTCTTCGGTAGTCATTGGCCTAATCACGTAGGACGAGCCCAACCCAAGTACCACGCCATGTATTTCTAAGTAGCTTCACGACGGTGGTCACCTCGTCCAAAAGACTCACATCGATGTTACGGCCCGTCTATTGTCCCAATGTTCTTGAGTTGGCGCTGGATCGTAAGAGACGTTAATAGTTTTTGGGAGGTGGTGCGGTCATCCGGTTCACGGAAAGAACGGTTCTTCATCCCGAAATGAGGTTCTTGGACGTAACCCAATTGGCGCATTACCGATGTGGATCGTACATTGAAAATCCTTCAAACACAGTCATCAAGGGTCCATAGTATAATGCAACAAATTCATTTCTCCTTGGGATTAAACCTTGATTTCTATCCTCCCGATACGGATCAAATATCACCTCTTCCGCAAATCAATCATCGATGGCGTCTCGGAGTTTCATAAGATTTTGCGCATATCCTTATCCCGAGTACCCTTAAAGCTGTACCTTTGAGCTCTTGGCAAATGAACCGAACACTTGTTATCCACTTTGACGTAAGAGTTGTCTTTGAACAAAGAAGGAAAGCGTTCATATATCCAAACCTATGCAAAAAGAAAAAAAAAGTTTAGTAAGAACCCTTATCTTTCGAGATTTGCAAATATAAATGTTTTAAACAATAAAATTACTGGAAGAGACATGTGTTTCCGTTAACTTTCTTAGTGAGTGCCCTAGAAGATTTTGTCAACTCATTGTTCAAGAAGGCAACCACCGCAGTACCCCAAGAATACCCCACGCATCTCATGTAAGGGATCCAATAGTTGCAAGTAAGCGGCCTCGACTTGGTTTTCGAACGTCGGGAAGATACATCCGCCCGTGGTGTATAGCAAATAAGCGGCCGCGGTAGCATTGATTCGCACCGGTGCACCATTCCTTCCCTATCAAGGATTTCCCGAGTCTTCCATAGTTTGTCCCTCAACTTCTTCACATTAAACTTCTTAATTAGTCGACCATCCTTCTTGTCAAGAACATCACCCGTCTCAACTCGACTTCAACCGAACAATTTCTTGCTTTCAATTCAGTAAATCTTCTCGAAAGAAATGGCATTATCGAATCCTTCGGTGGATCGCTTTTCCATCAACCTCGAGGCCTAGAATTTGTTCAGCATCATCGGGAGTTATCGCCATCTCACCGAATGGGAATAACAGAGTATCGGTCTCTCCATAGAACCGCTCACTGAACGAGAGATGGTAACTTTATCATGATTAATATTCGAACTCTCCACCGCAGCAACAACCGGAGTTCCTCACAATCACTTTCACCTCCTCACATTCCAAGTCAAGATTCCAAGTATGCATCACTAAACACGAAGCTTGGCGCCTCATGAGACGGATGGCATGCTTGTGATCCTAAATACAAAAAAAAAAAATGAAAAGAAATACAAACACTTGATGCAAATTTAATTAAGATAGTTACACACTTGAATAAATAACAAAGACGGATTAAGATTACTTACGATAGTATTATGGACCGCACATGCCCAAGAGTGTTTGTATCCAAAAAGAAACGACTCCACCATCTGCTGGGGTCCCTTTTGAGGCTCACCTTCTTTCAGTGCAACCATCAAGTGTTTGGGAGGCATGTGAGAATCAGCCGGTTTAGTGATAACCCTATTCTTCGTTCCGGTTAAAGTTGAAGCCGAAGCTTCGGTGGCTTGAACAACAGCTAGAGTTTGTTCTCCTTCTCCATCTCAATCTCCTTCTACTTCTTCTTGTTCCTCTTCCTCTTCAACAATTTCATCTTCGATGATATTCTTACCTTTATCTCCATTACCATCATCATCATCACCATCATCATTACCTCCTCCAACCTCAGGCATGTCTTGATCACCACCATCATCATCATCATCATTGTTACCTCCTCCAGCAGCCGAATTGGTTTCATCAACATCATCATCATCACCTCTTCTACCAGATGGAATTGATTGGTCTTCATCTGGAGTCTCGTCTGAATCATTGGGTTCAGATAGTGGTTCTAAGACCTTTGTCATTCCGGGCACAACATACACCCCTCGATGTTTTAGAAGACAATAGTTTATCACCAACACGAGGAGGGTTTGAAGGAGGACTAAGAGTCGCTTCGAGCCGCTTTCTTCTTTGCCATTCGCAATCCGAACAAGAACAATTCGGAAAAAAAAAACATTACGAGACGGCGGGTTAGATATATTCAACATATCCGGCGGAACAATAGCCAGTAAGGTCGACCAAAAGATGAGTCTTTAGGCTAAACAACGCCGGCATTGTATCATCAAAATAGCCTTCCGGCGACACAAAAAAAACAAGAAATTTTCACTATACTGAGTCAAGCAAGGTCCATTACACATACATTTCCTTGACAAACCGAAGCATGGTTTTATATAACTACCCTTAGGGTTTAAAAACTCTAGGCATCGTGAAACATTCAACGAAGTAGCCGGAAGGGTAAAAACAAAAAACTTGCCTCTGGCTTCATTAAAAGATAACAGACGCCGGCAATGTATACAGTTGAATAACTGCCCGCCACTGCTAGTGTGATTACATAAACTATACAGGCAAGTTCTTCAACCTTATACCCTTCCTACCAAACCCTAACTATGAAATCCCGGAAAGGTCGATAACCAAAAACCTGTTAGCGCCGTAACCACCAATTCACAAATTCGATTTTTCCGACCTAATTTGACATGCAAACATGAAATTGAAGTACTAGAGTGAGTTTAAGTGTTCCCTTACTTTCTTAAGCGCACCATTTCACGTGTTTCGGCGGGTTCAATTCCTTCTTCTTCAACCGTTTTTCTCTTCACTTTCTTAGCAACCAAATTTGCAATTCGAGTGGTTATATTCATTGGGTTTTCGATTAGATTGTTTCATACGAGTTGCCTCCTTCCGTGGTGGATCCATTGATGAAGATTAATCGGAGTTTTCGAATCGACGATTTTAACGAATTGATCGAGTTTTGGTGGTGGTGGGGTGATGGAGCCGGTAAGGTAAGGTTGTGGAGGAGAAGAAGAAGAGAAGAAGATGTAATGAAGAAAGAAAACTGATTTTGGTAGTAATTAGAGTTATAATGAGAAAGGGTAATTTTGTAACTTTACCCATTGACCTTCCCCTTTGCCCTTAAAAAAGAGTCCCTATAAAATTGGGTATACCCCAATTAGTTTGAGTATACCCCAATCTCGCCAGGTTATAAAGAGGAAAGAAGGAAGAGTTTTCAATGCTACAGCTCATCTGTTTATAAGGATTTTAAATGGGATTCTTTGTTTTCTCTCTCTCAAAGAAGTTGTACAGCTTTTGAGTTTTTTCATGTAAATTAAACAGAAGAATTGTGTATTGTCTCATCAACTTTAATCGAAGGGAAAATCAATGAGAAATATAGAGGGAGACAAACATGCATGAAAGGCACGTGCCCAGCGTCTGTCTGCCTTGTCACTAGTCATATCAGTCAAAGGCAAGGGACATAATAATTATAATTACCAACGCGTAGCCAAGTGTGCCTTCAAGGTGGTTCCTAACCATGCATACGCATGGAAGATCGTGATTCACGGAGACCAGGCTAGCACGTACTGCTGCACATATCCTTCCTTGGGAGAGAGAGACAATACTACTATCGTACGCATAACTTTTACAGTTTTTAATTAAAAACTGAAGATGAAAATTCTCAGGAACGATATTAGATTAGATTAGGATAATTGTAAGTATAGATAATAATAAGGGCAAATTAAAAACAGTCCCACTATTAAGACCCGGTTTGCAAAAGGGTCATACTGCAACAAACTATTAACAAACTAGTCACAGTTCGGTTTGTAGCAGGGTTAAGTTGGTGGGCCCTCCAAAGTCAGAGTTAAATGGATTGGTAAAGTTACCAACCTATCCTCAACCTAACTCTAATAGATCTGTTACCGTATATCGTGTTTATGTTATATCTCGAGGATTATTCCGACGTATAGGATTAATCACAATCGAATGGGTTCTATAACCCTATCTCTTCGAAGAGAATTCATTCTCTTATCTTATCTTCTTCTTCTTTCTCTTCTCGTTTCTTCTTCTTTCCTTTCTCCTGCTGGTGACAATTGAGAGAGAGAGATTTGACTATTTTGCTGAGAGAATCGGTGGTTAAGGAGGAACAGATTAAGTAAAAACTGTTGCGGATGTTGATGAAGATTTAAGGGTGTTATTGATGTGTTATCAAATAGATTTAGGGTTTCTGAAATTGCTGAATTATGAGGAATTGATGGTGATAATGGGTACGGGTGATCTAAGAACAAAAAGGGTTGATGTTAATTTAAAAAATGTGAATTTGTTCTGCTGATACAGAATCAAAACAGGTAATTTATGGTTTTCTTTCAGTTGAATAATTTATGGTTTTCTTTCAGTTGAATCTGTTTTTTGTAGATTTGTATATGAGTTGTTGAAGCTTGGTTGTTTTTGTTGTTAATTAGGATAGAAAGGGTTGTATGAGGTTTAATTTTGGTTTGGTCTCTAGGAAACAGGTTAGGTTTTCTTTTCATAAACCCTAATGCTTGAACTGTTGGTATGATTGCAGTGAGAATTGCTTGCGCATGGTGGAGTTCAGTTGGTGGTTGAACTAGTGGAGTTCAGTTGGTGGTTGAACAGGTGGAATACTGATAAATGGAAGGGATATAGAGCCAAAATTGATGTTCAGGGAGATGAATCAAGATGAGCAAATGGGTTCTACTTCCGATTCATGGTTGTGATTGGTAGAGGTTTGAGAGTTGAGAGCGAATCAGAAGTGGGTTTTGGTTGTTATTACAGGGAGTTTGATCTGGTGGTTGAGACAAGAAGATGTTGTTGATGATGTTTGTGTTTACTCAGAGAGATAGCAAGAAAGATCTGCAGTTGAATGGCTAGTTGAGGGTTTGAATTGAAGCTGCTATGGGTTGTTTTGTTACATACAGGTTAGGGTTTTGATTGAAGATGAAGATGTGCATGGATTTGTTAGGGTCTGTTACAGGGATGGACCTAGGGTATGAACTGATAGTAATGAGAACGGGTAGCTGGTATGCTTGTACTAGTGGGTTTCTGAAGAATAAGAAAGGGGATCTGGTTCTTGGGTCGATTGGATTGTGAATCTCAACAAGGAATTATGCTGGTACTAGTGGTTCTGGCGATGCAGTTGGTAGTTGGTATTTGTGGTGGTACTGGTATTGCTCATGGTGGTGGTGTTGTGCTGGCTGTCAAGGATTTGTGTTGATGTTTTGAAGCAGTTGATTTGATGTTGCTGCTATAAGTGGTTACAGAGTTCAGGTGAAGCTGTTGGTGGTTTGGGATTGCAGGTTATAATGTATTGCTTGTTTCCTTACTGTCGCAGAAGCAATGGCCCATAATTCAGTTGGTGGTCGATGTAATGGTGGAGTCTTGTTAAAGTTACAGAAGATGATGCACAAAGAGCATCTAGAGCAAAAGTAGAGGAAATGGTGATTGCTTAGTATGTTCTTAGGTTGGTCATGCAGCTGAAGTTATCCGTGTTTCTGGTGGTTGTTTGTTGCAAGATAGCGAAGAGATGTAGATGCAGTCAAATGATTCGTGTGCTGGGATATATGTCTGTGACAATGGGACTTGCAGGTACATTGGGCTGTGTTGTAATGAGTTACTATTGATGAAGTTTGGTGGTACAATGGCTGAGGATGTTTTCTGTTGGCGGAATGAGTTGGAGGTGTTGTTTCTGCGAATGGGATTGAAGCTGAATGGTGTAGTTAGTTAAGAAGTTGTTACTGCAATGGATGTGTGCAATTTTGTGCAGGAACTGAAACTGGTGATGTTGGTGATTGAAGTTAGCTGAACTGGTGATGTCTGAAACTGATGGAATGATTATTGCAGCTAAAAGCATTGTATGTGTTGAGTGAAGGCCGGGTCTTTGGTATGTAAATGGCTCGGGCCTTGGCAATTAGGTCGAGTCGGCCTTGAGCCCGGTCTGCTAGGTTCTTGTCGGTATGCCACCACGTCGCCGAAGGGTTAAGCGTGGTTAACCTTTGCTTGAGTAAAGAGTGAGGATATTTTGGGGACAACTAAGCCCGTTTTTTTGGAAAACTGTTATGTCGGACCAAGTAGGATCAATTTGTAACCAATTTATAAAAGTATGATCATTTTGTAACTGAATTACAAAAAGTATGACCATTTTGTAAATGGCCCTAATAATAACATGGTGATGAGGAGATACTCAATGAAATGGAGTATTCGTTAGATCGTGATAAACAGAAACGAAACATGTAAGACGGGAGAAACATAAAAAAAAAAAAAAAGGTGGATAATGGAACTTTATTGATACAGCTGAACTCTGTAGGTCAATTTTAGTTTTTGCTCCCTTTCTTGCCAGTTATGGCCAGAGCATCACAGATTTATCTCTTATTCTCCTTCGTTTAGGGTTTGTCACTGCCAAGCTTCTTGGCAGGACTCCTAGCCTTAACTTCAATGGCATGCTTTACAAGTACCTTCAACCTCCATAATGTAGATTCCCTAGCCTTAACTTCTGGGCAGGACTCCTAGCCTTAACTTCTTGGCAGGACTCCAGTTATGGCAAGAGCATCACAGATTTATCCTTAGCTTCAATGGCATCACGACCAAAATGGTATAATTACCAAAGACATAGTTGCTCATGAGCACCTGAGCTGCCATATGTCAATATCCTCGGCCTCGGGTTGGAAGTTTGCATTCTTTTGAGCAATAACTCAAGTGCCACACACAAATCCTCCGGTGTCCCAAACCAAGCTTTCTTTTCTCTTCTGTAGATAAATTCCTTGAAAAAGGAGAAGAGAAAAGGAAATTGAAAGAGTTAAACACAAAGAAGAGCAGAAGATAATAACCCAATCTACTACTTTGACGGCCTTCAATATAAGGTTGCTTCAACCAAAAAGAACAAACCAAAAAGTACAGCAATATATATATATATATATATATATATATACTCCAAGTTCTAAAATGGATATTAGAGTCGAGAGACCTATTTGTGGACTTGCTACCATGTAAAATTTGCTTCAACATCCACTTGAATATTTTTTTTTTTTTTTTTTTCAATTGAATTTTAGTTAATCTTTCATTTACCATATACGATTGATTCCAGGAGGCTCTTTCATTTGTTACTGCTCAGACTCTGTGCTTTGTGATTGTTTTAGAGATGGGATACACTATAGAATTTGAATATGAATATGATAAAAGAATGGAATCAAGTAAGGTTCAATAATGCGGATATACAACACATAGCTGCAAATGCATATCAATATCATATAGCTGCAAGAATCGATAACAATTTTGTCAAAACACATATCCTTTATCATGTATACTTTATGCGGCATTAACATGTAAAAAAACAGAAATATGGAGAACCATTTTTGCGAGAATAGACTCCTGTAAGAGGGAAAACTGCATGAGTTCGTATCATTCACATTCTTAACCGGGATGAAGAGGCAAATAAGATTATTTGTAATGTTGAGTCAAATTGGAAAGATCTTTCTAATTCTAAGATTCTACAGGAAAAACTTTAAACTCGGAAATACCTCGTTACTAATATCTCTAGCCAGTAGCCAAATTTCCATTAGCCGCCTTTTGAGCAAGTTGCATGTCTTGATGGGCCTCTGCCTCCTCTTTTCATTTTGTTTCCTACAATTAAAAAAGTTCATAAACAACTCTCTCTATCATGCCACAAGCAGTTCTATTTTTATAAACAGACACCTACAAGGACTATCATTCCCCTGCACTCGTGCTGTAATAACAAATTATACCTCTTCAGCAACTTTAGGTAAAAAACGCAATCGCTTCTCTTCAAATTTCGCCAACAAGGATTAGCCATTGGATGAACATCACTTGTCTCCTCGTTCTATGTCATTGCATTTTTGAAATTCAACCTCATATCAGCATATATCTCAAGAACATTTTTGTACCCAGTACCATCTACTGTTTCCATTTGATTCTTTATTGTACCACAATCAATGGGTTTGTCAATCACCTAATAATCATCGCAACTAGCTATTAATTCACATTGAGAATAACCAAATCCAACTAATAAAAAGAGCCTTATTCCATTAATCAGTACGCCAGGTGCATATTAAAAACAAGATATTGTGCGGAGCAACGTGAATATATAATGTACCTCATAATAATCGTGAAACTTTAGTCCCTTGACATCTACAGGCTGCATAAATGGCCAAGCCAACTTATGTTGCAGGAGCTGCCAATTATAAATACACAATTACATTAACGGAAGTACTTCTTAAGAATAGTAGTGTTGTACAAACCCATGTCACTGCGGAAGCACATACCTGGCGTGTATCGTGGCAAATTGGCGCATAAGCTCTTGGATTCTCTTGGCTGCTTCATATCGGTACTTGTAGACCTAGAGACTCTTAAAAACACACATAAGTTCACTCCACAGCATGCAAATTATTGCATGGAATTTGTACTAGTTTTTTGATTTTAAGGCAACTCCATAACATGGAGATATTTCATCAGTAATGTAAACTTTGATAGGGAAAATTGACAAATTGCGAAACTAAGTTCTAGAACCTCCCCACTGTCAACCATATATTTGCAATCAAGAAGAGAAGATGAAAGAGTAATGAACATTTCTTACTTGTACTTGATCTCAGCAACATTAACATCTTCATCTGGATCAAAACCATTTCAGCTCGGGTATAAAAGGAAGTTGCAACAGCCCAGATCCCATCGCCAATTTCCCCGCCTCTAGTTCCTTCAATCTGCAAAACACTCAGCAAAAGGAGATTGAAAGATTTGGAATTTGTCCATGGTGCTCTGCAGCTGACCTAAAAATGTGATGCAAGTGATGCTCCTTAAAGGCCTGAATGAAGGAGACAAATGCCTTAACTCCCCTTTCTATGACATCACCATCTTTTTTTTGCAGCGGTTCGCAACTGAAAGTCAGTTAACACCAGATTGCAGATGATTGTGAATAGATTAAAGCATGGTAGATAATCTAATTTAAGGTAAGTAAGAATAATTAGGAAGTTAGCCATAGGAATCATAAAATCCTTAAGATAAAAAACAATCAAGGCTGAAAAAATTTAATGTAATTATGAACATTTCTGTACTTCATCTTGCTTTTAAAGGCTTCATTTTGCTTTGAGTATTTCTATTTTCATTTTTCTTCGTGGTTACTAAAGACAATCTCAATGAAACCCGACTATAAACAAAGGAGAAGTTTTCCGATCCGAACAGAAAAGATAAGTTCATGCGAGATCATGGTGTCGTGCATGCCTGAGGAATATCAGGAACATCATCAGAACATATTCTGTTCTGAAGAACGACCCTTTTTTGCTTGGCACTTTTTATACAGTTTCTTCTCCTACAAAAGAAACAACAAAGTACATTTACACACAATCAGATATATCGCTATAATATCAACGAGTCTCGCCCATGGAAACACTTAGGAATCAGAAAGAGAGAGCAAGTGCAAGAGGAAAACCTTCAGTAAGAGAAAAACAACAGCTCCTCTGTGTCTGTTTAATCAAAAATATTTGGATTTTGAGGGGGGGAATACTGCATAAACCACAAAAACAACAAACTTTAATTGGAAGTTTCCTAATTATAAATAAATTACTTACTATTTTAATCTTTGTGGAAAAACAACTGCCTTGTGAGTTTAGTCAAACACGCACCAATATATTTACAAAATGAAATGTCATAAAACTCATGGTTATAGAGTAAAGAAGCAAATACCTGCACGACCAAATCAACACCTGGAAGTTAAATTGATAAATTCCCATGCTGCTACATCGGCACATAAAAGAATACCACGTGAAACTTCTCTAGAAGATGTCAATACCGTTTCCCTTGCAACCTATAAAACGACAACAGGACACTAACTCTCAACATAATTTATCAACTCTTATGAGCCACCACTCACGTTGTTATTATAATTTACCCACCTGTTTCATTTTCCCATGAAGATGAGTAATGGAGCGATCTTTGACAGCAGCAAATTTTGGAAGAAAAACTCCCCAATAGTCAACACTAGCACATGTCCTGAAGTAGCTGCAACAAAGAAGAAATTAGAAATTAGACATAAACAAGTGAATAACGCTATCAGTGAGAATCATATACTTTACATTTATAGGAATTATAAGAAACAACCAGGATACATTATAGGCAGCTGAAATTGAATAACCTACATGATGATCTTTTCATTCATGTTCTTGGTTAGGAAATCAACAAGCTGTGATGACTTCTCACTGCAAAATCAAGGATATAATAGCAAGGTGTCAGATGAGAAGTGCTCGGTCAAACCATAGGATAATATAGGCGCTAAAATTGCTAATTGGAGAGAGACTCTGATAAATGGTCTTAATTTCTGATAACTTAACTACAATAACTACTTAGCCATATTAATTAAGTAGGATTTTTGGTGTCATCTGTGGGTAAGTTTTGCGGATGTGTATCTCCAAAGAGGGATCTCACAGACACCATTTTTCCATGATTTTAAAAATGAAAAAAACAGTGACGTCTCCTATGGTGAAGGGTTGAGTCTGTGTCAGCGGCAGCGCCAAAATGTAGTTGATAATATCAAGACAATTAACATCCTGAGGGTAACTCAAGTATAGATCAGCAATTATGGAAAGCATAAGTAAAGAACAAAGTGAAGTGACAAGTAAAAGCAAAGTAGATTATCCATTAGACAACTATGTTACATCGTCCCCTCCCTCAGTCATACTTAAAACTTAACGTCTGAACATAAGAATGCTTCAACAAGTTCAACCAACTTTTGTTTAACTCCTGTTGAATGCAATGGTTCAAAGAACATAATAGCTTCGTTACAACTTTTCCAATTTCCAATACAACAAATATAAGACATAAGAGCTATTTCTATCGCTTACTTCTTTTGATAATTAGCCAGGTTCCTAGTCAGCTTGTCTTGAGGCTTCAATAATCATCTCTCTTTTCTTAAAAGTTGATGAAAAATATCAGAAGCCATGTACAACACATGGACAAAAACAAGCTCTTCATAATCATCAAAATCTTTTCTCAACTAATTCCAGCATGACTTCAGGAAAAAATAGTTTTAGACGTTTAGTAAAACCTTACTAATGACAACAGTTGTTCCCCAATTCATAAGCAAACTAGTTGGTACCTAACTAACATACGCCTCTCCTGAAGCAACAGAATAAACTCACTAGAAGGAGAGTTTGGGGGAGGAAATTTTGAAAAATCGACACATACCTCCATTTCGAGGCCCAAAGGTGCTTTGAAAGATGCAGGCTCTAGCTTATCTTTTGCTTCTCTTCGAACTTCAACCCTTACAGGAACAGGATACCTCAATCCTGCTTTGGCAAGCTCCTCGATTGCCTCAGTGTGAGTAGCTGAGAAAATACTAGTTCTATGCTGCTTCAGTCAGCGAGTTACAATGGGATTTATCTGCTTTTCCGACCCCAGGAGCCGATCAGCCTCGTCTAAAATCAGAATCTGTCCCAAACAAAAGTAGATAATCAAATAAAACTTAACAAATATACTGAATCAGAGACCTATCCAGTGTTTCATTCAGTGGAAAAGATGTTTGCAGATGCATTCCTTTGCATTGAACGGCTAGCGGCTGAACCTTTTTATGTTTTTCTAAATTTTCTTGACTTTCAATTGACATAAAATCTAACAAATTGGAAGATAGTTTTATGATAAAAAGGGATCCCTGAAAACAAACATAGCATTGAACTAGTACCTCAAAGTTTCTGTAATCAAAAATCCGTGTGTGATCCATAATGTCTTAAATCCTCCCAGGCTATAATCAAGTTTGCTCCTTCCTCCTCAATTTCTTCATATCAGCTCTACACTTTGTTCACCTTGCCCACCATGAAGCACTGGTGTAACATTGGTAACTGGGCAATGAAAGCTTTGCAACGCGGTATATCTGTGATGCCAACTTTCTTGTTGGAAAATGAATAATTCCCACAATCTGCAAGTATAAAAGTATTTGCTCTTAACACACAATAACTTCAAACACACATAACATTCCAGCTAGAAAACCACCAAAATCATACCCTTTTCCTTCTTAAGAACAACTAAATAAGACTTTTCTATTTACAGACTACGACAGTACATTGCTCACATTAACTTAAAACCCTAGATTTTCCTAAATAAAAGTTTAGGAGCGCCAAACACAGCTCAGTTAGCTACTTAGCTCCAGAAAAAGAACTTATACCTGGTGTGGTTTAAGGGTCTGAGAAGAAGATTGTCGAAGGATCTCAACAAGTGGAACAACAAAAGCAAGGGTTTTCCCAGAACCGGTAGCAGCATCAATCTTTATTTTCACAAAACGTGATATCGTGGCACTTTGAACTGGTGTATAATAGTTGAATCCAACTTCAGTTACGGCATCAAGAGTAGGTTGTGAAAGAGAGGGTGTCATAGCCATGAGTTTTACAGACCTGATCCAAGGTGGTATAATGCTTTAATAAATTATAAATCAGATTCACTACATTTCAATTTCCTCTGCAACAAAAAAGAAACAATATCAGTTGGGATAGGGCATGGCTGTGTTTTACATCCATTAGAACGTACCTAATTTAGTAAATAAATCATCTATAATTTGATCATAGCTTATTTCAGTAAGATTAGTTAGGATATTTTATATGGTCTCACGCTCTCACCCAACTAACACCATCTGAATTATGCAAAGCCCTCCTGCATACGCTACAACATTGTTTTGGCTTCAATACATAGTGAATCCCATATCGAAATGATCATTTAAGGCCAATAGACGAATCAAAGAAAAGAAAAAAACTGAGCCATGTATTGTCAAAAATACTAGAACATGGTGCTAGTCGCGTGATAGCGAGTCAGAAATTCAAAAGACCACAAATTATTACTACAGAATCTAAACATACAATACACCTCTAGGACCGATTTGTCCAGTCTTCTCATCTATGGTCTGTCTACTATTCTGTCCGCACCCACCATCCCACCATTCCACCTCAATTTATATGCAAAAACTTGAAATGTAAGTTAAATTACTTTGGACTGATTGGGGTTATTACTCGGACTTGACATGTATTTAAATTACTTTGGATTGATTGGGTTTATTACTCGACTTGAAATGTCAGTTAAATTACTTTGGATTGATTGGGGTTATTACTCAGACAACATGATACTGTATGGAAGATATAAAGGTTCCATCTTGGTTATTGATCTAGATTATCAAATAAAATCTAATGTTCCAAGTATCTCCAAGAGATGTATACCTTTTTCAATAATTATCCCTCTCTGAATAACGGCTACTACCATGTTGGCATTACTGGCAGTTCTTAAAAGATGAGTAATGATGAGAGTTATTTGGTTAACCACGACTCTGTCAAGTCTGCAACCATAACATACCCAATTATCATGCTTTTCCCGACTTCCACTTGACGCAAAATCCAACAAATTGGACGATATTTTAATGATAGATAAGAAGGTATCGTGAAAGCAACCATAGCATTGAACTAATACCTCAAAGTTTATGTAATCTAAAATCTGCATGTGATCCATACTGTCGTAAATCCTCCCAGGCGTGCCTATAATCAAGTTTGCTCCTTCCTCCTCAATTTTCTTCTTCATATCAGCTCTTACACTTACTTCACCTTGTCAAGCACTGGTCTAACATTTGGTAACGGGCAATAAAAGTATTTGCAACATGGTATATCTGAGATGCCAACTCTCTTTCTGAGAAAGAATTATTCCCAGAATCTGCAAGTATAAAAATAATTGCTCTTAACACACAATAACTAAAACAGACATAAAATTCCAGCTAGAAAACCGCCAAAAATGTAACCCTTTTCCTTCTTAAGAATAAGTAAATTGAGTTTTCTACTACAAACTACAATACGGTGTTGGCATTAACTCAAAACCCTAGATTTTCCTACATTTACTAGTTCTGAAAGAGAGAAAAAAAAAACAACTTATACCTGGTGTGGTTTAAGGGTCTGATAAAAAGAGCGTCGAACGATCTCAACAAGTGGAATAACAAAAGCTAGGGTTTTTCCAGTACTAGTAGCAGCGTCAACAGAAACATCCTTGCTTAAAAAAAAAAGAGGAAATTGAAAGAGGACATATCTTTACACTGCCATTCCTCGTTTGGAGTCCCAGATTTGTTGGGCTTTAGAGATTCTAGTCCCGCCTCCTTAAGCCTAGTACTAATAGATCCAAATTTACCCATAAATTTGACGATTCAATCCATTTATGGACGATTCAGTTTAAAAAGGAACTATTTGTATGACAAATTTACCCATCGATATTTTTTCTTTCACATTTCTTTCCTCCCATTTCATGTCGAAACAGATCTCGGTGCTCCATCTACTCCCGTTGAATACAAGATTTCAATTGTAATATCTCTTTCGGTTTATTGAAATTTACATATATAATTATCCCATTTGATTCTCTGTTTTGAGAACGAGATTTTGAAAATTTTCAACAATAATCCTAAAATGTCGTTGTTAGAGCACTACTCGGTCGAACTCGCAAGCGTTGCTATCTCAAGCTTGTTTGTCAAGTTTAGTTGTCACAACTATAAGTCTTGATTTTTTGTCTACTTATAGCTATGTTTCGGAGTAGGATAGAATGTGTAGTCGAGCTTTAGACTTCACTAATTCATCGATTGAAGACGAATAACTAGTAAGGGGAGCTTGTGGAACTCCATCAACAAAAGGTATGTGGAGACTTGAGCTCATCTATCACTCAAAAGTCTATTTTATTCTATCTCTTATTAAGATTGAGACAAAGTCGTATAACTATATGGACTTTACATTATACACATTTGATATCTCGAGTTGAGTTTGACTCGCTTATATCTTTCTCGAAATACGTGTTGGAAAGCTTTTTGCTTTAACTACATTCATCATTATTCTTGACGAAGTCAAAAGATGATCATGTGAAAATCACCTAGCTAGTAACATCTTACGTGATTTGTGTGAGACATTCATTTGATGTAGACTCGGAATGTTTCGTGTTGATCATTCGATCACTTGAAAATTGCTTATAAGTTAATAGTTTGTGTGAGACGGCTATTGTCGTCTTCTAAGAATGTTTCAGTGATTAAAATGGGAGTTAAGAGCTAAAACCCATGTCTGGATACATTTACGTTTTGTGTACTAGGTGTGCGAACTGTTTTGTTGGAATTCAGGACCGGAAGTTAAGTTTGCATACTCGTTCCCAACTTATTCAAATGTTTAAGTCGGGATACTCAAGTTTGCATACCCATTCGCAAACTGATTTAACTGTTGAAGTCCGTGAACCAAGTTTGCATACCCATTCGCAAACGGTTTCAACTGAGTTCGGTCCGGAGCTAACGTTTGCGTACCCGTTTGCAAACTGTCGGCTTGTTACCAATGTCTGGAACTTAAGTTTGCGTACCCATTTGTAAACTTAAGTGGTTCAAGTTATAAAATCGGCTAAGTATGATTTCATCCTCGTGATCAAGTCAAGAATATAAAGCATAGTTTGGCTAAGTTAGCCTATGTAAGTGGTGGTTAAGATTTACTCTCCCAATACATAAATCTATGGTTGTAATTTCTCCTCTTAAACTATCATTTAATGACCCAATTATGGAAAATCTAAGAGTTTCTCCAATGGAATGTATGTGAGGGGAAAAGTCTTAATCCACATAAGATGCACAACCATATTTATAAAAAATCATCTCCAACCCATTGATGTGGGGATGAGGTGGCAAAAAAAAAAGTTAGACATCCTCTAGGTGAACCTCTAGTTTTAGACATTCACTTAGAGGATGTCTTTCCATCCTAGTCACGGTTTAACTAACAAAAATCAATGAGAACAATAATGGAAATAATTTTAACCAATTATATGCTTACAAATAAGTAATAAAAGATGAAACAATCTAATGGGTTGGAGATAAAATTTATTTTTTCCTAATATTTAGGATTTTATAGTTAGAGGATGTCTTAAAAGTGATGCCACATATGAAACATCCACCTTCACCATTGGAGAAGCTCTAATATAAATGCCTAACTAATTAGTGTTTCATACTAATTGCTGATAATAAATAATTTATTAATTCCTCATAATAATGTTTTTTCACTAATTGTTCATAATAAATGATCTATTAATTTTTTTTCATTATAAATTTTCCCTTAATTAAATTCATAAATTTGTATCTCCACTAATAAATAATTTTAGATTAAGAATCTAGAATTTAATATTGAAGATGAGTAAGAAAATGTTAAGTATTTGTGGTTGAGAATGGCGTAAGTAGTGTTGTGAACTTTCGTGCATGGTTTTAATTATTGTATCTGTTGCATTTGTTTGTTTTTCGATACACTCTATTATTTCTGGAAACTTCCTACTGGGCTGTGGTTGATCACCCCTTTTCCTCCCTTTCCACAGAGAATGGATAAAGACTATATATGACAAGAAATCATTTTATATCACGGAGATTTGGGTATCGCGTTTTAAATTTAATCGAAGCGTTATTTTGTTTTAATTTGATACTTTTGATTTTGTAATTATTATTTGATAGTTTTGTAATTTTAAAAGTAAGATTACATTTTATTTAGTAAATTTAATTGAGCTTGAATTATTGAAATCTTTTAAAACGAAAAATTTGGTCCCACACGAGTGGCGGTCCAGAATTTTGGACTTGCTAGCTGGATCGGACCCGGCCCACAAGGTCGAACCTCTGTCCGCTAGAAGTCCGAAAATCCGGGTTGTCACACGCCACCACAACAAAATCATCTGATACTAATGTTGCCACCCCTCGCAGCTGGGTGTGCTTTTAATTTTTAATCACAAACGTCATGTATAAAGCTTAGATTGAACAAACTTAAGTCTTCACTTAATTTTTTCTATTTTTTGTTGTTGTTATATTCTCTTTTATATTGAAATCTAATATATTTTAATTTAATACAAAAAACCATAATTTGGATAACTTTGCTGTGTTAGTGGTGGTCATTTTATCCTGGGGAAAGATAAATCAATGGCCATAGTTATCCAGACCACACCCATTTTCTGCACGTGTGCGTTATGTTTTAGGGAGATGGATGAGTTATCGTGGGTGCTCAATCGTTTTGTACAAGTACCCAAAATCCTCTATCTTAGAAATCTTGATACCCCAAGCTTCATTGTAGGAAAACTGCCTTCGCTCCCCGCAGCACCAACTCCAACCATATCTTCCCAGAATACCGGAATCATCCGCGTTGAAGATGAGACTGTGGCCGATAATGATCTACCTCGAAAGAAACCCTGCCTTCAGAAGATGCCCGAAGGTTTCTCGGCATCAACCATTGCCGAAGATTAACATTACGAAGCCTTGCACCAAATAATACAATACCTGGGAATAATATATCATGTTTCTTTGTATGTCTGCAATTTTTTTTTGATGTGTTTCGCTTTCTGCATTTTATTTTGTTGTGTGTTCCCTTACTGCATTTTGTTGACGTGTAATTTCCTTTTCTTTTGCATTTCAGTATTAGTCCCTTTAGTCATGATCTATAGTGGTATTGGTGGATCTGATTTATCCCAGTGTAACCGTGTTAATATGATATAATTTATGTTCCCAATCTTGATCTGAATCCATAGTGGTTTTGAAGGAAATTTTTTGAAACTGGCATCACCAAACTAACGTATTTCAACTTCCTAAGAGGATGATTTCATTTTTGGCAAAAATTAAATCAATAAGATTGCACTTTTATAAACAAAAAAATATAATCAAAGACGCCAACAAATGTTATGGTTACGGATAATGCACCCTGACTTATGTGCTTTACTATACAATTGCTCGGTTTTCTTGAATAGGTTATAATGTCTCCGTGTTCTACTCTTCTTATTGATAGCAATTCTCTGGATTGATATGCGGTAAAGAATGAAAAATTAAACTCTGTCATAACGATGACCATCACGAATGCTGGCAGATCAGGTTATTTATAATTTGTTCTTTCTGAGTGTACAAAAATACCAGAGGTAGTATAAATTAAAAGAAGCGAGATTACACCAATTGGTCACCAGACCGCTCCACATTGAAAAGACATACGCTTACCAAAGAGGTTGACAATTCTAGAGGCGACAATGGGCACCTATTGGCAGGTGTAAGAGATGACCGTATTGTACGAGCGACAATTTTCAAGGTAAGTATATGGTCTCATAAATCATCTCAGGAACAAAAAAGATGTACTCAATCATTGAAAGATTCATGTCAATAATGAAACTTCGATCTTTCCTCCCCAATTACATATTAGTCGGTTTCAAAATTTCTTTCTCTCAAAAAAATACATATTGCGATTAAGCCGCATACTCCTCGACCATAAAAAACCATGCAATGGTTACGGCAAACGGCTACCAAGAAGGCTGACGATTCTGGAGGTGATCATATCCACTTATCTGCCAAAGAGACTTCGCAACATAAAAGTATATATATGGTATTACAAATCAAGAGATATATCTCCAGAAGTACAATTTCAATAGCATATATTTCAATAAATAAATAAAAGGTCCGAGAAAGTACAAATTATGTACAGATTTTTAAAATCGGAAATGGGGGAAGGAAATATAAAATCACAAAGGTGAACTCATTTTCTTAATTTAAGATATTAAACGCGTACAAACATCCCTTTAAAATTATTGGTAAAATTATTTGTAGTATATATTTTTTAAAATTTTATATGGCGACAACGCGTATAATTTTAGAAAGCATTTCTGATTTAATGAAGTGTGTTAACAACATTAGTTGTTTACCCGATAGAACAAAGAAAACAAGACAGGGGATATCCCCACGATATCTATGACCAAGCCAGATTTAACATACATCGGACCAGAAGGAGTTAATAAGTATTCGGGACACATTTGATACGATATTAAAAGTCAACCAACATCAAGGCCCGTACCGTTACGGCAGGATTAAGGGCTAGTACATTTATATATTAAGGAATGCAATCTTTGCAAACCGTGGCTAAAATGTTCATGAACTGATTCTTTTGAATCAATCCGATTTTGCTTCAATTGTGTCTTGTATACTTCTATGAGAATATAAACAATTGAACGACTCTATAAGTAACACAATTAGATTTATTTGATTATCAATTGATCTAGAAGTATTAAGATGAACATGGTTAAGACAAAAGTGTTCATATGGCGAACTTCGGTTAACTGTTATTGAGCCAACTCAATATACACGTTTAGATACGATTTCCCATATCTAAATGAAGGTATATTTCATATGTGTGTAACAAGCTATAACCATCTAATGGTGGAAAGATATTAGCTTGAATCTTAAATGAGGTTTCATCTAACGGTGAATATTGATTGCTTTGTTCCAAAGTCACCAAACCCTGATATGAAGACTATATAAGGGAGAACTCTAGCAACTGGGAAACCTAATCCCTACGCCTTATGTGTGATACTAATTGCGACTATAGTCGATTCTCCTTTAACCTAGTTTTTTCCTAAAACCATTATAGGTCAACGATTTAAAGACTTCATTGGGATTCTGAAGCCAGACCCAACTATTTTCTTTGTAGTTGCGTGTTCAGATCTTACTTGTTCAATTGTATTGAGTATTATCTTCTCTAAGATTTGCTCGAGATTTATCTCTGATGGGTAAGATATAAAAACTAATCACAAAGCTCTTCATCTCATTCTTTGTGATTCTACAATAACTTGTTCTACTACCATATAGTTAAGTTATTGTGAGGTGATTGATATTTTATAGGCTGTTCTTCGGGAATATAAGACCGGATTATCAATTGGTTCATGTTCACCTTGATTTATCAAAAGAGATTTATCTATTAAAATAGACCTTTATGTGGGAGACAGATTTTTTTATCAAGTCTTCGACTTTGGGTCGTAACAACTCTTAGTTGTGGGTGAGATCAGCTAAGGGAATAAAGTGCGTAGATTCTTGTTGGGATTCAGAGACGTAAGGAACGCGGCTGTACCCTAATCAGTGTGAGATTTGTTAGGTATCAACTACATTCCAGTCTGAAGTTAACTTGTACTAGGATAGAGTTTGTAGCGGCTTAATACAGTGTGGTGTTCAAATCTGGACTAGGTCCCGGGGTTTTTCTGCATTTGCGGTTCCTCGTTAACAAAACTTCTGGTGTTTGTGTTATTTCTTTTTCATATTATATTTTATATATAATTGAAATATCATAGGTTGTGCGTAGTTCAATCAATTGGTAAATCCAGCCTTTGGTTGTTGATCAAAATTGATTGACACTTGAACATTGGTCTTTGGTACCGTTCAAGTTGTTTCTCATAATAATCAATCTCGCGGATTTCTATCTATTTGGTTTGCTGATTACATTGAGAAACAGAGATATAACTCTTGGATATATTTTCCTTGATTGAGATTCTCTTGGAATTATATTGGAGTTAGTTCATACAGATTGCCGAAACGAAATATTGGGTGTGGTTGTTAAACCCTCGTTTTTTAGTTGTTTCTAAACACTTTGACCTTCCTTTCAATCCATGATTCCGAACTACAATCGAATTTCAGATCCGAGATAACGCATCTTAACTTCTATAACGCATCAAATAGATTTGAATATCTACTTTCAATTTCAATCTCATATGAAATTATATATGTGCTTGATCGGTTGTTTTAGATTTAACCACATATTCCTTTGAATATATACTCAGAAGTTCTTAAGATTTTGCTCTATTTCATCAACAAGCCAAAGGTTAGTCTCATATCCATATCCAGAAGTTTGTATTCGTTAGTATAAAAAAAAATATTGCTAAGTATGGATTTAATTGTTCATTACACTTTTTATTATCACTGTTGATTGTAATTATTGAGCTTAAAATCGAAATTTATATCGGTGTTATCACTAGCTCTTATGGGTTGAAATTAACACAGTGCTAATTAAATAGGAGAGGAAATAGAATATGTGTTTATTAACATGTGCAATCTTAAGTTTAAATTGATTACATGGTTGGATATTGATTTTGGTGTTGCTGGGGGAGTTGGTTTAAGTGAAATTAGTGAGTTTATATAGCAAATCTTTTCATTTCCATGATATAACTGGTGTAACACGACGAAACATTTTATCGAATTTTCCATTCATTTTAGGATGTCATAGAGGGCAAGAAATAGTATAAAGGCTTGTCACATATGATGGTGCGAAGCAGAGATTGTGGGGACTTCATTTATTTGCTCCAACAATATCAGACAGCCTCATTTGTAGATGGGAAAAAGGTACCAAACATTTATAAATTAAGTTAGTTACTAATGTTACTAGTATAAGACTGAGTAGGTACAGTTTGTTGTCCTAAGGCTCCCGCTTGATGTCATATTTGGATTAGCTAAATTGATTAGTGAAACACTAACGGAATCCTATGACGACTAATCACTTTTTAGTGTTGTTTGGTTCAGTATTTGGTATAATTAGATCGGCTGAGATTTACTAGTTGTACGAGAGATTAGAGAATAATGTGGAGAAAAATTTGAGCAATTCGGTTGAGACATCAATTAGTGTGATGATAGGTTAGAACACTTTGTTCTGGAACCGTTGTTTCCAAGTATAATAATAATTCATTTTCATGTGTTTTAGTTTGTCCGTTTATCGAGTCAATGTAGTTCAGAGTGACATATATCGTAGAACATCAGTGTTTTGGTGAGTAAAAGAGGATGCAGGTTGATTGGTGATGCTATTTTTTGAACTTCATGATGTCCAATTGGAGTTAAAGTTTAGATTTTCCAGTGTATTGCCAAGTAAAAACATGAATTTCCCACTAGCTTACAAGCTGCTATTTGTGCTTCCAAAATATATCGACTAAGCCCATGTAGAGAGACCACTATTCCAAAAGGATTTATGTTTAAAAGGTAGCACCTATTAGTTAAACAAACATATCAAATGTATAGAGACCACTAGTCCAAGTTTTATCTGGCTCTCTACAATCTACAGATATTGTAAATACTTGTCTTACCAGTTTGTGCACATTTTATACATTTTAATTTTGAATTATTAATGTGTATATAATTGTACACATTTTAATTATTATGGTGTATATAGTTGTGCACGTGTTATTCTTTTTGAAATTGGGCATAGTAGTTGTTTTTGAAAATGCGGGGGTACAACAACCTCACCCAATATTTCGATTAGCAATCTGTATGGACTAACTTCAATATACTTATAGAATCAACTGGACTCAATCTTAATAAAGTATATCAAAGAGTTATATTATCTCGATCTCTCAATTTAATTCTTACTCAAGCAAATAGAAATCTGCGAGTCTAATTAAATATAAGAGAGATTAACTTGAACGGTACCAAAGACCAATGTTCAAGTGTCAATCACTGTAAATCAACAACCAAAAGTTGGATATTCTAATTGATTGATCTTAACGCATAACCTGTGATATTTCAATTATATAACAAAATATAATCTGGAATAGAAATAACACGGACACCAGAAGTTTTGTTAACGAGGAAACCGCAAATGCAGAAAAACCCCGGGACCTAGTCCAGATTGAACACCACACTGTATTAAGCCGCTACAGATACTAGCCTATTGCAAACTAACTTCGGTCTGGACTGTAGTTGAACCCTAATCAATCTCACACTGATTCAAGGTACAGTTGCGCTCCTTACGTCTCTGATCCCAGCAGGATACTATGCACTTGATTCCCTTAGCTGATCTCACCCACAACTAAGAGTTGCTACGACCCAAAGTCGAAGACTTTAATAAACAAATCTGTCTCACACAGAAAAGTCTATTGATAATAGATAAATCTGTCTCCCACAGATAAACCTATAAGTTTTTGTTCCGTCTTTTGATAAATCAAGGTGAACAAGAACTAATTGATAAACCAGACTTATATTCCCGAAGAACAGACTAGTATTATCAATCACCTCACAATATTCTAAATCGTATGGTAGCGAAACTAGATATTGCGGAATCACAAACGATGAGACGAAGATGTTTGTGATTTCCTTTTTATCTTGGCCTATCGAATATATAATCTCAAGTCAGTTATTCAATTGAACTCGTACGATAGAAAATGGCAAGATCAGATCGCTCAACTACAAGAGAAGTAGTTTCGTCGGCTTCACAATCCCAATGAAGTCTTTCGATCGTTAACCTACTGGTGGTCTCGAGAAGAAACCTAAGGTTAAAGGAGAATCGACTCTAGCAAAACCAATTAGTATCACACAGGAGGTGTGGGGATTAGTTTTTCTAGTTGCTAGATGTCTCCTTTATATAGTTTTCAAATCAGGGTTTGCAGTCTAAGTTACCTTGGTAAAAAAGCGTTCAATATTCACCGTTAGATGAAAAACCTGATTCAACCAAGCTAATATCTTTCAACCGTAAGATCTAAACTTAGCTTGTCACACACAAATGAAATGTATTCATTTAGGTTTGAGTAACCGTACCTAAACGTGTACACTTAGTTGGTTCACAAATAGTTAACCAATGGTTAGCCATATGAGCACTTTAATATTGATTTAGTATTCATCTTTCTCATAACTAGTTCAAATGACTCATAAGAACTAGTTCAGGAGTTGTTCAATTGCTTAGGTATTTATTCATAGACACAATTGAAGCAAAATTGGTTTGATCCACTTGAATCAATTCATGAACAATATAGCCACGGTTTGCAAAGATTGCATTCTTTATAATTTATTGTTTTAAGTTCATGAACTACCGATTTGAGAAATAACCAGCTTGGGTACGCGTACGGGTATGCATATCTTAGCTACCGGATTTGAGTTTACAAACTCAGCAAAAATTTTAGGTTCGAAAACTTCCGTGAGTACGCGTACCTAAGGTGACCGGTTTACTAGTTTGCAAACTTACAAACTCCATCAGAAATTTTCGGTATGAAAACTTTCAAGTACGCGTACTCAACTTTGTCTCCTTCACCAATACCGCATGCACACATATGCACGCACTTGGTTTTCGGCACATGGATTTATACACTAATGTGCGAACACACTATATATGCTTATATCCATAGTTGGTAATTTCAACTCTATATTTCAATCATTGAAACATTCTTCTATAGTGTTATAACAATCGTTATTCACGACTATCGTCATCAAAGCTATTTTCAAGATTGAAACGTCATCATGACTTTCGTCACGGGTAAAGATGAAAATGGTTAAATCGAAATCTCACCAACACATATTTTGGGAAAAAGATAGGCGAGTAAACTCGGCTCGAAATAACAAATGTGTATGTATGAAAACTATCATACTTATACGACTTTGTCTCAAGAGTAGGAGATATAATAGACTTTTGAGTGATAGATAAGTTCAAGTCTCCACATACCTTTTTGTCGGATGAAGTTCCACTTGTTCCTCGAGTAGTTCTTCGTCTTCGCAAGATGATCGCCATGGAGTCTGGAGATCAACTACACTTGACTATCCTAGACCGAGACTTAGTCATAAGTAAACTAGAAATCAAGACATATAGTTTTGATCACTAATATTGACAAACATGCTTGAGATAGCAACGCATGCGAGTTCGACCGAGCAGTGCTCTAACAATCTCCTCATTTGTAAATTTTAGTGGAAAAACTATCAATACATATGGATTACAAAATAGATAAAAACTTTGTAGCTTCTCGTCCACATGCTTGATCTCCTTGGTGCTTCAACATTACTCGAAAACTTCGTCTTTTCCAAGTACTCCCATGATTCCATAGATGTTCAATTCAGCATCATAGTTGTTGAAGTTCCGTAGCCATAACAATGAGAAAACAAAAACTCTCGATCATTGTTATACAATGTCATAGTATCATAAACATCATCAAAGTTCTCATATCACAACTTCGATTATAATACTATGGTGATATGTATTACTCCCGCTTAGTCAATACTTTGTCTCAACACGAAAACCACTCCCCCTTATGATGGACGCATTTATGTGTCTATTTTAGTCTCAATTCTCTGTAATGTTAGTACTCGATTTTGCGCTTATTTTGGTATTTTATGTCTTTGTATGTGTTTTTGGAGAAATAAGCTTTTGCGGCGAAATTGGCTCGAAAAGTGGTTTTGCGCTCGTGGGAGAAAATTGCTGTACGGACCCCCATTTTGGATAAGGGGTACCCAAATTACTAAGGGGCATCCATTTCCAAGGCAAGTACTATCCGCACCCCAACAACAGGATAAGGGGTGACCATCTTCTTTAAAATTTGAAAACAGAAAAAGGCGGGAAAATGTGTTCTTCACAGGGCAGATTAGGGTTTGGATTTGTGGAGGTTTTTGACGAGATTCAATCGCCAGATTTGGGTTCAATGGGCCTGTTTGGACTTAACAGAGATGCTATGGGCAATTTCTTCAATCCAGTTGGGCTACATAAGCCGTTTGAAGCGAAACAGGGAGAAGACATTCACGGGTATTTCAGGCGAGACTTTGGTGGAGTTTTCGTTGGATTTTCTTGCTGGATATGGTTTGAATGGACTTGGTTTGATAAAACAGGGTTGGTAAGTTCTTTGAAATCTTTAAAAAAGAAGCTTCACGTAAAACAGAGGTGTAAGAGTATCTCGGGAAGGTTTGGAAGCTTAATATTGAAATTCCGGTGAAAGAAAGGGAGTTGGAAGGAGATACGATTCGATTCTGTCAACATAAAAGGAGAGTTTGGGTTAAAAATGGAATCAGACTACGGGTAAACAATAAAACAAGAAAGAAACCCATAGCTTGCCGTGGAGGAAAAGTGGAGAAGATTCTGAAGATTTCGTGCGGATTAAACCTACTTGTAGTGTATAAATAGCCTGCTTTAGTTCCAAGGAAGGGAGTCGAGGAGTTTGGGGTCTATACGTAGTTTAGGGGAAGCTCTGGCACGAAGAAATGACGCTGCAGAGAAAGTTGCAGCAGCAGGTGAAGAAGACGAAGAACTGACACTTCAAAAGTGTCGTTCTCAAGAACCCTAGAACACGAAGAACATAAGACGCGCAAAGAACTGTCATGAGAGAACTATCGCTATTCATCGTTGAGAACAAAAGTATCGTTTAAAGGGCAGTCTTATTTCTTTTTCGTACGATCTCTTTGTAACACCTTTTCAGCGTTGCAAACTGTCTGATTTATTAGTTTTCTCTTGTTTTTCACCTATTTGAGCTATGAACAATTATTTTGAGCACGTGAATAATATGAGGAGCTAAACCCCAACACTGGGATGATGGAGGAAGCCATGTTTCACAATGTTTGGTAATTATAATTGATTCTTAAGACTTCTTGCATTGATTTTTAATCGATTTATGATTTTCATTGATTATTTGTGATTTTGTTTGATAGTGTATGCTTAGTCTAAGAACTTTTGATGCACTATGCTTACGATTTACATCTAATGCTTTATAGAATCTACTTTCGGCAAAGAAATAGAGTCTAGAAAAGAGCTAAAATTGTTATGAATCATTGTATGAACCAATTGATTGTGAAGTTTGGTGGAATCCGAAGTCCTAGTATCTCTCAACATTGTTAAAATCTTTTCTTTGTTTCTAGTATTTTATTTAAGTAAGTCCTAAAATCAACAACTTCCCAAGTCCGAGAATCGAATCCCTATACTTACCACTTGTAAAACTACATCAGTTTTTGGCGCCGCCGACGCGGACTTGTATTTAGGTTTAGGTTTTAGGTTTTGCATTTTTTTTTTTAGGTTTTGTATATATTTTATTTTTATTTTTTTAGATTATTTTTTTTGTTCTATTTTACGTCTTTGGTATTTTTGTTTTTGTTGTGCAGGTTTTGCTTGAAACGGAAGTTGAAAAGTTGGACTTGCCATAAAAGGAGAAAGCCGAAGATTTTATTTTTAAGGACTTTTATTTTTGGTAGTTTTTTTATTTATTTTTGGACTTGTAATTTTCTTTTATTTGTTTGTGTTTATTTTTAGTACTTTATTTATAAAAAAAAAAAAAAAAAACACTGCACACACCAATGGCATCTTCGTCGGACTCAGGAGTTTAGGAAAACTGGTGGATTAGTAAGTCGAACTCAGTGCCTTGGGCCTTATGGGAGTTACCACTGAAAGTCCACAAACCTCGGCCTCGTACCTTTGGGTATATTTCGTTGTAGGTAACCCAAGCTTACCTAAATTAGTTAATGACATTTGCATGTGCACATTTTGTTGAATTCTTGTATGCCGTAACGTAAGAGAGACGCTCTAGGACGGTTTATGCGTGAAAAAACCTAGAAGTGATATTTTAGGAAACAAGAATCTCGACTACCTTAATCTAGAAAGTCCTATTTTTGGACGTTCTTCTCACTGTGAGGAAAATATCCTTAATACTTGTATTTTTGCCAAAATGGTTGAGGAAAAGGATGATGAGGTCCCGATAAAAACCCTTAGGGATCGTTTGAACCTGTCCCTAGGGTAGTGCGTGACCAGTGTAGTTCCACCAAACCTACGGTCCAATTTGATATTAGACTGAGACTATTGGCTTGCTTCGTAAGTTTAGGGGGTTAGAGAATGAGAACCCGTATACCCACATAAGAGACTTTTAAATGATTTGTGACACAATGAACTATCCGAATGTCTCCAAAAGATGTGCTTAGGTTACGTTTGTTTCACTTCTCTCTCTATGATAAAGCCAAAGAGTGGTATCATTTTATTCCTTCTAAAACAATTACCACAGGATGGTCTTGTAGAGGCATTTGTTAAGAAATTCTACCCACACCATAAGATCGCTGCATGCATTCGGCGGTCTATCCAAACCTTTAAGCAGAAATTAGGTGAAAAACTTCATGATTATATAGAAAGGTTTAGTGAATTGTTATACCAGTGTCCACATCACGGCTTTGAAAAAGCCCATATGGCCCAAATTTTATATGCGGGCCTTGAAAGTGAAACCCGTATGCAGGTAGAAACAATTAGTGGTGGAGAATTTGCACATCAAGACCCAGATGAATATTTTGACGAGTTTATCGAGTTAGCTGAGAAGACTCGTCAATGGGCTTCAATGAGAGAACCGAGAAATACCTAGAAATCATATCCATAGGGTCGATAGAGTTGATCATGGGTCAGATATTCTTAGGCGTCTAGAGGCCTTATAAATGAATCAAGGGTCACACCATACTAAATACGAAGAGCAAGCCCATGCTCTTTATAACAACTCTAGGTTTGAAAACCGTCAGATATTTGATCCATATTCCGATACCTATAACCTGGTTGGAGAAACCACCCAATTTCTCTTGGTCTAAGGGCCGAGTCAAGGTCGATCTAGTATTTCTCGGACTCTCCAGGAGTTTTGGGTATCTAAGAACCATTTAGGGCCGGATCGTGTTAAACTGTTGGATAAAAAAAAAATCATGAGTTTAGAAGAGTCTCGACCATCTTATCTCATAACACTGCAGAGTTTAAGCAAACGGTTGAGAAAGGTTTACGGGAAAACTCTCGAGGCTATTTGAACTAAAAATCGGGGTTAGTATAATTGCAGAATTTTTGAGCTAAAGAGAAAAGGAAAAGTCCCCAATCAACCACTACCCAACACTAGAGAAATTCATGAAGTATCCTCTAGAAAAAAAGAGTTCAATCATATGAACTCGTAACAACCCTTAGGAGTGGTAAAAGCAGAGACAATAAGGTAGCCATGCCTAATAGTGGACATACGGTAGATCCACCTTACAGTTCCCAAGATGAGCCCCAGAAGGAGCCACTAGTCAAGAGACTGATAAAATTTCTAGTGATGCCCATGTGGTTCCCGATAGATCTCATTTTGTGCCCAGAGCCCCATATCCACAGTTGTTAGTTCCAACTAAGAGATAGTCGGCTTTCAACGAAATAATGGAGATTTTTAAGCAGGTAAACATTAACATCCCTTTACTAGAAGCAATTAGGCAAATGCCTGCTTATGCCAAGTTTCTTAAGGATCTTTGTACACGAAAGCGTAAGCTTAATGTCCATAAGAAAGACTTTTTAGCTGGTCAGGTAAGTTCAATCCTTCTGAACCAAACAACCCCTAAGTATAAAGACCCTGGATGCCCCACCATATCTTGTAAGATTGGTAATCACATGGTTGATAAAGCATTACTTGACTTAGGAGCCAGTGTTAACCTACTCCCGTACCATGTGTACACCCAACAAGAGTCTTGGTGAGTTGAAACAGAGCTAAAAAATGACCCTACAGGTTGGTCGTAGGTGCATCAAAGTCCCTCGTGGTGTCATAGAGGATGTTCGATTGAGGTTGATAAATTTATTTATCCAGTGGATTTTGTTATTCTAGACACTCAACTTTGTTCGGGACCCTAGTGCTCAAATACCAGGTGATTTTAGGTCGCCCATTTTTAGCCACATCTAATGCTATCATCAACTGTAGGACCGGACTTATGAACATATCCTTTGGTAATATGACATTTGAACTAAATGTCTTTAATGTTAATAGACAACCTTCGATGACTTGGAGGAAGTGAATATGATTAGCACTTTAGTTCAGGATCTAATTCGGGATAATTGGGACGACACTTTATTTGGTGATTCCTTAGACGAATTTGATGAGACAATTCTCTTAAGTCAGTTAGGTGACCAAACTGTTGAACTAGAAGAAGCTCACTCTACGGACCCTGAAATTCAAGCCGTAGTGCTAGGCCTTACGGAGAGTAATGTTGACCCTAAGTTTGGGGGTAATGATCTAGAAGAAGCTCTTGAGTATTTTAAAGACTCCGAGGATCCATAAATTCAAGCAATAATTAGAGGTCTTTCTGAAAATACTGATTACCCTAAGTTTGGGGGTGATGATGGTCAAATAAAAGTCCCTAACTTGGGACTCGAGCCCTATATACCCGAGGCATTACTTGAGTCTCTTGACTCCTCAACCCGATCCTCCCGATACGGAGTCCAAGAGGAAATCCGACAACTAGAAACCCATAGTTCGGAAAAATCATGTTTTGTCAAGACACTCATATGAAGCCCAAGTGGGCACCATGAGAGAAAAACCAGGTTGTCTTGCGGGAAACTTTAGATGGGGATGTGCTTTATCTATTCATTTTTTTGATTTGGTGCAGTTGTCTAATAATTGTGGAAATTTTATTTGATTTTGTTGACCCACAGTTGTTTCGACTATTGATATATGATTTGAAAGGTAATTATCCATTTTGTGTTATTTGATGTCTGGCTGAAGACTTTAAATTTAGCACTTCTTGGGAGGTAATCCATGCTCATGCAACACGGTAATATCTTTCCTTAAACTCTTTTTGCTTCAAATGGTATGAGTTTCTCCTTGTTCATGCTTTTAATTTTATCTTTAGAACATTGAGGACAATGTTAGATTTAAGTTTGGGGTGTGGGAGAAACTTTTTAGTTGCATTGTTAAACTCGAGCCTAGAAATTTATGTTTATTAAGGATGGCACTAACTAATCTAAGTGGATGGAAGCATTTTGGTTGTAGGAGTTGAGGAACCAATCGATTAGATGGAAACATACGAAGAGTCTATTCATAAAAGCACAAAGCTCGGGTGTTAGAATTAAAGAAAAAACATGGTAGTTTCGCCATATCTCGTTGAATCCTTTTCACTTCTATTTTTGTTTGTTTTCTTCAAAATATGTTTGTCTAAGTGATTAGGTGGGGCTCACGATTCAAGTTGTTACCACTGCTAGGGTGAAATAGAGTGATTGAGACAAAAAAATAAAAAAAAAAAAAAAAAAAAAAAAAAGAAAAAAAAAGTGAAATTTTTTTTTTGAGACCAGACCATCTGACCAACCGGAATAAATTCAATAAAGTCGACCACTTGGAACCCTTGTATATGCCGGTTGTGTTGACCTAGAGTTAGAATTATCGACCATTGGTTCCCTTGTATATCCAAGTGTGTTGATATTAGTCGGACCAATATCTCAGTCCATTAGGATAGGTTCGTTTTGGTGGTGGCCTTGGACAGAGATATGAGAAACATCGTTCACCTATACAACATTAAAACCATCTACGTTTTTCTATATCCATTTCTTACTCTATCCATGTGATTGGTCGACTCCGGTTATGATGTCCAGAAACTATCTGAGTAGAGCTCTGTGACTTATATATGAATTTTAGTATGCTTGAGTGCAAACTCGTGTACAACAATTGTAATTTCGCATCAGGGTACTTCCTCCTGTAATCAATAAGTATGCCAACCAAAGAGACTTTTTAGTGCCTTCCAAGGTTCTGCGTAGATAGTTAGGATCTGGAGTAAAGGTTTTGTGGGTATATCTCTTGTAAGCCCTCCCGAGACTATAACTCGGCCATTAGGGCCACCTAGGGGTTTAAAGGCTTATTGCATACGCTAAATGCAATCGACGATGCCCGCGACAGTGAGTTAGGATTTTATTTTGATTTGATTTGCTCGGGACTAGCAAATAATAAGTTCGGGGGTATTTGATGGATGCATTTATGTGTCTATTTTAGTCTCAATTCTCTGTAATGTTAGTACTCGATTTTGCGCTTATTTTGGTATTTTATGTCTTTGTAGGTGTTTTTGGAGAAATAAGCTTTTGCGGCGAAATTGGCTCGAAAAGTGGTTTTTGCGCTCGTGGGAGAAAATTACTGTACGGACCCCCATTTTGGATATGGGGTACCCAAATTACTAAGGGGCATCCATTTCCAAGGCAAGTACTATCCGCACCCCAACAACAGGATAAGGGGTGACCATCTTCTTTAAAATTTGAAAACAGAAAAAGGCGGGAAAATGTGTTCTTCACGGGGCAGATTAGGGTTTGGATTTGTGGAGGTTTTGGACGAGATTCAATCGCGGATTTGGGTTCAATGGGCTGTTTGGACTTAACGGAGATGCTATGGGCAATTTCTTCAATCCGGTTGGGCTACATAAGCCGTTTGAAGCGAAACAGGGAGAAGACATTCACGGGTATTTTCAGGCGAGACTTTGGTGGAGTTTTTGTTGGATTTTCTTGCTGGATATGGTTTGAATGGACTTGGTTTGATAAAATAGGGTTGGTAAGTTCTTTGAAATCTTTAAAAAAGAAGCTTCACGTAAAACAGAGGTGTAAGAGTATCTCGGGAAGGTTTGGAAGCTTAATATGGAAATTCCGGTGAAAGAAAGGGAGTTGGAAGGAGATACGATTCGATTATGTCAACATAAAAGGAGAGTTTGGGTTTAAAATGGAATCAGACTAAGGGTAAACAATAAAATACGAAAGAAACCCATAGCTTGCCGTGGAGGAAAAGTGGAGAAGATTCTGAAGATTTCGTGCGGATTAAACCTACTTGTAGTGTATAAATAGCCTGCTTTAGTTCCAAGGAAGGGAGTCGAGGAGTTTGGGGTCTATACGTAGTTTAGGGGAAGCTCTGGTACGAAGAAATCACGCTGCAGAGAAAGTTGCAGCAGCAGGTGAAGAAGATGAAGAACTGACACTTCAAAAGTGTCGTTCTCAAGAACCCTAGAACACGAAGAACATAAGACGCGCAAAGAACTGTCGTTGAGAACTATCGCTATTCAGTAGCAGAACCAAAGTATCGTTTAAAGGGCAGTCTTATTTCTTCTGTAATGGTCTCTTTGTAACACCTTTTCAGCGTTGCAAACCTGTCATCGATTTATTAGTTTTCTCTTGTTTTTCACCTATTTGAGCTATGAACAATTATTTTGAGCACGTGAATAATATGAGGAGCTAAACCCCAACACTGGGATGACGGAGGAAGCCATGTTTCACAATGTTTGGTAATTATAATTGATTCTTAAGACTTCTTGCATTGATTTTTAATCGATTTATGATTTTCATTGATTATTTTTGATTTTGTTTGATAGTGTATGCTTAGTCTAAGAACTTTTGATGCACTATGCTTACGATTTACATCTAATGCTTTATAGAATCTACTTTCGGCAAAGAAATAGAGTCTAGAAAAGAGCTAAAATTGTTATGAATCATTGTATGAACCAATTGATTGTGAAGTTTGGTGGAATCCGAAGTCCTAGTATCTCTCAACATTGTTAAAATCTTTTATTTGTTTCTAGTATTTTATTTAAGTAAGTCCTAAAATCAACAACTTCCCAAGTCCGAGAATCGAATCCCTATACTTACCACTTGTAAAACTACATCACCTTACATAATGATCCGAAAACCGTATGTATTTGTAGTGTGAACTACATATTAATTCTCCCCCTTTTTGTCAATAAAATTGGAAAATGTACGAAAATGGGATCCTAATGAAATTTCCATGGAGACACTTCAAGACCAAAGAAAAGTACATATCAACTTTGTTTTGATGCAATCATAAAGCCGAAGCTAAATGCATTCATTACAGAGTTTCTAAAAATACAAGATAACTCCTCAAATATTCCACAGCCGCACTCCCCACGAAGATATGGCAATTAAGCACAAGTTCAAAAGAACTCTCCCCCATTTGATGTCATTCCCGAAAGAACAACACGAGCGCCTTACTTTTACGAGAAAAGAAGGATTTCTTTGGACACCAAAAACCACAAAATGATTTTGTATCCAAAATTCTCAATTAAACTAACCACAAGAGAACCCATGATTAGTTTAATTGGAATACACAACCAATATAACCACAACCGAATCTATGATTAGTTTAGTCGGAAATGCTCACACAAGAAGACTTATGGAGCCGCACAGTATATACATAAATATGGATCAGGGAAGATCAATACTGCGGAATATACAAGGATTCATTCTATTTTCCATCACTATTTGCACAATGACATATAATAGACATAATCCTTGTAATCAAAAGATTTTAACCTATCTTCCATCAAAGAATTGACATAATAGGCTTAACTTTTGTTTGTCAAAAGTTCATCGATCTTGTATCAATACATGCATATCGACATATAAACGAGATAACTTTTGACATCGTATGGGACAATAAAAGTTCACGGACTCAAACACACATATCCCATAACATATTGCAATATATAAAACCATAAAGATTAATCTTTGCAAAAATCATCTTCCAAACAGACATTTTAGAGTTTAAACAAATAAATCTAAAAACATGAAGATGAAAACGTTGGACATAGCTATGTGTACTCACAATAATAGCTATTCCAAACTCTAATTATTCTTCTAAAACAAAAACAAGAATAAAATTCTCATAAGAAGATTTACTAGACAATAAGAACTATCCAAGACTGAGCTACTCATCAAACAACTGGTTCGGGATCCTTAAGAGTCTTGAGATCCTTGAGCTTGTGCTCAGCAGCATCCTCTGCAACTTCAGAGAGGATATCCTTGTTGGGAAGATCTTTTGCATGATTTTCCATGAGACCGAGGTCAGGATTAACCTTTTTCAACTCAGATCTTACCATATCAAGACACTTCTTTGCATCAACAAGTTGTTGAACGTTAAGAACCACATCAGCTGGAATCTTGTCCCCAAAATCTGAGTAGGAATCAGGAGGTTGAGGAAAAGATCTTTCAACTTCAACAAAGGTTCCCTTATCTTTATCGAACTCGAAATACACTGCATTATCAACGAAGTCTTCCGGTAAATCCTAAGAGCAAGAAGAAGACGACATTGATAATAACAGGCCTAGAGTGAGATATCTCAACTCAATAGGAAGGGTATATAAACGATTTCGACCAGACTTAGGGTTTACAAGCACGGTTTTGGAAAGAACCTAGAGACCGTACGTATACCCATAGGAAATAGGGTCCACACCGACCTAACCAAGAGGCTATTTGTGAAGACAGTCTGCACAGTACCCATGCATCTTAGCTCTAGGGTCCAAAGCAAGGATGAAGAACAAAAAGGTAATAAAGAACATGCATAAAAGAAATACTCATGTAAAAGTGTTTGACTGACAATCCATCTAAGAACGATAAGAAATTAGCTAGATGATCAGAGACACTTTACCAAGAGTATACCTACTCAATTCTCACACAAATAGGATTTTTGTAGGTGAGATTTCAACCTTGTGATTGATTTACACAAGTATGAGCCTTTAGCTCATTAAATGAACATTGTCTTTGGTTATTCTTCTTTCTTCGATTGATACTCATCCCAGAAGAGTAAGACACAACATGGTTAACATATCCGTCAGAGGGATTTCTCTGAGGACTAAATCTAGGACCTCTTGTAATTGGTTCATGAGGATCAGGATAACAAGGGATCCATTTTCTAGACTTAGACTTACCAGAATTATTCTTATAAACACAGGGAATGTGTTCATTAGCAAAGACAAGAATTTATACCATTAGAATGCACTTGTACCCTGTGATGATTTCTAGAAAAGAGATCATTTTTATAAGGTTTTTGGTTTTCTATGGGCATACGATTCACTGCAGTAGTCGACCGACTATTTACTCAATTGACAGTAGAAAGAAGCAAATTATGAAGGTTAGAGATTTGTTTCCTCCTGGAAAAACAATGGATAGCATAGTGATTCTTTTTCCCACAGAAGGAACAGGTTTGTGGAAGAGAATTATTAAAAGGTATCTGTTTCAAACCTATGTCTCGTTTGGAAGTTTGTTGTTTTAATTTTGCAGGGACATCCTTTGGTGAGTATTTTTTTCTTGTCAGGTAACTCATCACGTGACACAGAAGAATTTCTCATTATAGTGTTTTCCTTTGTCAAGGAGACAGACTGTTTTTGGGCTAGGTAAAGAGATGCAGCAATATTCTCTGTTTCAACACGAAGGTTGTTCAAATCAGAGAAGTGTGTCTCAATCAAACGTTTTTCTCTAATTGTTCCCTCTTTAACAATATTCTCAAGGATGCTAATCTTTTCTTATTGTAGCATATTTTCTTGAGTGAGTCTTTTAATATTGTTCGAGAAGGATTCAATGATTTTGTAGAGTTCACGTTCTCGACTTAGAGACTTCTCAAATTCATCCAAGAGTTGAGAATGATTGTGCAAATCAATCGTCTCTGTTGGATTTTCTTTGGTTCTGGTGATATTCCTTTCTACTTCTGACATCCTGTCAATTGTCATGTTTCTTTCTGGATTCGGAAGAATCAGCTAAGGAATTATACTTTGAGGAAAAACCAAGACATTATGACGTAGTCAAAAGTAAGGGAAGACATAGACTATGCGTAGATATGAGATACTACATTGTCCACAAAATCAAATTGCTCCAAACACAGATTTGTAAGGTCTTTTAAACGTGTTTGCCTGCTCCGATACCAATTGAAAATGCGGGGGGTACAACAACCTCACCCAATATTTCGATTAGCAATATGTATGGACTAACTCCAATATACTTTCAAGAGAATCAACTAGACTCAATCTTAATAAAGTATATCAAAGAGTTATATTATCGCGAGCTCTCGATTTAATTCTTACTCAAGCAAATAAAAATCTTCGAGTTTAAATAAATATAAGAGAGATTAACTTGAACGGTACCAAAGACCAATGTTTAAGTGTCAATCAATGTAAATCAACAACCAAATGTTGGATATTCTAATAGATTGATCTTAACTCACAACCTGTGATATTTCAATTATATAAAAAATATAATCCGAAATAGAAATAACACAGACGCCAGAAGTTTTGTTAACGAGGAAACCGCAAATGCAGAAAAACCCCGGGACCTAGTCCAGATTGAACACCACACTATATTAAGCCGCTACAGACACTAGCCTACTACAAACTAACTTCGGTATGGACTGTAGTTGAACCCTAATCAATCTCACACTGATTCAAGGTACACCCGCGCTCCTCACGTCTCTGACGCCAGCAGGATACTACACACTTGATTCCCTTAGCTGATCTCACCCACAACTAAGAGTTGCTACGACCCAAAGTCGAAGACTTTAATAAACAAATCTGTCTCACACAAAAAAGTATATTGATAACAGATAAATCTGTCTCCCATAGATAAACCTATAAGTTTTTGTTCCGTCTTTTGATAAATCAAGGTGAACAAGAACTAATTGATAAACCAGACTTATATTCCCGAAGAACAGCCTAGTATTATCAATCACCTCACAATAATCTAAATCGTATGGTAGCGAAACTAGATATTGCGGAATCACAAACGATGAGACGAAGATGTTTCTGATTTCTTTTTATCTTGCCCTATCAAAGATATAATCTCAAGTCAATTATTTAATTGAACTCGTACGATAGAAAATGGCAGGATCAGATTGCTCAACTACAAGAGAAGTAGTTTTGTCTGGCTTCACAATCCCAATGAAGTCTTTCATTCGTTAACCTACATGGTCTCGAGAAGAAACCTAAGGTTAAAGGAGAATCGACTCTAGCAAAACCAACTAGTATCACACAGGAGGTGTGGGGATTAGTTTTTCCAGTTGCTAGATGTCTCATTTATATAGTTTTCAAATTAGGGTTCGCAATCTTAGTTACCTTGGTAACAAAACATTCAATATTCACCGTTAGATGAAAAACCTGATTCAACCAAGCTAATATCTTTCAACCGTTAGATCGAAACTTAGCTTGCCACACACAAATGAAATGTATTCATTTAGGTTTGAGTAACCTTACTTAATGATGGGCTGTCGTAGGCACAACAAATTAATAAATATATTTCCCACTAATTAACCGGTAATATAACAATAGTAACAGATCGTTCCCCAGTTTGTGTAATTGATAGGTTATTTGATCAAGCAAGATAAATGTAAATAACAAAGGGGGTTTTGGTTATGATATGAATGAATAAAAAGACAATAAAGAAGAAAAGGATGATTAAGGAATCCTTTGCCGTTACCAAGCGATAACTGGATTAATATACTTATCTATCTTTCGTTAGAATTATTCATCACCAACCGTAGAATAGCAGGTAAGCTTAGCTATCCCCAAAACTCCTTGTATCACCGGATAACAGGTACGTTTAGTCATCAGATTCTATCCAACTGAGCCGCCTTGAGGTACGCTTACAAGGTGTAACTCAACCAGACGCTTTAGGGTTTGTGAATTTAGGTTTGATTCGAGCGGTTAAACTCGAAGACGCTCGGTTCACTTCATCGGTGTTGTTTCCACACACGATTGCTTTACAGAATCCCTCTGCAAGGTCTCATGTTTTCTACTTTTGTAGGAGATGCACGACAATTACTGATCGTTCAACTCACTACTAGCAATAGAATGATTAATAGACTAATCTGGTTGCGCACCCAAACCAATCTAAGAATCAATCATAAACCCTAGATATAATGAAAACAAATGATGATAATTAAAACCTCAAATAGACTTGTATTATTAATAAAGCTTCACGCTTAGAACATTGAATTCATCCTTAATCAATAAAGGATTTAGTTTCTCATGATTACACAATTACCCGATTTCCCCCTAAAGGGGTAAACCCTAAAATATTAATGAAGAACAAAAGTATAATATGAGATATCGATTTTACATGACCTACTACCTTTTTATAGGTTTACATTGCTTGGCCTTCACGTATTTAGTTTGGTTCAAGAACCCGACCCAAAATAACGAAATAACGAATCCAAACGTGCCCTTAGGCTTTCCAAAGTATTAATACACGTTTTCCACTTGATAAATTCGCGAACCCAGTCCATGAACTTCAAATTCCAGCAGAAATTTTCGGAATTAAACTATGAAACCCGTTCGTGAACTTTACTGTCTTCGGTATTCAATAAAATCTTGTTTTGGCCACAACTTCTCCATCCGAACTAGGAATGACCTCATTATTTTTGCATTCTTTTTATCTTTCAATTATATTCAATATGATGATGAGAAATCCTTAATTTGAATGAGTTAAGATCGGCCTTTGGCCCTTCTCTTGATTTTGAGCGTTTTGCTCCTTTTCGTCGCACTTCTTCCACTTCTCTTGGACTTTGGCACTTGGATACTTGGAATATTTCTATTCCTATATATTTTCAGCACTTTGTAGTTCCTTTTTGGATGATTGACATATTGGAAGAAAATAAGAGAAAACAATAGTAATAATACGAATACATGCAAGAATAATAGCTTAAACAAGTATGGAATGGATACTAAAATCATATGAATTATGCACTTATCAAATTACCCCACACTTAGCTTTTGCTAGTCCTCGATCAAACTAGATAAAACTAATCCTAAATACAAAAACTCCATGTCGTTGAGAAAACTGTTACACTTAGCATGTATACCAAGCCTTTAAACCCCTAGGTGTCCCTAGTGGACGAGTTATAGTCTCGTGAGGGTTTATAAGAGGTATACCCACAAAACCTACTCCAATTTCTCGCCTTGGAAGAACCGCTAATGATAGACACAAAGTAATAGCCAAATAATTAGCTTGCATATGTTCTTTAGCTGCAAACATCCCACATACATTCCAATCATCACACATTAGCAATTACTTGCGTGTGACATTCAACCTGATTTCAAAACTCTACTAAGATAGTCATCGTACTTGTTGCAACATTTGCCACAACACTCGTATACAGAAATCACATGGATAGATAAGAAAATGGAAATAGAAAAGTAAAGTGTGCAAATGTTAACTAAAGTGAAAGATGTTACCCACAATACTTGTATGAATGTCGTCAAAGGATTCTTATTTATAGCGCAATAGTTGAGAGAAGCACCCATTTAACTCGACCACATGATTAGATACTCTAAGCGCATTTTTCCTTTTCAACAAATACATGATAGTTGCCTTGGATCCTACGTTCCACGCTTGTTTAGGCGACGGAGACAGGGACAACGTTTCACACATACTGCTATCCAAGTGTCGAGAACCTCATCAATAGTCTTTTTGATTTGCTATATAATGATGATATGGTTTTTATTTTCATCGACTATGATTAGTCCGCAATTCCGGACCTATCATTTATTAGTGTTGATAAATGAAGATGAGCCTTATATATATATATATTTATTTATTCCGGCTCACTCTTACGAGTGTAAGACAATTGTCTTATGGGGCTTTTATATATTCAACCAATGATTACCTTGCTACAACATCCACGACAGTATCAGGATCCCACCAAATCACTTTAGAGAAACATATAACTGCAAAAATAAAAAGAAGTGATTCAGTAATGATTAATTGCGAGGATGAATCTTTCAATAACTACCATAGCTGAGTTTCACATTCAATTATGAACATAAATATTTAAGGATTTTAGAACGATAATGTGGAACTCAATCTATAGCCGTAAGAACTGTTTCAACCTTAAAAAGGTTTAGAGTGTCATCCTAAATAGCTCATAATTAACTCCAAAAGATGAAGTCTCAAGAATGCAAGAAATCAAAGAGTATTATTATTATTATTATTATTATTATAAAAGGCGCCACAGAGGGCTTTTATTAAGCAAGCAAACTTAGCAAATAATTACACAGGGTGTGTTAGCGCCACATAGGGCTTTTATTATTATTATTATTATTATTATAAAAGATTGCCTCCAGGGGCTTTTATTAAACAGAATCAAAGTCATTTTGTAATTTTATTATTATTATTATTTTTTTTAATCATTATTATTATTATTATTATTATTATTATTATGAATCGGAATCGAAGTTACAAGAAATGGTTGGTAACCTAGCAACCAGCTGGGCACCAATACCTTTTTGAATAACAATCCCTAACCTATGAAAAAGAGAATTGCCAATCTTAAAATTAGCATCATGTCTAGCCATACAATTTCTCATTCTCTTAAGGAAGGATATGATATCAAGACCAGAGCTCACCAAAGGTAGAAAATGCTAGTACCCCAAAACCATAGCCGTGTGAAGTACACTTATCCAGATACTTATTGTTCTTGCGAGTGACAACAGCACAGATAGCGTATCCTGGTGCGAAGTTGCGAGTCCTGGCACTTGTGAAAGGAGAGACACCTGTGACATCCATACAAACATCTCTGCCATCTTCCCAATTGTAAACCATGATATCTGCTGGCTTAAGCTCCTTGTCGTCATTAGAAACAAGCCCCAAAGAGACTTATTTCCTAGCTACAACACCTGCCTTATAACAAATATCAACCAAGACATCTTTGACCATATCATGTCGAAATTTAAGCCCCACCTCACTAGCACAATGAATGGCATGATCTCCAAAGACATCCATTAGCTTCCCGCAACAAGGACACTGACTATTTTCTTCAAAGAGAGGAATGACCAAGCGATATTGCAAAACAGATGTAGTTGCAGGAAATCCTACACTACACCCCTCACTAGAATTTGCACAATTAAGTCATTTTAAGATCAATGATTATGATTTCTATTGATTGAATACTTGAATCTTTACAATATGAAATAGAAATGAGTTAAAGAATTACAATCACTCTAAAACTTTCTCTCTCCTCAAAACTTGCTTAACAATTCAAAAAGAGCTCTCCCTTGAGACTTACTCAACCCTTTATATAGGGTAGTATATACAGTGGATGACAGCTAAGCTGTCCTTTATTTTCGGTAATGGCTTGCGAAATATCGCAAGCGTACAAGTATCAATTCTCGCGACCCTCCTAAATTTCGCCATATTTTCATATCTTCCTTGTGTTCGCTGTCGTCATTCATTGCGTCATTTATTTTACTTCCCTGCGATTCCCTCGCAATGTCGTTATTTATTAATCTCGCGAAGTATTAAGCAATAATTCTATATTTTGTCCCTCAAACTGTTTCCCATTGTCAGATACCAACTGTCTTTGGAATTCCAAATCGCATATTATGTTTTCGAATATGAAAGTAAAGATATCTTTGTCGCGAATGTGTTGTACCGCTTTTACTTCGCCCACTTTGTGAAATAATGCATTTGCGACAATCAAATATCTCCTTTTCCCTGTACCTGGTAAAAATGGTCCTACAATATCTAATCCCCACTTTCCAAAAGGCCATACACTTGTTGAAGAAGTTAACGGTGCACCTGGTGCATGTATTTTCTTTCCGTGCCTTTGACAATCTTCGCAACGTCTTGATATTTGCTTCGCATCTTCATGCATATATGGCCAATAATAGCCTTGCATTTTCGCCTTATGTGCTAAAGATCTTCCGCCACTATGATTGCCAGCATCCCCACTGTGTAGCATTTTTAATACTGCTTCTCCTTCCTTTCGTGTTAAACACCTGAGCGAGGGTCCATTAAAGGATCTTCGGTATAATACCCCATCTCTCAATTCATAATTTGGTGCACGGCTTTTTAATTTATGCATTTCTAATCTATTTCTTGGCGTTTCTCCTTTCATTAGATAAGCATGAAGTTCTGTCCTCCAATCCTCGCAATGAGATCTTTGCGTTTCATCTTCTATGAGCATTATTTTGCTTCTTCCTCTTCTTCTTTGTTGATTGATGGTGATTGAAGTGTTTGTATTTTTATGCATCTCATGAGATGGATCTGTCATCATACTAGATATAAAAGCAAAAGCATCTGCGAGTCTATTGTCTTTTCTTGATATGTGTCTCCACTTTATTTTTGGTATCTTCGGCGACAATTCGTCAACCCGACTTTTTGTACTTTTTCAAGGATGCTTCATTTGTAGTATACTCTTCTTTTATCTCGCGAATAGCTAAGCGAGAATCACTGGTAATTCTTACATTCTCCAATTTCATTTCTATTGCAAATCGCAAAGCATGTATTATAGCTTCATACTGTTTCATTGTTAGTAGATGCAAACTCCAATCCGAAAGAAAAAGCCATTTTATTGCCTTCCGCGAAATTATAATGATCCCAATACCGTTACCTTCTCCATTTGATGATCCATCTACCAATATTTCCCATCTATTTGGCTCGTTAATAAATCCCTTGGATTTCCATGTTCTTCTTCTATATCCATCATTTCTTCCTTTCGCCTCATCTTCTTCCAATGGAAATTTCGCTAAAAAATCCGCTACGACTTGCGATTTTGGTGAGGATAACACTTCATATTTGAGTTTACAATGACTTACTTGAGCATTCCACCTTTCAACCCTTCCTGATCTTTTTGAATTTTTCATCACTGACTCAATTGGTACTTTTGTCATTACCTTTACCGTGTGCGCTTCGAAATAGATGCGAAGTTTAAACGTTGCGTAAACTAATGCCAAAATTAATTTTTCGATTTTTGAATAATTTTTCTCTGCAGCATTGAATGTTTTACTGATGTAATAGATTGGTTTTTCCACTCCTGCGTCCATTCGCAATAATATTGCACTTAGTGCATGCGAGGTTGTCGCAAGGTAAATTAGTAATTCCTCTCCTTCTTCTGCTTTTTGTAATATTGATATATCCATTAGATGTTCTTTTATTCCTTGCAATGCCTTTTCACACTCATCCGTCCACCTAAATTTCGTTCCCTTTTTAAGTATGTTGAAAAAATGTTTGCACTTATCAGATGATCTCGAGATGAATCTTCCTAGCGAAGCTAATAACCCATTTAACTTTTGCACATCTTTTACATTCTTTGGTGTTGGCATGTCTCGAATTGCTTGTACTTTCTCTGGATCAACTTGTATTCCTTCTTTTGATACAATATATCCTAAAATTTTTCCAGATGCCACTCCAAAAGTACATTTTTCTGGATTTACTTTAATGTTGAAATGTCTCATTTGTTCGAAAATTTCCTTCAAATCTCGCACATGATCTTTTGCTTTTTTGCTTTTTATTAACATGTCATCCACATATACCTCTAGTGTTTTATGTATCCATTGTTCAAACACTTTCTCCACCATCCTTTGATACGCCGCACCGGCATTTCGTGAGTCCGAATGACATTTTTGTGTAACAAGATAATCCTCTTGGGGCAAAAAGGCGTTATGTTCTTGGTCTTCTTGGCGAGAGGGATTTGATTATATCCCTTATATCCATCCGGTGAAGATATCCTTTCATTTTTTCGCCGCCGATTCGACCATCTCGCGGAATATCCGGCAAGGGAAAACTATCTTTTGGACAAGCTTTGTTTAAATCGGTGAAATCTATGCAAATTCTTATTCCTTTTTTTCTTCTTGAACTACGACCATATTCGCTATCCATTGGGGTATTTTGCTTGCCTAATAATGCTAGCATCAAGCATCTTCTGCAACTCTTCTTCTATTTGAGGGTGATATGCTGTTGCGATCTTTCTAATTCTTTGTTTGAATGGTTTGGCATTTTTATCAATTTCTAATTTATGACACGCTACAGATGGATCTATTCCAGGCATCTCATCCATATCCCATGCGAAGATATCGTTATAATCTCGCAACAAATCAACGGTATTTCTTTCTTCATCCGCCTCCATTTTAGTTCCAATTTTTAACATCTTAGGTTCTTCTTCGGCCCAATATTCACTTCCTTTGTTGGTTCTCGCCGCAATGTAGCTAGCCTTCGGTTCTCCCATGGGCGTCGGTCCTCTTATTTCCTTTGCGAGATCATTTTCTTCACCACATATTCCTTTTCCTTCTTCCGCTCTTATCATGTATGTTCTAAACTCTTCTTCCCTTTTTGCTGCTTTTGCCATCTTCTTGCAATCTTTTCGCCTCTTCACCTGTTCTTCATAATGTTTTACTTCGATTTGATGATACATTCTTCCTTCATCGGTATCTCCTCTGATTTCGCCAATTTCACTCGGCATAGGGAATCTGACACATTGATGAAATGTTGATGCTACAGCTTTTATTGCGTGTATCCATGGCCTTCCATATCTACTACACATAACGTCACATTTGTTTCAATTTCTCCCAAAAAAATTCGTATTTTTATTTCCCCTTTAAGTTTTGTTACTGATTTGCCGAAACCATAGACATGACATGTTGCGGAAGTCATTTCTTCATCTTTGTACCCCAATTTTTTATATGCATGATAAAACATTATATTCACTTGAACTCCCGTATCCACTAAAGTTCTATTTATTGCCCATTCTTCCATTGTTTTTGTTAATTTTCCTTCTTCCTTGCTGGCACTTATCGTAATCACCAGTGGAGACGTGTGATTTAAATTCTCTCCTGACATCTCTACTGCTGTAAATATAATTCTCTGTTTTTCCCATTCTTTCAAGGGTAACACCTTCTCTACTGTTATAATTTTCTTTCCGTCAAAATCTCTTTTATGTATTCTCCCTTTGATACTTTCATGAAACTTATTAACCATTGATTTTGAAATCATATTACATTCCAATTCTTCATTACCCTCTCTGATTATAATTTTCTTCAATTTATCCATCATACTCTTGATTTTTACCGTTTTAGTGACAATATCCAATCTCTTCTCTTCAATCATTCCCTGTTTCTAGCGCCATTATGTAGTTGCAGGAAATCCTACACTATACCCCTCACTAGAATTTACACAATTAAGTCATTTTAAGATCAATGATTATGATTTCTATTGATTGAATACTTGAATCTTTACAATATGAAATAGAAATGAGTTAAAGAATTACAATCACTCTAAAACTTTCTCTCTCCTCAAAACTTGCTTAACAATTCAAAAAGAGCTCTCCCCTCAACAAACTTACTCAACCCTTTATATAGGGTAGTATACAGTGGATGACAGCTAAGCTGTCCTTTATTTTCGGAATGGCTTGCGAAATATCGCAAGCGTACAAGTATCAATTCTCGCGACCCTCCTAAATTTCGCCATATTTTCATATCTTCCTCGTGTTCTGGCTGTCGTCATTCATTGCGTCGTTTATTTTACTTCCCTGCGATTCCCTCGCAATGTCGTTATTTATTAATCCCGCGAAGTATTGATATTGCGATATTCTGATCTTACAACAGAACTGAACTGTCTTGGTCCAACTACCTGATTAAGTCCAGGTATCGGAACCGCTTTAAGGAAATCCATTGCATGATCTGCTCGATTGCATTGCCATATGTTAGACTCGCGTACAGATAAAGAAAACCAAGAAGGTACCTTTTCCTTGACAACACCGAAATAAATAACTGCCAGAGACTTCATGAAATGGGGGGCAACATTATTGATGTTGAAACCAGGTGAAGGAAGACCACATGCTTGAGTGAACCCCTGTAGCGCCTATTGAAAACCGTGCGAAAAATCCGTTGGTGCTGGCAGCTTCAAGATTGAGGTTTGCAAATGCTGAGTCTGGGCCTGAGATGCTAAATAACAGTACTTCATGGTATCTTCCATAGTAAGAATACCAAGACCCCCGTCTTTCATGGGAAGGGTAGCTAATCGTTGTTGAACCAAACCAAAACCAGCACCATCTCCAACCACTAATCGACGTTGATAACCCATAAGATGTTCATCAAAACGGAAGCAAAGAACCAAGCGCCCTGGGGCATGTTTGTACGAAGAGCAAAATATAACCTCGGAGACCCCGGTGCAACTACGCAAAAGTAAGAGTTCACTCGGGGATCATGCAGTTCCCGAATTTTATTCATGAGCCTGTATGGTTTTATCCACTCGTTGAAACAATGCCACTGCAAAAATCCATATCCAAACTGACTGGGCCACCAAGAAGTTTAACACCACCCACCGGCTTGCCAATATTGGTAGGGAAGACATCATCTGCATCTCTTCTTGGATCATATGAAGGCCAAAATATTTCTTTCTTCGTGATGTTCAAATGCAAACCACATCTAGGACCATCCTCTTGGAGAATTTTAAGATCTCTAGAAACCTCCATGGTATCCCCTGCAATGGTCCCATCATTTAAGTACCACGCATGTAGGTCTAGAGTGCAACTTGCGGCAATTTTCTCAACAAGTGGATGAAGAACTAGAGCAAATAATAGGGGACCAAGGGGGTCACCCTGTTGAACACCTAAAGCCGAAGAAAGAACATGATTCTAGTAGTATAGCCTGGCTGGTTTCGAATAACAAAACTCAACCCAATAAGAGATGCTAGGACAATGAGATCGCACTTCCCGAATTATAGCGGATCGATTAACAAGATTAAATGCATTCGAGAAGTCTATCAACAACATAGTCTTGGTGTTATCTGCCCCTTTCAACTCCAATAACCTATTGGCAGAATGCAAAATACCCTCTCCACCACAAGTAATGCCGACACCATACTGATAAGTCCCTAAGTAGTTTGTCATTTCCTTAGAAACAGAAGTAGCAGCTAGCTTCGAACATAGCCTGCGCCATATGGTGCCAACAACAATTGGCCTCAACCCACCGCCGGGTTTGAGTAAGGGAGTTAAGGGAGCACTAGCTATAAACTCACAAAGAATAGGGGGCATTTACCTGAAAGCCATAGGTTAACAACGCCAGTAATAGACACCAACAAGTCATCAGCAACAGCAGCACCGGCACCACTCATAGCGTCTAGCAAATGCTGAGCCCGAAGACCGTCCCTTCCACAAGAAGTGCCTTTGGGAAAGCTTTTGATAGCGGCAAGAACATCCTTCGCCACAACAGATAATGCTAGTGCTGAGATATCTTCACTTGGTATAACAAATGAGCAAAAGGGTGCTTTTATTGAAGTTCAAAAAGAGTGTCCTAGGAGTTGGAGGGGAAACACCATCGAGACGAAAGAATATGGACATTTTGCATTGTAATGACCCTGACTCATCTTCCTTCTACAGGCCATCAAATTCTTATTCTTCTTTTTCTTACCCGGTGGCCGCTGTTTAGATGTTGTCTTAGTCTGGTCGAGCAAATGTTGAGCCAAAGATAAACATCCTGATGTTTCTTTCCAACTCACCAAAGTGTGTTGATTGCAGCTGCCTGCAGCTTCCGTCTACAGCCAAAACGTTCCTCCCTGGAGTTCTGAGGCACATACAAGTGTAATGTGCAGGCAGGTAATAAAAGTAAACGAATCCAAGCAGCAAGGTTCATCGGATTGGCAAGAACAACATCAAGGGCAGATTTCAGAGTACGAGAGAACATTAACCTGCAATGTGGTGGAATGCTAATAGTCGTGACAATATGCTTCTGCAAAATCCTATTAAGGAAATCCACTGTGAGACCCGCAGCTTCGTCGTCAACTGAACTCAGCTCAGCATTGTCGATTGCCTCAGGAATCACAGCAAGTGGTTTCTCAGCACCATGAATGAGAAAATCTACCCCTACTCCATTAGAAGGACCTGCTATGACATCTGCCGGATGAACCTTGGATCTGCAAGGCATTTTCCATGCATGAATTCGCATACATTTAATGCCTGACCATCCATGCATGTCTCGCAAAACACTTTCCCAGGCAACAAAGCAATTCTCTATAGTTTTGATCATCTCTTTGCAAATTTATTTGTCGCACTCAGTTGGAAAATGGTGATCTGTCAGGTGTTTGTAAATGGCACTCTTGGCATAGCCCAATCCCCCTCTCCCTCCCAGACAGCCATCAAAGTTTTTAAACGGACAAGCAATCTTGCCCCCCCTGAGAACTCTGAGATGATTGTGGTGGACTTTGCGAAGAATCCTGAGAGGAAGGACAAGAGCCAAGAGAGTCACGGCCATGGTGAGTACGAACCGATGATGCAGCAGATCGACGAGTTCTAGACATACTTCCTCAGAGCAAAGTCTGTATCAAAGAAGAAACAAACCCTAAAAAGAGAGAAGCAAATGCCAGAAGAAGCATCCCTGAATGCAGATTAACAATAAAACGGAGAGGAAATCAGGATGTTAGTTGAAATCACGAGCAACAGTGTGAAGAAACTGGTTTTCAATCGCCAGAAGTCGCCATTCCTGTCGCCCGGAGCTTCTCTTTCCTGTAGGGTTTCTTCTTCTTCTTCTTCTTATTATTATTTTTTAAAATATTATTATATTATTGGATAAATATTATTACATGAATGCTAAGCTCCAACGACATACTACTACATTAATTGAACAAAGTTCTTTGTGCTAACCTACCAAATGAGCCTCATGGGTAACCTAGCCAAGAGAGCCGAAACGGCGGGAGGGGGGGCTGAGATTGTGTCACAAGGGGGGCAAGCTAACACTACCTTCCATGTTAATTCTTGCAATATTACGCCATTAGGGACTCGAACCTGGGACCTCCTGGAGCGCATTAAACTTTGGGGAACGGGGATGACCAGCTGAGCTAGGGCCCGTATTATTATTATTATTATTATTATTATTATTATTACGAGAGAAATATTTACATGGGAATGGTTGGTAATCGGGCAACAAATTGTGCACCGACACCTTTCTGGATAGCCAAACCTACCCTATGAAAAAGTAAACTTCCTACTTTGTTATTTACATCATAATTGGCTAAGCAATTTTTCAATCTCTTCAAAAAAAACAATAAAATCATCTCCAAGCTCTCCTAAAGTGGTAAAGGCTAAGGCATAGAAGCTGTATCAAAAAAAAACATACCACCGAAGGCTTATATTAATAAATGTAATTTTACACCGAAGGCTTATTATTATTATTATAAAAGATACCACCGAAGGCTTATATTAATAAATGTAATTTTACACCGAAGGCTTATTATTATTATTATAAAAAAAACAAGAAAATTTGCAATGGTTGGAAGCCGGGCAACAATTTGCGCTCCAACACCTTTTTGAATAATAATACCTAATCTATGGAAAAGAGAACTACCAATTTTATGATTAACATCATATCTAACAAGGCATTTTATCAAACGCTTAAGGAAAGAAATAGTGTCTTCACTTAATTCACCTAAGGTGGTGAAGGCCAAAACTTGGAAGCCATAACCATATGTTGTGCAGTGGTCAAGGTATTTGTGCAACTTGCGTGTTACAGCAGCCGAGATTGCATGGCCGGGTGTGAAAGATCGAGTACTAGCACTTGTAAACGGAGAGACCCCTGTGACATCAAAGAAAACGTCTTCACTAACTTCCCAATTGTAGACCAGAATATCTGCTGGCTTTAATGTGGTTGCGTTGTTGGAGAGAAAACCCAATGAGACTTCTTTCCTTGCGGCAACTACGGCCTTGTAGCACATGTCAGCAAAGACGTCTCTGACCATGTCATGTCTAAGTTTAGGACCCACTTCATCGGCACAATGTAGTGCGTGGTCACCATATATATCCATAGGCCTTGCACAGATGGAACATACACTCTCAGCCACGAAGAAAGGTATACCTAGTCGATATTGAAGTACAACACTAAACTGGCGCGACCAACTGCTTGGTTTAATCCGGTGATAGGAATGGCCTTTAGGAAATCCATAGCATGTTTCTCCCTGTTGTGCTGCCACAGAATAGATTCACGTTCAGTCAAGGAAAAACATGAGGGCAAAGTATCCTTATTATTATTATTATTTTTTTATATATTATTGTATAAGGATTATTACATGAAACTAGTTGGAAGCCTAACAAGCTAAGCTCCAACGACATACTACTACATTAATTGAACAAGTTGCTGTGCTAACCTACCAGCGAGCCTCATGGGTAACCTAGCCAAGGGAACCGAAACGGCGGGAGGGGGGGCTGATATTGTGTCACAAGGGGGCAAGCTAACACTACCTTCCATGTTAATTCCTGCAATATTATGTCATGTGGTCGTTATTAGGGTGGTGTCTTGAATGAACCTTGAGGAGTCCTGTCATGGGTGTAGTTAGTAATCCTAGGGGTGCCTTAATAAGTTTCCTTTCTTTTTGTAAGAGCCACTGTTGGCTGGACACGTGCTAGTCACGGATTGATGCGTCCCGATCATCCTTACCCTGTTAAAACTATGTAAGAAGGGAGTTGGTGGAATAAGAAAATATTTTTCAGATAGAACTTTGTTCTCAGGCTGGTCTTTGACCAGATTAATTCTCATTTCCGATTGCTTGTTGTTTTAATTTGCTCAACTATAGAACATATTATTTATTTATTTATTTTTTTTTTTATTTTTTTTGCTAATTATTATTATTATTATTTTTATAAAAACGGGCCCTAGCTCAGCTGGTCATCCCCGTTCCCCAAAGTTTAATGCGTTCCAGGAGGTCCCAGGTTCGAGTCTCCAATGGCGTAATATTGCAGGAATTAACATGGAAGGTAGTGTTAGCTTGCCCCTTGTGACACAATCTCGGCCCCCTCCCGCCGTAGTTTCGGCTCCCTTGGCTAGGTTACCCATGAAGCTGTTTGCTAGGTTAGCACAACAACCTGTTCAATTAATGTAGTAGTATGTCGTTGGAGCTTAGCTTGTTAGGCTTCCAACCAGTTTCATGTACTAATATTTATGATAATTATTATTATTATTATTATAAAAAGATGCCACGGGGGCTTTTATTGAGGGCAAACGTCTAATGACAAAGACTTGGCTGGGAGGCGTGCAACAAGTTGCGCCCCAACACCTTTCTGAATAATAATACCTAGCCTATGAAACAAAGAACTGCCTAAATTATTGTTTACATCATGACATGCCATACAGTTCTTAAGCCGCTTGTAGAAAGACAATAGTGTCATCACTCAACTCCCCCAATGTTGAAAAAGCCAAAACACCGAACTCATAACCAAAAGAGGAACACAAGGCTGCATATTTGTTACGTTTGCGGGTAATGGCTGCGGCGATAGCATGACCAGGGGTGAAACTGCGGTTTCCACCTTTAGAGAATGGTGAAACACCAGTAACATCAAAGCACATATCTTTGCCATTTTCCCAGTTGTAGACCATTATATCTGCCGGTTTAAGAGGAGTTCGCCTGTCCGACATAAGACCAATGGAAACTTCCTTTCTAGCCGCGACATTGGACTTATAGCATAATTCGGAAAACAAATCACGTACCATGTCATGACGGAACTTCTGGCCAACTTCACTCGCGCAATGTATGGCATGGTCACCAAAACGATCCATCACTCGCTTGCAACAAGAACATGTGCTATCGTCCGTAAAGAGGGGGATACCCAACCTGTATTGGAGCACTGAACTGAATTGACGAGATCCCACAGCTTGGTTAAGCCCTTGGATCGGTATGGCTTTGAGGTAATCTTGTGCATGAGACTTCCTGTTGCATTGCCATAAAATAGAATCGCGTTCCGACATTGTGAAAGTGGCAGGTATGGTCTTCTTGACAGAATCAAAGTAACGGATCGCCAGTTGGTGCATAGGCTGTGGGGCGATGTCATTCAGGTTGAACGTAGAAGAAGATAGACCGCACACTTGAATATAATTGTCCAATGCGTTCTGGAAGGGATGACCAAGATCTGTTGTGCGCTGTAAAATGATGTGTTGCAGCGGCAGCGTCTGGAAACATGATGCTATATAACAATATTGGATAGTATCGGCCATTGTATAAACACCCAGGCCTCCATCATTGATGGGAAGGGTAGCCAAGCGCTGCTGTAGTAAACCAAAACCCGGACCATCATCTGTAATCAAGTAGCGCAGGAATAACAATAAGTGATGATCAAAGCGTTGTTGGGCATGTTGCAGCGCCTGTGGCCTTGTGGTGCGCATCGTGAAGTACAATTTGGATACTCCAGCGCAATTACGAAGAAGCAGTAACTCGCTCTGAGGGTCCTTTAGCTTTTTGACGCAATCCATAAGGTGCGTGGTTTTATCAACTCTAGCCAAGATGGAGTCACTGCAATATTATTATTATTATTATTATGAAAAGGACGCCACAAGGCATTTATTATAACTCAATATCAAAATCGACATTACAGGAGATGGTGGGCAACCTAGCAACAAGCTGGGCGCCAACACCTTTTTGAATAACGATCCCTAACCTATGAAAAAGAGAATTGCCCATATTGAAATTGGCATCATGTTGAGCCATGCAATTCCTTACTCGCTTCAAAAAAAATTACAAAATCCGAACCAAGTTCACCAAAGGTGGAAAAGGCTAGTACCCCAAACCCATAACCGAGTGAAGTGCAAACACTCAAGTATTTATTGTTCTTACGGGTAACAGCTGCAGAAATGGCATGGCCTGGGGTAAAGTTGCGAGCACGTGCACTAGTGAAAGGGGAAACTCCAGTGACATCAAGGCAAACATCCCTACCGTCTTCCCAATTATAAGCCATGATATACCTGGCGAAATTCCTTGCCATTGATGACGCCCTAAAGAAACCTCCTTTCTAGCTACTACGCCAAAGACGGTAACACACATCCGCCAAAATATCCTTCACCAAATCATGTCCGAATTTGAGCCCAACCTTGCTTGCACAATGGATAGCATGATCGCCAAAAATATCCATAAGCTTGCCGCAACAAGAACACTTACTGCCATCAGCAAAGAGGGGTATTGCCAAGCGGTACCGAAGCACTGAGCTGAACTGTCTAGGCACAACAGCCTAGCCAAGGCCTAGGAATCGAATCGCCTTAAGGAAGTCCATAACATGGACGGATCTCGTTACATCGCCAAACAAAGAACCTCACGTGAAGATAGAGCAAAGGTGGAGGGCACCGATCTCGAACTGCACCAAAGTAAGTAGCCGCCAAAGACTTCATGTAAAGGGGGGCGGCATCGTTAATGGCAAAATCCGAAGTGGTAATCCCGCAGGCTTGCTTGAAAAATTGTAAGGCACTGTGGTATTCAGGATCGTGGACAGTGGTGGCAGGACACTTCAAGATAGAGTGCTGCAAATGTCGGGTCTGCACCTGAGAAGCTAGGTAGCAGTACTTCATTGTATCTGACATCGTAAGTATACCAAGCCCCCCATCCTTAATGGGAAGTGTAGCCAATCGTTGTTGGACCAAACAGAAACCTGCTCCATCTTCAACCACCAAGCGACGAAGATATTGCAAGAGATAGTCGTCAAACCGTTCACCGCAGGAGTTAGTGCCTTTGGGCAGGTGGTGCGCAAGGCAAAATACATCCTCGATACCCCGGTACAACTTCGTAAGAGCAGGAGTTCGCACTGTGGATCTTGCAACTCTTGGATTTTGTCCATAAGTTGTATGGTTTTATCAATTCTGTGCATCACCGTGCTACAGCAAAAATCCGAACTCAAACTTACCGGCCCACCAAGAAGACGTACACCATCTTTAGGTTTACCAATATCCACGTGGAAGGCACCAACAGCATCTCTTCTCGCGTCATACGAAGGCCAAAATAGTTCGGTCTTCGAAATGTTTAGATGTAACCCGTAGCCTGGTCCATCTTCTTGAAGAATCTCAAGAGCTTTGGATACCTCCATCGTATCTCCTGCTAAGGTGCCATCGTCTAGATACCAAGCATGGAAATCTAGACTGCAGTTAGAAGCAATCTTCTCCACGAGTGGGTGTAGAGCTAAAGCAAATAACAAGGGACCAAGGGGGTCACCCTGTTGAACTCCTTGTGCAGAGGATAAGATGTGATCTCGGTAATATAGCCTGGCAGGGTTTGAATAACAAAATTCAACCCAGTAAGCAATACTAGGGCATCGAGTGCGTACCTCTCTGATGATAGCAGACCGGTCGACAAGGTTAAAGGCGTTAGAAAAATCGATCAGCAACATAGATTTGGTGGTATCGGAACCACATAACTCGAGCAATCTGTTGGCCGAGTGCAAAATGCCTTCCCCTCCTCCCGGAACGCCTACGCCAAACTGGAAGTTGCCTAGATAAGAATTGAAGCTTTTACAAACCGAGTTGGCAGCTATTTTGGAGCACAGCCTACGCCATATAGTACCCACCGCAATGGGTCTCAAACCACCACCAGGCTTGAGCAACGGCGTCAAGGGGGCGCTGGCAATGAATTCTCCTAGAGCAGAAGGGCATTTTCCAGCGAGCCAAAGATTCACAACACCAGTAATCGACAACAGCACGTCTTCAGCAATAGCAGCACTAGCTCCGCTCAAAGCATCAAGGAGATGCTGAGCTCTGAGGCCGTCCCTGCCACAGGACGTACCCTTTGGAAAGCTCTTAAGAGCAGCAAGGACGTCTTTAGCATTCACAGACAAGGTAGGAGACGAAACAGCTTCTGCGGGAATGGTAGGGGGCCGAGCTGAAGGGTGTTGCTTCTGGAGTACATGTAGAGTATCTGGAGTCGGAGGGGCAACACCACTAGATGAGAGGATACGTATAGCCGCAGTGTAGTGACCATAACTAAGTTTCTTCCTGCAGGTAGCCAAGTGTTTGCTAGTTTTCTTCTTGCTGGGAACACGCTGCTTTGGAGGCTGTTTAGTCAGGTCAAGCATCTGTTGAACCAAACTGAGACACCCTGAGGGCTCATTCCAAGTCACTAGTGCTTTGTTAATTGCGGCTGTTTGTAGCTTCTTCCTATTTCCAGAGCGCTCCTCACTCGAGCTTTGAGGCACATACAGGTTTAAGGTGCAAATCGGCAATAAAATAAGACGTATCCAGGCAGCAAGGCAAGTGGGATTTGCAATAACAAAATCCAAAGCAGATTTCAACGCGCGCGAAAAGTGAAGTCTACAGTGCGGTGGAATACTGACCGTAGTTTGAAATTGTCTCTGCAGCATTTGGTTGAGAAGTTCCACCGTAAGCCCTGCAACTCCTTCATTAACCGGTTCACTTGGCGCTGAACTATCAGCTGCAACTGGGAACACAGTATGAGGTTTCTCCACACCATAAATCAGGAAATCTGCACCAATACCATTGAACGGCCCTGGTATAACATCTGCAATGTGCGCTTTCGATTTGCAAGCCATCTTCCATGTATGAGTGGTCATGCACCTGGTACACAACCACCATTGCGTATCTTGCAGAATACCCTCCCAGGCGGCATAACAATGCGCATCGTTTTGAATTCGTTCCTTGCAGACCAGTTTAGCGCTTTCGGTAGGAAAGTGTTGATCTTTAAGGTGTCGAATCCAGCCACTTCTGGAATAACCTAGTCCACCATTACCACCCTGACAGCCATCGAACAAAGCAAAGGGACAAGGAATCTTGTCATTCTGGGACGATGACGAAGCCATGGAAGATTGGGAATCCAGGTCGACATTGCAATCTGAAGCATTAGAGGATCGTAGACGGGGTCTTGGCATTGCTTATTCCAAGTGGAAAAGAGTTTATGGAAACCCTAAAAGAAGCAATGGCCGTAGCAAGCATCCAAATGCAGCAAACAATAAACAATGAGGAGAAAGGGAGGTGTAACCTTGGAAATCACGGACGATGGAATGGCTTGATTCTGGTTTTCAATCACCAGGAAAAACCCATCGCCGATCGCCGGAGAACTTCTCTCTCCTAAGAGTTTATTAATTATTATTATTATAACTCAATATCAAAATCGACATTACAGGAGATGGTGGGCAACCTAGCAACAAGCTGGGCGCCGATACCTTTTTGAATAACGATCCCTAACCTATGAAAAAGAGAATTGCCCATTTTGAAATTGGCATCGTGTTGAGCCATGCAATTCCTTATTCGCTTCAAAAAAATTACAAAATCCGAACCAAGTTCACCAAAGGTGGAAAAGGCCAAGACCCCAAACCCATAACCGAGTGAAGTACAAACACTCAAGTATTTATTGTTCTTGCGGGTAACAACCGCATAAATGGCATGACCGGAATGAAGTTGCGAGTACGAGCACTTTTGAAAGGGGAAACTCCAGTAACATCAAGGCAAACATCCCTACCATCTTCCCAATTATAAGCCATGATATCAGCTGGACGACATTCCTTGCCATTGATGACGCCTAAAGAAACCTCCTTTCTAGCTACCACACCAGCACGATAACACATATCTGCCAAAATATCCTTCACCAAATCATGTCTGAATTTGAGCCCGACCTCACTTGCACAATGGATAGCATGATCGCCAAAAATATCCATAAAAAAAAATAACGAAAAAAATAACGAAAAGTTATACATGGTTTGTTGGCAGTCTAGCCACCAACTGGGCACCAACGCCCTTTTTGAAAATTATAATAATAATTATTAAAAACAAAGAAGCAAAGTTTACATAGAGGTGGTTGGTAGCCGGGCGACAAGTTGGGCACCAACCCCCTTTTGGATAGCAATACTTATCCTATGAAAAAGAAAACTTCTATGACCAGAAAAAACATCAGTGTTTGCTAGACAATTTTTAAGTCGTTTCAAGAAACAAATAGTGTCTTCACTTAGTTCCCCTAAAGTGGAAGAAGCTAAGACTCCGAATCCATATCCAAACGTCTTGCATTTATCAAGATACTTGTTGCGTTTGCGTAAAATAGCGTTGGAGATGGCTTGACCAGGTATGAATGACCGAACTCCGCCCCCGGTGAAAGGAGATACCACAGTGACGTCAAAGCATACATCTAAACCATTTTCCCAGCTAGGGACGAGGATATCAGCGGGTCTTGATGGATTGTTCTCATTGGATAGGAAACCGAGCGTTACTTCTTTTCGGCATGTACCCCAGCCTTGTAGCAAATGTATGCATACACATCACGAACAAGATCGTGGCGATATTTGATGCCAACTTCCTTGGAACAAAAGTGTAGTGCATGATATCCATAAGCATCCATCTCCTGTTACAAAGAGAACAAGCCGCCTCTCCGCGAATAGTGGGATGCCGAGTCGTAGCTAAGAATGGATCTCGAATTGTCTAGGTCCGAGACATTGGTGTAATCCATCGATGGGTACGACAAGGAGGTAGTCTTGTGCATGCGGAACCCGGTTACATTTCCATAAAATAGAGTCTCTCATGAGACATTGCAAATTTGGTTGGGATTAGTTTCTTCACAAAGATCAAAGTAAGTGATCGCCAATGTGTGCATGGACTGGGGGAAGTATCGTTGATGTTATATGAAGAAGGTAAATCGCAAACCCGAATGAAGTTCTGAACGGCTTTGTCGGTAGGTCGTGTCACAAGTGGCGAGTACAAAGTTATTTAGAATGAGCCTTTGCACCGACCGCGTTTGACTACCGGGATGCAATGTAGCAAGAACACCGGTGTCGAGCCATCTCGGATAGGTAGGGTGGCGAGGCGTTCTTTGAAGGCCCGAAGCCTCGCGCCATCTCCGGTGATCGAAGGCGTAAAACGAAATAGGTGACTGTCGAAAAGACTCGTGGCTTGTTCAAGGGCTGTCGGTTTTGTAGTTCTCATTGTAAAGTACAACTTAGATACCCCGTGAGCAATTACGCAAAGAAAAGTAACTCACTTTGTGGGTCTTTAAGATTTTTTATTGCAGCCATCAATTGAACTGTTTTATTGACCCGCTAAGCACCATATTACCGCAGTAATTCCATGTCTAAGCTATCAGCCCTCCCAAAGCAGTTTCACGCCGCCAATTGGTCTACCAATATTGTGAGGAAAAACTCCCGCAATAACACTTCTAGTGGTCACTTGTCGGCCTTAACACTTCGTTTTATGCACGTTGAGATGTAACCTCTAGATGGCCCTTCCGATTGTATAATATTGAGTGCTTTAGACACTTCAAGAGTGTCACCAATGACGGTGCCGTCTGCCTAAGTACTGTGCCCGTAGGTCAAGCCGGGCAGAAGAAGCAATCTTGGTAACTAAAGGGTGTAACGTAAGAGCAAATAGTAGGGGACCAAGTGGATCTCCCCGTTGAACTCCTAGAGCCGAGGACAAGATGAAGTTGTCGTAATATAACTTGGGCCGGGCTTGGCGTAACAAAATTCCACCCATTTAGAGATTGCAGGACAATGTTGTCTAACTTCATTAACGAGAACAGTCATGTCAACCATGTTGAAGGCGTTCGAAAAGTCAATCAAGAATCATTGACATGTTAGAAGCTTTGCCTTTCGGTTCCATAAGACGATTAACCGAATGTAAAATGCTTTCCTCCACAAGGTATGCCAACGCCAAACCGGAAGTCGCCGAGATATGCAACCATTTCTTTCCCCACCGAGGTGGCAAAGAAGTTTTGAAACAAGCCTCCTCAAGATGGTACCAACTACTATGGGTCTCATCCGCCACCGGGTTTCAAAAGCGGAGTAAGCGTTGCACTAGCGATGTACTCACCTAGCTCGCAGGACATCTGTAGGCAAGCCACAAATTTACAATACCAGTTATGGAAGAGAGTAGTTCATCGGCGACAGCGGCGCAGCACCACTCAAAGCATCTAAAAGATGTTGCGTGCGTAATCCTCCTCCCACAAGAAGTACCTTTTGGGAAGCTTTGTATTGCATCCGTGAACAGCCTTTAGCATCGATCGAGATAGCATTCAGAGATATATTGTCGATGGAATGGATGGTGCAGGTGCGTGGGGATGTTTGGTTGGAGCTCGAGATAGGGTAGCTTTAATACGGGGTGCAATGCCACTTTGAAGATAAGACGCGGATAGCCGCAGAATAATGTCCCCGACTAATCTTTTTCGCAGCCGATCACATGAGCCATGTATCTTGTTTCTTATTGCTTTTTCGCTTGTCCAACTGTTTGCAGGAGGTGCCGCATTATTTTTGAGTCATAGTGAAGCACCATTGGGTTCTTTCCAGTTGGCCAAAGCTTGGTTGATAGAGGCAATCTGTAGCCCTTTCCCTGGTTTCGGATCTTTCTTCCATGGAACTCTTAGGGAAATACAAGTTGAGTGTGAAGATAGGTAGTAAGATCAATTGTATCCAGATGAGAGTTCCATAGGTTTAGTCAAGTACCTTATATAGGCGGGATTTGAGAGTTCGAGAAGTTCAGTCTACAAGGAGGTGGAATGCTCGTAATGGTAGAGAATTATTTCTGAAAAACAAAATTGAGTAAGTCCAATGAGAGAAAACAAGGTGTCTCCTCCTCTGGAATGGAACTTTAAGTAGAACCTTCCACCACCGGCTTAGCAATACCATGTATGAGGAAATCTGCAGTTATCCCGTTGTCCGGCCCGCAATAATTTCATGCGACTTATGTTTACGAGGCCTTTCTCCAAACATGTATACGTAAACAACCACCACACAACCACATATGCATCCGGCGTAACACCCTCTCCCATGCAAAGATAGACGGTTGAATCGAAGATATTCTTTCTCTGCAAATTTCTCTGTTCGCTTCCGAGTAAAAATGTTTGTCACACAGATGTCGAAAAGGGAAGTTTTGGCATATCCTCGACCATTAACATTATCTGTGCATCCATCAAATTTTTTGAAAAGGCAGTGGCAATTAGCATCTGGTGAAAATGCTTCGTCAAAGGATGATGATAAAGGTGTTCCATCTCTAACATTATTATTATTATTATTATTATTATTATGAAGAGTGCCTTTAGGGGCTTTTATTTAAGAAAATCAAATATCAGTTTGTACATGAATGGATGGGAGTCGAGCAACAAACTGTGCTCCAACTCCTTTTTGGATAGCCAAACCTACCCTATGAAATAAAGAACCGCCTATTTTATTGTTAGCGTCGTAATTAACTAAGCAGTTCTTTAGCCTCTTCAAGAGAACAATCATATCGTCTCCGAGTTCACCTAGAGTTGTGAAAGCCAAGACTCCGAAAGCATACCCGTGGGATCTACATATCTCCAGATACTTGTTACGTTTGCGACTCATGGCTGCGGAGATTGCATGTCCCGGTGTAAAGCTACGTAAACCAGGTCCAGAGAAGGGCGAGACTCTTGTGACATCAAAACATGTATCAACTCCGTTCTCCCAGCTATGCACAAGTATGTCCGCCGGCTTTAGAGCCGCCCCGCCAGCCAAGAGGCCTAGAGATGCTTCCTTCCAAGCCGCCACACCAGACCTATAACAAATATCCATAATCACATCTCGCACCAAGTCATGTCGAAATTTGAGGCCTACCTCGCTAGCGCAATGGAGTGCATGATCTCCGAAGACGTCCATATCGCGTTTACAGCAAGTACATACATTGTCTTCCGGAAAAAGTGGTATGCCATAGCGGTATTGGGCGACTGCTCTGAATTGTCGAGGCCCGATGGTTTGATTCAGACCATCAATGGGGATAGCCTTCAAAAAGTCCTTCGCGTGCGCCTGACTATTGCACTGCCATAGGATCGCGTCTCGTGTTGATAGGCTGAACCTGTTAGGAAGTTCCTTCTTCACTGCATCGAAATACATGGCCGCCATTTTCTTCATAGGCTGTGGGGCGGTGGTACTGATGTCGAAAGAAGTGGACAGGCCACGGGTGTGTATAAAGCTGTTGAGAGCGTCCTGGAAGCCGAGGCTTGGTACTGAAATGTCGAGATTGATCAGAATGGTTTGTTGTAAGCGTTGAGTCTGTACACACGATGCTAGGTAGCAATATTGGCTAGTGTCGTACATAGTGTACACTCCTAATCCCCCGTCTCCCATAGGCAAGGTTACCAGGCGTTGTTGAAGGAGCCCGAATCCCGGCGCCATCTCCTACTATCTCAGTGTGCTTGGGAGAAATTCCATGAGTTGCTGGTCATAATGTGCGGAAGGCACAATTATTATTATTATTATTAAAATAGTTATAAAATTATTGGATAACGATTATTACATTAACTAGTTGGAAGCCTAACAAGCTAAGCTCCAACGACATACTAATACATTAATTGAACAGGGTGCTGTGCTAGCCTACCAACGGGCCTCATGGGGAACCTTGCCAAGGGGAGCCGAAACGGTGGGCGGGGGCGAGATTGTGTCACAAGGGGGGCAAACTAACACTACCTTCCATGTTAATTCCTGCAATATTACGCCATTGGGGACTCGAACCTGGGACCTCCTGGAGCGCATTAAACTTTGGGGAACGGGGATGACCAGCTGAGCTAGGGGCCCGTTCTTATTATTATTATTATTATTATTATTATTATTATTATTATTATTATTATTATTATTTTATATGCAAACCAAACATGCTTAACTACTCCCCACACTTAAACTCAACATTGTCCTCAATGTTCAAAACCGAAAATTCTGATTTCTGAGATAACAGCCCTGAAAAACTCGAAAACTGTACCAATGGGTAGGGAACTAGGAAAAACATCCTAAACAAAAGTTGTTCACCTACATTTTTTCTATAAGGTGTAAAAATTTCACAGTGTTTCGATAAGCTTTCTGACTTTTATGGCCTCCGGACTTACTGTCATGCAATCTGAAAAAGTTCTGGAAAAATACCAAAACTCAAATGTCCATGCCAATAGGTCCAACTTAACAGACTCCGAATTCAGATTTTATTTTTGGAAAATAAAGGTATGTCTGTACTCTTTAAAAATTGGGGTCCACCACTCAAATCGGACTCCGTATGAAGTCTCGAGAGCTATTTCCGTAACAAGTGCGCAGTCAGAATTTTTCTGACGAAAATAGTTTCGTCAAAACATTCATTATAGATATTGGACTTTGTAAAATCTAATATGGGAATGCAAGATATGATATGAAAAACTAAGAAAATTAAAAACAAAAGGGGTAGAGATACAATACCCATGGGTTGCCTCCCATTTAGCGCTTGGTTTAACGTCGTCAGCCCGACGTTATTGTTATCGTCCGTACACCAACAATCTGAAAATTTGGTAATCCTTCCAAATAACAATCTGCAGTTCAAATAATAGCTTCACAAAACCATTAGAACAAAATATAAATATTGAATCTATCACTTTATTGAAGTTTCCCCCACACTTAGTTCTTTCTACACTCAAAAGTGGATAAAGAACATAGAATTTGGGATTTTAAAAGGTTCCTCAGCTGGGTGAACCTGCACAATACTCGAATCAAACACATCAAGTGGTGGATACTTAGAAGCAAAATAATCCGTTAAAACTTTTGAAGCACACAACGACAAGCCTAAGTGAGGTATTTTCCTAAAATTTGGGTTAACAACTCTTTGAGAAACCACTTCAATTGGATGGAAAAGATCAATAGATATAGAATTATGCAAAGGATTAGACAAACCTTGTTTCGGATCCTCATTCGTAATTAACAGTGAATTATTTACCTCAAGTATATCGTGGTCCTCTATCGAACTATTATTGTCTAGCTCAACTGGGTCTTCCACGACTTCAATCAATTTGGTCTTATTGTCAATCTCAATCTCTTCAAGAACCTTGTCATCGGAATTGGAATCCTCTCCCAAAACGTCTAGTTCATTGATGCAACTCCTAATTTCTTCGTTTGAGTACGTTACACCATTTATAACAATAGATATGTCATACCCAATCTCCTCCTTTTCAATAGGCGAATGATCGTTATTATGATCCGGAGTTGGAATAATCGTATCATTGTTGCAAGGACTTTCAAGATGTGGTTCATCTTCATCGGAATCACTGTCAACCTCAAAATCATCAACATCAAAATGACGTTCGAATTCCATGTCTATGGCCTTGTTGATTTCGTCAAGAGTCTCTTGTGATGCACCAGCTTTTTCTAGCTGCTCATGTTGCTTAAAAAGTTTTCTGACATTAACACGCTTTCCACCGTTGTGCACAATCTCCTCTTTTGGAAAGAGTGAAGGAAACACACGATGAAGAGGAATAGGTTTTGAAAGAGTATCATAACTTTTCATCTGCACATTACTAGAAAACAATTTATCAGAAGCATAACTATCCTTCCATCCTCGTGATTGTTCACTTACATGCCCGTCATAAGGTTGTTGACATGTATGAGAATATCCATAAGGTTCCGTGGGATATTGATCATAACCAAAAGATTGGTTTTGATTATACCCATAGGATGGTTGGTAGTTGTGATATGAATGAGATTGAAAACCATAATGATTACCACTGTTGTATGTGTAATCTTGTGCTCCGTACATGTTATTTCCATAAGGAAACATGACGACTAACAAGACAAAGAAAATCAAAACAAAAATCTACAAAATAAAAACAAGCTAAACAAATAACAAATCAATTAGCAACTGCTCCCCGGCAGCGGCGCCAAAATTTGATGGGATGTCGTAGTGTTGATGGTGGATTTTCGTTCAAGGTTAAATTTGTAAGTAACCAGAAAATCATGCGCTGACATCTTGTAAAAGATAAAGCCGTTTATAAGTGACGGATACTCCTCACTTAATTCACCAAGAATGGAGCATGTAGCAACAATCCCATTCTCGTGAATACGTGAAATTCCTCCAGGTTGGAGCATGTAGCAACAATCCCTTCCTATGAATTTCATATCAACCTTGTATTTCCAAGTACTCATTATCGGTGTGGCATGACGACTGAGTGTTACTCTTGCTGCAGTAACACGAACCTCCAAGCACTATAATGAAACCATGTACGAAATACCCGTACAAAGTTGATTCTCGGTGTGTTATACTAGCCCGAGCCCTCTCTGTGTGTTATACTAGCCCGATTGAGCCCTCTCGGTGTGTTATACTAGCCCGATTGAGCATCCCAAGCACCGACCATATCAGTCCGGATATGATCCGATCGCAGCTCATCCAACTCCACAAGCATGATTGGACGACCCCTGCATCAATTCCATCACCCCCAAGCGTGTATGGAATACACACGGCCGACCCCGCATGGTCTACCATTGGCCTTTGCTTGCCAAGAAACCGTCCATACCAAGCATTATGGGCGGAAAACCCTAAATTAGGGTTTGCGGCATATTACATGTGCCGCAAAACGGGTCTCAACCATCCATCTTCGCGGTATAGATGGAGGGTGTAGATGTAGACTCAAAGGGCCCGAGCATGTCGACACAATCACCATGTGACCGCCTACACACTTGACCAATCGGTCAAAACCAACCATGATTGGTTACAACAAATTCGTCCGCCCGAAAGAGCATGGTCGCACGGCTTTGAAAGCCAAAATTAGGGTTCAAGCCATCGCGCGCGTCCATCTTCTCCCTAAGACGAATGGAGGGTCACAGATTAGATTGAGCAAGGGTCGGTCACACCAAAGCATGACCACCGTGAGCCCATCTACCTCTTCATGCATGGGTCGGCCAAGGCATATCATGCCCGGCCAATCCAAAACGCCCGCTCAAACATGCGTGGTTACACTTCCCAAGTTGCAAATCGATCTCGACCACACAACTTCACCGGACAAATTGGGTGGCTTAGATCACGTTTTCATGGGACGGTGAGACATGGCGTGAACATCAGCCTACCATCACGCCAAACCAACCGGCCAAGACCGACCAAGTCAGGTCATCTTGGAAAACACGCCGGAAAAAGGTATGGTGCGCGACTCCTGCGGCATCAAACTCCTATCGCAAATCGATCTCAACCACTCAACTTTACCGGCCAAATTGAGTGGCTTAGATCGCGCCTTCTTGGGAAAGTGAAGTATGGACGTGCACACCGGCGTGTTGTCTACACACATGCCCGGTCGGTCCTCTTCAAAACCCTTCCCATGCTTGGTTTCGACCAAGTCAAGAGTGATGCTTGCGCACCTCTTTTAAAACCCTAATTTCATCAACGGCCGCAGATGAGTGTCTCAAACATCATCTCATCTGTCCGACCTCACTGCCTTGGTTATACAACCCCGGTGAGGAGTTATTTGGTTAGTGAGGAGTCGTTACCCATCACTTTACCACACCGTAATGCAGCATCGATATAAAATACACACGATACTTCACAAGTATCGACTTTTTTCAATAACGCAGATTATTCAATTCAGCATTACATGCTATCTTTCGTGGATCCACGATCCACATTCCAGCACATCAATCATGTCACAAATCGGGGATACATATTGGGGTATTGGGTGCGGCGGTTTACAGCGTGCGGCGTGCAACGCGCCATCACAAGAACGTGTTAGGAAGTCATGGACGGTTAGAGATGAACAGAAAAGTGGGCAAGACCTGGTCGTGTGTTACCGATACACAACTCCACTACTCCATCATCCCACTACCTCCACTTCCCACGAGAAACGTGAATGAGGCTCAATGACTTGTATAAATAGGTTCTCCGCCCTATTTCCAACAACAAGGGAATAACGGAGAGAACAACACAACCAGGCATTTGAGGCAGAAAAACCAAGTGTTAATACAAATCGTATTCAAACACCCAGAGCCCCGCTTGCATCAACCGCAAGCCTGCTCATCTTTTCGTTACAAGTCATAAGCAAGCCAACATCTTCACAATCTCAACACCTTCTTCGCTTCCCTCCCTAAGATCAACCCCATCTCCTTCACTTTGTGACCGAAACAAGTCCGGGAACGGCCATTTCTTGGTTTAGGCCGGACTTGCACAGATTGATCTCTCGAATCTACAAGCACTCACCGCGCAGTGCATTTGTTGAAGGTTTAGATTCATTCCTCATCCACACCCCAAATTACCAAATTCTCGCAGGAGTAGTTTTCACCCATCAACAATTGGCGACCACAAAGTGGGAGATTAATCTCTCGGTTGTGAAATCAATTTCTTCAATACCCAATCCCGTTTGGCTAAGTTCCGAGATGGTTGGTCTTAGGACTTCCTCAACAAATTCAAATCCGGTCGAAGTTCCTCCAACGAGGATACCCTCTTCCCAACGGGCGATCTGGCCGGGCGCAACAGAGGAATCCCAACTATGAGCGAGTTGGCTCGGATACTTGAGACTCAGACGAGGAACATGGAGCTGATCAAAGAAGCGGTAAACGGCATACTTGACCTCCTCATCAAGATGACGTCGGAAATGAGCGTGCCAGAGACCTTTACACCGGGGACTAGTTCCCCTCAGATCAACAGTTTACTACGAACCAGAGGCCGTAGATCGTGAAGTCTGTGTCTCTAGTGGAAGACTTGTGTGAACTCTGCACCTCTCAAAGGATCAACGGGCAGAGACGTTTGCTGCAGTCAATAAAATAGCTCTGGACGCACACCTTGCTCCTTCTCGTCCAGGAGTCTCGACTGCATCGGAAACATCTATAAATAATGTTACATTCACTAAGATGACATGATGGCAGAGGAAGGTCACAACCGAGCCCTACATGTTACCGCACACATCAAGGGTTTAGAGTTCCTGAGGGCCCTCGTCGACACGGGAGCATCTTCGAACGTAATTACTCTCAAGACTCTCAAGACAGCCAAGGTCAGCCCATGCAAGATTGTACGACAGCCCACCACGATGACGGACTTGAAGGGAATCAAACCAGCACATACGGGTATGTCAATTTGAATTTGTCGGTAGGACCTGTTCAGTCACGAGCAAAGTTTGAAGTCATAGAAAAGGAGCCGGACTACCACATGATACTTGGGAGACCGTGGCTTCACCACAACAAGGTCATTCCTTCGACGTATCACCAGTGCCTGAAGATTGTGCTAAATGAGAAAGTCATCCGCATTCCCGCATCATTGTCTCCGTGACGCACCAATATGTGGAGTGGAGCTGTTCGAGTCGAAAGATGCTCCGCAGGGAAAGTCCGACAAAACCCTGTGCACTCCACTACCCACGTGGGCTTCAATCCAGGAGGAAGACCGACTTACATTGCTGGGGGCCAAACACCACGACCCACTCTCTCCGACGAGACGTCCATCTCCAACCTAAGTGAAACTTGACCCATCCTCACGCCAAAAGGGAGCGCTCTTTCGAGGCAAGCCGTGATCGAAGGGGAAGACAATATACCGCACTGCTGTTAGCAATTAGCAGGGAGAGACCATCCAGCCTTCTCCGCCCAATTGATGCCGCAAGGACGATGGAATACAAGAGGAGGTATTGGACGCCCGCGACAGCCTACAAGACGGAACCAATTCCACGATCGACGAGCTCGAGATTGTTAACATCGGGATCGATGAATCTCCCGGGCCGGTCTCTACGGGGTTCGACTCTATCCACAGACGAACGCAGTACGAGCCTTGTTCAACTACTCAAGGAATACCAAGACGTGTTCGCCCGGACATACGAAGAAATGCCCTGGCCTAGATGAAAAATTGGTCACCCATCACTTACACGTCATGCCCGGATCCAAGCCAATCAAGCAATCTCCGAGGCAATTCAGACATGAGGTAGAAGAACAAATTAAGAATGAGATTCAGAAGCTCGCTAGCAGCCGGCTTCATCAGACCCATTCATCATCCGACCTGGTTAGCCAATGTGGTCCCTGAAAAAGAAAGCTGATGATTCGATGTTGCGTGGATTTCGTAGACTTGAACAAGTGCTGCCCCAAGGATGACTTTCCCCCGCCTAACATCGACATGTTAGTAGACGCCACTAGCGGACACGGCATGTTTTCCTTTATGGATGGCTACAATGCGGCTACAATCAAATAAGGATGTATGAGCATGACGCAAGTAAGACAAACTTTCCGAACCCCTCTTGGCAACTTTTACTATAATGTTATGCCATTCGGTTTAAAGAATGCCTATGCAACATACCAACGTGCTATGACGGCAATCTTCCACGACATGATGCATAAACAAGTAGAAGACTATGTGGATGATATTGTGGTCAAGTCAAAGTCTCGAGCTGATCACACCAACGTCTTACGGCAAGTATTTGAGAGGTGTCAGGAATACAAGTTAAAGATGAATCCTTTAAAATGCGCTTTCGGTGTCTCCTCAGGTAAATTTCTGGGATTCCAAGTGACCGCAGAAGGAATAAAAGTAGACTCGTCCAAGACTCAAAGCTATCCTCACAATGCCGCCTCCCGAACCGTGAAAGAGCTCCGTAGTTTCATGGGCAAGGTAAACTACATTCGACGTTTCATACCCGGTTTAGCCCAACTTACCGCCTCATTCACCCCTTGTCAAGAAAGGGGCCCTTTGTTTGGACCGCAACCCAACAGAAGCTTTTGGAAAGTCCAACGAATACTATCATCTCCAACCGTCATGAAATCTCCCGTACAAGGGAAACCATTGGTCCTCTACACCGCCTTCGGTGACGCCGCCGTAGGGGCTTTACTCGCCTCGTCAGAAGACAACGAGGGAATCGAACGTCCCATATACTATTTCAAATTTAATATTGAGGGATGCTGAACTCCGATATCCCGCAGAAAAAAAGCGTGTTTAGCTTTAATCCATTCCATTCGTAAGTTTAGGCATTACCTCGCTATCCAATAGGGTGATACTCGTGTCTAAATCCGATCCCGCAAAGTTTTTGCTTTCAAAGCTTTGGTCCTGACGGGAGGACGGGAAAATGGCTTCTCCAAATGTCGAACTAGACATAACGTGCGCACGCCTAGAGCTATCAAGGGTCAAGCGATTTGATTTATCGGCAAGCATTTCCCGGAGAAGGTACTACGGGACTACATGAAGAAATCCCTGGAGAATTCCCGGACATCTCTACTCTGGAAGAAGAAGCGTGGCTTTTGTACTTTGACGGCTCCGCTACCCCTAGCAGTAATACTGGAGGAGCAGGCGTGGTGTTAGTCTCTCCAACCGGAGAAGTATTTTCACATTCTTTCAAGTTAGACTTCGAATGCACCAACAACTCTGCAGAATACGAAGCTTTCCTCATAGGGCTTTCAATAGCTAAACAAGCGGGAGTCACACGTCTGGAGATAAGAGGTGACTCCAAGTTACTGGTGAATCAAATGAACGAGTATATGCATTAAAAGAAGTAACACTAGCCCTGCACCGATCGCTAAGCACAAAGGTTACTAAACTACTTTGCCGATGCAACCATAACCCATTTCGGTCGCAAAGAACAACAAACACGCCGATTGTCTAGCAACATTGGCTTCCAAACTGAAGTTCGAGGGGGCGGAAGAAACTTTGACAGTAAAAAGGAGAACCATAGAATCGACATGGCTGCCGCAACACAAAGACACCAAGACCGACGATTGGCGAACTCCGATCATTCGAGAGCTCAACAGCTCACTCTCCCAAGGAAAGGTCAGTCTCAAAACCCTGCAAAACTTCTTCATGCTTCATGGTATGCCAGACATCTAATCCCAGATGGCTCCCCGTCAAGATGTCCGGGAAGTGATGAAGCACAACCACTACTGGATCGTATTCACAATGAAATTTGTGGACAATCATTGGTGATAACGCTTACCGACGACTTCAACGTCTCGGGTTATTACCGGCCAGAAATGGAGGCTCAATCCGCATCGCCTGTAAGTCCTCGCTTTCAATTGCCGACACCACCACACCAATTGGAGATTTTTAATGTGAACCGTGACTCGGGACCGGAGAGAGCCCTACATTAGCTATCTCCGTGATGGGATAATTCCCGCCGGTCAAAAGGACGCTATTAAGATGAAGCAGAGAGCCAAGCGGTTCATATTCCATGAAGGGATCCTATACCGCAAGAGCTTCGGAGGTGATATGCTACACGCCTAGCCGGAGAAGAAATCCCGCCATGCCAAGCAGACACACGAAGGAGAACATCAAGGGAAGAGGAAACTTTTTCTCCAAATACACGAGAGATACTATTGGCCGACCATGGAGGATGATGCAGCCGTTTTTGCTCAAAATTTGTCACACATGCCAAATTCATGGGAACCTTGTTCATACGCCTTCTACCCCTTTGCATTCTCGTAAGCAGCCCATGGCCATTCTACTGGCTGGGGACTGGACATTATCGGGAAGATCAATCCACCGTCATCAAGCAAAGACGAGTACATCATAACCGCAACGGAATACTTCACCAAATGGGTAGAGGTCATTCCCTACGAGGAACTACAGAGCAACAATTGCGCTTTCATTAAAGAATACATCATTTGTCGTTTCGGCGTGCTCCAAGCATATCATCACAGATAATGGCACTCCCTTCGCCAACAAGCAAGTACGGGAGTTACTTGAGGAGTACGGCATTAAAATGTGTCTTCCACCGTCTACTATCCTCAAGGGAACGGGCAAGCTGAGAGTACCAACAAGACATTGATCCGGATCATCAGTCGAACGGTACACGACAATCCCAGGGAATGGCATGATCAGTTACCAATGGCACTATGGGCATACCGTACGTCACCCAGAAGCTCCATTGGGGTTTCGCCGTACTCACTCGTCTACGGAGCGGATGCAATTCTCCCACAGAGATCGTAATCCCATCACCAGATTGCCAAAGAACCGGGATCCACTGGAACGAGGCCGAAATCTCTGACTCTAGAATCGCAGAGTTAGACACTCTGGATTTTAGAAGGAATAAAGCAGAAGAACGCGCTCGGTGTACAGGAATCGAATTTCCAGGGCATACAACAAAATTGTGAAACCACGCGTTTTCAAGGTGGGAGATTTGGTTTTGAAAACAGCCAAACACATCCAACAAGACATGTCTGCACCAAAATTCTCACCAAAATGGGAAGGTCCCTACGCAGTCACCAAGGCTTACAGTACCGGCTACTACAAGATCATTAAGGTAGACGGAGGCAAGTTTGAAGGGGGCCATCAATGGAAAGTGGCTCAAGGCATATTACACCCGACCACTATCTCGTGTCAACAATACAGGCATTTATTTTCATTACATGTTTGAATCATCAACTATATTCAGAGATGTGTCAATGAAAACCCGTTTCACCAATCAAAACCAATGCAATTTATTCCGCAAAGATGTTCAAAACTCTTGACATAAACGTCATTAACAATAAGGGAGTGGCTTAGAAGAGGCCATCTAGAAGATTATAATTCCTTGAGAGCATCATCTCAGTCTAGCCTCGATATCTCTCCGTTCTTTTCTTCAAGTCCCGCTGCCTTGCTCCACCTTCTCTCGATTCTACGGCGAGCTTTCTCCTCTTCCAAGATAGCTTTCAGAAAGCAGAACAACATTTGCGAGGATACCAACTCGATCAACCTTGATGACATCAAGACGTTGCCACAACCAGCCCACGTTGAACTCCATGGATTCACAGGTAGATACCATATTCTCCCACTTTTCGAGATTTGATTCAAGAACGTTGCGGATAGAAATACTCTCCATCTCCGCAATCATGGGAAGAAGGCAGTTTACCGCGGTAACCAAGGCAGAGGAGCAATGTCGACCACATTCTGGTTGCGATATGACCGTACTTCCTCCACAACTTGGTGTACAAACCCACAAACTCCTTCCGCACCAAGAATCCACCGACATCCCGGTAGCCGGAGGATAAGCATTTCATGCGAACATCGAATGAAAGACCCGCATTCGGATATTCATAAGATGAGACACCCTGTCAGCGTCTTCGATATTCACAGGGGTAGGTGTGTTTGAGTTTGAAGGAAGAGGAATGGTCAAGTCATCATCATCAATAACCGTCACACATGTTAGGTAGGGGTGTCTGCAAGAATGAAGGGATTATTCACCCGACTATTATGAAGAACAAACAATGTTTTAAAAGGGGGAAGAGACAAACCCGGAATAATCTTCTTGACTCGAAGAATACGAACATGGGATTGATCATGAAGCTCGATTTGTGTCGTGCACGTTTAACTAAGATCCCGGGTGGTATGAAGAAGATGATCCACCGTTGTTAGACATGATGGGGAAATAGAGTTTTTGCAAGGAAGCTCTACTGTAAAAACGAATCAAAAATCTCTTCACCTGCATAAATGCTGGGGAAACCCTAAAACGATTATGGCGCCCGATATATGAGGATTCAACGCCGACCAAGTCAGGATTTCTTTTGGACCCTAATCAAGAACCGGAAGAGCATCCGGACACAACGATTCAATCTAAGAATGTGCAAGCACCCGCGCCTTAATCCGGTAGAAGAAGAATCCTATCCCCGACTCAAACACCGAAGGGGCGGTCGAGCTCATACATGTACAAGAGGAACCAAAGCGACCCACCGGATCAAGTCCCGCTTCCTTCGCATCCTTAATCAAGACCAACCAGCCTGTGGAAACGCCCGACAATCCTAAGTAAATATGTATTCACTCCAGCCTTGGTCATTTTTGTATGTCACCATCTCATGCCTACCACACAATAGTGTAACCATTATGTGCTAGGCGGGGGACTTAATGTTGATGGTGGATTTTCGTTCAAGGTTAAATTTGTAAGTAACCGTAAAATCATGCGCTCGACATCTTGTAAAAGATAAAGCCGTTTATAAGTGACGGATACTCCTCACTTAATTCACCAAGAATGGAGCATGTAGCAACAATCCCATTCTCGTGAATACGTGAAATTCCTCCAGGTTGGAGCATGTAGCAACAATCCCTTCCTATGAATTTCATATCAACCTTGTATTTCCAAAGTACTCATTATCGTGTGGCATGACGACCGAGTGTTACTCTTACGAGTAACACGAACCTCCAAGCACTATAATGAAACCATGTACGAAATACCCGTACAAAGTTGATTCTCGGTGTGTTATACTAGCCCGAGCCCTCTCGGTGTGTTATACTAGCCCGATTGAGCCCTCTCGGTGTGTTATACTAGCCCGATTGAGCATCCTCCACAAAGACCGACCATATCGTCCGGATATGATCCGATCGCAGCTCATCCAACTCCACAAGCATGATTGGACGACCCCAAGCATCAATTCCATCACCCCAAGCGGTGTATGGAATACACACGGCCGACCCCGCATGGTCGACCATTGGCCTTTGCTTGCCAAGAAACCGTCCATACCAAGCATTATGGGCGGAAAACCCTAAATTAGGGTTTGCGGCATATTACATGTGCCGCAAAACGGCCTCAACCATCCATCTTCGCAGGTATAGATGGAGGGTGTAGATGTAGACTCAAAGGGCCCTGAGCATGTCGACACAATCACCATGTGACCGCCTACACACTTGACCAATCGGTCAAAACCAACCATGATTGGTTACAACAAATTCGTCCGCTTGAAAGAGCATGGTCGCACGGCTTTGAAAGCCAAAATTAAGGTTCAAGCCATCGCGCGCGTCCATCTTCTCCGGCACGAATGGAGGGTCACAGATTAGATTGAGCAAGGGTCGGTCACACCAGCATGACCACCGTGAGCCCATCTACCTCTTCATGCGGTCGGCCAAGGCATATCATGCCCGGCCAATCCAAAACGCCCGCTCAAACATGCGTGGTTACACTTCCCAAGTTGCAAATCGATCTCGACCACACAACTTCACCGGGACGAATTGGGTGGCTTAGATCACGTTTTCATGGGACGGTGAGACATGGGCGTGAACATCAGCCCTACCATCTTCACGCCAAACCAACCGCCAAGACCGACCAAGTCAGGTCATCTTGGAAAACACGCCGGAAAAGGGTATGGTGCGCGACTCCTTGCGGCATCAAACTCCTATCGCAAATCGATCTCAACCACTCAACTTTACCGGTCAAATTGAGTGGCTTAGATCGCGTCTTCTTGGGAAAGTGAAGTATGGCTGTGCACACAGGCGCGTGTTGTCTACACACATGCCCTGGTCGGTCCTCTTCAAAACCCTTCCCATGCTTGGTTTCGACCAAGCTGAAGAGTGATGCTTGCGCACCTCTTTTAAAACCCTAATTTCATCAACGGTCGCAGATGAGTGTCTCAAACATCATCTCATCCGTCCGACCTCACCAGCCTTGGTTATACAACCCCGGTCGGGAGTTATTTGGTTAGTGAGGAGTCGTTACCCATCACTTTACCACACCGTAATGCAAAGACACTGCATAAAATACACACGATACTTCACAAGTATCGACTTTATGAATAACGCAGATTATTCAATTCAAAGATTACATGCTATCTTTCGTGGATCCACGATCCACATTCCGACATCAATCATGTCACAAACCGGGGATACATACTGGGGTATTGGTCTGGCGGTTTACAGCGTGCAGCGTGCAACGCGCCATCACAAGAACGTGTTAGGAAGTCATGGACGGTTAGAGATGAACAGGAAAAGTGGGCAAGACTGGTCGTGTGTTACCGATACACAACTCCACTACTCCATCATCCCACTACCTCCACTTCCCACGAGAAACGTAAATGAGGCTCAATGACTTGTATAAATAGGTTCTCCGCCCTATTTCCAACAACAAGGGAATAACGGAGAACAACACAAGTTCGGACGAGACAGAAAAACCAAGTGTTAATACAAATCGTATTCAAACACCCAGAGCCTGCTTGCATCAACCGCAAGCCTGCTCATCTTTCTATTACAAGTCATAAGCAAGCCAACATCTTCACAATCTCAACACCTTCTTCGCTTCCCTCCCTAAGATCAACCCCATCTCCTTCACTTTGTGACCGAAACAAGTCTGGAACGGCCATTTCTTGGTTTAGGCCTTGGACTTGCATGCATTGATCTCTCGAATCTACCAGCACTCACCGCGCAGTGCATTTGTTGAAGGTTTAGATTCATTCCTCATCCACACCCCAAATTACCAAATTCTGCAGGAGTAGTTTTCACCCATCAACACGTAGGCACAACAAATTAATAAATATATTTCCCTCTAATTAACTGGTAATATAGCGGTAGTAACAGATCGTTCCCACAGAGAGTTATGTAATTGATAGGTTATTTGATCAGCAAGATAAATGTAAATAACAAATGGGGTTTTGGTTATGATATGAATAAAAAAAATAAATAAGAAAAGGATGATTAAGGAATCCTTTGCCGTTACCAAGCGATAACTGGATTAATATACTTATCTATCTTTCGTTAGAATCATTCATCACCAACCGTAGAATAGCAGGTACGCTTAGCTATCCCCAAAATCCTTGTATCACGGATAACAAAGTGCGCTTTAGTCACCGGATTCTATCCAATCGAGCCGCCTTGAGGTACGCTTACAAGGTGTAACTCAACCGAAAGCTTTAGGGTTTGTGAATTTAGGTTTGATTCCAGCAATTAAACTCAAGACGCTCGGTTCACTTATCGGTGTTGTTTCCACACACGATTGCTTTGCGTAATCCCCTTGCAAGGTCTCATGTTTTCTACTTTTGTAGGAGATGCACGACAATTACGGATCGTTCAACTCACTACTAGCAATAGAATGATTAATAGACTAATCTAGTTGCGCACCCAAACCAATCTAAGAATCAATCATAAACCCTAGATATAATGAAAACAAATGATGATGATTAAAACCTCAAATAGACTTGTATTATTAAAAAAGCTTCACGCTTAGAACATTGAATTCATCCTTAATCAATAAAGGATTTAGTTTCTCATGATTACACAATTACCCGGTTTCCCCCTAAAGGGGTAAACCCTAAAATATTAATGAAGAACAAAAGTATAATATGAGATATCGATTTTACATGACCTAATACCTTTTTATAGGTTTACATTGCTTGGCCTTCACGTATTTAGTTTGGTTCAAGAACCCGACCCGAATAACGAAATAACGAATCCAAACGTGACCTTAGGCTTTCCAAAGTATTAATACACGTTTTCCACTTGCTAAGTTCGCAAACCCAGTCCGCGAACTTCAAATTCCAGCAGAAGTTTTCGGAATTAAAGTATGAAACCCGTCCGCGAACTTTACTGTCTTTGGTATTCAATAAAATCTTGTTTTGGCCACAACTTCTTCATCCGAACTCGGAATGACCTCATTCTTTTTGCATTCTTTTTATATTTCAATTATGTTCAAGATTATGATGAGAAATCCTTAATTTGAATGAGTTAAGATCGGTCTTTGGCCCTTGTAGATGGGGCAAAACGAGTTGCTGGTTTTTATGGAATTGAGGAGACGACCGTGCGGAGAAAACTCCTTGAACCGAGCGAACTGTCAAACCTCACACAGATGCACTGCAAGAAGGGAGTGCTTTGAATTCGAGAGATCAATCTGTATGACTCCGGCCTAAACCAAGACAATGGTCGTTTCAGAGTCAATTCGGTCACAAGAGAGGATGGGTCGATCTGTAGGAGGGAAGCTGAGAAATGTGTGAGATCAATGGTGATCGAAGATTGTAGGTGTGTTGTGTATTCTGAAATAAGATAAGTTCTGAATGATTGAATTTGCTCTGTTGAGAGTAATTGCTCAGACGTTGAGTTGTTAATCTCGTGTTGTCTGTTTGACATGAGATTGTCCTGTGTTTCAATCATGATTCAGGAACTTATTTAAATTGCTAGAATTGTAAACACCATGATCCCATGAAGTGTGATAGTTGATGGAATCAAAGAGTGGAGAAGTGGAAATCGTGTTAAAACCAGTTGCTCAACGTGCGGAGACTTGGTCGATTTTCCATCCACTACTTTGTTAACTCCTTCAACTGATTGAACGAATTTCTCACATTCTCATCGTGTGTATGAACACACGTGCCGTAGACCACCAGACCAAAACCCTAGTTAATATCCCCCATGTGACATGATTGATGTCTCGTGATTTAGTTAGTCAGTTGCTGACTTCATGACTTCATGGGACGATGAGTCCTTGTATTGTTGAGTCGAACGTGATTTAAAAATGTCCTGAGACTCATGAATTAAACGTGTCTGTTGAGACAGAGGTATGATTCTCACGTAAATGTTGATAGTTAAGGTGAGAAAATATTGCTCATTCGATGGATTGTTGAATATTGACAATTGAACCAATATTCCTTAGTCTGAACAAATATTGCTCATCTGAGCAAATGTTGCTCATCTGATGAATTATTGATAGCATGACCAAATAAAATATTAATTTAAATACCAAGAATCGAACCAAGTATAATTAATAAAATATTGACCATGAGATCATCGTAAAATTATTAGTGTTTGAATCTGGAATTATGAAACTTGGACTCAAAAACCTAATTCGATCAATTGATGGTTTATTGAAAATTAACCACGGAAGGAGGGACCGGCTACATGGGATCATGGGTCGACCATGTAGCGCCCAAATTCTCAAGTGAGCAAATACCAAGGTCTCTTAAAGACTTGTTGATTTGTTGATGAGAGGATGATTAAATGCTGGTTTAATCATTTATTAAAATAATGCTCGTTTGAGCCTTAGGTAATAAAACCTAATTAATTATGAAGAGATGAGGGACCGACCAAGGGGTCATGAAACCGGCCCTAGGTGGTCATGGGATCGTCTGTCGATCATTTTATGGAATTTCAAGTTGTTTGGAAGAGTTTGAACCTAATGTGAACAAATTAGTTCAAATGATGAAAATATGAGGGACCGGCCTCTTGCAAACCAAAGAGCCAACCCTGGTCGGTCAAGGTAATATGCTCGTGTCACCAAAGTGTTCGTGTCTCAGTCCTGAGAATTTTTATATTTTCTGATGTGCGTTTGAGTAACCATTTGAGAAAATATGAAGAAATCAAGGATTTTGCTGAAACTGAGGAAACTTCATGAGATGAAAGAAAATATTTATAAAATAAAGGAATCATGGAGTGTGGGACCGGCTATGGCCAAGGCATGGCCGGCCGGCCAATGATCCCGGTCCCATAGCATTTTTCCTAATTTTATTATATTTTTCATGATTTTATGAAAATACCATGAATTCAAGGAGTTTGTTGAAATAAAGGAGTTTTGCTTGAAGTGGAGGAGTTTCCATGAGGTGAAGGAAACATATAAAATAATAATAATAATAAAATAAGAGGCGTGTGGGACCGGCTAGGGCATGACCTGCCGACTAGGTCCCGATCCCACGAGTTCACCTAATTTTATATTATTTTTCATGACTTGAAGGAAATATCATGAAATTAGGGAAATACCATGAGATCAAGGAATTTCATGGGATGAAGGAAAGAATAATAGAATAATAAGGAATGTAAGGTGTGGGACCGGCCACAACTAGGGCATGACTGGCCGGCTAGTAGGCTTGGTCCCGCATACCTTTCCTAATTATTTATTATTTCCTTGATGTGAAGGAAACACCATGAAATTGAGGAGTTTCCTTGAAACGAAGGAATTTTGTTCAAATGAGGGAATTTTCATGAGATCAAGGAAAATAATAAAATATGATAAAATATAAAATTGGGCGTGGGACTAGTCACGGCACGTCCGGCCGGTCGGTGGGCCCAGTCCCCCAGGGCCTTGGTTAGTATTTTATTATTTATTATTTTCTTTCCTATTTTGCATAGGTTCATCGTCCCATCGTATTTTGAAATACTCATTCGTGCATTCATGTGCTCGTTAGTGCATTATTGTTGAGTACACTTGCACCATTTTGGTCGGGACTTACTCGATAGTAGCTCAGATGCCCGTTTGGTGAATATTTATTACTAACCCATGGAATTCTGCTGGAAGAAATATTTTCCAGGGATTCAGTTGATGAATCTGATGATTTTGGAATAATTAATTGATGGCTCTATACAAGTACGATCGTCTAAGAGCATTAATTATTCAGGAGTAATATGCACTAGTTGAAGCGTCATATTTCTTTTATATAGTTAGGGAAAATATTCTTACATCCTGAAGAAGTTATTGCTCTATACTAGCAGGCAAGCTGTCTAGGAGCCGTCCAATATTTCGATTCTATACATAAGTAATTACTGAAATTGCTCAGTATTCATGAGATGTGTCGTTGCCTCACCGAGAGAATACACATCTACATACACTCGAGAGAAAGTATTCTCGGTCGAGATTCTTGTGGCATGAGCTTTCATGCTTTCGATAAGAGACATGAGCCTCAATACTCGTCTGATTGCTGGATCAGGAGCATATACAATTATAGGTTTATGATTTTATCCCTTGTCGAAAATCCACCATCTACAGCCCTTCTCTTGATTTTGAGCGTTTTGCTCCTTTTCGTCACACTTCTTCCACTTCTCTTGGACTTTGGCACTTGGATACTTGGAATACTTCTCTTCCTATCTCTTTTCAGCACTTTGTAGCTCCTTTTTGGATGATTCACCTATTGGAATCAAATAAGAGAAAACAATAGTAATAATACGAATACATGCAAGAATAATAGCTTAAACAAGTATGGAATGGATACTAAAATCATATGAATTATGCACTTATCACTAAACGTGTACACTTAGTTGGTTCACAAATAGTTAACCAATGGTTAGCCATATGAGCACTTTCATATTAATCGTATTCATCTTTCTCATAACTAGTTCAAATGACTCATAAGAATTAGTTCAAGAGTTGTTCAATTGCTTAGGTCTTTATTCATAGACAAAATAGAAGCAAAATCGGTTTGATCCACTTGAATCAATTCATGAACAATATAGCCACGGTTTTCAAAGATTGCATTCCTTATAATTTATTGTTTTAAGTTCATGAACTACCGATTTGAGAAATAACCAGCTTGGGTACTCGTACGGGTATGCGTACCTTAGCTACCGGATTTGAGTTTACAAACTCGGTAGAAATTTTCGGTTCGAAAACTTCCGTGAGTACGCATACGGGCACGCGTACCTAAGGTGGTAGTTTACTAGTTTGCAAACTTACAAACTCCGTAAGAAATTTTCTGTATGAAAACTTCCGCCAGTACGCGTACCCAACCTGTCTCATTCACCAATACCGCATGCACACATATGCACGCACTTGGTTTCCGGCACATGGATTTATACACTAATGTGCGAACACACTATATATGCTTATATCCATGGTTGGTAATCTCAACTCTACATTTCAATTATTGAAACATTCTTCTATAATGTTATAACAATCGTTATTCACGACTATCGTCATCAAAGCTATTTTCAAGATTGAAACGTCATCATGAATTTCGTCACGGGTAAAGATGAAAATGGTTAAAGCGAAAGCTCACCAATACATATTTCGAGAAAAGATAGGCGAGTAAACTCGTATCGAAATAGCAAATGTGTATGTATGAAAACTATCATACTTATACGACTTTGTCTCAAGAGTAGAAGATAGAATAGACTTTTGAGTGATAGATAAGTTCAAGTCTCCACATACCTTTTAGTCGGATGAAGTTCCACTTGTTCCTCGAGTAGTTCTTTATCTTCGCAAGATGATCGCCATGGAGTCTGGAGCTCAACTACGCTTGACTATCATAGACCGAGACTTAGTCATAAGTAAATTAGAAATCAAGACATATAGTTTTGATCACTAATATTGACAAACATGCTTGAGATAGCAACGCATGCGAGTTCGACCGAGTAGTGCTCTAATAATTTTTTATTTATATTTTTTTCTTCAAAGCAACTAATTGATGTCTATTATTTTAATTTTCGGGGATTGAAGATCATGAGGATCATATCTAAGAGACGCATTGAAGTCAAGAATTTTTTTGTGGATTTTGTTTAGGTGATTTTTGGCATCATTTAACATATGCTAATTTGAGTTGAAGCTATCCTGAGAGTCACCAATATTTTGATTAGTTCATATTTTGTTTTTGAGAAGTCCATAAATAAATAGATTAGCTATTTTAAATGATCGATGTGCAAAATCTATTTTATGTTAACTGATGTTTTTCTCGTTACCCTTGTTCTTCTACTTTATTTGTCTTATATTTTATTTTATCGCATCTTGGTGTGTCGTGGTTTCTTACATTTTCTATTTATAGGTAATTATATCGTCAGTAACAAAACGAGTTGCATCTCACAATAGTAAAGTTGGCAAGGTAAATTCTCCACTTGTAGCCTCTCTAACCACTTATTCCTTTCCTTGTAAAATCTATGAAGATAATCTATTAGTACCTTTATATGCATTGCTTAATTGTACTGGTGTACTTATTTGTGCACCAATTGTACGCAGTGTACCTTTAAGTACACCACTTCGCGCACTTTGTTTCTGCATTGATTATGAACCTGAAACTATCAAACTAGTATTTGCATTTAGACTTGTCTATACACAACAAACGTAAATTTCTTCCTGACTCGAGGAATCACCACAATGATCCATATCGGCCTCCACGAGACCTAAATCCGATGAGGAGAACCACATATAGTGTGGATTGATTCCCTTAATCATATTTTAGTACTATGTCAGACATAAATAAAGCTACAACAACATATAGAATTTAGAATCACACCGGCCAAGATTTGAAGAAAAGAGAACATGCAATGACACACTAACCATGCAAGTGTCAAGCGAAAGTTATATGTCCTCAATCTCGTCGTGTTGTTAGGAATCCTTATTGTGATGTTGGTAGCCTTGAAATACCGTGCTGCACTATGAGAGGGTAAGCAGTCGAGTTAGTTAATTTGTTCTTTGGCGATAATTTTTTGATGTAGTTTCACTGTGATTTTTATTCGGTTTCATCCTAAGATAAACTGATTTATATTGGTTCACTGAGTGGATTAATATACCACCTTTGGGCTTTAGTCTATATAGGCATCTTACTTACACAATCGGGAAGTTGGAATTTTGTTTTCTAAAGGTATTGTTGGGTTTCACATGTAGTTTATATATAGTCTTGTTCCTACGTAGAAGCTGTTCATAATCAGGGTTCTTTTTATCTCGTTAAACTCTCCCGTTTCACATGATGTTTGTTCACATGCTGGTGAACACATCATGTTGTTTATTTTTGTTAGTTCGTAATCTTTCTTTGATCTGAGAATTTATTTTTCTTTTTATTTGCTGTGATTCCCCTACTCCCCAAAGAGATCCCAATCTTGACTTCTTAAGTTTACTTTTTAGCAAGGTAACTGTCGGCATCTGTTTGCTTATGTTGATTTATTTTCATAGGCTCGTTATCTATGGTAATAACATTTTTCTTATCATTTCATGATTGTATGTATTCATGATCGTTTGGAAGAAGATTTAAATACTGATAATAACAGCCAAATTGGCCTTTTTGCGGTTCACCATCGGTACATGCTAACAACTATGTTTGTTTTTTTATTTCTAACTCCCCCGACTCGTCCAAATATGACTTAAAATTTTTTTAATGAATAGGGCTACACAATTATTATTATTTTGAATCCAGTTAAATATGTTCCCAACGAGTCAGGTAAAAAAATGTATATATGCATCAAATAAATCTTAAACAAATGAATGAGCCCAATTAGACTTCAATTTAGACATCAACAAAAGAAAAAGAACTATGTGACATCCGATCCAAACAAGCAAATTGATACAATGTAATTCATTGTACAAATTAAGCCTGATGAGCTCGGTCCGCACTTCTTGTTTTCTTTAGATTTGACGTGTTTTTCACTTTGATCCTTAACCTATACGACACCTTGTTTTTTTAGATTTGATTTAGCCCGAATCAAATGTAAGATCATTGGTTTTCTCATTTTTATGATGTCTGACTCGAGATTTAATTCGGCGTACTTCTGACTCGAAGTTATATAAAGGTATCACTTTGTACCTTACTCGTTAAGCACATAACTGAATTTGATTTAAAAGTTATTTTATTTTATCATTTTTCTATTTTTAAGAGTTTTAGTTAGATATATAATGAATCGTATTAAGATGAGTTAGGTACAGAATCGGGGTTGCGCCGAACCGTGAACATGGTTAAACTAGTCCATACTCCAATACTTTAGTATATAAGAGAGTCCAAAAATCATTTTCCTCTTAAAACCTAGGGTTCCTCCATCTCATTTAGAAAATCAAGAATGGCAAAGAATCATCCGAATCATTTATTCTCATCACTATTATCGATCCACCATTATCAGTTCTATCTCAACAAACAAAGGCATATCTACTTCATCATTAATCAAGCAAAAAAATCTGATTAAATGTGAAATTGAGAAGAAGGCAACTGGATGGAAATGGTTTTGGAAGGTTCAATTTCAACAAAGAGTTGTATTACTTATTATTAAAGGGAGAGATGTGATTGCTCAAGCTCAATCTGGTACTGGGAAAACTTCTGGGAATGATATTTCTTGTTGTTTGCAAAATCTTCGTTGATACTTCAGTTAGTTCCGCGACTATAACCATAGTTTTTGTTTGATTTTGTGATCAAGTTTCTGTAATTTTATGGAGTTTTGTTTTATTTTAGGGGATTATAATGTGGGGTTGTTTTGTTTCAATAGTCCGCCACTAGGATTTAACCAACCACCGCCGTAACCATTCATCATAACCACCACCTAAAATTACCAGCAGGTCAGCACCAATGACAGTATGATGCCGATCATACCATCACCACTTTAGATTCCAGTGGTGGTTCTGTTAGGTGCCAGTTTTTGGGGGTTTACAATTTTGGTTTGCGGTTATGGGTGGGGGTTCTGGTGATTGGCATTTGTAGGTTGTTGTTGGTGTTACAGTGGTTGTCTATTGTGATTGGTTGTTCTGGTAGGTGTTGGTGTTTGTGGTGATTTGATACTTCTTGTTAATGATTATTAAATGAAATATCTTCCATGTACTAGTATCTAGGTTTTCTATTTTACATGATCAAATCCGAGACCTTTGTGATTGAATACAAGTATAATATGGCTTACAACGGATTCTTAGATCCTTAACACCCTCACATATTATTATGCTTTTCTAGTTTCATAATCTTAGTTACCAATCCATAAATTTCAGAATTTTTTTAATTTGATTAGTTGAAAACTGATATTAGTTAAAGTAGTATATTACACAAATCGTGGGAACGAACCACATTTACTATTTTTTACACCGTGCACTTGCGGTAAAACAAAGTCGGTTTTTCGACGCGTCAGTTATATTTGTCTCAAATAGTTATACTATGTAACTTTTTACTCTTTCTTCTCTAGGAATAATTGTTGCACTTTTATGTGATCGTCATGGATCATCAAAAAACAAATTACTTGTTGAGCACTTCTTCAAGTTTAAATATTGTTTTTATATACTATTTATTTTGCACCCTTAAGTCTTAAGTCAAGTGAAATCAATTTATCTTGAGTCGGAAATTGAGTTCGCAAGTATTAAAGTATATTCATGTTTTGATGAAATTCTTGAGTAAGGAAATATAATTCACGAACTGTTTCCTATTTAAACTCAAATTCCAAATAAGGGTCACGAAACCGTCCTCATTTGTGGAAACACCTCCTTACCCATCACATATAAATACCATACACTTGATTTGAGTTTTCTCATTCAAGTTTTTCCTGCATTCAAGTAAGTCTCCCATGTCAACTTCTCACAAAAACATGGAAGAAGCTCTTGATAACAACTGCAGTGGTATTTTATTAAAAGGAATGAATAAGAGAACTCTGGTTGAAGATGAAGTTGAAGACTTTAATTCTTCTGAAGATCATCCAAGTGTCAATTGACACTTTGCATATGACTATCAAGATGTGGAACAAGAAGCTATGGTCTCTGCTAATGTTGTTTATGATTTTCTTAAACAATTTGAAGAAGCAAAGATTAAACTTGTTGAAGCCTTGAAAAGTCAAAATCATACTAAGGACTGAGTTGAAAAAGGTTTCTTATGAGCTTGTTCTTATGAAATTGCATGTCAATAACCTTCTCAATGAAGAGATTTTCCCTGAAGAGTTCGTGGATATTGTTGAAGACAAACTCAAATGCCTGAAAACCAATGATGTTTCCACTGTTATCTAATTAGATATTTTCTTCTATATTTTTACTAGTCAACTCCTTGTAAGTATTTATTCTTATTGTTAAGGCAGGAACACTTGTTTTTGAAGTAGTTTTTATGTGTTACATTAGCTATTCCTGTAGTTGCAGGAAATCCCACACTACACCCCTCACTCAAATTTGTTTAATTATTCCATTTGAAGATGAATACAATATATTTTATTAATTGTTTTCTTGAAAGGTTTACAAAGAAATGTAGAACAGAGCTAAAGTAATTACAATCATTCGTAATTTTCTCTCTCCTAATGACTTGCTTAACCATTCAAAAAGAACCCCCCTACAACAGATTGACTCAACCCTTTATATAGGGTAGTATACAGTGGGTGACAGCTAAGCTGTCCTTTATTTTCGGAAACATCTCGCGAAGTGTCGCGAATGTTATAAACGTCTTTACTTGCGACACTCCTAAATATCGCCAAGTCTTCATACTTTTCTCATGTTCTGGCTTTCGTCATCCATTGCGTCATTTATATTTCTTTCTTGCGACGCCTTCGCGATGTAGTTGTTTATTACTCTCATAAAGTATTGATGTCGCGATATTCTGCTCCTACATCTTGCCTCTTCTCATGTCTTCTCTGCGAAGGAGAGAATGTCATGAGAATCAATATTTTAAAGTGCCGCAACTGCTCATCTTTATCTCGCGATTGTTCATTTTTACTCGTTTTATTTATGTACGGAATTTATTACAAGTGTTTCTTCTTCCACTCTTTTCTTGACACGTCTCTTTCAACCGTTTATTCTTGACCATTCACGTCCCATCTCGCATTAAATGCATTTGTTTTCTCGAGGATTCTCTTCTCTATATATAGCTTTCTTACCCCTATCTTTTTCTCTTTTATTTTCCCTCTGCAACTTTCCTTTAACCTTCTTCCTCCGCAATTTACGCTTCTGCTACTGTAATCCTCCCCTTCAATTCTCTCAATCTTCCATTCCCCATTCATTCCCATACTATATCAATGGCTTCATTGGGTCGTACATATAAACCCCTTTTTGAAGATACTCAAAACAAATTAAAAGAGAAGGGTTTCATCTTATCAACCATTCCCGATCAAGAATCTTCGTCTATTCTCTCTGCAAAACTGTTTTCTGATCATCAATGTGATGATCATAAAATCATAGTCTTGCTAGGTCAACTCCTCGCAAGACTTCCCATTCCTCTATATAATCCCGAGATACCATTATTCTATGAGATCCTTGCTCATAAAAAATTCTCGCGAGCTGTTTATCAATTGAGTGGCGACAGCATCCGCTTGATGCTTGAATTCGCAACTCGCGGCGCTGGTAAAGGATCTTTATATCCTGTTAATGCTAGAGATCCTAACTTTGCAAATTTAGAGATAATCCCTGAGAAGTATACTATAGAAAATTTCTTTGCGAATTATGCAGTAATAAACATGAGAAATGATAAATCTCGCTGGGGCGCTCGACTGAAAAGAATAGATAATGTTTCCGATGACAAGCTGCTTATGCAAGATATTGATTGGCATTCAAGCAACAATAGCACTCCCCGTCATTCCAAAGATGAAAGATGGTGGGTTGTTCCTTTGTTGTTGAGTGGTCCTTACATCGCAGGTTCACACGTTCTCCCTGCATACCTTGCGAATTATCACCCTTGGGAATTTAAGTGGCCTGAGGAGGCAAAAGAGGTATATTTCCTTTTTTCAATTTCACTTTGCGATATTTTCTTTCTCTTTTATTTACTAACTTTCCAAAAACTTTAGATCACCAGAATGAGAAAGAAGTATAAAGAAGATCCAAAGCCGAGTACGCTGGCGATACTCCGATCGCTCACGGATGAAGTAAGAAACATTTTCTTTTGTTATTTTAAACAATATTGTTGCCTCTGTTTCTTATCTTCATGCGTATGCGAAGGTTGACTTTGAAGAGGCTGAAGCTGCGAAGGTTAAAGGCAAGGATAAAATTACTTTTCGCAAAGACAAGTCTTCTGCTCCGCTTTCTAAAAAACGGAAAACCCAGCTCTCTTCTCAAACCAATGAAGATTCTGATGAGGGTGAAGATGAGGTTGGTACTTCCTCCGCGGAAGGGAATCGTTCGACTACTTCTGTTATGGCACAATTGTCCAGTGTCTTCTCCGATTCTATGCAAGGATTAGGAGATGATCATCTAACTGCCACTTGCGGAGCTCTCGCTAAAATCTGCGATGCCCCATTATTAGAGGATAATGAATCTCTTCGCGGAGTTTCCCGAACGTTGACTTCCAGTCATTTAAATGCTCTTAGTGCTTTGGTATGTTCATATTCCTTTGTTTCTCTGTAATTTCGATTACAAGCTTTTATCTTAACAATTTCTTTTTTCCTTTATAGTCTGGGAGAGCTTCTTTTGTTGTTGCCTCAGATCTTGAGAAAAGATGCGACAACTTTCGCAAGAAAATCTCCAACTTAAAGAAAAGATCCGAGAATTAGAAGCTGAGGTTGCGATATCTCGCAATAAAAATGAAAGAATTCAACAATTGGAGACTGAATCTGCTTCTCTGAAGACTAAGATGTCTACTCTTCAAAGCGCTAACCAGCAACTTTACGGTATAAAATTTTTATTCTCCAAGTAATCTTTACTTTGTTAGCTATCATTCTTTGCCTGATTTATTATTTTCGCAGACATATATAATCTCTCTGAAGAAGCCATTCTTCTCCATTCATTTCCCGAGCCCATGGATAATGATGTTCTTCTCACCCATCTCAACGAGTCTTTAAGTAACTCGTCAAACAAAATTGATTCCCTTTCCTTGAATGAACTTCGGACTAAATGTCGCCTCTTAGAGATTGAACATAGAGCTAGTTTAGGTTTATCCAATCGATTTAAACAAATGTATCTTGATTCCCATAGAAAAATCGAGCTTCAAAGGAAGAAAATTAGTGGCCTTATTGATGAAAAATATCGTACTGCTAATAAGGGTGCACAGGCATTAGCAACATTTCAAAAATCTCTTCTCGAAGTACAAATTGAACGAGATGAATCCCTTTCGCGAATGCCATACTTATCGAGCGAGAAGAACAAGTTCGTTCACTTCTTGTTATAAATAATGATGATGAGTTTGCTTGGGCTGCGAAGGTTCTAGATAATGCCAGAATAATTTAGGTGTTGATGTTAGCCTTCATGCCGAGCATACTGCCTTGGTTAAAGACATGATATCTGACAGAGAAGGTTGTTTATTATACTTTGCTGTCCTTTATCTCTGTAGTACTGTTATTATATTGTTAATTCATTATCATATGTTTTGCAGAATCCGAGAAAAGATTTCAAATAAGGATTGAAGAACTTGAGCGAGAAAAAGGGGAACTCGCAGAAGACCTTTCTCTTCGCAACAATAAATATTCTAAACTGAAGAAACAGTTGCAAGCTACAGTGGCGAACTTTAATAATTATGCAGTTCGTTTCGCAATCAAACTATTGAGACAGTTTGCAATGATCACAAGATTCCTCTTAGTTCATATCCTTGTCTTCGCGAGGATATTCCTGAAGATACACTTTTCTCAGATGTCTCTGATAGTGATGCTAGCGAAACAGAAGAATCTGGCGAAGAGAATGATGAAACTGAAGAATCTGACCAAGAAGAAGATTCTTCAAAGAAATAACTTCTTTTTCTTCTTTCGCTACTTGTAATATATATGCTATTTCAATCTTCTTGGATTGTCAAATATGAATTCAATCTTTGTTTTCTTTACTTGCACATATTAATCAAGCAATTCTCTTTTATAATTCGACTAACTAGTATTATGAATGCATAAATTCCTCATATGGAAATGGATAACAAAACTTTATCCTATTCATTCCCATACTTGCCTCTGTTATTCATTTTCAAATGAGAGATTTATCTTTGTAAGCATGTTGAAGTTCGTCATTGCGACAAGATCGCAGGATGTCTTCACAAATGAAGAAATCTATTGATCTTGCCTTATCATTCTTGTGTGGTCTTATTTTGCCTTCCTAATTAAAGGTCTTATTTCGCCACCCCTCGTTGTGACAAAATCGCAGGACGTCTTTACATTTTCATGTAATGACCCATTGACCTTGTCTTATCATTTGTTAAGTATTTTTGCCTCTGCAGGATATTTTATTTTGCGACAATATGACGAGGCTTAAATACTCTTGCGAATGTAAAATCCCATGACATTGCCGTCTTCGCGACGAAATCGCGGGACGTTTTTGCATTTTCATGCAATAACCCCTTGATCTCGCCTTACCCTTGCGTCCAAGATATTGCCTCTACGAGGATCATTGCACAAATATGACAAGCCTATATTTCCTTGCGAAAATAAAGTCTCATGACATTTGCGTCTTTTGACACTTATCGCTCCCTAATGGAGGGTGCCGCCTTATCATCTCCCCGGTTGCCCCTTCAAGGAGGCGTACATCGGCCATACAAGACTATCTCCTCCCATCCGGTCTTAACAAGACAGCAGTTGTTTTCGCAGACCTCTTATCCCTTATACCTATATGGTTTATGGTTACGAGGCGCACCCTAAGTGGAGTTTTCTTCGGCCGAGTGCAGCATGTGCCAAGACTTGTCAAGAGTGGTAAGGAAGTTCCATGCTCCCCGCACTCTTGACTCAACCGTGTACCTCGGCGCCTTGGTCATACGACTCCTTGGAAGAGACCCTCGGTCGTCCAACTGGGTATAACCTTATATATATAGTTGGAAATCCAAGGTATCTCCCCGAATGGATGTTATTATCCCCAATCTCCATGACTCGGGTTCCAGGAGCGGTGTAACCTTTTCACCGAGCCATGTCAAGAGATACCCCTTATATGACGCACTTTAGGTCTTACATTTGCCTCTTACGAAATATTATTCGCGAACTAGGGTGTACGCCATAAAGGTTCGTCCCATTCACTCACTCATTCATTTTTGTTAATTCAATTAATCATTCATTCTTGATAATTTCATGTTATTTTGCTTGCGATGCTATCGCATAATTTTGCTTTGTTTGCAACATTCTCTTTTCAACTCTTCAATCAGATTTTCATACATTCTTGATCGCGAGATTCTCGTACATTTCTTCTTCAATTATTATTTCTTCCTCCTACTTTTAATATGCCTCTGTCACTTAATTTTGATAACAACAACTATTCACTTCTTATACCTTTTGATCCTACTATTTTCTGTCTTTGCACTATCCAACTGCCTTTATGTATTCACTTCGCAAAGTGTCTTCAACTACCTTTTATTCTTCTTGTCCTTGACGTGCCTTCGCCACTTAACCTTTGTCACTTCTTGCAATTATTTACTTCTTACACCTTTTATTCCTGCTCCCCCTTCGCCTCTGTATCATTAAAACCTCTGAATAATTCTTTTCCAAAGATGACTTTCAACCTGTCTTCATATCTTCACCTCGCAATGTGTCTTCTCTTCTTATATTTATGCTATCTACCATCAATCTTTCTTTTCTTTGTTCTTCTTTTATATTCTTCTTCCATCCCTTCTTTTTGCGCGCTCTCTCTTCACAGCTCTCCACATCGATCTCATAACATTTTTCCCCTTCTATCCAATCTCCCTTAATAATTCCAACACCGCTAGGATGGGGAAACTTTATACACGATGATACGTTGACGCCACACCTGAATTTCATGCAACCATGGTCTTCCAATCAATGCATTATAAGGGGACTCCACATCGACCACACAAAACAAGATATCAGTTGACAATCCTTGCAAAGGTATTCTCATGTGTACTTCTCCTTTGGGCTTGTTCGCGGTACCATTGAAACCATATATTTTGTATGTTGAAGGGATCAAATCTTCATCCTTTCCTCCCATAGTCTTGTAAGTATGGTAAAAAGAATGTTGAATGAGCTCCAAAGTATCGATTAATATTCTATTTATCGCCCACAATTTTTCGCTTCATCATCTTCCCCATCAACAGGTTTTGGATTAATATCCAGTTTTACCACCAACGGGTTATCATGTATTTCTCTACCTTTGGGTATTTCTTCTGCCGAGAAAGAGATAATCTGTAATTGCCATTCTTTTAACTGTGATTTCCTCGCGATGTTCATTACCTCCTTTTCATTAACATCCCTCGCAAAAACCCTACTGAGTACGTTATCATGAAAATCTTCAATGGTGTGATATGAATGAACAATGGAGTTGCAAAACAAATTTTTAGCTTTCGCCCCAACTTCTATTATGAACGTTTCTTTTCCCTTTGATGGTGGCGGCGGTAAATGTTGAACTTTCTCTTCGTTTTTTAAAAAGTGATTCACTTTCCCCGATCAATCATTCTAAGGATAATTCTTTTGATGTTTGGCAAGTCATTTGTCAGATGTCCATGAAAACGATGGTAAGAGCAGAATTCATGACTCCTATCACTTGGTGGCGGTTCACTCCCTATGTTCCATGGTGCAGGTATATTCTCCATCAAGAGTATAGCTTCCCATATCTTCTCCACACTAGTATTTAGTGGTGGCATCTTGATTTCTTCCCATACTACTCTATGACGTCGTTGCCCTCCATGATAATTATGTTTTTGACCTCCATAGGTTTCTTGTGGGTGATCAAGTCTCTGAATCTTGTTATTGCTGCTACGATTGTAGTAGTTTCTTTCTCTTTCGAATTCTTCCGATCTCGGCTTCCCATCGCAACTAATTTTGGCTGTCCATCATCTACCACTCTCTCTTGTTGCCCTTGCGAGGTACTCGCCACTGTTTATATTAATCTGGGTAACAAACTCGCATTCGCAGCACTTGAACTTGTATTCGCGACTGGGTATGATTCTACTTCATTTTGTCTTTCCTCCAAAGCAATATATTCCTCTTGTAATTCTCTCAATTCGGTCATCGTGATTGTATTCTTGACTCTGAAAACTTGAACATATAATAAGTTGGTTGCGAACATAGCATTTATGAATGATAGTATTAGGTATCTTTCATCCACCGTCCCCCCCATTTCGCTACACATTGTCTTCCATCTTACAGTCAGATGTCTCAAGCTCTCGCCAACTCTTTGTTTTAGCCCAAATACATCTTCAATGCCAGGTCGCGAAGAGTTGTTACTTATATACGCCCCTAAAAATATAGCTTGTAAATGATTGAATGACGTGATTGTATTCCTTGGTAGACCCTCAAACCATTTCAACGCTTTTCCCGTTAAACTCGACGCAAAGTATTTGCACAAAATAGCATCATGGTTTTCCCACTGTAGCATACATCTCACGTAAGCTTTGATGTATTGTACTGCACAAGTTGACCCATCAAAATTCTAGTTAATTTGGTAAGTTGCACTTTGGGGGTATTCCTCCTAGCTGCACTTCTAATGTAAAAGGATTTTTCGCAGCCTCTGCGATAGCTTCATCTAACTGTCTTCTCCCTCCTTCTCTTCTACTGTTCAATATTCCTCTCATCTCTCGCCAATTCATGAGAATTTGTTCATTTGCCTCAGAATTTGAATTTATCGGTCTCTTTAATTTCGTGCTTCCCTTCTTCTTCGTTCGCGTCTACTCATATTTTCTGGTTCATTGCTCTCTTCTCTTCTTTCTCTGCGAGTTTCTCCCTCATCTCCTTCACAAATTCTCACACCATTATATCTATCATTTTCTCTTCTTGGTTGTCTATCAATTCTTGTTTGTATTCTTTCATATTCTTCGTTGATATCTCCATTGTTGCGATTTCGCTCGCGCCTTCTCTCTCGATTGTCATGATTATTCTGCCGAATCGCCTCTTCCAATTCCCGATTTTCCATTTCTGCTCTCAATCTTTCTCTCTCGCGGGCTAGACGCGCTTGTTCAGTATAATGCTTTTCAATGTCATCTTCAATTTCCTTTTGTTTCCTTTGTGTTTCTCTCCCATGTAGTATCCTCCTTCCTTCTTCCTGATTTTCTTCATTAACTGGGTTATTCTGTCCTTGAGGCTGCCTATCTTCTTGATTTCCATCATCATGATTATTCACCAAAATATAACGATTCTCTACTAATTCTCTCTCTTCGCGACCTCCTTCACCAAAATTTAACTCTCTTTCCAAATTTTCTTCATTAACGTTTTCTGCAAGTAATGTTCTTCTCACGTCTTCTCTAATCGATCCTGATCTCGATCTGTTATTACTTCTTGATCTTCTATTTTGCAACCTCCTATTTTCCATCCTTAATTCGTGGTTTTGCCTTGTTAGATTTGCGCATTCTTCTGCTTCTAACCGCCTTTCTTCATGTATTGTCTGTCTCAACATTTCTAATGCTGCAATTTATTCATTTCCACGAATTGTTTCTCCCATCTCTTCTCGATTTCTCTCTTCTTGTTCACTATTCATCAATTGTTGCACTTCTTCTCTTTCTTCCATAGAATCTGATCTCCATGTATGCACGCTTACTCTATCATAATCGATTACACTGTTTAGTGCTGGTTGAATTGGTGGTTGAGTTGATGGTTGAATTGGTGGTTGAGTTGGTGGTTTAATTCGACCTCCTTCTCCATTTCTTGCATTTATCCTTGATGGTTCACCTACTTCATTTCTCCTTTCTCCAACTAATCTTCCACTTCTCCTTACGATCTTTGGTTGATCTGATGCATTCTTTCTTCTAGCCATTTCTCAATTTTGGTAACTTGTTAAAAATTATTCGAAATTTCTTTCTTGTTACTCCTGATTCTTTCAATTCACAGGTTCAATCCCTGTTTCTAGCGCATATGTAGTTGCAGGAAATCCCACACTACACCCCTCACTCAAATTTGTTTAATTATTCCATTTGAAGATGAATACAATATATTTTATTAATTGTTTTCTTGAAAGGTTTACAAAGAAATCTAGAACAGAGCTAAAGTAATTACAATCACTCGTAATTTTCTATCTCCTAATGACTTGCTTAACAAATCAAAAAGAACCCCCTACAACAGATTGACTCAACCCTTTATATAGGGTAGTATACAGTGGGTGACAGCTAAGCTGTCCTTTATTTTCGGGAACATCTCGCGAAGTGTCGCGAATGTTATAAACATCTTTACTTGCGACACTCCTAAATATCGCCAAGTCTTCATACTTTTCTCATGTTCTGGCTTTCGTCATCCATTGCGTCATTTATATTTCTTTCTTGCGACGCCTTCGCGATGTAGTTGTTTATTACTCTCATAAAGTATTGATGTCGCGATATTCTGCTCCTACAATTCCAAATACTATCATCTTGCATGTTTAAAGTCTATTTCAGTAAATTTTATGTTGGAAGATGACTTGCAATTATCTAATCTTCGTGCATTATATATATATATATATATATTGCTTGTTTTGTGAGAATTGTGAGATTTTTTCTTTGTTATCATATTCTGGTGATTTGAACATGTATCTCATATTTTCTCATAGGTTAAGCTCTTAACTCTTGCAAAAGAGAAGTAAACAATTTTGAGAATTGCAATATTGACCTCTCCACGATTACACTTTTATGAATATCTTGCCATGGGATTCCGTAAGATGTTTATAGGAATCTACTTACTCCTCGATTGCATAACCATCGGGAAATAAGTGGTGAAATTTAATCTCTATGCCCGTACATATCTAAAGAATTTATAATTCTTATGTCGATTCGTATCACATTAATTGCTCTCTTTGTTCGTAACTGGCCATGAGAATAGGCTTTCGATAATTATTTTTCTCACGAAAATCTTGTATTTAAAATTTTTTATGAACTTGGCATACAGTTTGGCGGCTGAATTTGGAAGCCAATGGTACACATAGAGCCTACTATGTCGGCCAGAAATTGCTTCAAACTCTTTCTTAGTCTTCTCTATTATTTCACTTTATTTGGGCCATCTAAGATACCCAGTCTTTAAAAATGTTCAAAAAGTTATCTAAAGTAGTACGAAATTGGTCAGACAATAATGCAAATTTGTCTCTAACATCCTTGTACTATCCACCCGATGCTAACCTCCAAATACATGCTGCAACTTTTTTCCTGAAATCGTTATTGTTGACTCAACCTATGCTCTTGGTTGTGGAATATGCAATCAATTCAACGCATCTGATCTGTTAAAAAACCTTGTACCCGAGACATGCTTGGGAGATGGAGTCCACGAGAGGCGTTGTTGCAAGAGAAAGAAGAAGGAAGAAAACTATACTCTTACATATTTATAAGAGACATTTAAAAAAAAAAGATTAATTAGCATAAGATATAATTAAAAAGAGTTCAAGATGTTTTAAAATTTTTTGTTGAAGATACATTGGTCACCGCCACGTCAGCTAATACCGTATGATTATGTTAACTAGGTTAATAATAAGTTAAAGTTCTTGGATTAGAATAACACCAAAAAATGAATACCAAAATGTTTAAAAAACAAAAATATTCAAACTCATCCATAAAAACAATCATATGCAAAATAATAAAACCATATTATAATGAATTTTTTTTGTAAATATTCATATGTAAAAGAAATCTTACCATGAGATTGTGTTTTGAACATATGAGACAAATTATATATGTAAGTTAATAATATAATAGAAAATACGTTATCAAGTTTTGTCATGAATTTTTCTTAAACTATTTTATATAAGGCTTATTTATTAATGCATATACTATTAATTGGTAAATATCTATATGCAAAAAAAAATTTTGCAACAACAACAAAACAAGTTGTAGAAAATGTTTGTAAGAGAAATAGTATCAACATTTCATATACAAAATATGGTTTTTTATATTTGATGATAAAGTCATATTTGTTCTTCAAGAAAAGTAATAACTATAATAGTCAAAAATAAAAAGAAAAGTAAAATGTATCGTCACTGTATCTCCATACCACTGACCACAGTGATGAGTAACAAAACAAATGATAAGACTAGGGAAGAAGAGAATATTGGTGTTGTTCCTATGGTTGAGAAATTACTAGAAGAAAATCAAGCAAGTGTGCTCAATAGGAAGAAAATTGCTTCAGATAAGGCAGAAAAAACGAATAATGCTAAGAAAATTAAGAAGGTTCTGAAAAACCAAAGAAAAGGGTTGGGGAAGTGCAACGGTAAATTATTGAATACGCGTGGGTACAACAACCGCACCCAATTTTTTTCATTCAACAATCTATATGGACTAAACTCTAATATAATTCCAAGAGCACCAACTGAATGAGTCTCAATCAAGAAAGATATCAAAGAGATTTATCTTTCTCAACACAATCAGTAAATAAAACAGGTAGGAATCTGTGAACCTGTTTGTTATGAGAATAACTCGGATGGTACCAAAGACCAATGTCCGAGTATCAATCAAGTTCCATCCAACTGATAGGTAGGTGTAGAATACACCGTATTTACTATCTAGAGTTTATGCTTTCTTTGCTATTTTTTCGTGTGAATTATGTATCTTATGTTTGCTTTTGAGTTTTATAGGTGCAATGGAGTCACCGAGAACAAAAGGTGAAGAAATCACCCATTTAAAGTGAAAAGAGTGAAAAGACCAATTCACGAGGCGACGAAGCTAGCTATGGTTGAGCAAAGAAGTGAATAGAAGCGATCAGATTCATGAAACCGACACGCCATGCAAGAACTGGGAGGCCCTTTTCCTATTTCTGGGTGCCTAGAGTCATTTCTGGGTAACCCCTTATCTGCCAGACCTGGGTGGCTGTATCCACCTTCATTTTCCTACACAACCCTAAAGTCTAGAGAAGAATTTATCTTTTCATTATTTTCTTCCCCTGAAAGTGAGAGGAGGAGGCTACACACCTTTAATGTGTCTGAAATTAAATGAAGACGTTGATGCGAATCTGAGAATCATGGATGGAAGAGAAATCAGTGAAGAGGAAGTGATGAGAGCTGAGATAAATCGGTGATTCATGAGATATGAAGTTCTTTGCCCGATATCGAATTTGAAGGCGGTATTGATTCCAGAGATGAAGAACAAGGGTTTAATACAATATAGAAGATGATTTCGAATCCAAGAACGCGAAGAAAGGATGGGTTTAGCTTGAATTGGATGTTGCAGAAGTTACATGTGATTAACGAAGAGTTGTGTATGTGTTAGGGTTTGAAAATGAATTAGAATCGAGAGAAGAAAGGGGATCTGATTTGCTTCTGGTGGAAGAGATCGATGGTTTCATGGCTGCTGATGAGAGGATGAATCGAGATTGAGTTGTTCTTGCAATAATTTCAGCCAAGAAGATGGGGTTTGTATGGAATCTGAGATACTGTGAATAGATCGATGAGATTTGGTTGGGTTCTGGTCAGATGAAGAGCCGAGAACTAGGGCGAGGTTGTGGCATATGAATTAGAGAAGAAAGCCCCGAGCTGCTGCCACGAGAATTGGGTCTTGATATGTGATGGCGAGAGAGGAACAAATAATGAGTATTACGAGATTTTAAGGGATATGGAAGAGTGGGTTTTGAGATAAATCTGTGTTGGGTTCTCGCTGCAATTGAGTTTGAGGTTGAATGTAAGAATGGGTTGAGTTTCAGAGATTCAAGAGGAGTTAATGGAGGTGCTACCATGGATTTGAGTTAGGAGCCAAGAACAGGTTCAGCCAAGGAATAACACGAAATGGATATGCTAGTGTTGGCTGAGAAGGAACTGCTGGTGATATTGCAGGTGGATACTTAGATGTATGCTAGGTACAAGTATGGTGGTGATAATGGAAATAAGCCACATGGGATGGTGTTGGCAGTACATAATTTGTGTATCTGCTGTTTGTTGCTTCTGAGGTAGTTGAGATGCAATTGCGGCTGTATGTGTTTGGAGATTGGAGTACTGAGAAGAACAAGGTGAGGGTGAGTTACCGGTGATCACTGCCATGAAGAGAAGAAGGATGATGTATGATGTCCTGAGATGCAATTGCAGGTAAATGGGAGCTAAGAAGATGTTTAATGAGCTGATGCTAATGGAAATGGAGTGTGGTCTGAGATTGGTTCGAGAATGAGATGAGCGGAATGCATTGGTGATGGGCTCGTTAGTGGTGATTGAGAGCATGAAATTGATGCATAAGAAGAGATGTTGCAGCATGGCTGGAGTTGGAACTGAGCTGTTGGGAGTTCAGGTGAAGCAATTGGTAATGGCTGGTGCTTGTGGCTTGTAGTGGTGCTGCTCAGGGGAATGAAATGGAGATGGCTTGAAGGTTCAGGTGGTGTTGTTAGTGAATTGAAATTTGGTACTTGTGCTTGTTGTGAGAGTGTGTTTGGAGCTGGAACAAGAAGGCTATCTTTGTTGGCTAGAGATTTTGAAGCCATGAGTTGGATGGAGATTACATAGATAGGCTGAGGAAGAGCATGGCGTGATAAGTGAAGTTAAATGTGTTTTGGAGGCGAGATGCATTTGTGGAATGAAGGCACGACCATTATGGCTGGAATTGCCTTTGGTGATGCGCCATCTTGGTGCAACACAGATCAAGCCTATGCAATAGCCTTGGCCAATACCAACTCGGTCGGGCTAGTTAGGCGACTCCATCTAACTTCAGTCTTGACGATCTGACTCACTTTGACTCGGTCGGTTTGACCCGAGTTGACCCGGCTGACTCTCCTGACCGATTTGACTCGTTTGACCGGTGACCGGGTGGACTTTGCCGGTCACCTGAAATAGTTTGCCGGCGACTTTTCCGGCCATAATACCAGTTTTCGGCTTGGTTTTTTAGGCGGGAGTTTTTACATGGGTTTTTCTCATACATGGGCTTGGTGGACTTCTTTCTTTTGGACCTTTGAAGACTAGACCTAATTTTGGAAACAAGAGAGCTATTTAAAGAAAAGACTTCTACAACTTTGGGATCACATATTCTTCTTGGAACTTTGGAGAGCCGGTTTTGTTTACGCTTCTAGGGTTTGCTTTTGTTCATCTTTTTCTTTTCAATTAATATTTTTATGATGAACTCCATAGCTATGAGTAGCTAAACAATTAATATTGGTTATGGGATAAAGTTGATTTCTCAACATGTTATATGATTCAATGAATTAGTTTTGTCTCAATATTTTATTGTTTGTGATTCACAATTAATAGTGTTATATGATTTGATAGTTTGTTTGGTTGAGTCCGGAATCAATCTGATTTACATTCATCTCTAGAGCTATATTAGGGTTTTCAATACTAAAAAGTTGTTTATCCCTGATTCTAAGTAGCATAATTGTGGGTAGTGCTTGTAGTGATATATCCTACTAGTCACAAGTGAATCATAACTTTTGTTAAAACGATTAGTGCTTTTACACATTCGTTTGCATTGATTAGTCTTATTCCATAGAACTTATTGCTTTTAGGGAGTTAAATCTAATTGTGCTTTTACACTTTAGGTTGTTTTCTAGGAAGAATTCACATATGCATCTTTTAATGTGGTTGTGATGAAAACAGGGGAATTAGCGGGATATACTTGCGATCAAGGTATCCTAGGACTTTTAGTAAATAAGAGATTAAATTATCAATTCTAATCATTGATGAAAATACATGTTTGTGAATGATACTATCCGTGACCAATATCTTCTCCTTATTGATTATTCCAATTTTTGCTTTATTTTATTTTATTTTATTACTTTGTTAAAATAACAAAAATCCCCCCTTGGTTACCTTAGAAACTGAAAATCGCATAACAACAATTGCCTCTCTGTGGATACGAACTCTTCCTTACCTTGTACTTCATTTATATTTAGTGAGTAAGAAAGTGAAATTATTTTTGACGCTTACGACGGACGATCAAATTTTGGCGCCGTTCTTGGGAAGCATACGGCTTGTTATTAAGTTTTTAGTGTCTTTTTATAATTTGCTTTTATCTTTGCTTTTTGTTTCTTGTCTTGTTTCTCACTTGTTTGCGAGAATTTTTCGGGTACCTAATCCCTGGCTTCTAAAGGTGGAACTACCCAAGGTGCGGGATAGCTACTCGAAGAGGCACAATACTCCAACCAAGTCAAGACACAATAGAAAATCAAGAGTTAGAAGTGGAAAAAGAGTTACAACTAGAAGGAGAACAAGAGGTTCCAATCGTAGACGAACCACAAGTTGAAGAAGAAGAAGCAATGGGTGATGCAAATCGTTCACTCAAGGAGTTAGCTTCTCATAGGCTTGATACAAAACAGAGGGGTGTATTCAAACGAACTCTACTTTTGAGATAAAGCGGGGTTGCTTAGAGAATTACCAAAGTTCCATGGCATGGTGAATGAAGACCCAAACAAACATCTTATGGACCTCCACACCATTGTCACGACTATGCTTCAGTGGATGTTGAGGCGAGATGGTGCAATGTTGAAAGTTTTCCGTTTCTCTTTGATGGATAGTGCTAAGGATTGGTTGTACTATTTACCTCCCAGGAAGTGTCACGACATGGAATGGGTTGAAGAAACTCTTTTAGAGATATTTTCCTGCATCAAAGGCTACTCAAATTCGAAAGGATATTTGTGGGATGAAGTAAAACGTGGGAGAATCCTTATATGAATGTTGGGAACGATACAAGAGATTGGTGGCAAGCTGCCCTCACCACCAATTCGGTGGCGCTATGATCATCCAATACTTCTATGAAGGACTCCAATCAAGTGATAGGAATCTTATTGACTGCGGGTGGTGGTGCACTAGTGAGCAAGACGGTGGCACAAGCTACGAGTTGATTGAAAACATGGCGACAAACTCCCAACAATTCTTGAGTCGTGGTTCGGATGTGCTTAAGAAGAGTGAATGAAGTGAGCGAGGTTGAGGAACTTCGTCAACAAATGGGTAACATGCCAGCAATGATGCAACAAGTTGCAGCCGCGGTTATACCAAGTTCCTCTCAAACTTATGAGGACGAGCAAGCTAATGCGGTCTTTCCAAATCAACAAAGACGGTATGATCCATTGATGAGTGCCAAATAGTGCATATTTATTCACCTTTTTATTGGCATTTTACTCATCTTTTGCGCTTAGAAATCAGATATTATCCCAGATTCTGTGTTTTCTTTGTTTTCAAGAATAAATATTTGTATTAATTAATTTTGTGTTTTTAGGCAATAAATAAAGTCCAGAGAAACTGAGGAGCCGAAAGAGCAAAGAAATGGAGACAAGCGTCTATGGAGCAGAAAGCCAAAGCCCGCGCGCGCAACAGTTGCAACCCAACAAGTAGCAACTAATCTACAAGACATGGGCCTAAGCTATCAAGACCCACGACCCGGATCCGAACCCGCTCATCCCGAGCCGTTGAGATCTCGCCCAGATGCATCATACGGTCGCTCCTTCGCTCACATCTATTTCTCGATGCTCCGCTCAACACCAAATCTACCCAATACTTCCTCAGCCGTTCAGATCGCACTCGCTGCGTCCAACGCTCGCTCAGCACGTCCCATCAGCATTCGATGCCTCCGTCTCACAACAAAACTCCCCATACCCTATACCCTAGTCGACCACCTCACTTCTCTTCTCCTTCTTTCTCTTTCTTCCTCTCCCGTCTCCATCAGAGAAAACCCAGAGCAGAGCTCTGCTTTTCCGCCACCTCTTTCCCTCTCCCTGACAGAGCCGCTTCCACCACCTCCATCATCACCATGCCACGACAACACCATCACCATAGCCAACAACTCCGGCAATAGCACCACTTCTCTAGGTTTAGCTTTCTCTCTCCTTAGCTTCTACCCTAGAAGCTAACTTAGAAAACTAAAACTAGGGTTTCACCAACTATGGAAGCATGGAGCGGTGTGAAGGAAGACGCGGGTTGGGCGACGTGGGTGAGATGTTTAATTTAATTTATATTTTAAAGAAAATTAGGGTTTGAAGTTTTGGGAGCGCATGTATAAATAGAAGGGATAGAAGGCTGTTTTTGGGGATGCAGAGGCTGCCGGTCGTCAAATTAGGTTTAATTTTAGGTTAATTTGTGTTTTATTATTTCCTTTGATGTTTTAATTACATTGGCTAGGGTTGAGATGAAGCCCTAGCTTTTTCTTTTGTGTTAATCATGTTAATTATAATTCTCTTGAATGCTTAAATTGTTCAGGATAGAATTAATCTTAGCACATCAACACTTTGCTCTCACGGTGTATGTCGATGCCATGTATGCCTTTGTAGTTAGAATACCTCTTGTGATGATGATCTTTGCACAACTCAAGCTTAGTTAGTTTTTATTATCAATCCTCGGATTAGTTGTACTCTAATTAGACAAGTAATGCTTGGGAAAGATACATTAGTTGTGATTAACTTATCAATTGGAGAAACATAAGAGTAATGTAATTAGCTAAAGACACAGTGTAAGTTAGTGGCAGATTTGAAACCTAGTGCACTTTAGTTTACATTCTTGTTTACTATTTAAAGTCATTTGAAAATCGAGTTAGCCGTATCGGCAACAAAACAAAACGATTGTGTTACCTTCACTTAGAATTCAGTTAAGTAAGACCTTGATCAACCTTAGAGCACCACAAGTCCTTGTGGGATCGACCCGTACTTGCCGCGTCTCCGATAGACGCCGTGCACTTGCGGTTATCACCTTAGGCCATATTATAAACCCTTTTCCAGGCCTATCAAGTTTTTGGCGCCGTTGCCGGGGACTTGGCGTGTGCCCTGTTGACCTATTGGCATACCTTTACTGAGTCTATTTCACCCCTGTACATATTCTATCTGTTATTACATTTAATCTTGTTTACATCTGCTAGTTTTTCATTTAATCTTGTTTACATCATCCATAACTTACATTGCATCAATACCTTCTTAGTGTAACTTAGTTGTTTTACTTTACTTGCATCTTCATTGCTGTGCCTTTTCAGCTGATTAGTTAGTTGTGACTTCTAGTCTCTCATATGCATCTTTAAGCTGTCTTTCTAGTTAGTTTACTTTGCATCTAGTTAGTTTAATTCTTCATCCAGCTGTGTCTTAGCTGCAATATTCACTAGCCCTGTAACTTTTAGCTCAGCTGAGCTTTGTCACTAGTTTACAAGGAAACTAAGCAACATTGCCCTGTAGCTTAGTATCACTTGTAACTCTTTCTCCCTGTCAGTCCAAATAAGAATAACAATTGTTGTCTTTCCCCTGTGTTAACACTATTATCCTGTGGCTCATTTCTTGGAACTGAGATTACTCTTTGTTGAGATAGCAGGTACCCCTTGTGCTACTGTGGAGCAGCTAAACCAACCCAGAGAAAAGACAGGGAGCAGAACAACATAGCCATTGTGGCTAAACCGGTTGGTCACTCTCAATTCCTTTTACACTCTATATATGCATGCTAGGTCTGTGAATCTGTGACCTGAGGTTAGCCTGTGAATGAGTTTTGATAGCTACTGTGATTTGTTGAACATTGTATTACCTTTTGAATGAGCTGTGAAGTGTGCAAATCCATCTCAACCACCTAGTGCAGTATTTTGACTCTGTGTGCGTAATAACCAGTTCTTGGTTCTCATAAGCATGATGATGTGGTGATTGTTCTGCCTTGTATGCTCACTAATTTCCCCTGTATGAATTTGTCACCTGCTCTTTGATCATTGCCTCACTACTTTGCGCACTGACATTGATCTGTTCTGTGCTGAGCATTTTTGATTGTAAGCCATTACTCCCTGGTTATATACTTAACTTGCATGTGGCCAAACTGTAATATCTGCTGAACCATATCTGAGCATACTTCTGTGAGAGCTAGAACATCATTCCCCTGCTGTATGATGAGTCACATTTGTGCTAACTGGAATACCTGTCAATCCTGAGCTATAACCTCCTTAGTATTATCTGCCATGTACTAGTGTGACTGAGCATAGCCTGTGAAACTCAAGTTCAACTGACCTTGTATGCCATCACCACTGTCCTTCTGCAGTTGTGAATTGGCTTTAGCATTGTGTATGATCTTATAACATCTGAATGATTGTTGATTAACTTGAGGTAAGCTGACCAAACATTGTATTGCCCTGTGAACCATGTTTTGCATGATGGACTAGATGCTCTGAGCCTTGCATACTCTACTCAGTCAACCAAGGTTGTTACCTTGAATACATGCTATAACCTGTGCTTGTGTGCCTAGTGAGTCATCTGCCTTGTGCCTAGTGCATTTCTCTGTGCCTAGTGAGCCATCTACCCTGAGCTGCAGTGCCCTGTAGCTGCTAAGCTTAAGCTGCATTCTAGCTAAGCTTGTTAGCTTGGTTAGCCCAAGTATCTCTATTTGACATCAACTCCAGCTGTTGTGACCTTGAGTGATTGCAATCCCTGTGCATGCTGTGAAGTTTTATACTCTGCTAAGACCTGCATCCTTGTGATTTTGATCCCTAACAACTGAGGTCAAGGTGACCCGATTGACATGAAGCTATTAGCTTCATTTTTATGCAATCTTGTGTGATCTTGTGACAAATGATTGAGTTGTTGAGTAGTAGAGTGGCATTAGCGGTTAGTCTGTTTTTCAAAAAAAAAAAAAAAAAAACACAAACCCTGCACAACCTGTGCACCATACACAACTTTAAACTTTCTTTGTTTACCTGCCAGCAACTGAGCTGTGCAAATCAACCAGCATTTGATCCTAATCTGTTCTGTGTCAATTCTGTGTGAGTTGGTGATAAGCTGTGCTGTGCTAAATTTTACAGCACATTACTTGTGCTGTGCAAATATCCAGCACTTCTGTGTGCTGAGTTTTGAAAAAATCAGGTGTCATTGAGTGTGAGCTTGTCATTGAGTATGAGTATGCTTAAACTGTGTTGTGCATGAGCTGTGATTCTTCTAACCTGTGTTGCACATTGCCTGTGCTAAAGCATAAACCAACCCTTGCTTGAGCTGTGCCATAGCTGTTTTTGCAAAAGTCTGAAATCCAATGTGCACTGGGCTGCAAACAAATCTTCCCACAACAACTGGGCTCTCTACCCAAGCCAGCCCATAATGAACCAAACTGAGCAGCTGGGCTGCATAAGCTGAAGCCCACTTACTAGGCTTAGCATTCTGGACTTTCAGCCCACATAAGCCATACTGCTGGGATAGAACCCACACTATTGGGCTGTGCAACTGGGCTGCACATGTTCATCTAACCTGGGCCGTGCAAACTTCTGAGCCCACAGTTCCACTGGGCTGTACATTCCCAACAAACCAAACCAGCCCACTGTGCACTGGGCTTGCATAACCTCACGGGTTGTGCATTTTTTTCATAATCATTTGTGCATTTTTCATAACCAGGTTGAAGCCCACACAACATGCATTCCCACAGAAACCAAAACGGAAGCCCAAACAAACCAAATCCCAACATAAACCAAACTACAAGCCCACAAAACCAAATCTGAAACCCAAATACTGGGCTATGCAACTGGGCTGTGCAGTTTCACACTGCTGGGCTGCTCATAAACCAAATTGAAACCCATATAAACCAAATTCCCACATAAACCAAAGCCCATTTTCATGTTATATTTGTAAGAATGTTAATGTTTCTGTACATTATCTTTTGGGTTGACCCTCAACTCTTTATATTGTTAGTAAATTTTTGTATATAATTCAGTAGGACTTGTTAAATTTTTCTTTTCTTGATTCGGTTGAGTCTTCTTGCGCATATATGATGCTAATCCGATATGATATGTTGGATTCTATCCTTGACTAATGAAGCTCCACCTTGCTCCTGCCGACATCCGGTAATCTCTTCCCTTTTCTCTTATCAGCATAGTTCTCGTGGTATGTGACTGTTTAAATTTTTTCTATATGTAGACACATTGAGGACAATGTTTGATTTAGGTTTGGGGGTGCATTTGCATTTAGAGTTTTTAGTCTTTTATTTTACCTTTTATTTTCAAAAAAATAAAAATAAAATAAAATTCAAAACTCTTTTTGTAAAAACCTCCAACTTTTAGAGATTTTAGAGTCACTAGCATGCTTCTAGCTATGTTTACATAGAGATTCTGACCGAAATAACGAAGTTAGAAGTCTTGGGAGAACACAATCGGGTTTCTTAGTTGATTAGAGCGTTAAAGTTGGATTTAACCATACAGGAGGGCGAATTAGGTCTTTGTTTAGATATTCGGTAGTAGAATTGTGATCACCCATAGTGGAGACTACCCATTTTACATCAAGTGAGGCACCAACCTTCAATTTTTTGCAACTTTCTAGAAAATTTGTTAGAGTGTGTGTCACCGTCGTCAATTCGGGTAGGAATGGTGAGCTACCCAACTTCGCACCAATTTCAGCACTACTTTTGATCTCTTGAGTGCTAGTTTTTGTCAATCATGAGGGTGACGTCTAAAGATGAAAACTCCTTCTAAATACCGATTTGCAGTTAGCATCACTCTCTCTCTCAATCAGCAAGACCCATAGAAACACATCATCGTCAGCAAACGGAGCAACATCAGAATATTGAAAGAAAAATTGATATAGTCCAAGGTTTACGTGCAACAAAGAAAAAGAAAAGAAAATAGGATGAGAATTAATAAAATTTATAAAATCAAGACAATACAAGTTGTGGAAAAATTGAGTGATAAAGTCCTTTGTCCATGGAGTTAGTTGTTTCATTATTTGTATTTTTATTTTCACTTATTGTAAATTAAAAAAAAAAAATATTGTAGTTTATTTTTGCTACCACCATGGTAAAGAGAGTTCAAGAAGAAAAATCCAAACAACAAGGAAATTGAGTATAAAAATTAAAAAAAAAAAAAAAAATTTTCAAGTTTTGTGAAGTTTAGAAGTTCGTCATCAACAAGTGAAGACCAGAAGACCAAGATTGAAGACGTTTCTATGGTTCCTATGAGAGAGTGATATTAATTGGCTTTGATCGGGTGAGAAGTGAGTAAGTACTCCACCCCTTGCTAATGGTTGATTTCCCTTCTTAGAGATCATCGAGAATAAGATTCTTCTGTCCACACCTCTGTGGAGTCTCCAGAAATTATTTAGGAAGGTTATCCTTCTTACCCACAACGTGTGCAGAATTTCTCTCTTTATTCCTGCTGCACATGAGAGACTAAAAAAGCGATCTTTTTGAGTGCAATTATCATAAAACCTAATGGTGAGGCGAAGTCGAGGCTTATGATCCTGTCGAATCCGAATTCTTTCATATGGTATGGTTACTTCTCTCTCGGCACTTAAGGATGAGAATGCGTTCTTTGATAGTTCCAACACTGTTACTAGCATGCGAAACTCTATGTCCTCATAGCTCCTTGGATGCTTGAGACTCTTTTACACTACGAAGTTGGAGAAGGTTTTGTGGGTACACCTCTGGTAAACCCTCACGAGACTACAACTCGTCCACTAGGGACACCTAGGGGTTTAAAGGCTTAGTGCATACGCTAAATGCATTCGAGAGACTGCGACGGGGGGTATAGTTAGGATTTATTCATTTTGTTTCACTTGAGGGCAAGTAAAATTCAGGTTTGGGGGTATTTGATGAGTGCCAAATAGTGCATATTTATTCACCTTTTTATTGGCATTTTACTCATCTTTGCGCTTAGAAATCGAGATATTATCCCAGTTCTGTGTTTTCTTTGTTTTCAAGAATAAATATTTGTATTAATTAATTTTGTGTTTTTAGGCAATAAATAAAGTCGGAGAAACCGAGGAGCCGAAAGAGCAAAGAAGTGGAGACAAGCGTCTATGGAGCAGAAAGCCAAAGCCGCGCGCGCTTGCGGTTGCAACCCAACAAGTAGCAACTAATCTACAAGACATGGGCCTAAGCTATCCAAGACCCGCAACCGGATCCGAACCCGCTCATCCCGAGCCGTTGAGATCTCGCCCGGATGCATCATACGGTCGCTCCTTCGCTCACATCTATTTCTCGATGCTCCGCTCAACACCAAATCTACCCAATACTTCCTCGGCCGATTCGGATCGCACTCGCTGCATCCAACGCTCGCTCAGCACGTCCCATCGGCATTCGATGCCTCGCCTCCACAACAAAACTCCCCATACCCTATACCCTAGTCGACCACCTCACTTCTCTTCTCCTTCTTTCTCTTTCTTCCTCTCCCGTCTCCATCGAGAGAAAACCCGGAGCGAGCTGCTCTTCGCCACCTCTTTCCCTCCGACAGAGCAGGCTTCCACCACCTCCATCATCACCATACCACGACAACACCATCACCACAGCCAACAACTCCAGCAGCCGCACCACTTCTCTAGGTTTAGCTTTCTCTCACTTAGCTTCTACCCTAGAAGCTAACTTAGAGAAAACTAAAACTATGGTTTCACCAACTATGGAAGCATGGAGCGGTGTGAAGGAAGAGCGGGTTGGGCACGTGGGTGAGATGTTTAATTTAATTTTTATTTTAAATAAAATTAGGGTTTGAAGTTTTGGGGAACTGCATGTATAAATAGAAGGGATAGAAGTTGTTTGAAACTCATGCCTGGGCTAGCCAGTGCGTCAAATTAGGTTTAATTTTAGGTTAATTTGTGTTTTATTATTTCCTTTGATGTTTTAATTACATTGGCTAGGGTTGAGATGAAGCCCTAGCTTTCTGTTGTGTTAATCATGTTAATTATAATTCTCTTGAATGCTTAAATTGTTCTAGGATAGAATTAATCTTAGCACATCAACACTTTGCTCTCACAGTGTATGTCAATGCCATGTATGCACTGTAGTTAGAATACCTCTTTGTGATGATGCTGCAACTCAAGCTTAGTTAGTTTATTATCAATCCTCAGATTAGTTGTACTCTAATTAGACAAGTAATGCTTGGGAAAGATACATTAGTTGTGATTAACTTATCAATTGGAGAAACATAAGAGTAATGTAATTAGCTAAAGACACAGTGTAAGTTAGTGGCAAATTTGAAACCCTAGTGCACTTTAGTTTACATTCTTGTTTACTATTTAAAGTCATTTGAAAATCAGTTAGCCGTATCGGCAACAAAACAAAACAGGTTGTGTTACCTTCACTTAGAATTGAGTTAAAGTAAGCCCTTGATCAACCTTAGAGCACCACAAGTCCTTGTGGGATCGACCGTGCTTGCAGCGTCTCCGATAGGCGCCGTGCACTTACGCGGTATAACATGTAGGCTTAAATTAGAAACACCTTTACAGGCCTACCATCCATACTCAAACACTTACAATCCGGGATGGAGAGATCACCCCAATTTTAGCTATGCCAACAAGCAAGGAGCGGTTCAACAACCTACCTTGACTTTCCGAGTGGATTTCAACCTCAACAACAACAATTCCAGCCGAGACAACAATTTCAACAACCACAAGCACAACAATCAATGCAAAATCAAGGTTCCGATATTGATTCAAAGCTTCAAACAATGATGCAAGGCATTTCTACCATGTTCAAGAGAGTCAACGGGAAACTAAGAGTGCTATCAAGGAATTGCAAACACAAATGGGCTCCATGGCTATTGAGTTGAACCAATTGAAGGCACAAAATAGTGGGAAACACCCTTCTCAACCTATTAACCCAAAAGAGGGTGTCAATGCTATTACGTTGAGAAGTGATACATAACTTGTGCAACCCGGGGTTCTTGATTCGGGCAAGGTGGAAACACCAAAGGAACCTGTTTTGGAGGAGAAAAATGAGGATTCTCCCCAAACTTCTGAGGTACCTATTCCTAACTCTAAAACTCCGGTTTCTACTTATGTTCCTCCTTTACCTTTTCCTCGCAGATTTGCAAGTTCTAAGAAGGCGGAACTAGACAAGGAGATTTTAGACGTTAAAGAAGATCCATGTAAACATACCACTTATTGATGCTATTAAGCAAGTACCAAAGTATGCAAAGGTGTTGAAGGACTTGTGTACCAATAAGCAAAGGCTCAAAGGTAATGAAGTGCTAAGTATGGGGGAGAATGCTTCGGCAATCTTACAACACAAACTCCCACTTAAGTGTAAGGATCCAGATAGTTTTGACATTCCCGTCACAATTGGTAACCAACATTTAACAAAGCTATGTTGGATTTAGGTGCATCCGTTAATGTTATGCCGGCGTCAATGTATAATTCACTTGATCTTGATCCTCTTAAAAGGCTGAAATTGTATTGCAATTAGCCGATCGCTCTAATGTCTACCCAATGGGTATTGTTGAGGATGTTCTTGTGCGGGTTAATCAACTTGTAGTTCCAGCTGACTTTTGTGTGTTAGAGATGGATGAAGGTTCACGGACTCGTCTCTTCCATTGCTACTTGGGCGTCCCTTCATGAAAACGGCTAAAACCATTATTGATGTGGACAAGGGAACTCTAACTATGGAGTTTGATGGAGAAACAATACGTTTCAACATTTTCGAGACGATGAGATATCCTAGTGATGTCCACTCTTGTTTCTCCATTGATGTTATGGATACATTGGCACAACAAATGTTTGAATTAAATGGTGATGATGCTTTGGAAACCGTGTTAACTATATCCATGGATAATGGTGTAGAGTGTGGTAATGAAGTCAAGGAAGCCCTTGGTGATCTTAATTCACTACAAGGATGCAGGAAACTCATAATATCTCTTTTATTTCTTTACCATGCAGTGATGAAAAGCTTGTACCTCAATTGTTAAATCTCCAATTTTAGAATTGAAACCTCTTCCCGATCACCTAAAGTACTTGTACTTGGGTGATAATGAAGAGTTACCTGTGATTGTTTCTAATGAGCTTAGTGATTTACAGGAGCAAAAACTTCTAAGGGTGCTAAAGAAATACAAGACGGCCATAGGATGGACAATTGCCGATATCAAGGGTATAAGCCTGTAGTTTGTATGCACAAAATCCGTTTGGAGGGACGATGCAAAGCCTACAAGGGAAGCACAACGTCGTTTGAACCCTCCCATGATGGAAGTTGTGAAAAAGGAGATACTCAAGCTTTTGGAAGTGGGTGTTATCTACCCCATATCCAGATAGCAAGTGGGTAAGCCGGTACAAGTAGTATCAAAGAAATCGAGTGTGGCGGTGGTGGAGAATGATAAGCACGAACTTGTCCCAACTCGTGTGCAAACCGGTTGGAGGGTTTGTATTGATTACAGGAAATTGAATGCCACCACTAGAAAAGATCATTTTCCATTGCCTTTTATTGATCAAATGCTTGAAAGTTTAGCTGGACACTCTTATTATTGCTTCCTTGATGGCTATTCATGTTGTAATCAGATTGTGATAGCGCCAGAGGATCAAGAGAAAACCACTTTCACTTGTCCTTTCGGTACTTTTGCTTATAGAAGGATGCATTTTGGCTTATGCAATGCTCCAGCTACCTTTCAAAGGTGTATGGTAAGTATCTTTTCAGAATATGTTGAAAACATAATCGAAGTGTTCATGGACGACTTTAGTGTCTTTGGTGATTCATTTGACCTTTGCTTGAACAATTTGTCTCTAATCCTTGAACGATGTGTTGAAACAAATCTTGTCTTTGAATTGGGAGAAGTGCCATTTTATGGTAACTCATGGCATAGTTTTAGGCCATATAATATCTTCTAAAGGCTTGGAAGTCGATAAATCTAGGAAGAATTCACATATGCATCTTTTAATGTGGTTGTGATGAAAACAGGGAATTAGCGGGATATACTTGCGATCAAGGTATCCTAGGACTTTTAGTAAATAAGAGATTAAATTATCAATTCTAATCATTGATGAAAATACATGTTTGTGAATGAAACTATCCCGTGACCAATATCTTCTCCTTATTGATTATTCCAATTATTTGCTTTGCTTTATTTTATTTTATTACTTTGTTAAAACAACAAAAATCCCCCCTTGGTTACCTTAGAAACTGAAAATCGCATAACAACAATTGCCTCTCTGTGGATACGAACTCTTCCTTACCTTGTACTTCATTTATATTTAGTGAGTAAGAAAGTGAAATTATTTTTAACGCTTACGACAGCGATCACCAACAAAAAAGGTCGGATATTTATCAATTGTGATTGAACAACGCACAACCTGTGATATTTCAATTATATAAAGAGAATATAATGCGGAAAAGAAATAACACAGACACAAGAAATTTTGTTAACAAAGGAAACCGCAAATGCAGAAAAACCCCGAGACCTAGTCCAGACTTGAACACCACATTGTATTAAGCCACTACAGACTCTAGCCTACTACAAATTAACTTTGCGATGGAATGTAGTTGAGCCCTAACCAAGTCTCACGCTGATTAAGGTACAGTCGCGTTCCTTACGCCTTTTGAATCTCGCAAGACCCTGCGCACTTGATTCCCCCAGCTGACGTCCTTTACAGCCTAGAAGTTGCTACAACTCAAAGTCGAATACTTATAAACAAATATGCCTACCACGGATAAGTTTATTCTATTTTTGGTTTCCGTCTTAAGATAAAGATCAAGGTGAACAAGTAACACAACTAATAATCTGGTCTTATACTCCCGAAGAGCAGCCTATAAATATTTGTTACCACACAATAACCTAACTGATTAACAAAAGAAGTTATTGCGGAATCACAAGAGTCTGAGAGGAAAAAGTTGTTGTGAATAGTTTTTATATCTTACCTATCGAAAATAAATCTAGATAAAATCAAACTCAATACGATATAAAAAGTAAGATCAAGACACAAAACTACATATAAAATAGTTGAACCTTGCTTCACGAATCCCAAGCTAAGTCTTTAAGTCGTTAACCTAACAATGGGTTTCAGAAGAACTGAAACCTAGGAGAATCGACTCTAGTTTGCAACTAGGACACACGGAAGTGTCGGGATTAGTTTCCCAGATGCTAAAGCATCTCCTTATATAGTCTTTCAAATTAGGGTTGCTTACAATCAAAGCTAAGATAACTTTTTAACAAAGCAATTTATATTCACCGTTGGATGAACACCTGATTTAAGATTCAAGCTAAGTTTGCTTAGGAACTAAGCAATCAATCTCCGTTGTTAGATGTTTTAGCTTGACACACACACAAATGAAATATACCTATATTCAGATATGGATGAACCGTACCTAAAAAAGTTATCTCAGTAATACTTAACTATAGTTATACATATGAATACCTTTAGCTTGGCCATATTCATCTAAAACTTCTAGACTCAATCTGATAATTAACCAATCATGATAGATAATCAAATGTATCTAAATGTGTTACAAGAGAGTTGTTCAAATGTTCATCATCTTATATAAATATATATGAACTATTTGAAACATACTCGGTTTGGTTTGTGAGAGTACAAAGTACATATACAAGAACCAAGTCATGAACATAATGCCACGGTTTGCAAAACAAGTTCACATACCTTAATAAATTAAACTTCCCGGGACATTTATTCGCAAACAGAGTTCGCAAACGAACCCGAGTTCATGAGTATCAACAATAGTTAGCATACGAGTATGTAAAACAAGTTGTCATACTTACCGATTTAGAACCTAACCACTGAGTTCGCAAACAAAGCACAAAAACTACAGTTATGGACCTTAACTAGTTTTGTTGTTCGCAAGCAATAGTGTTTATGGGTGAAAACTATTCCTGCCGGTTTTGGTAATTTGGGGTGTGTGGATGAGGAATGAATCTAAACCCTAAACATATGCACTGCGCGGTGAGTGCTTGTAGATTCGGAAATCAATCTGTGCAAGTCCGGCCTAAACCAAGAAATGGCCGTTCCAGACTTGTTTCGGTCACAAAGTGAAGGAGATGGGGTTGATCTTAGGGAGGGAAGCGAAGAAGGTGTTGAGATTGTGAAGGTGTTGGCTATGAATGACTTGTATCGAGAAAGGCGAGGCGGCTTGCGGGAGTAAGCAATCGGTTCCGGTGTTTGAATACGATTGTATAAACACTTTCCTCTGTTGTCTGGACTTGTCTTGTTTCTCTTGTCTCCTGTTTTTCTCCTGTGTTGGAAAATAGGAAGGAGAACCTATTTATACAAGTCATTTGAGCCTTATTCACGTCTCTCGTGGGAAGTGGAGGAAGTGGAGTGATGGAGTAGTGCAGGTGTATGCTGGTGTTACACGACCAGTCTTGCCCACTTCTCCTGTCATCTCTTAACCGTCCATGACTTCACGACACGTTCTTGTGATGGCGCGTTGCACGTGTAAACCGCCGAGACCAATACCCAGTATGTATCCCCCGGTTTGTGACATGATTGATGTACGGAATGTGTGGATCGTGGGACCCACAAAAGTTAGCATGTAATGCTAAATTGAATAACTGCGTTATTCGGGGAAGTTGATACTGTGAAGTATCGTGTGTATTTTATGCAGTATTGCATCTGGTGTGGTAGAGTGACGGGTGGTGATCACCATGACGCCTTGCCCGACCAATTAACTCGACCGGGGTTGTATAACCAAGCCGGTGAAGTTGGACGGACGAGATGACCTTTGAGACACTCATCTGCGACCGTTGATGGAATTAGGGTTTTAGAAGAGGTGCGCAAGCATCCTCTTGGCTGGTCGAATCAAGCATGGGAGGTGTTTTGGAAAAGGCCGAATAGGGCATGCGTGTAAACGAGCATGCCGGTGTACATGTCCGTACCTCATTGTCCCATGAAGGTGCGATCTAGGCCACTCAATTTGACCGGCAAAGTTGAGTGGTTGAGATCGGTTTCGGCGAGAAATCCATTGACGCAAAGGAATTGGAAACCGCGTGACATGCCTAGTTTGGACGCGCGTTCCAAGACGACCAATCTTGGTCGGTCTTGGTCGATCGATCTGGCGTGTAGGTAGTAGGCTGGTGTTCACGCCTATACTGATTTGTCCCATGAAAGCGTGATCTAAGCCACTCAATTCTTAGGTGAAGTTGAGTGGTGAGATCGATTTGCAATTTGGGAAGTGTAACCAATGCAAGTTTGAACGCGTTTTGGGATAGCCGAGGCGGGATATGCTTTGGCCGATCAGGTGAGGGGATAGAACGGGTCCACGGTGATCATCTTTGGTATGACCAGACCTTCTTAATCTAATCTGGGACCCTACATTCGTGCCAGAGAAGATGGACGCTCGTGATGCTTAAAACCCTAATTTTTGGGTTTCGCGGTCGTGCGTCATGCTATGTTCGGGCGCACGAATTGGGATGACCAACCATAATTGGTCCTGACCGATTGGTCAGGTATGTAGGCGAGCCCACGGTGATTGTGTTGACATGCTCTGGGCCCTTTGAATCTACATCTACACCCTCCATCTATACCTGTGAAGATGGATGGTTGAGATTGTTTAGCGACACATGTAATGTCTAAAACCCTAATTTAGGGTTTTCCGCCCATCTTGCTCTGGTTTGGACGTTTTGGCAAGATAGGCCAATTGCGGGGAGGCCGATCATGCGGGGTCCGCGTTGGTTCGGCGGTGAATATTCCATACACAGCTTGGGGTTATGGAATTGATCCGGGCCATCAATCACGCTGGTGAGGTTGGATGAACGAGATCAAATCCGGCCCCGATACGGAAAGTACGGATGCTCAATCGGAGCTAGTATAACACACCGAGTTCTCAATCGAGCTAGTATAACACACCGAGAGTTGCAACCTGTATGGGTATTTCGTACATGCTTTCATTATAATGCTTGGAGGTTCGTGTTGCTCTGTTGAGAGCAACACTCAGTCGTCATGTCGCACTGATAATGAGTACAGGAAATACAAGTCTGCTTACGCATTAATTAATAGTGCTATAAATTCACAGGGTATATGGGATTGTTGCTACATGCTCCAACCTGGATGAATTGTATGTATTCACGAGAATGGGATTGTTGCCACATGCTCCATTCTAGGTGAATTAGTAAAGTGAAGGAGTATCCAACACTTATTAATGGCTTTATCTTTTACAAGATGTCGGTAGCATGATTTTATTCTTTTACAATTTTAACCTTAAATGAAAATCCACCATCAACATTAAGTCCACTGCCTAGCACATAATGGTTACACTATTGTGGGGTAGGCATGAGATGGTGACATATACAAACGTAAGAAGACAAGATAAAGGAAGTCTACCGGAGGGATTCTTGTCGTGGGCAATCCTCCATACGTGCGCGATCTTAAGCCTTGATGGATGAGCTTCCTTCCTTAGGGTATTTGAATCAAAAGAGGAATCCAAACAAAAGAGGAATCCTTGTTCTATTGGGATTCTTCTAATTTTTGTCTATAAAAGAGACCAACCCCTTCTCTTTTCTCACGATTTTTTTTTTTTTTGTCGAGCAGCTCCGTCGTGACCAGCGCTAGCTCTGCCTGGCTATTTACTGCCGGAGTTGCCACCGTCCGTCCAAGGTAAGTTCCGTTTTTTTTTTTTTTTTTTTAGGAAAAACCCTAATTTCTTAGGTAAAATCCTTTGATAGATACATCATGATTAGTTTCTCCACTGAAATTGATAGCAAAAAGCCCCGGGATTGCTTAGTAAAACAAGACGTGAATCCATGTTGTTTTGCTTCTTTTTTCCACCGTTGCATGCAGAACCTAGCTTTTAGGTTATATCTTGAAAAACCCTTGGCTTGAATCTCGTAGACACGATTCCCATGAATAAAGAAAAATCGTGCTATGATACATGTGAATGAATGCGGCCCGCCATACATATTTGATTGAACGTGGGTCCCACCGTGTACACCTGATCGAACATCGACCTTATACCAGACCAACACCGACTTCGTGACCTCGACCGGCCTTGCTTGCTGACGTGGCCCAATACTAGACTTGTGACCTTGATCGGCCTTGACCAATATAGGCTTGAAACTAATCTGGGACTTGAAATCAACACCGACTTGAAACCAATACCAGACTTGAAACTTGAACCGGTGCTCGGACCCAATCCCAGTCTTGTGCATTCCAACATGAACGCAGTTCGCGCTCGTGTTTTTTTTTTTTTTTTTTTTTTATATATACAAGTACTGACTCCTGTATTTATTGTAGAATGAAGAAAAGAACTCATTTCGATATGTCTTCTGAAGATAATCGGTGCCAAGTCGGGAAGTGTTGATAGCTTCAAAGATATGCCGAACATTCTTGATGAGTTGTTCACCTTGTCTTTTCCAAACATTAGGAAACATCCCTCTCACAGGATAGTCTGCTTTCCGATTCGAGAAAATATAGAAGCTGATCCATCTTCTTCTTCGGCGCTTGTGATGAGGTTCTGTCTTCAAAGAAATGAATATCCGCCATCTCCTATCGACTTCAAGACTTGTCATACTCCACTGGCCTCTTATGAAGGATGGATGAGGCGCATGTTGAATAATAAGAACATTAAAGCCAATTTGATCAAAGCGCAAATCCTCGATGCAGTCATGGCATCTGCTACTCTTGAAATTAATAAAGATCTTGCGAGGCTTGATTACTTTCATTTCTCGGTGGCGCCCTTCTACTCATATAGCTATATCCAGATGGGGAGAGATGACTATTTCTCTGGAAAGCGTAGCTGCATTGATGAACCTGCCTGTCGCTAGGAATCTTTATTATGAGCTTTCGACACGGAACAACGTGATTATGACACTATACTCGAAAGGCGCGAGTCGACGATCCGGACAAGGAAGAGAAAAAAGATACAAGATGCTTTTACACTTGGTGGGTATCGGAATGGTCTCCTGTAAACCCGGAGCCGAATCAAGAGTTAGAAAACGAGCTCGGTGTGATTGCATTCTGTCTTTGTGGTTATCGAGAGATATATATGATGACGGTTCTGGAAAGAAAACCATAAGGGGTGTTCTGGTTAAGATTGCTATAAGGCTAGCAAAAGGCGAAGTTCTTCCCTTAGTTGCCTTGTTCCTTGGATCATTGTACTCTCATCTGGACGCCTTAGCAATGGATATGCATGTTTCCAACGGGTACAAGAAGGTGGAGTCGTATGTCCACTTCGCTTTTCTTCAGGCATTCTTGTGGGAACATTTCAAAAGTTATGCTCCTGCTCCTGCAACTTCGCTTGGCAATTTGTATGGTGGCTCGAGAATACTTCGTTGGCGAGAGGAGCGTCCCAGAACCGGTGTGAAACTCGTGGATATCTTTGATAATGTGTCTTACGTAAATTTCGCCCATAGGGGCCGATCCACTCTTCCATTGTTCAGCCGAAGACTTTTGCTATTGCTTCTGACAGTCCTGATGCTGCGTTGTGTACCGATGCCAAGACTGTGAAAGTTGGAGAACTTATTTATCTGCACAGCTGCATTCCGGGACATATCCCGTCTCTATTCAACGAAGCTCTTACTGTGACTCCGTACAATATTGACAGGGCTGCTCGTCAAATGGGATTTGACCAAGGTGTTCCTTTTATCCGTCCGTCGGGGGTTTCGAAAGAACTTGTCCCGGTTATCTTTGATGCCGACATATTCTTGGCATGGCAGAGTCTTCCCTTCTGGCCTATTGGGAGAAACCCAGTGGTAACCGATAAGTATAAGGAATTTTGGAGGAAGCAACTGTTGGCTTTCCAAGAATTCTCGGAGGACGTTGTGACAGGTTCCCGTGGTGAGCCATCTTCTGACGTTTTGAAGAAGCATTTCCGGTTGAAGCCACTTCCAGCCAAACGGACCAGAGCTGAGGATTGCATTCCCCAAGCAGGAGAGAGATCTAAGAGGCAGGCATGTGGTCCGGTGATCCTCAATTCCTCCAATATGCAGGTATTTAAATCTCTTTCTGTTGATTCCTTCATTTCTCCAGAGTAAATTCTGCTAAGAGTGCTTCTTGTTTGGAATCAGGGAATTCCGGAAGAGAATGTCTTCACAAGGTTGGCGCGCATTCAGAACGAGAAGTCTGGCAATGTTGGCTTTCATGTTGAGAAGTCTGGCGGTGCTTTGATCCTCGAAGTCAGTAACACGATCTTTATCTTTGAGAAGTCCGGTGAGACTGCTTCTTTTCCAGACCATGACAGAGATAATGCAAGCTAGGTTGGACAAGGTGCCTCCCTAAGTGATCTTGTTGATGGGGCCGTGATGGAAATTAGCACCCAGAGCGAAGTAGATATCGGGAGGAATGTAAGAGAGGCATCATCCGCTATTGTTGAGGTGGATCCCCTTGAAGAACGTTCTGAGCAGGTTCCAATCGATAAAGCTGTCGTGGTGACTTCTTCTGAAAGACCTCCTACAACTGACAAGGCTCCTGTGACTGGTGAAGTATTGGTGGCGCAGCCTGGAGCTTTGTTTGATCCTCCTTTCATTGCTCCTTATCCAGGTCATGTGTTGGTTGGAGGATTCAGTGTGCCAGCACAGTTCGAAAAGTTGTACACGGCGATATGGGAGAAGCACGGCCACATTGCTACCACTACGAAGCTCAAAAGTCGTCTTGCATTGGTCAACCACGTTCGGGAAGATTTATTTTCTATCCGGGGGATGAGCGTCACGGCTGGTCGAACGGTTTACGAAGAGATGATTGAAGGCTGGAAGTGTCATCGAGATGTGTTTGTGTAGTACGACTTCAATGCTCCTTGGTTCTTCAAAGGTTCTCCGAGATTCAGGAGCTCCAGAAACTACAAGATGAAGTCCCTTCTGCAGACTGTGTTACTCGCCAGGAAGAAGAGGTTGAAAAGTTGTCTAAGGAGCTGAAGCTGAAGCAGGACGTACTTCAAAGGATGAAAGCCTCTCTTGCCCATAAGGACGAGTTACTGCTGAAGGATTTTCCTTGAAGAATTCGTGTCGCCTACTTGTCTTTTAGATGCTTTTCTTTTTGAGTGATAGTGAGGATTTCCTTTCGTAATTTGACTTCCGGTTTTGAATTGATAGGTAATTGAATTGGTTTATTTTGAGATAGTTTTGTGAATAGTTTTCTGAAAGAGGTTATTTTAAATGGAATTTGCATCTTGGTCATGAATGGTTGCACATGTCATATGAAATTGCAAATGTCGCATAAAAGGGAAATATGAATGAAAACAATCATGGCATTTGATCATTGAGCCTCTTTCTCTTCGTGCGAGATGCCAAGTCCCCAGTGAATTCTAAAACTATCTTTCTTGTAAAATTGTTGAGTAGAACTTACTTGCCTTTGAGACTTCATTTGCATCAAACCGAAATAGCCTCTCCAAGGAAGTCCTCCGTATTAATTTCTCAGGAAATGAGAGCTATCCCTCTGAACCAAGCTTCTCCTGAATAATGCGCTTCAAAGCGTTGCATTCTTTGGTGGGGTGGTGAAGGAACCAGGTGGAAATGACAGTACCTTGGGTCCATTACTTCTTGATCGGTGGGTGGAAGCCATACGGGGTAGCTCCACCTCTCGTTTTGCACCCACGAATCCAGCAACTCCAAAATCCTCTTCATTGAGAAAGGAAAGTGTAGGTACCTTGAGTCTAGCTTTTCCTGTGTTAGTGGGCGTTGTGACGTCTCTACGTGGCTTTGATGTGGAGCACGTTTCGGAGATGAAGTTGGAAGATTTGCGAGTGCCATCATATCTGCGGATCGCTTGCCGGGGTAAAGGGATGTGGAAGGTGTTGTATTATCACTGCTGAGTGATCGAATTGAACGCTCCCATCCTCTGTATTCACGTATTTCTTGATTGATATCTCCCTCCTCAAGCGTTTCTTCTCTTGGTTGAAAGGTCGATGCGGATTGGACAGTCTTTCGGGCTTTAACACGAGTCTTGAGATATAAATCTTCTAGCAGGGCTCCGTAGGCTGCAGGCTCCCTTTGTTTATCTGGCAGACATTGTAGTACTCCGGACAAGTCCTTTCCTATGTGGAGCCTCGAGTCTTCATAATCGGCTGGACCATGTTGTTCATCTTTCCTAAGTCTCATGCGATTACGCGCTCTTTTTGCTTCTCCACTGGTAAAGGTGTGACCCCTGGCTAAGGATCCAGCGTTTCTCGTACCGTCTGAGTAGATGTCTGTCGACCCACCTTGTAATTGTGCTGTTATGTCATTCAAAAGGTGGAATGTTTCGCTCTGTCTTCTACTAGATACCGACTTGATTTTCCAAGACATCTTCCGGCATTCTTGCTATACTTCCCATGGTATCCCGATCCACTGTGGTTTCTGGTGAGGATACATCGTGAGATGAAAACCGAAGAATTGAGAATTCAATTTTTTGCAACCGAGAGATCAACCTCCTTGTGGTCGCCAATTGTTTATGGTGAAAACTATTCCTACCGGTTTTGGTAATTTGGGGTGTGTGGATGAGGAATGAATCTAAACCCTAAACAAATGCCTTTACGCGGTGAGTGCTTGTAGATTCGGAAATCAATCTGTGCAAGTCCGGCCTAAACCAAGAAATGGCGTTCCGGACTTGTTTCGGTCACAAAGTGAAAGAGATGGGGTTGATCTTAGGGAGGAAGTGAAGAAGGTGTTGAGATTGTGAAGGTGTTGGCTATGAATGACTTGTATTAGAAAATTTGAAGGCGGCTTGCAGGAGTAAGCAATCAGTTCCGGTGTTTGAATACGATTGTATAAACATTTGCCTCTGTTGTCTGGACTTTTCTTGTTTCTCTTGTCTCCTGTTTTTCTCCTGTGTTGGAAAATAGGATGGAGAACCTATTTATACAAGTCATTTGAGCCTTATTCACGTCTCTCGTGGGAAGTGGAGGAAGTGGAGTGATGGAGTAGTGGAGGTGTGTGCTGGTGTTACACGACCAGTCTTGCCCACTTCTCCTGTCATCTCTTAACCGTCCATGACTTCCTGACACGTTCTTGTGATGGCGCGTTGTACGCTGTAAACCGCCAGACCAATACCCCAGTATGTATCCCCCGGTTTGTGACATGATTGATGTCTGGAATGTGTGGATCGTGGGACCCACAAAAGTTAGCATGTAATGCTAAATTGAATAACTGCGTTATTCAGGAAGTTGATACTTGTGAAGTATCGTGTGTATTTTATGCAGTCGCATCCTGGTGTGGTAGTGACGGGTGGTGATCACCATGATGCCTTACTGACCAATTAACTCCTGACCAGGGTTGTATAACCAAGCCGGTGAAGTTGGACGGACGAGATGACCTTTGAGACACTCATCTGCGACCGTTGATGGAATTAGGGTTTTAGAAGAGGTGCGCAAGCATCCTCTTGACACAGTCGAATCCAAGCATGGGAGGTGTTTTGGAAAAGACCGGCCAGGGCATGCGTGTGAGACGACATGCGGTGTACACGTCATGCCTCACTATCCCATGAAGGTGCGATCTAGGCCACTCAATTTGACCCGGCAAAGGTGAGTGGTTGAGATCGGTTTCTTTGCAGAAATCCAGTGCCGCAAAGGAATTGGAAACCGCGTGACATGCCTAGTTTGGACGCGCGTTCCAAGACGGCCAATCTTGGTCGGTCTTGGTCGATCAGTCTGGCGTGTAGGTGGTAGGCTGGTGTTCACGCCTATACTCGATTGTCCCATGAAAACGTGATCTAAGCCACTCAATTCGTCCGGTGAAGTTGAGTGGTCGAGATCAGTTTGCAATTTGGGAAGTGTAACCACGTAAGTTTGAACGCGTATTTTAGGATAGCCAGGCATGATATGCCTTGGCCGATCAGGTGAGGGGATAGACGGGCCCACGGTGATCATGCTGGTATGACCGGACCTGCTTAATCTAACTGGGACCCTCCATTCGTGCTTAGGAGAAGATGGGCGCTCGTGATGCTTAAAACCCTAATTTTGGGTTTCGCGGCCGTGCGTCATGCTATGTTCGGGCGCACGGTGGGATGACCAACCATGGTTGGTCCTGACCAGGTGGTCGGGTATGTAGGCGGTCCCACGGTGATTGTGTTGACATGCTCTGGGCCCTTTGAATCTACATCTACACCCTCCATCTATACCTGCGAAGATGGACGGTTGAGATTATTTAGCGACACATGTAATGTGCCACAAACCCTAATTTAGGGTTTTACGCCATCTTGCTTTCTGGTTTGGACGTTTTGGCAAGCTAGGCCAGTGCAGGGAGGTAGATCATGCGGGATCCGCGTTGGTTCGGCGATGAATATTCCATACGCTTGGGGGTTATGGAATTGATCGAGCCATCCAATCATATTTGGTGAGGTTTGATGAACGAGATCAAATCCAGTTAATACGGACAGTCTGGATGCTCAATCGGGCTAGTATAACACACCGAGAGTTCTCAATCGGGCTAGTATAACACACCGAGAGTTGCAACTTGCGGGTATTTCGTACATGCTTTCATTATAATGCTTGGAGGTTCGTGTTGCTCTGCTGAGAGAGCAACACTCGGTCGTCATGCCGCACCGATAATGAGTACGGAAATACAAATTTGCTCATTCATTAATTAATAATGCTATAAATTCACGGGGGTATATGGGATTGTTGCTACATGCTCCAACCTGGATGAATTTCATGTATTCACAGAATGGGATTGTTGCCACATGCTCCATTCTAGGTGAATTAGTAAAGTGAAGGAGTATCCAACACTTATTAATGGCTTTATCTTTTACAAGATGTCAGCGCATGATTTCTGTTTTTTACAATTTTAACCTTAAATGAAAATCCACCATCAACAAATAGTTAGGACCTATCACAGGTAAACCATTCGCAAACACAGTTCGCAAAACTGAACTAGTACTTCATAGTTGGCATACATGGTACGCATATTGTGTTGTATCCAGACATTACTAGCAGTTCTAAAACTCTCATTAATCGATTTGAAACATTCTTATACAAAAATAATCTTACACATACCACTAGATTCATGTAATATTCAATTGATTAATTGATCAATACGAAACATTCCAAGTTAACATCAAATGATTGTCTCACACAGATCATATAATATGTTCGAGGTGATTTTCACATGATCATCTTGACTTAATATTTAGTTTCCAACAAATGAATTGTTCATAACTAAAGTTGCCAAGTAGATATAAATGAGATAAACATATAAATGAGATAAACTCGACTCGAAATTTCAATTGTGTATATCACAAAGTCTATATAGCTATACTAATTAGTCTTATTAGAAGATAAAATTGAATAGACTTCTGAGTGATAGATAAGTTTTAGTTTCCACATACCTTTTGTGTTACGAAGTTCCTCCAAGCTGTTCAGCAGATCTTCTTCTTCAAATGGTGAACGTCGTGAAGTTTAATGCTCAACTACACACTTTTATCCAAATCTGAAACATAGCTATAATTAAACTAGAAATCAAGTATATAGTTTTGATCAACTAAACTTGACAACCAAGCTTGAGATAGCAATGCTTGCGAGTTCGACCGAGCGATGCTCTAAAAATCTCCCCCTTTGTCAAATTTAGTGACAAAACTATCAATACATAGGGATTACAATAAATAAACTTTGTAGCTTCTGATCCATCATGCTTGATTTCCTTTGATCTTCAACTTCCTTGAATTCTTCGTTACTTCAAGTTCTCCATCGATTCTGAACGTGTTCAACTCAACATCATTGTTGTTGAAGATCTTTAGAAGTAACAATACGAAAAAAAATGTTCTCAATCATTTTTATTCAATGTCATAGTAGTATTAAGTAAATTAAAGTCCAATTGTATCACAACTTTAAAATATTACTACGGTGATATGTATCACTCCTCCTTAGTCAATATTTCCATCTTTTGCATAATAGGTAGAACCTATAGAATAAAATCCACTCCCCCTTACATAATGATCTGTAAACCATATATATGTAGTGTGAAATACTTAATAATTCTCCCCGTTTTTGTCAATATAAATCGACAAAGGTACGAAAATTATGGGATCGTTACGAATTCTCAAAAGATAATTCATGACCAAAGAAGCATGTCAACTTTTCTTTCGATGATTTCACATAGTCGAAACCTAGTGTATTCATCAAGGAGTTTATTAAGATACAAGATACCCCCTTCAAATTCCATAACCGCTCTCGCTACAAAGATATATCAATTAAGCACAAGTTCAATTAAGAACTCTCCCCCATTTGATGTCATTCACAAGAGAAGACCATGAACAACCTTACTTTTACGAGAAAATAAGGATTTCTTTGGACATTAACCAATCACATGGATTTGTATCCAGTAAACATCGAGTAAACTAATCATAAGAAAATATATTTGACTAATTTAACCGGAATCACTCAACATAAGTTTTTGGAGTAGATACAATACTTTCACATAAAGTGGATCAGGGAAATATCAATACTGCGGAATTTCTCAAAAAGTTCATTCTATCTTTTATCAATATATGCATAAAGACATAATAGACTTACTTTCGAGCATATATTAGATAATAGCTCAATTCACGAATCGTAATGGGCACATAAATCCCATAAACCTTTTGCAATATATAAAACCAGTAAAATTAAATACTGCAAGTTCATCTTCTAAAAACCTTAGAATTTAAATAAATTAATCAAAAAAAATTGCAAGGTGAAAATCATTGGAAATAGCTTTGTGTAATCACAATTTATGTTATACCAAACCTTAGTTATCCTTCTAAAATATAAGAATAAAATCTCATTAGAAGTTTCCTAGACATCGTAGAGCTTTCTCAAGGCATCTACATAATATTCCCCTTCATTATTAAAAAAATCATTAATGACAGGTGTTAGAGCACTACTCGGTCGAACTCGCATGCGTTGCTATCTCAAGCATGTTTGTCAATGTTAGTGATCAAAACTATAAGTCTTGATTTCTAGTATAATTATAGATGTCGCGTACTAGGACATAGATTGTGTAGTTGATCCTTAGACTTCACGGTGTTCATCATTTGAAGACGAAGAACTACTAAGGAGAGGTTGTGGAACTTCATCAACAAAAGGTATGTGGAGACTGAAACTCATCTATCACTTGGAAAGTCTATTTCTACTATATCTCCTATATTGAGACATAAGTCGTGTTACGATATAGTTTTCTATTATACACATTTGAGATTTTGAGCTGAGATTAACTCGCTTACATATTTCTCGGAATATGTGTTGGCAAGCTTTCGCTTCGACCAAGTTCATCTTATATTCTTGACGCAAGTCAAAATATGATCATGTGAAAATTTCCGAGTAACATCTTACATGGTTTGTGTGATACAATCATTTGGTATAGACTTGGAATGTTTCGTTATGATTATTTCAATAACTTTAATATTGCTTTGATGCTAATAGTGTGTGAAAATGGCTATTGTCATCCTCTAAGAAAGTTTTAATGATTGAAATAAGAGTTTAGAACACGTAACCATCATTGGATATGACATGTTGTGTACTCTTGCACATATGTAATCCATGTCCTGGAACCATAGTATGCGTACACGTACGCGTACCTGTTGGCTTGAGAAATCCGGGAACCTAAGTATGCACACCCGTTCGCGTACTGGCGTAAGGTTCATGTCTGAATATTTCTGCTGGGATTGGAAGTATGCGTACCCGTTTGCGTACTAGCGAAACCCAATCTTGGTCCGGGTATTTCAAGTATGCGTACACATTTGCATACTTGAAGGTTAAAGCTCTAAAATCGGTTATGTACATGAACTAAAACATTTATATAATATGGAATGCAATCTTTGCAAACCATGGCTACAATGTTCATGAATTGATTCGAGTGAATCAAAACGATTTTGCTTCAATTGTGTTCTTGTATACTTCTATGAGAATATACCAATTGAACAACTCTTTAACTAGTTTCATTTGAGTCATTTGAACTAGTTATGGTTAAGATGAATAAGGTTGATATGAGAGTGTTCAAATGGCTAACTTCGGTTAACTATTGTTGAGCCAACATGGTGTACACGTTCAGGTACGGTTACATAAACCTAAATGAGGGTACATTTCATTTGTGTGTAACAAGCTAAGTTCGATCTAACAGTTGAAAGATATTAGCTTGGTTGAATCAGGTTTTCATCTAACGGTGAATATTGAATGCTTTGTTACCAAGGTAACTTCGGTTGCAAACCTTGATTTGAAAACTATATAAAGGAGAACTCTACAACTGGGAAACCTAATTTCCACACTTTTGTGTGTTACTAGTTACATATCTAGAGTCGATTCTCCTTTAACCTTAGGTTTCTCACGAGACCCTATATGTTAACGACTTAAAGACTTCATTGGGATTGTAAGCCAGACCCAACTATTTTCTCTGTATTTGCGTGATCTGATCTTGCTGTTTCTATCGTGATTGAGTGCAATCGTAATACTGGCTTGAGATTTATATCTCCGATAGGCAAGATAGAAAAGTAGTCACAAACACCTTCGTCTCATCGTTTGTGATTCCACAATATCTTGTTTCGTTAATCGATTAAGATTATTGTGAGGTGGTTTATAATACTAGGATGTTCTTCGGGAATATAAGACCAGTTTATCAATTGGTTCATGTTCACCTTGATTTATCAAAAGATGGAAAAAACTCATAGGTATTTCTGTGGGAGACAGATTTATCTATTCCAATAGACTTTTCTGTGTGAGACAGATTTGTTTATCAAGTCTTCGACTTTGGGTCGTAGCAAGTCTTGGTTGTGGGTGAGATCATCTAAAGGAATCAAGTGCGTAGTATCCTGCTGGGATCAGAGACGTAAGGAACACAACTATACCTTGAATCAATGTGATATTGATTAGGGTTCAACTACAGTCTAGTCCGAAGTTCATTGGTAGTAGGTTAGTATATGTAGCGGCTTAATAAAGTGTGGTGTTCAAAGATGGACTAGTTCCCGAGGTTAATCTGCATTTGGGGTTTTCCTCGTTAACAAAATTTTGGTATCTGTGTTATTTCTTTTTCGCATTATATTTTGTTGTATAATTGAAATATCACAGGTTGTGCATTATATTGATCAATTAGTAACTCCAACCTTTGGTTGTTGATTGAAATTGATTGATCCTTGAACATTGGTCTTTGGTACCGTTAAAGTTACTTCTTTTATATTCAATTGGGCTCGCAAATTTCTATTTGCTGATTGCAGATTGAATTAATACTTAGAGATATAAACTCTTGTATATACTTTTCTCTAGATTGAGTCTGATTGTCTATTTGATTCTCTAGAAAGTATATTGGAGTAAGTCCTCTCAGATTGCCAAACAAATTGTTGGGTGTGGTCGTTGTACCCCCGCATTTTCAATTGGTATCAGAGCGGGCAAACACGTTAAGACCTTATAAGACTGTGTTTATAGCGATATGATGATGGACAATATTGTCTCTGAAAATGCTTCACCAGAAATGGATAAACTCAACATCGAGCGTGTTTTAGAAACCATCGATAAGGTTGAGAATCCTGATTTAAAAAAACTCATCAATTTTCTTTGTCTCGAAAAACATCGTTTGATAATAAATATTGATGGTCTTCATTGTAAAGTTTATATCAAAAAATATGAGTTTCGAGAACGCTCTGAAGAGGTAGTTGACCTACAGAAGAAGTTAGATGAACAAATCCGGATCAACTCTGATCTTGTTGCAAAATTGCAAAGCTTAAAGATTTGAAATCTGTAAAGTCATCTTCAATGGTCTTAAATAACTCCTCTAACTCTTCTTTGAAGAATTTCCATAAGTCAGGTGATAAGCGAGGTCTAGGCTTTGTAAAACCTGATAGTGCTCAGAATTTTTCGAACAAGGTTAATGATGTTGGTACATGTTTGTTTTGTGGTTCTCATGATCACTTTCAACGTGTTTGTTTGCCTTTCAAGAAAAGATTAAAAGTTGCATGTAATCTTCATAAGAAAGTTGTACAACTTTTGTTTACTCTTAAAGACACTCAACACTAACAAGAAAGCCAAATGTGGTTAGTAGTGCTAGTATGAGAGATTTTGCTCTAAAGTCAACATCACCTTTTCAATGGTTCCTTGATAGTGGATGTAGCAGGCATATGACCGGAGATCTCTCATGGTTTATCAACACAAGTGCTTTTGATGGTGAACCTGTAACTTTTGGAAATGGAAGCTGCTTCTACATAAGCAAGAAGGGGACGATCAAATTACCTGGCATTCCTGAAATACATGGTGTCGTATACGTTAAAGGTATGACTGCTAATCTTCTTTCTTTTAGTCAAATCTATGACAAAGGCCATAAGGTTGTCTTCAATGCTAATGGATGTGACATTGTCGATAAATCTGGAAAAGTGATTTTTCAAGGATCACGTGGCAAAAATAACTGTTATCTTCTAGATACTCAGTTCAATAATTATTCCAATTTGACTAAGGTGGGATCTACTCATCTCTGGCATGAGCATTTTGGTCACATCAATTATCGACTTCTAACTAAAATCATTAACAAAGAACTTGTTAGAGGCGTTCCCAAAATCAATGCTAAGGTTGAGGGTGTATGTGGTGCCTGTCAAAAGGGCAAACGAAAGTTCCACACAAATCATCTCAAGATATTCTCACCAAAGCTCCACTTGATTTAATTCATATGGATCTCTTCGGCCCAATTCAACAATCTACGGTTGTTGGAATTACACCATATTCACTTGGGTGGCTTTTTTGGCTCACAAGAATGAAACACTCAGTGAGTTTAAGATTATTGTTAATAGAATCTGGAATGAACAGGGTCTCAAACTAAAGAAAATTAGAAGAAATCGTGGCACTGAATTCAAAGATACCAAAGTATTTGAATACTGTGACTATCTGGGAATTAGTCAACAATACTCACCACCTATTACTCCACAATCAAATGGTGTGGCAGAACGGAAGGATAAAAACATACAGGAAATGGCAAGGGTAATGCTCCATAACAAAAATTTACCGTTAAGGTTTTGGGGTGAGGCCGTCTTTACAGATTGCTACTTGATCAATCGTGTTTATTTACGGTAAAAGACCTTAAACACTCCCTATGAGTTGTGGTACGATAAGAAACTCAACTTATACTATCTTAGAGTGTTTGTAAGTAAGTGCTACATTCTAAAGGACCATGAACAGAAAGGGAAATTTGATTCAAAAAGCGATGAAGGTATTTTTCTTGGCTATGCATCTGACAGTCGTGGTTTCCGAGTATTTGATTTCATAACCCAAGTCATGATGGAATCTGCAAATGTTATCATTGACGATCTAAGTAATTTTCGTCATGATGACTCTCCTGCTGAATTTCCTCCAACCGAGAAAATCGAGAAAATCAAAGAAACTTCAGAATCAGTAGAAGTTGTCCCAACGATTGTTGATCCTGATATCTCTAGTGATGAGGAGAAAGGCTCTAGTCAGGCTATTCCTGTTGAACAAGATCGTGCTACTCCAAGGCATCTCTGGGTTCAAAGGAATCATGATACTAACAATATCATTGGAGGTAGGGAGTCTACTGCTAAGACGAGAGGACAACTTCAAAATATTTACAATTTTGGTTGTTAACTATCGCAAGTAGAGCCAAGGAATATTGATGAAGCAATTAGTGATCACCATTGGGTGGATGCAATGCATGAAGAGTTAGATCAATTTCAAAGACAAGATGTATGGAAACTCGTACCTTGTCCCCCCCAATATCAATATTGTTGGTACTAAAAGGATATTTAAGAACAAGTCTGATGAGTTCGGCACCATTGTCAGGAAGAAAGCTAGACTTGTCTCCCAGGGATATTCAAAGATTGAAGGAATCGACTTTGACGAAACCTTTGCTCCTGTGGAATGCCTTGAGTCCATTCAACTGTTATTAGCTCATGCTTGTTTTCTTAAGGTTAAGCTGTTTCAAATGGACATCAAATCCGCTTTCCTAAACGGAAACTTAAAGGAAGAAGTCTATGTCGCTCAACCTAAGGTATTTGAAAACCATGATTTCCCTGATCATGTCCTTAAGCTCAACAAGGCATTATACGGGTTAAAACAAGCATTTCGTGCCTGGTTCGAAAAACTAACTACATCACTTCTTAGGAAAAGTTTTTCGAGAGGTAGAGCTGATAAAACGTTATTTACCAAATGGAATGGGAAAGATGTTGTGATTGCTTATATAGATGATATCATCTATGGATCAACATCGGAGAAACCTGTGATAAACGTATTTATGTGTCTATTTTATTCTCAATTGTATATATTGTTAGTACCCGTTTTTGTTCTTATTATGGTGTTTATGTGTTTGTAGGTATTTTTGGGCAATAAACGTTTTTGGAGAAATCGGCTCGAAAAGTTGCACTCAAGGAGACCTCTTATTCGGACTCTCAATTTGGATAAGGGGTACCCAATTGATAAGGGGCGTCCCATGGCTATTTGCACCCAAAAAAATCATTGTTTCCGCCCCATTTGCTAAAGGGAGACTAGTCACGGATAAGGGGAGGTCATCCCCTTCATTTTGAATTTCAAATTGGCGGGAAATTTGGGTTTCACGAACAGACTTTAGGGTTTGATTTTTCGGCAAGTTTTGAAGAGATTCAATCTCGGAATTTTGGTGGGATGGACTTCTTGAAGAATAACAGGGATGGTATGATTGTTTGGATCGATCAGATTGGATTGGATTATCGAGTTTTGACGAAACAGAAGAGAAGTGAATACTCGGTTCTCTGTTGATTTCCATGAGAGTGATTCAACCGGAGATTTTCATGGGAATACATTGTTTTGGGCCTGTTAAGGATAAACAAGGCAGGTATAGGTGTTTGAGTCCATCAAATTGGAATGTATAATTGGTTCGGCAAAAAACATAGGTGGAGAATATGGGTAATACAGGGAACGAGAGTTTTGGGTATTCTGCCAATTCCAAATATGGAAGTTACGTGAAGAGTTGGAGAGGATATAATACCTGTTTGAGTTAGTTACCAAATATAGGGGATTCCGAAAGATTCAGACGCGGGAAGATAAGAAAAAAAAAATAAATCCCGAAGGATTATTGCCGTGAGAAAGGGGAAAGAAATATTGGGGAAGAGTAGATTTAATCGCCCTGTGAAGTGTATATAAGGAGGAGGGAGTCCTAGGAAGAGGGGTCGAAAGTTTTGGGGTGTTTGGAGAGCCAACGAGAGGAGTGAGGAAAGAATTGCGAGAGAAGCTCTATTACAGCTGCTTGAAGAAGAAGAAGGCAGTGAAGAACATAAGACCTAGTTGGATGATCATGAGAAACCGTGACCTATACTTTCAAACTCAACAACTTTGTAACAATTTTTCCAACAATTATTTTGAGTTCGCAACAGTTTCTCTGTAACAGTGAGTTCTGTAACAATTATATATGTTACAAACTCGCTGCTTTATTAGTTTTCTCTTGTTTTTCACACTTTTGAGCTATGAACACCTATTTTGAGCACGTGAATAATATGAGGAGCTAAACCCCTTAGCTGAGGCGACGGAGGAAGCCATTGTTCCAAGAAAAAGTGGTATATTTCTATTTTAATTAATTTTTGCAATTTCTTTTATGATTATTTGCATGGAACTAATATTGGAAACTAATTTTTATTGAATGATTGTGATTCGTTTTGATGGAGCATGCTTAGTTTAAGACTTTTGATGTTTCATGCTTAGTGTTTACAATTGTTACTTCGAAAATCTACTAGAGGCTATAAATTAGAATCACTTCAAACGCAAAGAATTGCATAAATATTGATTAGATTGAATCACTTAATTGGTCAATGGTGGAATCCTGAGTCTCAGTGCTTTTTAAAATCTTGATAACAACTTTGATTGAGTTTTCTATTTTATTTTGAGTCTAAAACGAATCTTTACAAGTCTGAGTGAACGATATATTTCTTACCACTTTTTCTACAAATTAAAACTACATCAATTTTTGGCGCTTTGACAGCCAGGCTTGTATTTAGGTTTAGGTTTTAGGTTTATTGTATTTTTAGGTTTTGTAATTTTATTATTATTTTTTTAGATTTTTTTTGTTCTATTTTACGTCTTTGGTATTTTTGTTTTTGTTGTGCAGGATTGACTCAAAGCTATAAGTGGAAAGTTGGACTTGCCAAAAAAAGAAGAAGGAGAAACCAGAGATATTATTTTTGGACTTTTATTTATTAGTTTCTTTATTTTTTTTTGGACTTGTAATTTTATTTTATTTGGTTGCTTATTTATTTTTATTTATTATTAAAAAAAAAAGAGACACAGTTGCACACACCAATTGCATCCCTCATCAGATCACCGAGTTTAGGAAAACTCGTGGATTAGTAAGCTGAACCCGTGCCTTGGGCCTTTTGGGAGTTACCAGCTGAAAGTCCACAAACCTCAGCCTTGTACCTTTGGGTATATTTTGTTGTGGTAACCCAAGCTTACCTAAATTAGTGAGCCTAGCATTTGCATGTGCACAGATTTTTGTTGAATTCTTGTGTATGCCTGAACGAAAAAGAGACGCTCTAGGACGGTTTATGCGTGAAAAACCTAGAAGTGATATTTTAGGAAACAAGAATCTTGATTACCTTAATCTAGAGACCTCTGATTTTGGAAAGTCTAGTTTTGAACATCCATCCATCCATAAATGGCAACTTTGAAAACTTTGTTGAATCCCACTAGGACTACTCGTCCCTCATGTATCAGGTTAGCTGACACGGAAGCAAATTATGAACTTAAACCTGGGATGTTGATAGGTGTAGAATACACCGTATTTACTATCTAGTAGTTTATGCTTTCTTTGCCATTTTTCTAGTGAATTATGTATTTTACGCTTGTTTTAAGTTTTGTAGCTACTTTGGAGTCACACGGAGGAAAAGAAGAAGAAATTACTCTATTTGAGCCAAAAGGGCGAAATTGTCATTTCATGGGAGATCACTATTTGGAGCCAAGTCATGGTTAAGGGGCAACTCTTTTGCAAGAGCACTAAAGACAGCTGAAGTTGTGGTTAAGGGGCTACCAATTTGGTTATCCCTTATCAAAATCCACTGCATTGCGCAATAACCGCCCAACCTATAACCCTAGAATTCGGAGAAATGTTTTCTTTTCATTTTTACTTCTCAATCATCATTCCCACGGAAATAGAAACAGGTAGATATTGGCTGAATCCATTAATGGAAGCTCGAGAGGATTTCCGTCGAATCGAGAAACCGAGTTAAAAATGGCGTCTCTTCTGTTTGCTAATAAAATCGAAGGATGAAACTGAAGAATGTAAGAAGTTGGTGGTGCTGCTTAAGGGATCTGTGATGAAATCATGGGGGAAATTGGAATCAATGGATTCAAGAGGTGGTTCGAATCACAGAGAAGATTTTCAGAGGAAGAACACGGCACATATCGAGAACAAGAAGAAGAGAAATTGGACCAAGTATGGGATTGCGGCCAAGATTAGGTGGTTGTTGAATGGGGTTCTGGTGATAAATTGATGTTAGGGTTTGATGTTGCAGTGAATCGAGAAGAAGGAGATGAAGATTCAGGGAGAGATTGCAGGGAAAAATGGGTTCAATTTGTTGCTGGTCTTGAGATGAAATCAGGGTTTATGAGTTCAACAAAGTGAGATTGAGATTCAGATGAATCGAAAATGGGTTCTGAGCTGATAATACAAGATGGGCTCGACTTGTTTATGGGATTTGAAGAGAAGAGATTGTGAGGTTATGAGAAGAACTGATAATGGTGATTGCTATAATGAGAGTGTTGATGATATAGTCATGGATTTGATAGACAACCTTGGTTCAAATCTGGGATGTTCAAGCATATCTTTGAAGTCTTTGCTTGTTATTCTGGGGCGGGAGTAGTTGTGGTATTGATTTGCAGAAGGTGATGTATTGAAGAGATGTCTAAGATGAATTTGAAACTGTAATGATGGTTAGAGAGAACAAAGAAAGAAGAAGCTGTTGATAGTGAAATTGATTGAAATAATGTTGCAGTTTCAGTTGGCAGTTAAATGGGTAAGCAGCTGCAATTGGAGATGAATAAGGATGCTGCTACTGTTTGATTGAGTATAGGCCTGGCATTGCAGCTGAGAAGATGGAAGTGGTGGTCTCTGATGTTGGAAATGGATGCAGCTGAGATGCTCTTGCAACGATTGATTGAAAGCTGAGGTTTGAAGATTCTGGTGGTGTTTGAAAGGAGCTGCAGAGTTGCAGTAGGATAATGTGTGCAGCTTAGCTGAATGAGTGCAATGGAGTTGCTGCCGCAAGTGATGTTGCTTGCAACTGAAATGGAGAAACAAGATTGACAAGGTTATGGCCTGAGCTGTTGTTTGATGCCATTGTCGAAGCTCGTGTTGGAATAATGGATATGGATACTTTCGAAGGGGCTCTTTGTTGGGTGTGAAATTACGAGAAGGAGTTTACAAAGCAAAACAAGCTCAAGATGGGCTTGGTGGTTTGTGCAAATGGAAGCTGAAATGGAAGGAAGTGCAGTATGGTGCAGTGATGGCTATAATGGTTAGAACTGGGACTGAACTAAGAGTTTGGTGGATTGTGTTGGAGCTGTGCAGAACTATGTGATACTTGAGGTTGCGGTTAAGCTTTATACGGTACTAATGGCGAGGCTCGAGGCAAGAGAATTGCAATTGCGAGGTGATATGGATGTGTATGTTGAATGGCGGTGATGTTGCGGACGGTTGCCAAGGATGATGATGTTGGTGGTTGCGAGTTGATTTTTCGGCTCGGAATGAGGCATTACGGGTTATGCAATGGAGATACGAGGGGGAAGGGGTAATGGAACTATTGATTGTAGTGGATTGGTTGTTTGGGATTTTAGATGAATGCTTAGGGTATTGAGGCTGCATCTGGATGAAAGAAAGAAAGCTGAAGCTGTGAAGAAAGTAGGGCCATTATGGCCGTGGTGATAGCACTACTACTGCAAAATGCACAGCCAAGATGGCTTGTGCAACTTTGGCCTAGTAACCCAGTCAGCCCTGACTCAGTTGAGTTAGATGGCTAACTCAGTGACTCAGACTTTGACCCGGTCAACTGTCAATGACCGTTAGTCAACAGTTAAGTATAACGGAATCTTGACAGAATATTCCATCAGCGGAGGAGTATTTTGGGCGCCGTAGCGACTTTCCTACGATTCCGGCCATAATACCAATTTCCGGCGACCAAATTCCCAGAATTTTCTATGGATTTCTCTCATGGGTGTGAAGACTTGGACTAGGAATTGGATGGAGAATTGGGCTCAAATTTGGAAAAGAAGATGGAAGAAGAGAAAGACTTGAATTTGGAAATTGAATTGCAAAAGGAAAAGGGTTCTATTCCTTGGAAGATTTGGAGAATATTGAAGCCTATAAATAGAGAAGTTTTCTACATCTTTTTACACCTCTCTACACACACAACACTTTTCTTTTCTTATTCTTTGTGTGAACTTTGAGCATGAGTAGCTAATTTTCTTATTGATTGAGGATGAATTCCTAGTTCTTAATTTATGTTTTGAGTTTTTGTTTTCAATTCTATCTTGAGGTTTTTTCACATGATTATCGATTGTTTTTACTAATAGGAATGATCTTAAAGACATTCATGATTGATTGATAGATTGTTTAGGTGGCCAACTAAATTGATTTGTTAATTTGATCTAAAGCTAGTGAAAGTTAGGAGATAAGTAATCGTTTCTTGACTCTTTACATAAGTAGCAAACACGAGACCTTGTGGAGGGATTAGTGGAGCAATTGTGTGTAGAAACAACGCTAGAAAGTGAACCAAGCGAACCGAGTTTAACTACTAGTACTAAACCTAAATTCATAAATCTTAATGCATTCGGGAATTACATCTTGTAAGCGAACCTCGGGGTGGTTCTTTTGAATAGAATCGATAACTAAGCGGACTTGTTACTCGGTGAAATTAGGGATTTTGGGGCTAGCTAAGCGGACTGCTATCCTACGGTTGGTGATAATCGTGACTAATAACAAGTAGAAAAGAACATAACTTGATTCATTGTTTTGCAACGAAGAAGGATTCCTTGATCTTATCTCTCTTATTGCTTTCAACTTTATCTTTTAATTGTTTTGCTTATTTTCTTTTGCTTTTTACACCCCCCTTTCGTGACAATTTTTACAACTAGAATCTCTTGCTCCTCGTGGGAACGAACTTGACTTCCATTATATTATTCTTAATTGAGTGGAAATATTGATTAATTTGATTGCACCTACGACACGCATCAGATGTTACAGATGCTCCCAATCTTTTTAGGGAAAGAAAATGAGAACCCCTATTTCCATGTTAGGGACTTTGAGGAAATTTGTAGTACCCTAAAGATTAGAAACCTTGATGATGATGCTTTGAAACTTAGGTTATTCCCTTTTTCCCCAGAAAGATAAAGCTAAATCGTGGCTATAAAGTTTGGCTTAGGGTCCATTGAAACATATGAACAACTTACATCTGCCTTTTTGAACAAGTTTTTCCCTAGGCACAAAACATTGTCTATTAGGACGCAAATCTGCACATTTTCTCAACATGAGGGAGAATCTTTGTATAGGTATTTGGAAAGGTTCAATGATCTATTAGCCCAATGTCCTCATCATGGTTTAGAGAAGGTTAGGTTAGTTCAGATCCTTTATGAGGGTTTAGATTATCCCACTACAACCACAGTAGAATCTATGGGTTTGAAAACCAAACAGTTGATGAGGCGATGACATATTTGCATGAAATCGTCGAAAAGACCCAGCAATGGGAAAATAGTAGGAACCCAAGAAAACAATTCTTCTAGGAAGAAGAAACGTTAATAGGCTAGAAGGAGGCTTTGAATCAGATGCCAAAATTGCAGCAATAGCTAAAAGGTTAGAAGCTTTAGAATTGGGTCACACTAGCGGTAAAGTGGAGCCTTTTTGGGAAGGCCAGACTATAGAAGAGCAAGCCAATGCTCTTTATAATAATAACACTAGATTTGATAACCGTCAAAAGTTTGACCCATATTCAGAAACCTATAATCCTGGTTGGAGAAACCATCCGAACCTCCCATGGTCTAAGGACCAGAATCAAGGTAAGTTTAGTAATTCGAATGCTCCCCCAGGTTTTGGCTATACTAAGAATCCTTCGAGGACCATTTCAGTTTCAAAATCGGTCAAGATAAAAAAAATTAAGTCTAGAAGAAACTCTTGCCTCATTTATTCGAAACATTTCTTGAAAGATGCACCAATCACTTTCACAAAGCGTAGAAGCTAGTAACGGGATAGGGCAAGAAAATAGTCAAGCTATTGCCGAGTTAAAACGCAGAGTTAGTCGATAAATGAGTCCTTGAGAGAAAAAGGTAGGTTCCCTAGTCAAACACAAACCAACCCTAGAGGAGTTCATGAAGTAGGCGCAAAACCAGCACTTCAGTTGAATTCAATTAGAACCCTTAGGAATGGCAGAGTAGTAGACAATCGGGTAACCATGCTAGATAGTGAGCATATTGTAGTTCACCCCTCGGGACCATCCATAGGCGAGGGACCGATAAAATCTCTGGTGATGCCAATTCGGTTCTGAGAGGCCCTATTTTATGCCTAAAGCCCCCATTTGACTATTAGTACCAACAAAGAGTGATTCCAATTTTAATGACATAATGGAGGTTTTTGAAAGTTACCATAAACCTTCCATTACTAGAAGCAATTAGGCAACTTCCGGCATATGCCAAGTTTCTTAAAGATATGTGTACGTGAAAGCGAAAGCTTAGTGTCCCTAAAAAGCCTTTTTAGCTAGTCATGTAAGTTCGATCATTCGAACCCCACAACTCCTAAGTATAAAGACCAGGTGCACCTACCATTGCTTGCACGATAGGAAAACATCGGGTAGAAAAGCTTTACTGGACTTAGGAGCTAGTGTGAACTTACTGCCGTACCATGTGTACTTACAACTAGGACTTGGTGAATTGAAGCCTACCAAGATAACACTGCAGTTAGCTGATAGGTCTGTTAAAATTCCTCGTGATGTGATAGAAGATGTTCTTATTGAGTTCGACAAGTTTATTTATCCTGTGGATTTCGTGGTCTTAGATACCCAACCTGTCACGACCAGAGAACCGGATATTTGTGATTTTAGGTCGCCCATTTTTTAGCTACGTATAATGCGATCATAAACTTTCGAAATGGTATTATGAATCTATCTTTTGGTAATATGACTATTGAGTTGAATATTTTTAATGTCAATAAGCTACATTCTGAGCTAGATGACACGTGCATTGAAGAGGTGAACATGATAGGAACCTTAGTTCAGGAGTCATTACCAAACACCTTATCGGAAGATCCATTAGAGAGTTGTCTAGCCCATTTTAGCATGGATTTCGACGATGACAACAACATTGAACAAGTAAATGCTCTGTTGGATTCTATTCCTATGTTAGATACCGATATATGGAAAGCTAGGTTCGAACCATTACTAGCTATCGAATCTACCTTAAGCCCTTATTTCGAATAGCCTAAAGATCCTCTAAGTTGGACCCTAATTATGCATTTTAGGCCCATCTGAGATTTTGCCTATAGCTTAGATTTGGATAGTGATCATGAGAGTAGGCCGTGTGGCCAAGTACATCAAGACAATAAGGAAACTTTAGGGTTGCCCATAGAGGATATGAAACATATAAGTCCTACAGTTTGTGTGCCTCAAATGCATTTCGAGGATGTACCTAACTTAGAGAAAGCAATTGACCTTTTTCAGGAACCTAATGGTCTAGAAATTAGGAAAATTTTGACTAGTCTATCTAGAGACACCCAAAATTATAAGTTTGGGGATAGTAATCGTCAAGTATCCCTATTTGAAGTCCCTAACTTGAGACTTGACCCTAGTGTGCCTGAGGTATTACCTGAGTCTCTTCCGACTCCACAACCTATCCTCCTGATACTATCTGGGACGAAATCCAGGAATTAGAAACCCATAGTTCAGAAGAATCTGTTTGTCAAGACACTCATATGAAGCCCAAGTGGGCACCACAGGAAAACCCAGTTGTCTTGCAGGAAACCTTGGATGAGGATGTGCTATGTCTGTTCATTTTTTTGATTTGGTGCAGTTGTCTCATAATTGTGGCAGTTTTATTTGATTTGATTGACCCACAATTGTTTCGACTATTGATATATGATTTGAAAAGGTAATTAACCATTTGTGGTATTTAACGTCTGGATGAAGACGTTATACTTAGCACTTCTTGGGAGGTAACCCAATATTCATGCGACACGGTAATATCTTTCCTTATCTCTTTTGCTTCAAATGGTAACAATTTCTCCTTGTTCATGCTTTTAATTTTATCTTTAGAACATTGAGGACAATGTTAGATTTAAGTTTGGGGGTATGGAAGAAACATTTTAGTTGCATTGTTAAACTCCAGAGCCTAGAAATTTATGCTTATTAAGGATGACACTAACCAATCTAAGTGGATGGAAGCATTTTGGTTGTAGGAGTTGAGGAACCAATCTGATTAGATGGAAACATCTAAAGTGTCTATTCATAAAGCAGGCTCAAGTGTTAGAATTAAAAAACATGGTAGTTTCGCCATATCTCGTTGAATCCTTTTCACTTATATTTTTATTTTATTTTCTTTTTAAAATATTTTTCTCTAAGTGATTAGGTGGGGCTCACGATTCAAGTTGTTACCACTGCTAGAGTGAAATAGAGTGATTGGGATACAAAAACAAAAAACAAAAACAAAAAAAAAAAAAAAAAAGCTACATATGGTGTAAAGTTGCATGGCGGACCTGTGAGTTTGAATGAACAATTCTGTAGAGATTTTGTGATTAAAAGAGTTCAGAAAACTACAGGTTTAATGGAGGCCATCAAAAAGCTTAAGGATCCACAGTGTGAGCTCCTTCTTTTGCGTAATTGTTCTGGGGTTTCCATACTTTATTTCTCTATGCGAACGGCCAAACCAGCACATTCGAGTGAAGCTCAACCTTTGTTTGATGAGTTTTTGATGGCATATCTTGACATCTCATCACTTGGAGATGGTCCAGGATTTGGAAAGCTTGACAAAGGTTAGTTACTTTACCTATTCAACATGGTGGTGCAGGTATTTATACTATGCATGATACTATGCAATATGGCTACGTTGCATCTAGCCTGCAAACTATTTTGCAACAGAATAATATCTTGCGTCACTCTGATGTGTCTGGTTTTAGTCCTAGTCTAGAGCAGGCTATAAGTGCTTACAATCAAGTATGTGGTATTGCTGAATAGCCACTTAGTGTCCATCATACCGCCCCCCCCCAATCTATGCGCTCTTTGGCGGTTAGATACTTTAGTGCTGTGTTGAAGGAGTTACCCTTAAACTTTAATTTGTCTCGCACGTGATGCTGCTCTTTGGAAATGTAATAGGATTAAACATGCACAAGATTACTTGTTGGATGTTCCAATTGAAGGTCTTAATCAGAAGATTGGTCCTAGACAATTCAAGCGGTTATGTGTTATAGATTTGGGTATACCACTTTTTGAGGAGGGTAGCACTTGTCCTTGTTGTGGAAGAGACATGGATATTTTTGGAGATCACGCTTTACATTGTGTCAAGGAAGTTGGGCTTAAATTTCGTCATGACCTTGTTCGTGACACAATCGCTGACATGTGTTACCGTGCAAGTGTCCCAGCCAGGAAGGAAGTCGACGTGGGTCTCCTTTCCAAAACCCTGCTTGGATTTAAGACCAGCGGACATTCTAGTCTATAATTAGATTGATGGGCGTGATGTGTGTATGGATGTGACAGGTGTTTCCCCCTTCACAGGTGACGGAGTACGTGCTTTTACCCCAGGGAAAGCTCTCGCCAATGCTATTGATCGTAAATGTGTTAAATATCTTGAGAAATGCACAGAGCAGGGGCTTGGGTTTGGAGTTCTTTCCTTCACTACTCTAGGTGAGCTCGGCGATGACATTATCAAATTCCTAAAGAGACTCCGTAATTATATGGCCAGTAATGATGCAAATGTCAAAGTTGGAGATTTTCTTTTCCACGGGTTAGGTGTTGTCATTCAAAAAGCGATAGGGGCTCAGCTTGTTGCTAGACTCCCTTCCAATTTCTTACCACTTGATAGTGTAATTGACATTTTCATATGATTAATATAAGCCTGCCAATGGGGTCATTTTCAAAAAAAAAAAAAAAAAAAAAGTGAAAAAGAAAAAGAAAAAAAAAATATTATAAAAAAGATAAGAAAAAAAGGAAAAAGGAAATTGAGACCAGACCATCTGACCAATCGGAATAAATTCAATAAAGTCGACCACTGGAACCCTTGTATATGCCTAGAGTTAGGATTATCTACCATTGGTTCCCTTGTATATGCCAGTTGTGTTGATATTAGTCAGACCAGTATCTCAGTCCATTAGGATAGGTTCATTTTGGCAGTGGCCTTCAGACAGATATGAGAAACACCATTCACCTTAGTCAACATCAAAACCATCTATGTTTTTTTTCTTCTATATCCATCTTCTTAATCTATCCATGTGATTGGTTGACTCCGGTTATGATGTCCAGAAACTATCTGAGTAGAGATCTGTCACTTATATATGAATTTTAGTATGCTTGAGTGCAAACTCGTGTACAACAATTGGAATTTTACATCAGGGTACTTCCTCCTGTAAACAATAAGTATGCCAACCAAGGAGATTCTTTAGTGCCTTCCAAGGTTCTGCGTAAACAGCTAGGGTATGGAGTGTAAAGGTTTTGTGGGTATATCTCTTGTAAGCCCTCCCGAGACTATAACTCGGCCACTAGGGCCACTTAGGGGTTGAAAGGCTTGTTGCATACGCAAAATGCAACCGACATGCCCGTGACAATGAGTTAGGATTTTATTTTCTAGATTTGATTTGCTCGAGGACTAGAAAATAAATAAGTTTGGGGGTATTTAATAGATGCATTTATGTGTCTATTTTATTCTCAATTGTATATATTGTTAGTACCCGTTTTTGTTCTTATTATGGTGTTTTATGTGTTTGTAGATATTTTTGTGCAATAATTTTTTTTGGAGAAATCGTCTCGAAAAATTGCACTCGGAGACCTACTATTCGGACTCTCAATTTGGATAAGGGGTACCCAATTGATAAGGGGCATCCCATGGCTATTTGCACCCAACAATCATTGTTTCCGCCCCATTTGCTAAAGGGAGACTAGTCACAGATAAGGGGAGGTCATCCCCTTCATTTTGAATTTCAAATTGGCGGGAAATTTGGGTTTCACGAACAGACTTTAGGGTTTGATTTTTCGGCAAGTTTTGAAGAGATTCAATCTCGGAATTTTGGTGGGATGGACTTCTTGAAGCATAATAGGGATGGTATGATTGTTTGGATCGATCAGATTGGATTGGATTGTCGAGTTTTGACGAAACAGAGGAGAAGTGAATACTCGGTTCTCTGTTGATTTCCATGCCGGTGATTCAACGGAGTTTTTCACGGGAATACATTGTTTTGGGCCTGTTAAGGATAAACAAGGCAGGTATAGGTGTTTGAGTCCATCAAATTGGAATGGATAATCGGTTCGGCAGAAAACAGAGGTGGAGAATATGGGTAATACAGGGAACGAGAGTTTTGGGTATTCTGCCAATTCCAAATATGGAAGTTACGTGAAGAGTTGGAGAGGCTATAATACATGTTTGAGTTAGTTACCAAATATAAGGGATTCTGAAAGATTCAGACGCAGGAAGATAAGAGAAAATAAATAAATCCCGAAGGATTATTGCCGTGAGAAAGGGAAATGAAATATCGGGGAAGAGTAGATTTAATCGCCCTGTGAAGTGTATATAAGGAGGAGGGAGTCCAAGGAAGAGGGGTCGAAAGTTTTGGGGTGTTTGGAGAGCCAACAGATGGCTGAGAAAAGAATTGCAGAGAAGCTCTCGGCTGCTGCTGAAGAAGAAGAAGACGAGCTGAAGAACATAAGACCCAGTTGGACAGTCGCAGAAACCGTGACCCATACTTTCAAACTCAACAACTTTGTAACAATTTTTCCAACAATTATTTTGAGTTCGCAATAGTTCTGCAATAGTTTCTCTGTAACAGTGAGTTCTGTAACAATTATATTTGTTACAAACTCGCTGTTTTATTAGTTTTCTCTTGTTTTTCACACTTTTAAGCTATGCACACCTATTTTGAGCACGTGAATAATATGAGGAGCTAAACCCCTTAGCTGAGGCGACAGAGGAAGCCATTGTTCCAAGAAAAAATGGTATATTTCTATTTTAATTAATTTTTGCAATTTCTTTTATGATTATTTGCATGGAACTAATATTGGAAACTGATTTTTATTGAATGATTGTGATTCGTTTTGATGGAGCATGCTTAGTTTAAGACTTTTGATGTTTCATGCTTAGTGTTTACAATTGTTACTTCGAAAATCTACTAGAGGCAATAAATTAGAATCACTTCAAACGCAAAGAATTGCATAAATATTGATTAGATAGAATCACTTAATTGGTCAATGGTGGAATCCTGAGTCTCAGTTCTTTTTAAAATCTTGATAACAACTTTGATTGAGTTTTCTATTTTACTTTGAGACTAAAACGAATCTTTACAAGTCTGAGTGAACGATATATTTCTTACCACTTTTTCTACAAATTAAAACTACATCAACTTGCGAAAGACTTTCAAGTCTCTCTTGGTAAGGAGTTTGAAATGAGCAACGTTGGTGAATTAAAATTATTTTTGGGTTTATAAATTCAACAACACAAGGATGGAATTTACTTATCTCAAGAAAAATACGCAAAAGATCTTGTTTCAAGATTCGGCCTTGATAAGTCAACTCCAAAACTAACTCATATGCCTACCACTGGTAAACTACATCGAGATGAGAAAAGTGTAAATGTGGATCAAAAACTTTATCGATCTATCATTGGAAGTCTTTTATATCTCACAGCCACGAGACATGATATTGCCTTTAGTGTTGGTTGTTGTGGTAGGTTTCAGGCGAATCCAAAGGAATCTCATCTTGCAGCTGCAAAGAGGATCATACGTTACATTAATCACACTGCCGGGTATGGTCTTTCCTACACTTTTGATACTAACACTGATCTTACTGCATGTTCAGATGTTGATTGGGTAGGATGTGTGGAAGAGAGAAAGAGTACATCAAGGGGTTTCTACTGTGTAGGATTGAATCTTGTAGCTTGGCATAGCAAGAAACAAAATTCATTATCTCTCTCGACATGTGAAGCAGAATATATTGCTACAGGCTCATGTTGTATTCAGCTTCTATGTATGAAACAAATGCTTGCTGATTATGGAATTAACTCCGGAATAATGAAGATCTTTTGTGATAACTCAAGTGCGATTCGTACAACTGAGAATCCGGTTGAGCACTCAAGAACAAAGCACATTGACATAAGGTATCATTTTATTCGATATCTTTATGACAATGGTATCATTAATATGGAATTTCTACCTTCCGAACAACAATTGGCTGATATTCTCACCAAACCATTAGACACTGCTACATTTCAACACTTACGACAGTCTATTGGTGTTTTTCTGGTTCATTAGTATTCCATAACTCTTACCCCCGCGCTTACCTCGATCTGTTGGGAAATTGAGTTTAGAATTCCTAGAGTAGTGTTGCTTCAATTTAGCATTTGTTTCTAGTAGATGTGTTTCTGTTAAGTATCATAGTGTTCTTGGAAAATCCTTTTTTTCTCGTAGAAGTAAGGTCGCTCTTGTTTTTCTTTCGGGAATGACATTTTATGGGGGAGAGTTCTTTTTGAACTTGTGCTTAATTGCCAAATATTTGTGGGGAGTGCGGCTGTGGAATATTGTAGGAGTTATCTTGTATCTTTATAAACTCCTTGATGAATGCATTTAGCTTCAGCTATATGATTGCATCTAAATAAGTTGGTATGTTATTCTCTTTTGGTCATGAAGTATCTCTATGTAATTTCATGATTTTAATTTTACCTTTGCCAATTTATATTGACAAAAAGGGGGAGAATTATTGTGTAGTTTCATACTACAAATACATATGGTTCATATATCATTATGTAAGGGGGAGTGGTTTTCATGTCGAGATGAAGTATTGACTAAGGGGGAGTGATACGTATCACCATAGTATTGTTGTCAAAGTTGTGATACAATTGAACTTTAATGTTGTGTAATGATACTATGACACTGTATAACAATGATTGAGAGAGACTGTTTTCTCATTGTTATCGCGACGGATATTCAATAACTATGATGCTGAGTTGAACACGTTTAGAATCATGGAGTACTTGGAAGTGATGAAGATATCGAGTCGTGTTGAAGATGCCAATGAGATCAAGCATTTGGATGAGAAGCTACAAAGTTTTATTTATTTTGTAATCCATATGTATTGATAGTTTTGTCACTAAAATTGACAAAGGGGGAGATTGTTAGAGCACTGCTCGGTCGAACTCGCGTGTGTTGCTATCTCAAGCATGCTTTTCAATGTTAGTGATCAAAACTATAAGTCTTGATTTCTAGTCTACTTATAGATGTCGCGGACTAGGACATAGATTGTGTAGTTGAGCCTTAGACTTCACGGCGTTCATCAGTTGAAGACGAAGAACTACTAAGGAGAGCTTGTGGAACTTCATCAACAAAAGTTATCTGCAGACTGAAACTCATCTATCACTTGGAAAGTCTATTTCTACTCAATCTCCTATATTGAGACATAAATCGTGTTACGATATAGTTTTCTATTATACACATTTGAGATTTCGAGCTGATTTTAACCCGCTTACATATTTCTCGGAATATGTGTTGGCAAGCTTTCGCTTCGACCAAGTTCATCTTATATTCTTGACGCAAGTCAAAAGATGATCATGTCAAAATTGCCGAGTAACATCTTACATGGTTTGTGTGATACAATCATTTATAGACTTGGAATGTTTCGTTATGATTATTTCAATAACTTGAAAATTGCTTTAATGCTAATAGTGTGTGAAAACGGCTATTGTCATCCTCTAAGAAAGTTTCAATGATTGAAATAAGAGTTTAGAGCACTTAACCATTATTGGATATGACAAGTTGTGTACTCTTGCACATATGTAATCCATGTCCGGGAACCATAGTACCCATACGCGTACCTGTTGGCTTGAGAAATCCGGGAACCTAAATATGCGCACCCGTTCGCGTACCGGCGTAAGGTTCATGTCCGAATATTTCTGATGGGATTGGAAGTACGCATACCCGTTTGCGTACTGGCGAAACCCAATCTTGGTACGGGTATTTCAAGTATGCGTACCCGTTTGCATACTTGAAGGTTAAAGTTCTAAAATCGGTTATGTACATGAACTTAAACATTTATATAATAAGGAATGCAATCTTTGCAAACCGTGGCTATAATGTTCATGAATTGATTCGAGTGAATCAAACCGATTTTGCTTCAATTGTGTTCTTGTATACTTCTATGAGAATATAGCAATTGAGCAACTCTTTAATTAGTTTCATTTGAACCAGTTATGGTTAAGATGAATAAGGTTGATATCAGAGTGTTAATATGGCTAACTTCAGTTAACTATTTTTGAGCCAACATGGTGTACACGTTTAGGTACGGTTACATAAACCTAAATGAGGGTAAATTTCATTTGTGTGTAACAAGCTAAGTTCGATCTAACGGTTGAAAGATATTAGCTTGGTTGAATCAGGTTTTTCATCTAACAGTGAATAATTAATGATTTTTTACCAAGGTAACTTAGATTGGAAACCCTGATTTGAAAACTATATAAAGGAGAACTCTAGCAACTGGGAAACCTAATCCCCACACTTCTGTGTGCTACTATTTGCATAGCTAGAGTCGATTCTCCTTTTACCTTAGGTTTCTCACGAGACCCTATATGTTAACGACTTAAAGACTTCAATGGGATCGTGAAGCCAGACCCAACTATTTTCTCTGTAGTTGCGTGATCCGATCTTGTTGTTTCTATCGTGATTGAGTGCAATCGTAAGATTGGCTTGAGATTTTTATATTTGATAGGCAAGATAAAAAAGTAGTCACAAACACCTTCGTCTCATCGTTTGTGATTCCACAATATCTTTTTTTGTTAATCGATTAAGATTATTGTGAGATGATTAATAATACTAGGTTGTTCTTCGGGAATATGAGACCAGTTTATCAATTGGTTCCTGTTCACCTTGATTTATCAAAAGACGGAACAAAACTCATAGGTATTTCTGTGGGAGACAGATTTATTTGTTCCGATAGACTTTTCTGTGTGAGACAGATTTGTTTATCAAGTCTTCGACTTTGGGTCGTAGCAACTCTTGGTTATGAGTGAGATCAGCTAAGGGAATCAAGTGTGTAGTATCCCGCTGGGATCAGAGACGTAAGGCATATTTGTACCTTGAATCAGTGTGAGTTTGATTAGGGTTAAACTACAGTCCAGTCCAAAGTTCATTGGTAGTAAGCTAGTGTCTGTAGGGGCTTAATACAGTGTGGTTTTCAAAGCTGAACTAGGTCCCGGGGTTTTTCTGCATTTACGGTTTTCCTCGTTAACAAAATTCTGGTGTCTGTGTTATTTCTTTTCCGCATTATATTTTGTTATATAATTGAAATATCACAAGTTGTGCCTTGTATCGATCAATTAGGAAATTCAACCTTTGGTTGTTGATTGAAATTGATTGATCATTGAACATTGGTTTTTGATACCGTTCAAGTTACTTCTCTTATATTCAATCGGGCTCGAAAATTTTTATTTGCTGATTGCAGAGTGAATTAAGAGTTAGAGATATAAACTCTTGTATATATTTTTCTCTAGATTGAGTCTGACTGTCTAGTTGATTCTCTAGAAAGTATATTGGAGTAAGTCCTCTAAGATTGCCAAACGAATTGTTGGGTGTGGTTGTTGTACCCCCCGCATTTTCAACAGGGTCATTCAAATCTTCCAATTCATCAGAGACATCAATTAACTCACTAAGCTCTGTTTTAAGTTCACACAAGGTGTTCTTTGTTAGAGACAACATTTGTTCGTAGTGAGCTATCTTTTCCAAAGATAAAATGATTCGAGATTTCAAATCATTTATTTGGGAGATAAAATCCCTCACAACGCCCTAAAGTCATTATCAAAATGACAAATAGACAACAAACACTTAGAGGAAAAACCTTTTTCATCACCGGAAGACTTCTCCTTCGTCTTTCTTGAAGTTTTGATTCCTTCACAAAGATAAACATTAACAGCTTCTACTATTTTGTGGTGCCTCTGGTTACAGGAGCCATGATTCTGTATCCTTCAGAGAATAAAAAGTGAAATACAACTTACAAGGATTAAGGAGAATATAAATGGGATATTGTATACACCAAAACCCTAAAGGGGTTTTTGTACGAAGACGATGAAAAAAATATCTCAGTCCATGACCCATGTAACAAATTTTGGTAATATCTATAATACTAAACAGAAGGGGTTTTCGAGCTTTGGGCGGTCGGATAACATTTTGAGAGACAAATGCTGCATCCGACCATCCCAGTCTCATATTAGCAAAAGACATCTGATGGATGCAAGAGTTGTAACCTATAATCATTATGAATATACGTTAATTGGGTTCTGTCATAATTAGGATCATAATAAAAAATTAAATTCGATTAAACAAAAATGATTAAGACTTTTGGCTTTAATTATGTCAGTATTCTATTTTTTCATTGTGTTCAAAAATTTTGTTAAACCACAAAATTAAATGAAAACTAAGTTATTCTCCGGTCACTGAAGGATTGTTCATAAAAAACCAATTATAGAAAAAATCCATGATAACATTTTTTTTTTGTTAAATCATGCATCAAAAAATAATAATTTATAAACCATTTATAAGTAACAAAATCCTATATAACATACCTAGAAATAAAGAAACAAATCAAAGCAAAAAATTGTTTGTAAATGACCTTGGTGATATGAAGAACGTTTGTGAAAAGAATCACAACCAACATTTACATTCCTATGAATCAAACCCTTTAATTAATAAACATGTACAAAGAATCATAGTTACATAACGAGTGTTACATGTCTTCTCCTCGACCATGTAGTTGCAGGAAATCCCACAACACACCCCTTATAATATTTTCTAGATCTAAATCTATATTTCATAATCAAAATAAAGATTAAAGTGCTAAAATTATAAAATGGACACAAGGATTTTTTACATGGTTCGATCAATGTGATCTACATCCATGTTCTTCACTATGATTGTCGAGGTTACATCAGTATTACATTTACAATCTCCATTAATGCATATTTTGTAGAGCTCTAGATCTAATTATTTGGGGGAAGAAGATGATAAAGAAAATAAATCTCTCTCTAAAAATATCTCTCTCTTAACAAAATGTGTCCTCCACAAAAATGTCTATCCCCCCTTTCTCTCTCCTGCCTTTCTCTTTATATAGGATATTACATAGTGGATGACAAACTCATGTACAACTAATATTTCCCTTAATTTGAATTTACCTTGCGACATTTTCGCAGGTATACAAATGTTAGTCTTCGCAAATCTTCTTGACTCTTCTTGAGAATCATCACACCTTTCTCATATTTAAGCTAATGTCATTTGTTGCGTCGTTTCTAATATTTCTTCAGACATTATTAAGTTGCGTCGTTAATAATTCGCAAGTGAAGGTTTTGCGATATTCGCTCCTACATCTTGCCTCTTTTTCCTTGAATATTGCTTGAAGAGCGATCTTTAAGGAAAAATCCGTTGTTTTAATAGTCTTTGATCTTTGTTGATGAAGGAACTACGAAAGAATACTCTTCTTGAAAAGTACGTACTTGCCTCTATTCTTTTGCGGAGTTCAAGCTTTGCGAAATAAATAAGAAGTATCAACCCTTGAAGTATAAGAAGTACTCAATCCTCTAAATATAAGAAGTATTGAGAATCCATCATGCGAAACTCTCTCTCCATGTTCTTTGCCTCATCTATCTCAGTAATGCAAATAAGAATTTAGATTAGTATTCAACATGTCTTTTATCAAAAATATCCATTTAATTGCAAGTTCAAATCGTTTTCTTTGTTTTGATTTCCTTTGTATAACTTGTTTCGTCTCATCCGATAAACATCTTTCATGGAAATGATCCTAATAGGTACCCCTTATATGACGCACTTTAGGTACATTGCCTCTTGCGAATATTGTTCGCGAACTAGGGTGTACGCCATAAAGGTTTGCCCGCTACTACTCTCCATGTTGGATATCATTCTCATTTGAAACAAAGCAAGTATTTAAGGGAAATATATAAATTGATCTGTGCGAGATTTTCCTCGGTTTCTTTTGTAATTGTGGAATCTTTGTAATTCTGAAATCTTTGTAATTCTGCGATTATCTCGCTTTTTGTAAATCAAATCAAAAATCTTTTATTTTCTGTAAAAGTAAAATGTTCAAGGAAAGTGGTACTTAGCTTTTATGGTTTGATGTTGTTGTTGTCTCTTGTGAAGTATATGATTTGCTTGCGAAGCTAGCATCCTTGAAATGTATAAACGTCGCACAAAATATAATTATCTCAGACAAAAAAAAAGTGTGAGAAATGAGATTTGAACCCTTGACCTCGCCTCTTGCATATTCTCGCACCATACCGATTTGTTCTAACCCTCTCTTGCGAAATTAATTTGCGAGATAGTCATCAACTTTCTTCTTTGCTAAATAGTCAAAGTCTCCAGGAAATTTCGCATAACAAAAATAAATGTGCGAGAAGCAAGAATTGATCCTGCGACCTTCCTCGCTTGCATTCATGCCTCCCGACCAACCGTGCTAGCCACGCCTCTGCAAAGTGTTTCTGCGAAATAATCACCTACTTTCTTCTTGCGAAATACTCTTAAGAAAATCCATGTGAAAAATAGACGTTCGTTGGGATTTGAACTCGCGACCATGAACTCATTAACTTCTGCAGATAACCAACTCAACGCCTCTTGTTTGCGAAATAATGAAATAACCTTGCGAAATTATCCATTTTTTCCCCTCTGTAAAAAAGAAGTAAATTATGCTCGCAAGTAAATTCGAACTTGCAACTCGCAAGAAAAAAATTTCCCCTCTGTTCAAGAACTTCTCTGCGAATTAACTCATAACTTTTTTATTTATTCTCTTATTCGCCACTGAAAAATAAAAAATATGTGTCTCTGCGAATTCGAACCCGTGACCTCTTGCTTATTCGCTGCAACTCAAACCATATGTGCAAATTTCTATTTGTGATAATAATCACAGTGTCTGCCTCTTATCTTCTCTTCGCCTTCCTTTATTTCCTTCAATAATTTGCCTCTTGTTTTTTCTCCTGAACATGGAAATCTTCCATTGAAACCTTGATTTTCTTCCCTGAATTTCACCACAGCAACTAATTTTCTCTCTTACTGTTTTCATGTCTTTGAATTTTTGATGATGTTTACTCCCTGAAAGTGTGGTTTCTTCCATAAAATCTCCATTTTTGAACCTAAATTTTGTAGATCTAGAAAAATATGAACAGTAGTTAATCTTCATGGAAATTTCTTGAACCAACAAATTACAGGAAGGATATATCCTTTACTCCTCCCTGTTTCTAGCGCCAAATGGAGTTGCAGGAAATCCCACAACACACCCCTTATAATATTTTCTAGATCTAAATCTATTTCATAATCAAAATAAAGATTAAAGTGCTAAAATTATAAAATGGACACAAGGATTTTTTACATGGTTCGATCAATGTGATCTACATCCATGGTTCTTCACTATGATTGTTGAGGTTACATTAGTATTACATTTACAATCTCCATTAATGCATATTTTGTAGAGCTCTAGATCTAATTATTTGGGGGAAGAAGATGATAAAGAAAATAAATCCCTCTCTAAAAATATCTCTCTCTTAAATAATATCTCCCTCTTAACAAAATGTGTCCTCCACAAAAATGTCTATCCCCCCTTTCTCTCTCCTGCCTTTCTCTTTATATAGGATATTACATAGTGGATGACAGCTCATGTACAACTAATATTTCCCTTAATTTCGAATTTACCTTGCGATATTTCGCAGGCATACAAATGTTAGTCTTCGCAAATCTTCTTGACTCTTCGCAGAATCATCACACCTTTCTCATATTTAAGCTAATGTCATTTGTTGCATCGTTTCTAATATTTCTTCTGCGACATTATTAAGTTGCGTCGTTAATAATTCGCAAGTGAAGGTTGCTGCGATATTCTGCTCCTATAGACCATGTACACACCACAAATATGGTATATGAAATCACTAAATCGCCCTTTCCAAATAATTTAGTGGATATGAGATGAAAAATCAAAGAATGGATTTAAAATTCGTTCAGTTGATCTGCATCACATGAGAATTTGAAGGGTTTCACTAACTTATCTGAAGTGAAAACCAAAGGCGTAGAGGATATCGATGAATATTTGAGGGAAGTTATTATTTTTGACAAAGTCAGTATTTTTAGGAGATAAAAAATATATACTCTCTTATACTTTGGGCTGAAATACCGCATTTATTTTATTACCTTCTGTGCATACCTTTATTTATTTGTTTTCTATTCACATTTTTAATAAGGAAAGCGGAAGGATAGGTAATTGTATATACATGTACAGACCATCCTAATACGAAATGTGTGAGACTCAACCTAACCAAATTTTGAGGATATATTAGAGGCCAACTATATTTTCACTAGAAGCAATAATTAAATTAGATAAACCTTTTTTTTTCTTAAATCTTTGTATCGAACATTAACACCATATTATAGGTAAGTTAGTTAAGTTCAGGGTTCATCATGATAGAAGATAAATGTTACAACGCGTGCCGTTACGGCACAAGTTATTTCTAGTATCATATATTCTACAAAACTTATCTTACATGTACTTATGTAAATTTCTTATGATTGTAAATCAGTCTTAGCTTTATAATCATGGGTTAGAGCACAAGAAATGTTGATACACATCAAGTATTTGCGGACTTGAACTAATGTTTTTGATAATAAGTGTAATACACAAAATTGTGTATGATTTTGAATATTTTTGGAAAATATTTACCAAAAATAAAACAATCTTACTTATTATCCATTCATGAGAACAATTAAAGGAATTTTCATGATATAACAAAAGAATAGACAGAGCTTGAGCAACCTTGACGCGATCCTCATCTTCTCAAGTGAATAATGAGGATGCAAGCATTACTACACTTAGATAGCAATGGAGTGAGCGGAATGCTCACTTATTGTGTCACAGGGTGACGTAACAAGGTTTATTGTATAGATTGACTCCTTACCTCGTCTGATTCTGATTAAACTAGATTTACTTATTTGTCTCTGAGATTCCATGTTGGTTGCTTAAAGCCAAAATGATCCACTGCATGTCATTATGAAGCTTGGCAATTTTCTTGTTATCCTTCTTCAATTTCAACACTTACTTTGAACATGATTTGTGTTCCCACAAAACAAACAATACAGAGAGGAGTTCTTGTTTTATGAATCGACTTCCTGTTTATCACAACATTCTACATCCACCTTTTCGGAACCGACAGGACTAAAGGATTTGATTGTGACCAGTGATTTGTTTTTGAACCCAATACCATTTGTGTTCCCAAAGTACTTCTGACCAAATAACATTGATGAGATCTTGTCGGAGCTTCCAGAAAGCCTTTGTAAGTCATACTTAAGGGTATCTATCTCTTTTTCTTTTAGAGAAAGGGTTTTTGTGAGTTCATCATTAAGTTTATTCAACTCAAGATCTTTTACATGAAGTGATGATTCAAGCCTCTCCAACGATTTCTTTAGTTGAAGATTTTATCAGTGAACTACTTCATTTTTATCCAAGAATTCCAAAATATTCGTGTTTGACTCGAATTTTGAATCTGAGGTGGTATTAACAGTAGTTTCTGCAGAGAGAGCAGAAATTTCTGTGCAATCTTCAGAATAATGCGCATCCTTGAAGCACTGCTGAGATTTTACTTTTTGTATTGTTGAACATCTGAAGTATTGGATTGAGAAATCCGTTTCTCAGATCTTCTACTTCTCTTCACAATTTCTTTGGTTTGTTGCGTAATCAAGGACCGACTAATATCAATATGATTGGTGCAATATTCATCAGCCCAAGACAAGTTAGAAAAATTCACATGTATTGATTACAGAATTGAAAGCAGATGTTCTGGAGGTGTCAAGATCAAAGACTCTTCGTCAGCCATACGAAGGTTTTCCCAATCAGAATTTAGGTTTTGGTGCCTAGCTTCTTTCTTAGAGGTATTCCCTTCAAATACGGTTGCTAAGATATCCCAAGCATGGTTAGACTTAGTGCACATAGTCACATGGTGTTGAAGATCTGGGGAAATGACATGGATAATAGCGTTTAACCCATTTGAGTTTTGCTTTGCAGTACTAATTAATCTCGGATTCAATATATCTACCAATATTCTTTGCAACAGTTATACAGTCTACTGTAACTGTTGGAGGATTGTAGACATTTACAACACGAACCCATGATTGAAAATCACGCGCTTGCAGAAAGGCACACATATTTTCCACCATAAGTAATTTGAGCCATCGAAGACTGGCGGTACGTTTATAGAAATAACACTTATGTCCATATAGTTACACTGCTACAAACACATACTTATATGACGTCAAAGCGTGTTTGCCTCCTCTGATACCAATTGAAAAACGCGGGGGTACTACAACGACACCCAATTTTTTTTCGTTCGGCAATATGTATGGACTAAACTCCAATATAATTCCGAGAGCACCAACTTAATGGGTCTCAATCAAGAAAGATATCAAAGAGATTTATCTCTTTCTCAACACAATCAGTAAATCAAACAGATAGGAATATGCGAACCTGATTGTTATGAGAATAACTCAGATGGTACCAAAGACCAATTTCCGAGTGTCAATCAAGTTTTATCCAACAAACAAGGTAGGATTTATCAACTGTGATTGAAAAACGCACAACCTGTGATATTTCAATTATATAAAGAAAAAATAATGTGAAAAAAAAATAACACAGACACCAAAAATTTTGTTAACGAGGAAACCGCAAATGCAGAAATACCCCGGGACCTAGTCCAGACTTGAACACCACATTGTATTAATCTTCTATAGTCTCTATCCTACTATAAGTTAACATCGGACTAGAATATAGTTTATCCCTAACCAAGTCTCACACTGATTAAGGTACAATCGTGTTCCATACGCCTCTTGAATCTCGCAAGACCTTGTGCACTTGATTCCCCTATGTTGATGGGGAAAAATAATTTACTGGTTTTTTAGGAAAGTGAAGAGACGACCGTGCGTACGAGACTCCTCAACCGAGCAAACTGCTTAACCTCAAACAGATGCACTGCACGGGGGTGCTTTAAGTTCGAGAGATCAATTTGTAGGACTCCGGCCTAAACCAAGTCAATGGCCTATCTAGATTCAATTCGGTCACAAAGAGGGAGATGGGTTGATCTGTAGGAGGGAAGCTGAGAATTGTGTGAGATCAATGATGATCAAGGATTGTGAATGTGTTGTGGGTTTCTGCAAGTTTTCTGTGAACTGTTGAATTCGAATAAGTTCTGGTCGATTGATGTAATTCTTGAGAGTGATTACTCGAAAAACTGTGTATTTCAATCGTGGATTCAGATACTTATTTATATTGCTAGAATAGTAGACATATTGATCTCCAGTAAGTGTGAGGTTTGCTAGAGTTAGAGTGGGAAATCGTGTGTTGTTCCAAGTCGTACGGGGACTTGGTTAATTGTCCACCCACTACTTTGCTAACTCCCTCAACTGCTTGCACGACTTACTCACATTTCTCATCGTGGATGAACACACGTGTTGTAGGACGCCAGACCAAAACCCTAATTGATATCCCCCCATGTGATGTGATTGATGTCTCACGAACGTGGAGTCTGCAAAGCAGACGTGTATTCTATTAGTCAGTCATTGACTTGATTATACAATGAGTCTAAGTTTTGTTGAATCGAGCATGATTGACGAATGCTCAGTGATTCATGGATTGAACATGTCTGTTGAGACGTATAGTTCTTGAACCAATGTTGATAATTCGATCAACATGATGAATATTGATGAACTGAGCAAATATTGCTCGTCTGAGTAAAATTACGGAATATTGGCAGTTTAATAAATATTCCTCGTTTGAGCAAATATTGCTCGTCTGAGCGAATATTGCTCATTCTATGAATAATTGGTAGTATGACCAAATAAAATATTGGTAGCTGGACCAAATATTACATAATTAATTTAGATGTTGATTGCTGGATCAACATAAAATTATTAGTGTTTGAATTTGCTCAAACTTACGATTTGCAGAGCATTCACTTCGAAACCATAATTTTTTCTCGATTGTTGATCAGTTGATGATTTATTGAGAATCAATCACTAAGTGAAGGAGGACCGGCTACATGGGACAATGAACAACCATGTAGTGCCCAAATGCTCGTGTGAGCATGCACCATAGTTTGTTGACTAGTTGGTGGAATGATGATTAAATGCTGGTTTAATCATATATAAAAATAGTGTTCGTTTGAGCATTATGTAATAAAACCTAATTATGGATAAGTGAGGGACCGACCAAGAGGGCATGAGACCGGCCCTTGGTGGTCATGGGACCAGCTGATGGTCGTTTGAGCAAATTCCAAGTTGGTTGGAAAGAGTTTGGACCCAATATGACCAATTGAGCAAAATAGGTCAAAATTATAAAAATGTGTGGGACCGACTCCTTGCAAGCCTTAGGGCCGGACTTGGTCGGCCAAAGAAGCATGCCCGTGTCACCATAATTTATGTGTCTCGGTTCTGAGAGTTTTGGTGTTTTCTGGTGTGTGTTTGAGCAATAATTTGGATTTTCAGAAGAGTTTGATCTTTGACTGAAATTCTTGATTTTGCTCGAACGAGCAAGTAGAACTTTGCTCATTTGATCAGTGATTTGAGAATATTAAACTAATAATATTTTAATATTTTTCGTGAATAGCCTAGTCGGTCATGTGACCATTTGACTTTTTGGCTTTTTTCATGATTTGAGCAATATTTGAGAAAATATGAAGAAACCAGGGTTTTTGCTCAAACGGAGGAGTTTCATGAGATGGGGGAAATAATAATTATGAAAACAAGGGATTGCAAGGTGTTGGGACTGGCTGGCTAGGTATCCCGGTCCCACGACACCTTTCCTTATTTTAATATTTTTCATGAAACCGTGAAAATATGGAGAAACCGTGAGTTTTGCTCAAACAACGATTGCTCGAATGAGGGAGTCTTCATGAGATCATGAAAATAATAAAATAAGAAAGATAAAGGAAGAGGCGTGGGGGACCGGCCATGGTGGCATGACCGGCCGGCTGGTGGGCCCGGTCCCTAGGCGCCTCTTTTATTTTTTTTTTACTCCCTCCGTCCCACTATTAAGTGACCTAGTTCAAGTTTGCACAATTTTTAAGGCAAGCAAGAGTAAAAGTATTTTTAAGCACTTTTTACAATTATACCCTTATGGATAATAAATAGTGAAATTTTGAAATGATTTATCTCTCAAACTACACCATGGATGTTCGCAAACTTCGTACCATTGAAAAGCATTTTAAAACACCTACGTAACGAATATAAACATGACTATAAAATTATGCATATTTCTTATATTTCTTATAATCAATTAAAAGGATAATTTTAGAAATATCTCTTTGTTTAGTGATATAGGTCACTTAATGGTGGGATAAAATCTAAAAGTAACTAGGTCACTTATTAGTGGGACGGAGGGAGTATTATTTTTTCTCTCATGTTTTGTGTAGGATTCCTCACTTGTCCATATTTTTGAATGCTCGTTCGTGCATCATCGTTGAGTACACTTGCACCATTTTATTGGAGCTTACTCGGTGATAGTCCATATGCTCGATTGTTGAGTAATTATTACTAATTCATGAAATTCAGCGAAGAGTGATTCATGAAACTGAGTAATAAAATGAATTGAGTATCTTATACTAATCCATGAAATGAGATAAAATGGTTATCTATTACTAATCCATGAATCCAGCCGGGGAATTCAGGGAACAGAGTAATGAGATATAATAGATTATTTTCTAGGAATTCAGTGGATGAATATCACGGTAGAATTAATCTATTTGCAGAATCGAGATATGAGATAGTTGGAGCATCATATTCATTCTGAAAGGTGTATAGTCAGGGAACAACGTGCAGCGTCGACGTACTGAAGGCGTTTAGCCCTCTAACAAACAATTATATCTAGAGAGCCACCTGAATTTATACACGGTCTCTCTACATAGTCAGGGAACAATGAGTATTGTTGATGTCCTGAAGGCGTTAAGCCCTCTGACAAACAATTATGTCTAGAGAATCGCCCAATCATTATTCTATGTAGAGGGGGTTCTCTCTATGTAGTCAGGGAACAACGAGTATCGTCGAAGTCCTGAAGGCGTTAAGCCCTATGACAAACAATTATGTCCAGAGGACCGCCCAATCATTTTATTCTACATAGAGGGCATGATGAAATGTGCAGCATCGAATGCTCAGCCGGGGAGGCCTTTCCAGAAACATGTTCATCATGGCTCTAAGAGGAATACTCACTCAGTCAGAGTTCTTGAAACGGTTCACGGATCATAAAATATGAATCGCCACATGCGTTCCTGAAGCCGGGTCAGAAACATGCAGTATCATGATTTTACGATTTTGACCTTTGTCGAAAATCCACCATCAACATTAAGTCCCCTGCTTAGTGGGGGACAGTCATGTTCCGCAGTAAGCATTGGATGGTGATTTTCCAGTTGACGAGATAAGCAGTTAAACTCAGTCGTACAAAGGTATTTTCAGAATCCTCGATTTGCTCCAATGGTGTCATATACGAGCAAATGCTTAGGTAAGGACCCTGACAGTAAGATAGAGTGTCATCTCCTGAGCACGGAGAGATGAATCATTGCTGATTTGGACGACCGTGCGCCCAGTTTTGGTCGGTTTAGCGTTTACGGGCACGGCCCAAAAAAGGAAATCCTTGTTTTAGGAACAGACGTTCGTTCGTTAGTTAGTTTAAGAAACAAACAAAATAGACCTGAGTCTAATGATAAAAATTTTGTCTATGAGCTTTCATGAAAACCAATTTTTTTTTTAAATATGTGAGATTTCACAAAGCGAAATAAACTCTCGCTTCAAAGGTGGATGCTCGTATGAGAGAAAAGTTTTTTTTTTTTGAATAGACATGCGTCTGTTAATAATAAAATTTTGTTTATGAGCTTTCATGAATTTTTTTTATTTTCGAACTTTCAGAAATCTTTGAAAATATACTCTCGTTTCAAAGACAGATGCTCACGCGAGGAGAAAAAAAATATATTTAAATTTACGTGAGTTTCACGTTTTTATATATATGTATTTTGTAAAATCAATGTTTTGATTTTGAACAACTGTTGAAATTATACAATTATACATGGTGAAATAATGTATATACGTGAGTTTTCACAATTCTAGAATGGACGTCTGTCCAATTTTTGAAAAACCAGTGGATGTTAAAATTCATGTCGGTTGTTCACGGTTTTATGAAAATCAAGCCATGATTTTGAATAATGAATTTTGCTCGTCTTTATAGGTTTGAAGGAAAGAGCAAGTTTTCGAAATTCTGACGTTATAATCACTACATCTAGTGAAATTCTAAATAGGCAAGAGTTGGATTGTTACCGTTTTAGCGTATTGTTACCGATGTGTTTGACTCCACACTTTTCGTAACAGATAATGGTGACTTCTAGATAGAACCACCCTTCTGGTTCTTCAGGGGGACGCTCCTGAAATATCAAGTCAAAGATGAAGACTTCCTCGGATGTTCATGCCAAGGTGAATCAACCACTCAGAGATGTTGGAAAACTGATGCATGGTATGTCACTTGATCGTATGAGAGTGATTCGTGCTAAGCTATATGCTCATATCTCAGCAGCAGAAGCACCGCCGACTTCAACAAGTGAGACTACCGGCTGAAGATGAAGTTCGGCCTTGCGTTGATGGTGTAACTCCTAATTCAGATGTGGATGAATGAAGAATTTCGTCATAATTCGTCATCAGAAAATTCAGAAGTTAGGTCTTCATTGAAAATGCTGTAGAATCTTCATTGATGATCTACCCCAACGTTTTGATGCCCAGGAAATTTCCTAGATTTAGAAAAGAAAATTTTTGAGTTTTGAGCACCTGTTAGTGGTTGAAATCAACGAAACAATAAACTTCCAGGAAGTCTTCAGAAACTTCAGCTGTCATGTAGTTTGATGTTTCAGCCATATCTTTTTGCTCGTTCATCCAATTATTGTAAAATTTGGATATGTTGTAGAGGACATTCATGCGAAGATAATGGTATATGAGCCATACATATATTCTTCACCAATTGCTTCCAGCTTGCTTTTTTGTGCATGACAGTGTAAAATCATCTCAGACGAGCTTGTTGTAAAATGCCCTTGTAATGTCTTAGACCATCTTATTGTGTCTTGAATGCTTGATGAAGGATTTAAATGCCATTAATTAGTTTTCTATCTTAACCCCTTGGTTGATACATGAGCCTAGTGCTGGCAGTACCATTTTTGTTTCTGTCAGTCGTAGAAACATCACTTCTGAAACCCTGGTCACGGGACCATAACTGAGGTTGCTCTCAAGAGGGGATGATGTAATGACCATGGTCGCACGTCCCGATGGTAGCATTCTTTTATGATGAATCATTATAACATGCGAGTCCGGCGCCATGGGTCTTGGACTTGTGAAATTGATCGTCATGATCAGTGAACCGTGAGTCCTCAGTATTTTGTTAAATATCTCGTTCATTATTCCTTCTTCTAGAAAGACCTAGATAGATGACTCAGGTAGAAAAATTGATGTAAAGACCCAGTTGGTCGAAGTTGGAGGTACCTCGATGAAGGACTTAGTGGAAAGACCTAGTGGACACCGATTGACTGTGGAGGTTATGAATCCCGTATGCTTGCATGTTGTATGCTCTAAAAGTTGTATGAACCCCATACGATGTCGTAATTCAGTGCTTGACCCAAACATTTGAAGCTAAGAGACTGAGGAATCATATGAAAAAAGAATCATTCAGTTTGGAGATGTCTAGGGCAGTGAATGACGCATGCACATTCATAACTTGTAATCCCGTGAAAATTTTTAGATTTCTTAAACATGAGCGTGGAAGCCATATCTTTATCCTCGTATGTCCAATTGATGTGCCCTTTTGGTATTGTTTTAGAAGAGACATAGAAAAACATCTTTCATTGAGGAAGCATTGTCCCATTCCTCACCCATTGGTACGTTTTTGTAAACCCATGGCCTGAAGTGTGTTGTATCTCATTTGCAGAGGTAATGAGAACATCTTGTAGAAGACTTTGGCTTGTCCCCGTCCATCGTGCAATCTTTAGGAAAACTTTAAAAGTGAACATGTTTTCACGTCTACACATTTTGATATGAATAATTAGTGCTTGTATAAGTATGATCCATCGAGTAACACTTCCAGACTTAGGATGTAGAGAACAGACAGTTGATGAAGCGGGATGTTGCTCATAAGACCGTTGTAGATGTTGAGATCACGAATGATTACGCCCTAGAGATCCTTGTTGATGCTGAAATCATGGATGGTGTTCCTATAGAGATTATTGTTGATGCTGATACCATGGTTGAAGTTGCTCCAAAGACCGAAAAGGATAGAACCATGATTATCGACATAATCTTTGGTCCTCCATCTAGTGAGCCTTTACATTCACGAACTAGTTGGTGGGTTGAGAATTCCTAAGATGAAGTTGTACTAGGAGTTCAACCCGAATTCTCTGTATGACTTTACTGTGAACTGGCTCCGTCAGTGAATCGACTTGCGGTAGATAGCAGCAACGGTCTTCATTCTGGATGTGATCGGTGAAGAGAGGAAGTTCCTCAGTCGTGCATGGGTTTGTGATGTAGAGAGGTCCTATTTGATGACGTTTCATGGAATAACATCAGGTTGTAATGGCTTGTTATGTGGATAACATTTATTAGCAGAGTTGAAGGAGTTTGTGCCATCCATGGATGAATGATGTTGCATCTGCTTCAGAAGTATTATCATGGGATAATGAAGACTTATCGATTGTAGTTCATTTACACTTTGATCATGCTGGTGTTGAATCAGTGTGTTATCGTCTAGATATTTGTGCTGAAGCCAGATGCGCCATTATTAAATGTGTATCCTTTGATTGGGAGTACAATTTGAAGGCTTCTTAGATGCTTGGGAGTTGAAGCGTCATATCCGTTGAGCATGTCTTAGGTTTGATCGTATCGGCCACAACTATCTTCTGCTGATTCAGCATTCCTTTTGTTGCGGTAGTGGGATTCAACACTTGTGCAGACATCAAAGCTTTCTGATTTTGTGGCACACATGAACACTCCTGCAAGGCTATGGTGAAATGCCCAAAGTGTTCTTTGCCATGCTTGGACATCATCTCAGTAATGAATGTCTCAGTGCTTGATTCAGAGAAATGTCAGATTCAACCACTTGGTAAAATATTAATGCGGTGAAGCTACCATTCGTCTTGCAATAGCAGAGTTGCTTGCAGAATTGAGTCACATGCTAGGATAGCATGTGAGTAAATAAATGACATAGACATGGAATGAATGAGACTTGCCTGAGTGCGGAACCTCTTGATGAATGTCTATGCATCTTTGCAGGTTCTTGCTTCAACCTCGTCAAAGTTCGAAATTCCTCCAAGTGCTATGATGATGGAATGCCCGCCAAATATTCTGGATCATAACTTTTTTTGGAGAGTGTGCAACCAAAGGCGTTTTGTCGTAGCCATCTTTTTAGCGTAGATCCACGCTCGTTTGAAGACCATGCCATATCCTGGATCTTCCTAATTATGTGAAGCTTGGTTTCTGTCCAGGTTGAACTTATGTTCACTTTGAGGGTGATGTAGCCATAAGTATTTGTGAGCGTTCCTTCAAGGTCTCTGATTGAGATATGATCACGAGTAGCTTCTTGTCGAGTGATGCCTGCGGCTCTGAGGGTTTTCATGGAATAATGTTGATAGTGGTGCCAGCATCGATCAACGTTCTTTCGAATTCATTTCCTCTGAGATGGACTGTGGTAAGCAGTCCCCAGTCGTGCATCTCCTTGTCTGTGGATGAAGGTTCAAGGAGTATTTCCGGGACAAGTCTTTCCTTTGTGCCTTAGACGGATAGAGACATTTCACAGATATGATCGATCGACGATTGAACTGCTTCTTTGACTGGTTGCTCAGAGTGTAAAGGTTCTGACTGGGAGAGGATTCTTGTGTAATCCTTCAGTCCCCAGTTGAAGCTATTATGGATCAACCTTCTCTGCTTCAAAATATTGCAGTTACTTGTTGGATGATCGATGAACCTATGAAGGCGACAATACCTGGGATTCTCCATTTCTTCTTCAGTGGCTTTCTCCTGATGAACGACAATTTAATTGCACCATCTTGAACCCAGACTTCCAAGATCCTCATCACTTCTTCATGTAAGAGAGAAGTTTGAGTTTGTTTGATCATTTTCCCGTTCGTTGATGTCGGGTCGAGGTTTGTGCATTTCATGATTGGTTATCTTTTCTTTGCGCCTTAGCATGAGATGTTGGAGAAGCCCTCTGATGTTGTGTCTCAGCTTTTCTTTCATTCCTTTCAGCAACAACGTTTGTTGAAGGCTGGAGATTGTACTGATTGTTGACTAGGCGTCGGCTGCTTCGAGGTTCCTCGACCTTGCAGAGTTTGCTCTTTCCAGTAAAGCAGGTGCAGTAGTCGCTGATCGTTTGGCTGCTTCATAAAGCTCTGAGAAAGTCTGGAACCGGATATTTTCCAGCAAGGCTCTGTAGACCCGGATCATTCCGTTGATGTACAAGTCCACTAGTTGTTGTTCAGTGACATTCGGGTCATGACAATCCAAAGCTTGGACTCGAACCCTCTTCACATAATCGTTCGGATGTTCATTGTTCTTCTAAGACATTTTTCCTAAATCAGAGGAGTGATCTGCTCTGAGACGAAAAAGTATTTCCGCATGCATTAACCATTTCTCCCCAGCCAGTGATGCTCCATGGTGCAATGTTGTTGTACCAAATATATGCTCGGCCTGTCAGAGACTCTGAGAACTCCTTCAAACGGACGACATGATTGTGTTCATGTTCTCTTAGTGCTTCTAAGAATCGAGAAACATGTTCTCGTTCTATTGTACAGTGTGAACGTTGGAGAGGTGTAGCCCTTCGGGATAGGAATTCTATGTTTAGCAGCAGGATATGGAGGTTGATGACGGTGAACAAACGGTGTTTTGTCTTTTCCTCGATTCTCCATAAAGCGTTCCAGGTCCTCACGAGTGATGAAGCCTGCAGGTTCCTTTGTTGGTGGGTTATCTGCAGCCTTGTGGACTTCATCATCGTCTACTACATGGATTGGAGTGACTTCAAGATCAGCAACCGAAAATGTTTCTTTGGCTTTTCCTTTCTCTTGAGTTTTCTTTGACATCTTGTCGGTGAGAGTTTTGAGATAATTTCATAGCTCTTTCTGTGTTGCAGCCATGTCAATCTGATTTTTGGCGAGAGTCTCTTGCACCTTCATGAGATCAGCTATGGTAGGCGGATTTTCTCTAATTTTCTCAGGAGACCGGCCAAAGAGAGGATGATTGTCGACGTAGGCTTGAGGAGGAGTGGTATCACCAGCACCGTTGTTGGAAGCAGGAATAGTTTCTGGAGTACCACTGTTGTTGCTAGTGCTGACGTTATTTTTGTTAGGATTTGTAACTGATCCTGACCTAAGATCAACCATTTTGTGAAAGTTTGAGATCACAACCGAGAGATTAATCTCCCACTGTGGTCGCCAATCTGTTGATGGGGAAAACGATTGCTGGTTTTTTTTGAAAGTGAAGAGACGACCAAAAGTGCAGACGAGACTCCTCAACCGAGCAAACCGCTTAACCTCAAATGGATGCATTGCACGGAGTGCTTTGAGTTCGAGAGATCAATCTGTAGGACTCCGGCCTAAACCAAGTCAATGGCCGTTCCAGAGTCGATCGGTCACAAAGAGGGAAATGGGTTGATCTATAAGAGGGAAGCTGAGAATTATGTGAGATCAATGATGATCAAGGATTGTGAATGTGTTGTGGGTTTCTGCAAGTTTTCTGTGAACTGTTGAATTCGAATAAGTTCTGGTCGATTGATGGAATTCTTGAGAGTGATTACTCGAAAAATTATGTTTTTCAATCGTGGATTCAGAGACTTATTTATATTTCCAGAATAGTAGACACATTGATCTCCAGTAAGTGTGACGGTTTCTAGAGTGAAAGAGTGGGAAAGTGGGAAATCACGTGTTAACCAGTTCCAGGTCGTGCGTAGACTTGGTTAATTGTCCACCCACTACTTTTCTAACTCCCTCAATTGCTTGCACGACTTACTCACATTTCTCATCGTGGATGAACACACGTGTTGTAGGACGCCAGACCAAAACCCTAATTGATATCCCCCCATGTGATGTGATTGATGTCTCACGAACGTGGAGTCTGCAAAGTAGACGTGTATTCTATTAGTCAGTCATTGACTTGATTATACAATGAGTCTAAGTTTTGTTGAATCGAGCATGATTGACGAATGCTCAGTGATTCATGGATTGAACATGTCTGTTGAGACGTATAGTTCTTGAACCAATGTTGATAATTCGATCAACATGATGAATATTGATGAACTGAGAAAATATTGCTCGTCTGAGTAAAATTACGGAATATTGGCAGTTTAATAAATATTCCTCGTTTGAGCAAATATTGCTCGTCTGAGCGAATATTGCTCGTTCTATGAATAATTGGTAGTATGACCAAATAAAATATTGGTAGCTGGACCGAATATTACATAATTAATTTAGATGTTGATTGCTGGATCAACATAAAATTATTAGTGTTTAAACTTGCTCAAACTTATGATTTGCAGAGCATTCAGTTCGAAACCCTAATTTTTACTCGATTGCTGATCAGTTGATGATTTATTGAGAATCAATCATTGAGTAAAGGAGGACCGGCTACATGGGACAATGAACGACCATGTAGTTCCCAAATCCTTGCGTGAGCATGCACCATAGTTTGTTGACTAGTTGGTGGAATGATGATTAAATGCTGGTTTAATCATTTATTAAAATAGTGCTCGTTTGAGCATTAGGTAATATAACCTAATTATGGAGAAGTGAGGGACCGACCAAGAGGGCTTGTGACCGTCCCTCGGTGTTCGTGCGACCAACTGATTGTCGTTTGAGCAAATTCCAAGTTGGTTGGAAAGAGTTTGGACCCAATATGAGCAATTGAGCAAATCATGTCAAAATTATAAAGATGTGTGGGACCGGCTCCTTGCAAGACGGCCTTGGTCGGTCAAAGAAGCATGCCCGTGTCACCATAATGTATATGTCTCACTCCTGAGAGTTTTGGTATTTTCTGGTGTGCGTTTGAGCAATACTTTGGATTTTCAGAAGAGTTTGATCTTTGACTGAAATTCTTGATTTTGCTCGAACGAGCAAGTAGAACTTTGCTCATTTGATCAGTGATTTGAGAATATTAAAATAATAATATTTTAATATTTTTCGTGAATAGCCTAGTCGGTCATGTGACCATTTGACTTTTTGGCTTTTTCATGATTTGAGCAATATTTGAGAAAATATGAAGAAACCAGGGTTTTTGCTCAAACGGAGGAGTTTCATGAGATGAGGGAAATAATAATTATGAAAACAAGGGATTGCAAGGTGTTGGGACCGGCCACAGCTAGGGCATGGTCGGCCGGCTAGGTATCTCGGTCCCACGGCACCTTTCCTTATTTTATTATTTTTCATGAAACCGTGAAAATATGGAGAAACCGTGAGTTTTGCTTAAACAAGGATTGCTCGAATGAGGGAGTCTTCATGAGATCATGAAAATAATAAAATAAAAAAAAATAAAGGAAGAGGCGTGGGGGACCTGCCGGCTGGTGGGCCTGGTCCCTAGGCGCCTCTTTTATTTTTATTATTTTCTCTCTCATGTTTTGTGTAGGATTCCTCGTTGTCCATATTTTTGAATGCTCGTTCGTGCATTTGGGTGCTCGTTCGTGCATCATGGTTGAGTACACTTGCACCATTTTATTTGGGCTTACTCGGTGATAGTCCGGATGCCCGATTGTTGAGTAATTATTACTAATTCATAAAATTCAGCGAAGAGTGATTCATGAAACAGAGTAATAAAATGAATTGAGTATCTATTACTAATCCATGAAGTCTAGTCAGGAATTCAAGGAACGGAGTAATGAGATAAAATGGTTATCTATTACTAATCCATGAATACATACGGGGAATTCAGGGAACGGAGTAATGAGATATAATAGATTATTTTCTAGGAATTCAGTGGATGAATGTCACCGTATAATTAATCTATTTACAGAATCGAGACATGAGATAGTTGGAGCATCATATTCGTTCTGAAATGTGTATAGTAAGGGAACAACGTGCAGCGTCGACGTCCTGAAGGTGTTTAGCCCTCTAATAAACAATTATGTCTAGACATCCGCCTGAATCTATACACGGTCTCTCTACAACGAGTAACGTCGACGTCCTGAAGGCGTTAAGCCCTTTGACAAACAATTTTGTCTAGATAACCGCCTAATCATTATTTTATGTAGAGGGGGGTCTCTCTATGTAGTCAGGGAACAATGAGTATCGTCGACGTCCTGAAGGCGTTAAGCCCTCTAACAAACAATTATGTCCAGAGGACCGCCCAATCACTTTATTCTACATAGAGGGCATGACGAAATGTGCAACATCGAACGCTCAGCCGGGGAGGCCTTTCCAGATTCATGTTCATCATGGCTCTGATAGGAATACTCACTCAGTCAGAGTTCGTGAAACGGTTCACGGATCATAGAATATGAATCGTCACATGCGTTCCTGAAGCCAGGACAAAAACATGCAGTATCATGATTTTACGCTTTTGACGTTTGTCGAAGATCCACCATCAACACCCTAGATGACGTCCTTTACAACCTAGAAGTTGCTACGACCCAAAGTCGAAGACTTATAAACAAATCTGTCTCCTACGATAAGTCTATTCTCGTTTTTTGTTTCCGTCTTAAGATAAAGATCAAGGTCAACAGAAACACAACTGATAATCCGGTCTTGTACTCTTAAAGATCAGCTTGGAAATATTAGTCACCTCACAATAACCTAACTGATTAACAAAAGAAGTTATTGCGAAATCACGAGTCTGAGACGAAGAAACTGTTGTGATTAATTTTTATATCTTACCTATCGGAGATAAATCTCGAGAAAACCACAATAAAAAAAAGTAAGATCATGATACACAACTACAGAGAAAGTAGTTGGACCTGGCTTCACGAATCCCAAGCGAAGTCATTAAGTCGTTAAACCTAATAATGGTTTTCATAAGAAATGAAACCTAGGTTAATGGAGAATCGACTCTAGTTTGCAAATAAAATACACAGAAGTGTCGGGATTATGTTTCCCAGATTCTAGATCTTCTCCTTATATAGTCTTTCAAATCAGGGTTGCTTATAATCAAAGCTAAGATAGATTTTTAACAAAGAAATCAATATTCACCGTTGGATGAACACCTGATTGAAGATTCAAGCTAAGTTTTTGTAAAGACCGTCAAGCTCGTCAACGCTATTATACCGGTCAAGAGTCGATCAAGAGACGATTTATCCGTTAATGACTCGATTAGTTAATATAGATTTTAATTAATAGAAATTAATCTAACAACAAACAAGATATGAAACTAGTATCACTAGATAGATCTCGAAAAGTTAGGCGGAATGGACTACTCGAACGTGTCATTTGGATGCCGGTCGGAAAAGATATCACCATATTAGTATGAAGGGCAAAATGGTAATTTTTCTTAAACCGGCTGGGGCTACCCTTATTAAATTCAGCGGATGTTCCATAGTTGTTCCCTTGGCCTTATCATCAAAGCGTGTCGAGAGAAGTCATTCTCTTTTCTTCTTATTCTTTCTTTATTCTTCTTCTTTCTTATTTCTCTTTCCCTGTTCTTCTTCTGTTCTGTTCCATTTGAGAGTTGTGAGTTCGGTTCGAGAGAATTAATTGAAGAGGGAGAGCTTTTTTAGTAGAAGATGTTGATGATGTTGTGTTTTATTAAGCACGGGATGAAGGAGAAGATTGAATTACTGTAAATCGAACATAGGATTTCTGAAGTTAGGGTTTGTGACGAATTGAGAGGTGATTTGGGTTGTTGTTACATGAAGAACGATTTGGTTGAGATTTAATTAAATCTCTGAAGCTGTTTGGAGGTGAAATTGAGAATTATGGTTCGTCATGTTCTTCCCAAATTGGAATTAAGGTTTCTCAGAAGATTGTTTAGAGGTTTGACTGATGATGAATAAGGTGGAATTACATATGGGTTTTCCTTGAATTAGAATTTGAGGTTGAAGAATTGCTTGAAATTGTGAGTTAGGTTTTGGTTTTGAGATTGTTAATGAAACCAAGGTTTGGTTTAAAGATTAAGGAGAACTACATGGAGCAGAGATAAGTTTAGTGGCGAGTAAATACGAATCAGTAAAGGTTGAGTAACTGTAGAGGATTATGATTTGTGTTTAAGGTAATATTTCTTCAAATGATTGAATTGAATCTCTTATTAAGTTCTGTTATCAAAATTAAAGTATGTATAGAGTTAATCCCGAATTGGATTTATGGATTTGATAGAAATGTGATGTTGATAGTTTTAAGATGTTAAATTGGTTAGAGTTGTAAGCAGTGCATGAATAATTGATAATGATGTTGTTATAACGGAGTTTCAATGGTGTTGTCTGAAAGAAGGTTGGATGATTGTTGTTGCAGCTGTAAAGATTGTAATTACGAAGTTATTGTAATTAAGCTTGATAGTAGTGATTGTTTGGGTGAATTGCAAGGGAATTGAATTAGATGAATGTTAGGAGATTTCAGGTTGCAGGGGATGTAAGTATGAACTGAGTTTGTGTTGAGCAGAGTTAGTGTTGTAGATTGGTGGTAGTGGTTTGGTGTTAGGTATGCATTTGAGATAAGAGAATGGATTGCACATGATGAAATTGTAGATGGTATTGTGGAACCGGTGGAGGTTCTATATTGCAACTGGTGATGGTGTTGTTGTGTTTTGAATGTCAGTTGAAGTGAAGATCATGCATGAGATGTGTAATGGTGGTGGTGCTGTTTTGGTGGTGACAGTTAATGTAAGTTGCAGGTGATATTTAGTTGGATTGACAGTGTTGTTAGAATATGAATTTAGTGATTTTGTTGAGTTAAACCTCCAAGGGAAGGCTTGCAACTGCAATGGCAGGTAAGGAGAGTTGTAATAATTGATGTACTTAATTGTTGAAGTTGATCTGGAATTATAGTTTTGTGTGTTTAATGTTGGGTGTTGTTCCTGTGATGTGTTGAAGGGTGATGGAATTGAAGTTTGGTTAAAGCCTGAAATCAGGTTGGTGGTGTAAATGAGTTGTATTTGATTTATGAAATTTGTTTAAGATAAACGTATTGTTATTTGAATTATAGTTAAGAGTTGTGTTGCACAGTGATTGTGCCTGAGTGTTCTTTGGCCTGAGCAATGGCTCTAACCTGTGCAAGGGTTAGGCATTGTCCTTTCAGCCTAGTTAGGTATCTGAGACAATCTGACTGAGTCAATCCTGTGCTGAATCAGTGATCCAGAATTGTTACCTGAGTTAACTCAGTGAACCTTGACCGATTCGATTACCCTGGACTTGACCAGACCTTGGACGTTGACTGTTAATCGACCCTGTTGACTATTAGAGACATGTTTATGGGTGAAACTATTCCTGCCGGATTTGGTAATTTGGGGTGTGTGGATGAGGAATGAATCTAAACCCTAAACAAATGCACTGCGCGGTGAGTGCTTGTAGATTCGGGAAATCAATCGTGCAAGTCCGGCCTAAACCAAGAAATGGCCGTTCCAGCACTTGTTTCGGTCACAAAGTGAAGGAGATGGGGTTGATCTTAGGGAGGGAAGCGAAGAAGGTATTGAGATTGTGAAGGTGTTGGCTTTCTTATGACTTGTAATGTAAAGGTGGCTTACGATTGATGCAAGCGTGCTCGGGTGTTTGAATACGTTTTGTATTAACACTTGGTTTCTATCTCGTCTGGACTTGTGTTGTTTCTCTCTGTTTGGAAAATAGGGAGGAGAACCTATTTATACAAGTCATTTGAGCCTTATTCACGTCTCTCGTGGTAAGTGGAGGAAGTGGAGTGATGGAGTAGTGGAGGTGTGTGTTGGTGTTACACGACCAGTCTTGCCCACTTCTCCTGTCATCTCTAACCGTCCATGACTTACTAACACGTTCTTGTGATGGCGTGTTGCACGCTGCACGCTGCACGCTGTAAACCGCCAGACCAATACCCCAAAGATGTATCCCCGGTTTGTGACATGATTGATAAACTGAATATGTGGATCGTGGGACCCACAAAAGGTAGCATGTAATGCTAAATTGAATAACTGCGTTATTCCAGAAGTTGATACTTGTGAAGTATCATGTGTATTTTATGTGTCTTTGCATCATGGTGTGGTAAAGTGACGGGTGGTGATCACCATGACGCCTCACTGACCAATTAACTCCTGACCAGGGTTGTATAACCAAGCCGGTGAAGTTGGACGGACGAGATGATCTTTGAGACACTCATCTGCGACCGTTGATGGAATAAGGGTTTTGAAGAGGTGCGCAGGCATCATTCTTGACTTGGTTGAATCCAAGCTTGGGAGACGATTTTGGCCAGGCCGATCGTACATGTGTGTAGATCGGCATGACGGTGCGAGCGCCCATACCCCATTACCTCACGAAAGTATGATCCGGGCCACTCAATTCGTCCAGGTGAAGTTGAGTGGTCGAGATCAATTTGTGGACAGAAAACTAGTGTCGCAAGAGCCGCACATCACGCCATCTTCAGCGCGCGTTCCAAGATAACCAATTCTTGATCGGTCTTGGTCGATCTGTGCCTGGAGTGTAGGTGGTAGGCTGGTGTTCACGGCTATACCTCGATCGGTCCCATGAAAACGTGATCTAAGCCACTCAAATCGAAATAGGGTGAAGTTGAGTGGTCGAGATCAATTTGCAATTTGGGAAGTGTGACCACGCAAGTTTGGACGCAAGTTTGGACGTGCGTTTTGGGATAGCGGAGCATGATATGCCTTGGCCGATCGGGTGAGGGGATAGACGGGCCCACGGTGGTCATCTTGGTATGGACCGGACCGCTTAATCTAACTGGGACCCTCCATTCGTGCCGAGAAGATGGATGCTCGTGATGCTCAAAACCCTAATTTTGGGTTTCACGGCCAGTGTGTCATGCCTCTGTCGGGCGCACGAATTGGGATGACCAACCATGGTTGGTCCGACCGATTGTTCAGGTATGTAGGCGAGCCCACGGTGATTGTGTTGACATGCTCGGGCCCTTTCTACATCTACGCCCTCCATCTATACCTGCGAAGATGGATGGTTGAGGTTGTTTTGCGACACATGTAATATGCCGCAAACCCTAATTTAGGGTTTTCCGTCCATACGCTCCGGTTTGGACGTTTTGGCAAGCTATGCCAATATTTTGGGAGGCCGACCATGCGGGGTCCGCGTTGGTTCGGGCAAGTGAATATTCCATACCGCTTGGGGGTTGTGGAATTGATCGGGGGCCATCCAATCACGCCGGTGAGGTTGGATGAACGAGATCATATCCGGTGATACTGAACAGTCCGGATGCTCAATCGGGTAAGTATAACACACCGAGAGTTGCAACTGCACGGGTATTTCGTACATGCTTTCATTATAATGCTTGGAGGTTCGTGTTGCTCATTGAGAGCAATACTCGATCATCATGCCGCACCGATAATGAGTACGGAAATACAAGGCTACTTACGCATTAATTAATAATGCTATAAATTCCTGGGGTATATGGGATTGTTGCTACGTGCTCCAACCTGGATGAATTTCATGTATTTAATTCACATAATGGGATTGTTGCTACATGCTCCATTCTAGGTGAATTAGTAAAGTGAAGAAGTATTCAACACTTATTAATGGCTTTATCTTTTACAAGATGTTAGCGCATAATTTTCGGCTTTTACAATTTTAACCTTAAATGAAAATCCACCATCAACATTAAGTCCACCGCCTAGCACGTAATGGTTACACCATTGTGGGGTAGGCATGAGATGGTGACAGATTAAAGACAAAGCTTATGAGACAAAGTTAGATGTTACAAGGAGAGACGGTCATCCTGTCCTTGGAGCATGTCACGTTCAAGAGGCGTCCAGGCGAGTGTTCCCTAGCATGATGTCGGTCTTGCAGCCCGATGGACTGTTACGCTGTTTCGTTCGCGGCTACTGCACCGCTTGATCGAAAGTGGGCTTGATGTGCCTGTGCAGGTTAATCGTGGGTCCATTGCGTCGCTGATCGAACGTGGGACCCGATGTAATCATGCTTGTTTCGAACATGGGCGGATGTGCGGGCTTCTATCAAACGCGGACCACCGTGTACATGTTTCAAACGTCGGGCATGTCTCGCGCCTACTTTGACCGTATGGTTGATGTAATTGCTCGAGTGTCATCTTGCTACTTCGACCAAACACCACCCGGCTAGCTTGACTAAACAGGACTAGATGCTTTGACCAAACACCGGCCTTGCTGTTTGCTTTGCTCGAACGTGGGACCCGATGTGAGCAAGCTTGCTTTTTTAAAAATGAACCTTGTGTGCTCAAATGTAAATGTGGGTCCTGTAGAAAACGTTGAAGCAGCTTCTGGAGCAGGCCCGGGAGAGCGTTGAAGTGTTGGAGCTGAAACGCCTTCTTTCGAGAGAGCTTTGATTGGGGACGACTGTAATGCCTTCGACCAATGGGCTGGGATCAAGTGAGACCCGCCGCGTGCTCGATCGAACGTCGGCCCTGTGTTTCGACTGAAACCTGCCCCACTGCGTGCACCTGTTTTATTCGAATACCAGCCTTGTGATGACTTTGATCAATACCAGACTTGAAACTTGAGCAATACCGGACTTGAAACTTGAGCAACACCATACTTGTGACTTGATCAACACCGGACTTGTGACTTGATCAATACCGGACTTGTGACTTGACCAACACCGGACTTGAAACTTGAGCAATACCGGACTTGTGACTTGATCAATACCGGACTTGTGACTTGATCAACACCGGTGTTTGGACCCAATACCAGCCTTGTGTACTCCAACGTGAATGTGTGTTCTGTCGTGTGTGACTACACATCTCACGCGTTTTTATACAAGTACTGACTCATGTCTTTTATTGTAGAAGGAAGAAAAGAAAACCTGTTGAGATGTCTTCTGGGGATAATGCTGGTGCCAAGTCAGGAGGTGTTGACAACTTCAAAGATATGCCAAACATTGATGATGAGTTGTTCACCGCGCCCTTTAAACTATATGAAAATATCCGTTCCACAAGATAACCCTTCTCCTATCGACTTCAAGGTTTTTCATGCTCCGCTGGGCCCTCATGAAGGATGTATGAGACGTATGTTGAGCAATGAGTACATCAAAGATAACTTGACCAGAGCGCAGATTATTGATGCAGCTTGAGTGTTGAAACGGATTGAGAGGATGTTAAAGTGGTTTCTGGTGCGAACGTTGAGGTGGATCCTGGAGAGAGTGTTGAAGAAGGATTCTGAAGCGAACGTGGATCCCGAAGAGAGCGTTGAGGCGGCTCTTGAATAGACCATTGAAGAAGCTTTTGCTAGAGGGAGCGTTGAAGTGTTTCCCTCTACAGTTCGATTTACCCTTGCGAATTCCATGCTTCTTGACTGACCATCTCTCTCATGTTGAAGAATTCCTTGACTGACGGTGAATGAACTTCATGCTGAGCCTCAGTCCCCAAGTGTGTTTTACATGGTTTGTTCGTAATGGTTGTTGTCGAGCCAGATATGGAATATCTTGGACATTGTTTCATCATTGTGGGAGTCGCGCATGTGGTACTGGAGTTGGAGTTGACGGACGCGCATGATGTTATATCTCGGTGGTTTTCCTCTTGCTCGCTTCAGTGGAACCGCTACGAAGGTTGAAGGTTGTATCTTTGTTGGTGAGATATATGCCCCTACAAACGTTATGAGGCTCTTCATTACCGTCGGGCTGGCTTTTTCTATCGGGGCATATGTTGTTGTAGATGAGCGTTCAACATCTCCAGAGGATGACCAAAAGCGCGGATTCTCCAACATAGCATGATAGACATGTACCACTGCCCGATAAAGTGACTCGCCGGATCTTGTTCGACCACCATGCGATAGAGTGACTCGCAGGACCTTGCTCGATATGACGCGGTGCACATCGTTATCTTCGAGGCTGCTCCTCGAGGTATCGGCTCCGGTGGAAGATTGCCGTCATAGAGCGTTGATACGTTGCACCGGTATTCTTTAAACCAAACGGCAAAGATGGTACAATAAAAATTTCCGAGAGGAGTTCGAAAAGCTATCTTACTTGCATCATGCTCGTACATCCATATCCAGTTTGTAGCCGCTACATCCATCAATGGAGGAGAACATGCCGTGTCCATTGGTTGCATCTACTAACATGTCGATGTTAGGTAGAGGAGGATCGTTTTGGAGCAGCACTGTTCAAGTCTCTCAAGTCTATGCAAAGACTCGATCTATCCATTTTCCTCATGTCTGAATTACAACTGTTTAACCGACTTGGATACATGTATGACATGTAGATGATGGGTGACCAATTTTCATCTAAATCCGGCATTTCTTCATATCTCCAAGCGAATATGTCCTGGTACTCTTTGAGAAGTTCCACGAGCTTCGTGCGTTTATCCGTACACAAGGTTGAGCTGATGGAGATAGGCGTAGAGATTCCTCAACGATTTCAATCTCATCAGTTGTGGAGTTGGTGCCATCTTGCAGCTGTTGTGGAGCATCTAGCACTTGTTCTTGTGGTTCGTTGCTGTTGTAGCATTCCATTGGGTGGAGAGACTGGGTAACAGTCTCCCATGCTAATTGATAATGGCAGTGTCGCCGTTTTCCCTTTCTGGTCACGACTCGCCACAAAAGTTCGTTCCCTCTTCGTGTGAACGTGGGTCGTGGCTTCACAAGATGGAGAAGAATGCTCCGTCAACAAAGATGCGTCGTGGGTTTTAGCCCTCAACGATGCAAGCCGGTCTTCTTCCTGAATTGACGCTCACGTGGGGAGTGGGACGCAACGAACCTGTCTGATTCTTTCCGCGGAGCTTCTCTCGTATGTGTTGGTTCAGTTTCCCTCGAAGTCCGTCATTATGGTAGGCTTCCGTACGACCTTGCTTGGGAGAACCTTGGATGTCCTGAGAGTCTTGAGAGTAATCAAATTCGAATACGCTCCTGTGTAGATAAGGGTCGTCTTGAACTCTGAATCCTTGATGTGTGCGGTGACATGTAAGGCACAGTCGTGACCTTCCTATGGTTGATTGCAGCAAAACGTCTCCGCGCGCTGATTCTTCGAGAGGTGTGAAAGTTAGCATAAACTTTCCACTTGAGAAACCGCTTCCCGATCCACCGGCCTCTGGTTCATAGTGAAACTATTGATTTGAGGAGGATGTTGTGAGGATCGCCCAGTGTGTATGAGTCTACATGACAGACCGCTCATATCCGATGTCGCTTCTTTGATCGGGTTCATGGAGGTCCGCGCCGCTGAAGTACCTTCTCCGGTGCGTTGAATGCGTTCCTTTTTGCTCCGGGGCTGTCGCGGCTCTTGTGGCAATGTCGATCGATTAATGTCTTAAGAAAAGTGAGTACCTCTTTCGAGTTGCAGCTATATCCGTTTGAGTCTTAGCAAGAACTTCTTGCTTTCGCATCAAGTCCGCAATGGTAATGGGGATGGTCCTTCTCTCGTCCCTCCGGGCTCCTCGTCCCGACGAATGAGTGGAAGTTGTTGCTCCGGTGACTACCAGAGGTGTTACACTTGAGGAGATGCCTGGATTTGTGGCGTGCTCTGTCTCCGGTGATGGGAGGTGTTACACATACTTTGGAACATCTCCGCTACGCCGGCACCGGTGGTAGAAGTGACGGCTCCATAAGATGTATTGACCACGGTAGCTCCACCGCGGGTACATCGACACCGGAATGTTAACCACACTAGCTCCATCAGATATGATTGCTGATCCAGACCTGAGTTCTACCATCTTGAAATGGATTGATGATTGAATTGGTCCTAAGATCTACCCTTTTCGAAATTGATAAAATTGAATCGGATTTTAAAGAAATTGAATTTACAACCGAGAGATTAACCTCCATCATGGTCGCCAATTGTTTATGGGTGAAAACTATTCTCGCCGGATTTGGTAATTTGGGGTGTGGATGAGGAATGAATCTAAACCCTAAACAAATGCACTCAGCGGTGAGTGCTTGTAGATTCGGAAATCAATATGTGCAAGTCCGGCCTAAACCAAGAAATGGCCGTTCCAGACTTGTTTCGGTCACAAAGTGAAGGAGATGGAGTTGATCTTAGGGAGGGAAGCGAAGAAGGTGTTGAGATTATGAAGGTGTTGGCTTGCTTATGACTTGTAACAAAAAGGTGAGCAGGCTTACGATTGATGCAAGCAGCGTGGTGGTCGCCCATGGTTCGAAAGTTTTCTACCTGGACCGAACAAGTCCAAACCGAAAAAACCCGAAGAAAACCAGAGACCGAAAGATCCGAAAACCAAGAATCCCAAAAACCGAGAAAACCGATTCTAGGTGGTTGGTTTTGGTTTAATGTCACAAAAGAACCAAAAATCCAAAAAAAACAAACTAAAGAAAAAACCTAGAGTTAGAACCAAAAAAATCGACAAAAATCATAATAATATGTACCAAAATTTCCATCACAGTATAATATATTTACACTTCAATGAATATATCCATAAATAAAGAAAATATTATTAAAATTGTATCTAATATTGAATTATATATCTATAATATGTATGATTTTAATGAGTATCCCATAAATAAATAAAGAAATTATAACTCAAAATATATCTAATTTTGATGATTTGCTTTACAAATTTTTGAAAGTCTATTAAAAATACCAAAAAACCCAGAAAAACCAAAAATCCGATTGGGACCAGTTCCTGGATTCGAATATTCTAAACCGAACATGGTTTGGTTTGGTTTTTGGTTTCTTATAAGTGAAATTGGTTTGGTCCTTGGGTTTGGCAGAAAACCAAACCAAACCGAACCATGGGCAGCCCTACAAGCAGGCTCTGGGTGTTTGAATACGTTTTGTATTAACATTTGGTTTCTGTCTCGTCTGGACTTGTGTTGTTTCTCTCTGTTTGGAAAATAGGGAGGAGAACCTATTTATACAAGTCATTTGAGCCTTATTCACGTCTCTCGTGGGAAGTGGAGGAAGTGGAGTGATGGAGTAGTGGAGGTGTGTGTTGGTGTTACACGACCAGTCTTGCCCACTTCTCCTGTCATCTCTAACCGTCCATGACTTCCTAACACGTTCTTGTGATGGCGTGTTGCACGTCGTAAACCGCTGGACCAATACCCCAGAGATGTATCCCCGCCAGTTTGTGACATGATTGATGTCTGGAATGTGTGGATCGTGGGACCCACAAAAAGGTAGCATGTAATGCTAAATTGAATAACTGCGTTATTTAGGAAGTTGATACTTGTGAAGTATCATGTGTATTTTATGAAGTCCTGCATCATGGTGTGGTAAAGTGACGGGTGGTGATCACCATGACGCTTCACCGACCAATTAACTCGACGACTGTGGTTGTATAACCAAGCCGGTGAAGTTGGACGAACGAGATGATCTTTGAGACACTAATCGGCGAGTTGATGGAATTAGGGTTTTCAAGAGGTGTGTGCAGCATCATTCTTCGGCCTTGGTTGAATCCAAGCTTGGGAGACGATTTTGGCCAGCCGATCGTACATGTGTGTAGACGGCATGACGGTGCGGGGCGCCCATACCCCATTACCTCACGAAAGTATGATCTGGGCCACTCCATTCGTCCGGTGAAGTTGAGTGGTCGAGATCAATTTGTGACATAAAACTAGTGCCGCAAGAGCCGCACATCACACCATCTTCGAGCGCGCGCGTTCCAAGACAACCAATTCTTGGTCGGTCTTGGTCGATCGGTCTGGAGTGTAGGTGGTAGGCTGGTGTTCACGCCTATCCCTGACTGTCCCATGAAAACGTGATCTAAGCCACTCAAATCGTCCGGTGAAGTTGAGTGGTCGAGATCAATTTGAAATTTGGGAAGTGTGACCACGCAAGTTTGGACGCGCGTTTTGGGATAGTCAGGCATGATATGCCTTGGCCGATCAGGTGAGGGGATAGACGGGCCCACGGTGGTCATCTTTGGTATGACCGGACCTGCTTAATCTGTCTGGGGACCCTCCATTCGTGCCGGAGAAGATGGACGCTCGTGATGCTCAAAACCCTAATTTTGGGTTTCACGGCCGTGCGTCATGCTCTGCTCGGCGCACTGGTGGGATGACCAACCATGGTTGGTCCGACCGATTGTTCGAGTATGTAGGCGGGCCCACGGTGATTGTGTTGACATGCTCGGGCCCTTTGAATCTACATCTACGCCTCCATCTATACCGCGAAGATGGATGGTTAAGGCATTTTTGCGACACATGTAATATGCCGCAAACCCTAATTTAGGGTTTTCCGTCCATACGCTCTGGTTTGGACGTTTTGGAAATCTATGCCAATATTTTGGGAGGTCGACCATGCGGGGTCCGCGTTGGTTGGCAGCTGAATATTCCATACCTGCTGGGGGTTATGGAATTGATCGGGCCATCCAATCACGTTTGGTGAGGTTGGATGAACGAGATCATATCCGGTGATACTGGACAAATCCGGATGCTCAATCGGCTAGTATAACACACCGAGAGTTCTCAATCGGGCTAGTATAACACACCGAGAGTTGCAACTCAGTACGGGTATTTCGTACACCCTTTCATTATAATGCTTGGAGGTTCGTGTTGCTCGCTGAGAGCAACACTCGATCGTCATGCCGCACCGATAATGAGTACAGAAATACAAGGTCGCTTACGCATTAATTAATAATGCTATAAATTCATTGTGGTATATGAGATTGTTGCTACATGCTCCAACCTGGATGAATTTCGTGTATTTAATTCATAGAATGGGATTGTTGCTACATGCTCCATTCTAGGTGAATTAGTAAAGTGAAGAAGTATTCAACACTTATTAATGGCTTTATCTTTTACAAGATGTCAGCGCATAATTTTCTGGCTTTTACAATTTTAACCTTAAATGAAAATCCACCATCAACAAGACCGTTACCAGGCCTGTGTAATGCGCTTGTATAGTGGACTTGGGTTTAGGATTAGTCTTTCTTAATTAGATGAATTGGACCCCTTATGGTCAGAATTAGCCTTTAGTTCCTTCTACAAAGTTGTAGATACTCTTTAGACTTATCAATTGGACAATAGATTCTACCTAATTGAATTAGTAAACCTTTAGATGTGCTAAAGATAAATAATAAAGAAGTGTAGAACAATAAATGGGCTTAGAACCATTAGATAGTTCACTTAATGTATAACTAGAGAATTGTATGAAAATGTGCTATGATTCTTCTGTGAGCCTTTTGGCTAAACTCTTAGAGTTCTTGTATGATTAACAGTTAGTCTATTAACAATGATCGATTCAAATGACAACCAAAGTGGATCGTGGATCTCGAGGCAGGCGTGGCTTGTCATCAAAAGAGGTGGGAATACATTTGACTCTATGGTAACCATTGTTGTTTCTTTTACAAAAGTTTATGTTTAACAAAGTCATGCATTTATGTCTGTATATTCTATGCACTCTTCAATTTTTTTTTACGATAATTCTGTTGATTCTGTTAATCATTCCATGGTTTGGAAAGGACCTGTGATGTTCTGTTGTCAATATGAAATGTTTGGGAAATAAGAATCTATTAATGTGCCTAATAGGTGTGTAAGGAATTGGTCGACATCTATTAGGAATTTGATAGGCTCCTTCATTTGTATCTACATGAATTCTGCTTTTATGCTTAATAGGTTTGTAAGGAATTGGTCGACACCATATAGGCTAATAGGGTGTGGAAGGAAGTGGTCGACACTCAATATATACATTGTTTGACGAAGGAGTTTGTCTATATGCATGTTTGTTTATTTTTAGTGACTTGGTCACTATTTAATGTTTCTGAAATCATGAATTGTTTTCCAAATCTTGCCTATGATTACTTAGAAGTTAAATTTTAATTATTCCCACTTTCAGTTTCAGAGACGGACAGAGTTGTGCAAATAAAAGCTCCAAGAAGTTGACTTCTTTAGTTGGTTATAACTGATATGTTTATTATGTTGTATATTCTATTTGTAAACCAAATGACTATTGTATATGTATCATTTGAGAGAAGATCTTGTATATATATTTTACGAGCGGGGTTAGTTTTGGGTTAAGTTTTATAGCAGATTTCTTCATCAAATGCTTAAGTATATGATTTAGATCCTTAGTGCCTCTTTATTTAGTTAATCTCTTGGATTAGTCAGCTACTAGTTTAGGGGGCGCTACAGTTTTCTTGGGAACTAAGCAATCAATCTCCACATTTAGATGGTTTAGCTTGATACACACACAAATGAAATATACCTATATTCAGATATGGATGAACCTTACCTAAACGTGTATAACAAGTTGGCTCAGTAATAGTGTATCGTAGTTAGCCATTTGAATACTTTTAGCTTAGCCATATTCATCTAACAATTCTAGACTTAGTCTGATAATCAACCAATCATGGTAGTGTTGATGGTGGTTTTTAGCTCAGGGTTGAAATCGTAAAACCTTGCATCTGATGTGATGTCACTCTGTAAGGAAATGGTGTCGTGAGTGATAACCTCTCCACTGGAATATTTATTGAGTCGTTCAATATACTTACATGAAATTTATCCAGACTGGCGAATGTAGCAACCATCCCAGATGCTCTGTAAATTTCGGCGCCTCGCCTATATTCATTTAATATAAGTTCCTTTGAATGCCTTCTATGCTATGTTCTCCTATTTGAACCCTTAATATTGATATGGCATGACGATTTGTGTTCACTCGCAGCAGAGTAGCACGAATTTCCAAGTATCAAGGATAAGGTCTTTGCATAAGGTATTCAATCATAAAAAACATGTTGCTCTCTGGCAATGAACTTAAAAGAACTCTATGTCAACACATAGAATTCAATCAATCGACCTGACTAACTTGTAGAAGTTAGGGTTTTGCGCCTCGCGCAAAGATATCGACCTTGCTTGTCGAAATTAAACCTAGGAAAACTAGGTAATTAATCCGCCATGGATTAGTGCAAAGCCTTTCTAATCGGAAATGTGGAGCCGCAGTAGCAAAGGGAGGCGTGGCCATGCCTTAGCCAACCGGCGCCACTTTCCATTGGCCACGCCCCTTCCTAAACCGGCCCTATTTCTCTTGACCAATCGTGTCGCCTCAAATTAGCCACGCGCACATAAGTTGTGGCTGGGCCCATACTCACCGGACCCACTTCCTATCGACCAATCAGGTCACTCTAAAGCCGCCACACTCTCACCAGAAGTATAGCCACGCCTTATGTTTGTCTGGCCCCTTTCCTCGGCAAATCAAGTCGCTCCAAACTTTCCACCATATATTAAAGGCCAACCGCATCCTGCCGCGCCACCATACTAACTGGCAAGCCAAACGCGCCTTACCACAACAACATATTGATCGGCATGCCAACATGTCACTCTGCCGCGGTAGCATACCACTTTAGCCTTGGCCACGCCGCCAAACCCTAATTCTTACCACGGCGCCAAAACCTAGCCTTGGCCACGCCGCCAAGCTCTAATTCTTACCACGATGCCAAATCCTAGCCTTGGCCACGCCGTCAATCCCTAATTTTGGCCACGGAGACAAACCTTAGCTTTGGCCATGCTACAACGCCACAGGCGTGGCCATGCCACACCGCCACTAGCATGTCGCTATGCCATGGCTCCACCAGGCGCTACTATGCCAATGGCACCACTTCGCTATACAACAAGATGCGGCCATAATCGATGGTCACTCTTCCTCATGAGATGCAATCTCAGCCATCCAATTTCGCCACTGAACTAACAGACTTGCGGCAAGTCCCAGGCAACCCGCTACGCCAGGCGCCACTATGCTAATGGCGCCACTTTGTTATACAACAAATATGTGGCCATAATCAACGGCTACCCTTCCTCACGAGATGTAATCTCAGCCATTCAAGTTCGCCACCAAACTGACGGACTTGTGGCAAGTTTTAGACGGACGACCAAGGCAAGCCTAATAGCATCACATGTTATTTTCCTATGGAAAAGTCTCTTGACTTTGACTTGCCACACATAGAAACCTGCTACACGTTTTCCACGAAAACACTCGAGACATCAAACATGTCACAAAATGGGGGATACTCATCAGGGTATTGGTCTGGCGGTTTACAGCGTGCGGCGTGCAATGCGCCGTTACAAGAAAGTGTCATGAAGTAGGACAATTAGTGGTGGTGAAAAGTAACGGTGTAAACAATTCATTTCCTTCAACATGGAAGCGTAATGACCGACTGGTATGTGAATTCACTTCCTCATCATGGAAGCATAACGTCTGACGGTTACACGTTACTCTATTCTTCCACCACTCAATCGTTTCCACTTCCTACGAGACCAGGGTACGTTTCAATATGACTTGTATAAATAGGCTTCACCTATTTTCACTAAATAACAAGTTTTGGTCGGCAACAATACAGTATCTAGAAATCACTTGGTAGCTTTCCATTCTGCTAACCGGTTCTACTTCCGATACAAGTCATAAAACAAACCACACCTTCAGAATCAACTATTCTGGTCTCAACACTCTCTTCGCTTCCCTCCCTAAGACCAACCCTTCTCCTTCACTTTGTGACCGAAGCAAGCGTGGAACGACCATTTCTTGGTTTAGGCTAGGATTGTACGGATTGATCTCTCAAATCAAAAGTACTCCTGCAAAAGTGCATTGTTTAGGGTTTAGATTCGTTTCTCATCCACACACCCGAAATTACCAAAATCAGCAGAAACGGTTTTCACCCACAAACAGGTAGATAATCAAATGTATCTAAATATGTTACAAGAGAGTTGTACAAATGTTCATCATCTTATACATATATATATATATGAACCATTTGAAATATATTCGCTTTGGTTTGTAAGAGTACAAGGTACATATACAAGAACCAATTCATGAACATGATAAGTGCTTAATTTACATGTTTAGAGTGTCAATTCCGTACTGGTTTTAGTTTTATTTCTTGCATATTACCTTGTATTATGATTGTTTTCTAGTTTATGTCTTTTATTTGATGAATCATCCAAAAGAAGTGGAAATAGCTACAAAAGTGAAGTCACAAGTGAAGAAGGGCCAAAGACCCAGTGGAACTCGTTCAAATGGAGGATTTCTAGTCATCATTACGTAGAGGACGAGAAGACGAAGTCAATGGCGAAAGAACGGAGTCATTCTGAGTTCGTATGAAGAAGTTATGAGCAAAATAAGAACTTGGAAGACTAAAAGGGCAAAACGGTCATTTTGTAGGCCAAGTGCTATTGGCACCCAACTTTATGTTAAGGGGTGGACTGTTGCAAAGGAACTGCATTACTAAGGGGCTTCCATTGTTTTAAATAGTGTTAAGGGCACCAGCCATTTTATTAGGGGCACATTGGTCTTCTTCCCTAACACAACAGAAGAACTCGACGGAGGTTTGGTTTCCGGGAACCATTGTTGCTGACGATGGAGTTTGGAGATTAACAGGGAATGGTGATCGATGGAGTTGATCAGAGACTAAAGGAGATGGCTGAGTTCGAGCAGAGATAGTGATTATCTCGTCGATACAACAGTAATGGGTTTCAAGTCAGTTGAGACTCGTGGTTGGATGCTGCCATTGATAGCATGGCAGTGATGATGAAGAATTGGGTTTGAACGTTGCTGTCATTATTGATGGAGAGCTCGAGATCGACTGGCACTAACATCAGTGAGCTGTAAGAAACACTGGCTGGTGAATGGAGGTTAACGAATTGGTGATCGAAGCTGTTGTTGATGATTATGATGGCTGGTGGTAGCTGTTGTTGCCAGTAATGGTGTTGTTGAACAGGGAATGGGTGCTTGAAGTCGAGTTACAGATCTGATAAGAAGACAGCAGGCTTTCTGCCATCGATGATTAAAACTAATGGTGATGTTGGGCAGTGAGTACCGGTGACTAGTGGTGGTTGGTCAGAAACGGTAAGGGAAGATGGCAGCTATGGTGATATGGAAGGTGATTGACTGAATGATGAGATGATGGACGCTGTTACGATGATGGTTTATCGATATCTGTGACAGTAATGGGGTTATACGGTGGTTGTTGGTTGATCGGAGATGGAGAAGAACTTGAGCTCGAGTCCGAGGTGGCATGAATCCGTGAAAGAACAGGGAAGAGTTTAGGATTGTCTCAAGCCTAAGATTTCAGATGACTGAGGATAAGGTTGAGTTTGTTTTATCGAATAACTTGAGCGACAAAGCAGAGACAAAGAGGATGATATCTCTGAGAAGTTATCTTACACGGTGAATGATTGGGATTTTTCAGATTTGTCGTACAACAAGTTGCATGCATGGCTGGTATCAAAAGAAGACACGTCATTCTACAAAATCTCCACTAGATTATCAGCCAAGAGTTTATTCCACTACAATGCTCTGTGTTACATAGAATCGCACCACATGTGTTATGAATCCTTATCAAATAAGGAATTCTCGGTGGAAGAGGGTCGGTGGAAAAGCTATATAAGGCTTTAGTACCCGAGAGGAAAGAGACAACTTTTTTTGAAAGACAAAAAAAGAAAAGAAAAGAAAAGAGAACAAAGGTTCTTAATTTATATTTTAGGGTCTCCCTCTTTAGGGGGAGACCAAGCTATTTTCTTTTTCTTATATTTGTTCTTCTTATTTCATATATTTTTCATGGGTTTTAGTAAATCTATGTGTAGCTAAATTTTCACTGATTATGGATGATTTCAAAGTCCTGATAACGAAGTCTTAATTTCTTTTTACAAGTTTATTTTGAGTTTAGTTTTCTTGTCGATTGTCTCTATTATTTTTAGTGTCTAAGATTTTTACTGGGTTATTCAACTGCCCATTTGAATTAACCCGATAGTAATTCTTCTACTAGTATTGGGGTTGGTGATACGTGTAATTGTCACTCAATTCTTTACACAAGTAGTAAATCGCAAAAGCTGACATAGGGATTCTGTTAAGCAATTGTGTATAGAGATGACACTAGTATTTGCATCGAGCTTATGCATCCGATGCTAGGATCAACCTAATTCACAAAACGTAAAGCATCCGACTAATTTACATCCTGAGTGCGCTACTTCTTGGTGGGTTAGTTGGATGGAATCTGGTAGTTGAGCGCTTCCGTATCCAGTGGCAATAGGAATTCCGGGGATAGCAGAGCTTATTGCTATTCTACGGTTGGTGACAATAGAAAAATTTACAAGAAATAAACAAGTACTTTTATTAAGTTTCTGTTCAGTGGCGGCGAATGATTCCCTAATCATTTTTGCTTTCTTATTATATTTTTATTTTACTTTCATCAAACCAATCCCTCCTTTTTACTTAATTTTTGTTGATCAAATAACCTATCAATTACACAGTCCTCTGTGGGAACGATCCTTACTACCGCTATATTACTAGTTAATTAGTGGGAAATATCTTGATTAATTCGTTGCACTTACGACACGCATCAGAACATAATTCCACGGTTTGCAAAACAAGTTCGCATACCTTAATACATAAAATTCCAGGGACATTTGTTCGCAAACATAGTTCGAAAACGAACCTGAGTTCATGAGTATCGACAATAGTTAGCATAAGAGTATGTAAAACAAGTTGTCATACTTACCTATTTAGAACCTAACCACTGAGTTCGCAAACAGAGCACGAGAACTACAGTTCTGGACCTTGACTAATTTTTTCGTTCACAAACAACAGTTCCGAACCTATCACAGGTAAACCCGTTCGCAAACGCAGTTCGCAAATAAGAGTTACAGACCTGAACTAGTACTTCATAGTTCGCATACATGGTATGCATATTGTGTTGTATCCAGACTTTAGTAGAAGTTCTAAAACTCGTTAATCGATGTGAAACATCCTTAGAAGATGATAATGGTAATCTTACGCATACCAATAGCTTCAAGGAATTTTCAAATGATTAATTGATCAATACGAAGCATTCCAAGTTAACATCAATTGATTGTCTCACACGGATCATATAAGATGTTCAAGGTAATTTTCACATGATCATCTTGACTTAATATTTAGTTTTCAACAAATGAATTGTTCATAACTAAAGTTTCCAAGTAGATGATGAAGTTTTCTAAGCTTTAAACTTGTATTTAGAGAAATATATAAACGAGATAAACTCGACTCGAAATTTCCATTGTGTATATCACAGAGTCTATATAGCTATACGACTTAGTCTCATTAGAAGATAAAATTGAATAGACTTCTAAGTGATAGATAAGTTTTAGTCTCCACATATCTTTTGTCGTTGAAGTTCCTCCAAGCTCTTCAGTAGGTCTTCTTTTTCAAATGGTGAACGACATGTAGTTTAATGCTCAACTAAACACAATTCTATCATAATCTGAGACATAGTTATAAGTACACTAGAAATCAAGTATATAGTTGTGATCAACTAAACTTGAAAAACAAGCTTTAGATATCAACTCTTGCGAGTTCGATTGAGCAATGCTCTAACAAGTATGATGTAGAAGCTATAGCTTTCGAGCTTTTGCAGGTATAACATAGTTCACTTTTGAGGAATTAAAACAGTTTTTTTGTGCGTTTGTTTTATGTGCTCTGGTTTATTTTTTTATTTTGGCATGAAATGTTTTCTTACACCACAGATGAAAGGTTAGTTGCTAAGTCCGGTTACGTTTCTTCAGTGGTGGATTCGAACTTCTTAAGATTCTTTTCTAATACGCTCTATAAGTATCAAGGGAGCTGCAGATCAGTTCAGAGCTATCGTTGGGTAATTCCCGGAGTCAGATTAATGCACTAAGATGGTATATACTAAAATCTTTTTAGTGTATATATAGTCTGATTCACGGCCTAGTTAGCAATTCGGCGAGTTATTCATGAATAATTCACGAATATATCCGAATCAAACATAACCGAATAAACCGGCCATCCTACTGCAACTTCAGACCCAAAACGCGGCTTTTATGGGCTAAACAACTTATTCGCGCATTTTAGGGATTATATGAAATTTCGGCGTATCAGTTCGTTTGAAACAGGGAGAAAACACATACCAAACATGGAAAATCAACTCCTCTTACAATGATTAAAGTTTTTTATTTTTATTGTTATCTAATAATTTGTTACAATCTCTGATGGTTAAACACCCATTAAATTACCTGATCTAAGGAAAGTGTTTTTTTGATTGTTGGGTTAGTGCTGAAATATGGAGAATACAAAGATCTCTGGAGTTTGCATCTCAATTTTGAATCTATTTTAATGGAGCAAGAATGAAAGGTCTGAGAAAAAAGCTAGAGATATTAATTAATTATGCATGAGGAAGAGAAGAAAGTATTTTAGGCTTATGTGAAACTAAGTTTACACAAATGTCCCTGGTTTTGGAAGTAAGTTGGTTGGGAGAAGGAAGAGATAACTTGCTAGTGGACATACACAAAAATGACATATAAGGCCCTCCTCGATCTTTTTTTGATGGTCTGATGTTGTTAAATCAAAGCGGTAGGCATTGTTTGCTCTTTTATTCATTATATGCAAAAAAAAAAAAAAATAAATAAATAAAATTCTGGATATATAATTGAATATGGTATTTAATATATGCCGAATTTTGTGAGACGAATCCACACGTACGTATGCCATTTCGATTTATTCCCGAATCACGAATCGTTGAACATATGGTGGACCGTATTTATATTCCGATAAAACGAATAATACACGTAAGCTTTCCGTTCCGAACGTTTCACGTATCCCGAATTGCTAACTAGGGTTCACGGTAGACACCAGATTTTCATATATTGATTTGGATTACAGGAATAAGTTATTTATATCAGACTTGATTACTGTTAACCATATTGAAGTCAAACGTTAGTCTCTTCATACGGAAACGTGTCAAACATTTATAAATCGTTTTGATTATTGTTAACCAGATTGAAGTCAAGCGTTAGTCTCTGTATACGGAATGTCAAACATTTATAAATCGTCCTTAAATTCTAACATATCAATACGTTTAACAACATCTATCTTTTCCTAAATGTTAACTGCCAACGTAGTGCATACTTGTGTCATATTATTCTGGGAGTTTATTGATATTATTTTTGGTAGCATTTCAGTGGTTAAAGTTGCGGTGGTTAGGAGAACTAGTCAAGTATCACTAGTAGTGCTTGTTAACTTTGTAGCAAATATAAGTCATGATCTATGTAGAAGTGAAGAATCTCAAGTTTTATGAAAATGTAGCCATTAAGGTTCTCTGAGCGTATCTCTCTCTACTCCTCTTTGTACCTCTTTTGCGACACGGTATCGTAGTTATAATATAGGGAGGGTAGAGAGGTTCTAAAATAATGTAGAAAATCGGGGGAATGTTATTGAGAAGTTCAATTTTTGTATTTAATGTGAATATAAGGGTGAAAACTATGTTACTGTAAGAGAGAAATTTTGTTTGTGTATTCAAAATGAAGGTTTATCCATACTTTAGGTTGATCATCTTCCTCTCATTCATGAACAACATTTTGTCTTGTTCTTGTTATTCATTTGAGAAGCTAAAATCAATTTTCACATTTGTTTCTCGCTGTGTTAACACACTATCTCGACCATCATTTGTGAGATGAAATATCAGATCTATGTTAGTGAAAGAGCGTGTTTAGTATTAGTGGTTTACTCGTTGAATGGTATTAAGGTTATTTGGAATTTGGATATGTTCTTCTTGAAGATATTGAGGAATTGTTGGTATTTGATGTCATGTTTGATAAGGTCCAGAAAAATAATTTTTGATCTAGATCTTGTTAAGTTCAAAGGGTACTCTAAATCCAATTACATCTCCTTATATTATGTTGCATCTTGTTGTTTGGTCCTTTATGTTTGTTCTCCGGGTAGTTGTTGGATTTCCTGTTTTGAGAGACACTCCGAGTTTTCATTTCTATTAAGTGATATTTTGTACGAATTATGTTTGTTATTTTGCCTTATACTTTTGCACTTAAACTAAATGTAGTTATAATTATCAAGAAAATTAGTTTTATGCCCAAGAAATAAGATAATTAACCCAGATACTTCATTGTAAAAGTTATCTTTAAAAAATAGATAAATTGAGATATTACAACATCAAAACTTCCTTCAAGAAATATATTATCAACATAAACTTGGAAAATCATTTTGACATCATACTTAATATAATAGAACACTCAACGATCACAAATGGATTGAGTGAAGCCATGAATGAACAAAAAAGTACTTAATTTGTCAAACCAATCTCGTGGAACTTGTTTAAGGCCATAGAGAGACTTTTTCAAATGACAAACATAAGAAGGACTTTCTGCAGAAACAAAGCCCGGAGGCTGCATTAGTAAATATTCTCATTCAAGTCACCATGCATAAATGCGTTTGAAACACCTAAATGTCTGATAGACCATTTATGATGTAAAGACATGATCAAAATAACTTTGACAATAGTATCTTTAACCACTGGACTAAATGTCTCCTCCTAATCAACACCATTAAATTGATTGAACCCTTTATCCACTAGCCTAGCCTTGTATCTCTCAATTAAACCACCAGCTTTAGGTTTGTTCTTGTAGATCCACTTACATCCCAAGACATGCATACTAGGTTGATAAGAGACTTCTTTCCAAGTATTATTTTCATATAAAACAGTTTATTCATTTTTCATGGCTTGAACCCAAGCTGGCCTTTTTGTAAGCTTGTATGAAAGTTTTAGGTTCATTAAATGAGTCCAAGATTGTAGTGAATGCTTGTGGAATAAGATGGTTAATATGAAAATTTGCTAAAAATTCATAATCTCGCTATTTTACTTTTGAGATACCTGATTTAGATCCAGTGTATATCTGTTTAAAAACATCAGAAACAAAAAAAGGGAAATTGAAAGATTGTACCTCTGTAGCAACTGATGAATTAGATTTATAAGTTTATACAGGAAAACAGAATCAAAGGTATGAAAAATAGATGAAACACTTGAAAGAACTACATAAAGTTAGATAAGAGAAGTATCACCGAATGAAGAAGGTCTTGCAGTAGAAATATCAGTGTGAAGAATTTGTCTTGAAGAAGCAACATATGGAAAAACAACCTTATTGAAAACAACATGAATTGTTGTGTATACTTTATGAGTACTAGGGTCATAGCATCTATATCCTTTATGAAAAAGATAATAAACTAGAAAAACACAAACAACTGAGCTAGGACTCAACTTATCATGCCTAGTAAGAACAGTATTGGGAAGGCATAAGCAACCAAACACTTTGAGAAAGGCATAATTAGGGTTTTTCTCAAATAGGACCTCATACGGAGATTTATAAGCCAATTTTTTTGATGGAGTTAAGTTAATCAAATATGATGTGGTAAAAAAAAGAGTCAAACCAAGACCTTTTTGGCAAACAATCCTTAAAAGACAATGTATTACCCATCTCAATGACATGTCTATTTTTCTCCATCATTATGTTAATGCACATTTGGACAAGAAATTCTGATACATACCCCATCTGAATCCAACAATTCTTTGAAAGACCCCTTCACTAATTCATATGCACCATCAATATGAATTTCCTTAATAATTAAATCTAATAAGTATTAGAGCATTGATCGTTTGAACCCGCCAAACAATGGTATCACAAGGTTGGTTATCATATTTTAGTATCACAACTCAAAAGTAGTTTGATTAGATTACTAGAGTCAACTTCGTTTGGTTAGACTAGAAAGTATAGGTATGTTGAGATATACAAGTATTAATCTAAATACTCGAAGAATCGGAAGACGTGTCAATATCAACGAAGACATCACCTTCTACTTGAGGTTAGTAATACAAGACTTACTTGTTTCCATTTCTATTACATTACTTTCAAGCCGTTTAGATTGAAAATATAACATGTGAAGTTATATACATGAAACTATGGTATTAGAGACTTGATCATCTTATTATGATCAAAGTGTCAAGGAAGAATATACAAGTTGTTTTACAATCTTGGTATATTGAATCACGAAGTATAATGCTTATCTTTTGAACTTCGTAATTGCGACATAAACATAATCTTTGTCACTTGTTTACTAGAATGTGTAATGAACTTAGAGTTGATTTCATGCCTAGAAAATCATGTTTGATTAAATGAGTTTAAGGAAGTAGACTTACGAACTTGTTTCGTAGTTGAAAGAAATCAATAGAAGTGGTGGTCCGGATTTTCATTAAAGATCTAAGGCAGGACCGATCCCTTCGTTCTTTGAGTTTGCACTTATTTTATGTTAACACGTTAATTGTTGGCTATGTGTGTATCACGTGCTCACTATTTATGATTTGAGAATTATTTTACCCTTTACATAAAAGTACCTAAGTTAGGACTTTTGTGCACTACCAAATGAAAATGTTATAATTCTCAACTCAGATGGGTTGAAATAAACTTGTGAAAAAGTTAAGGGTCTTACATACCTAGATGAGAAATATGTGCCCAACAAGTCATGTATAAAAATTGTACCCGCCTCAAATACATCTAAATCAGTTGTATGGGCCAAATTAGACTTCAGTTTAAATCTGGTCAAAAAAAAAAAAAAAAAAAAAAGACTTCATTTTAAACATCGGGAGAAAATGAAAAAAGAAAAACTACGTGAGCTCCGATCCATAAACAAATTAATACAATGTAATTCATTGTACAAATTAAGTCAAGTGATCTCGATTCAGATTTATTGTTTTCTATAAATTTGACATGTCTTTCGCTTTGATCCTTAAGTTACAGTACACTTTGTTGTTTAGATTCGATTTAGCCTGAGTTAAATATCATATTGTCAGTTTTCTCATTTTTCCGATCCCGACTCCAAATTTGTCTCGGCTAATATCTCTAACTCGGAGCTATTTAAATTGGGTACCGTTTTGTACTTTACTCGTTAAGCACGTACCTGATTGGATTTAAAAGTTTTTTTTCTTTCTTCTTTAACAATTTTGCTAATTTAAAAAGTTTTTAGTTAGATTTACTAGTTTTTCACCCGTGCGATGCACGAGTCTGTTTCTTACTTATGGAATATTGGATGCTTGCTATAAATAATAATATTATAAAATGGCTAACAAATTGTTAAGTATAGTATGAAAAATCAAAAACCTTTCCTTACAAATAAAACATCAATAAGAAACAAGAAAATAAAATGAACCAAAAATGACTAAAATAAATATAAACTGTAAGGAAGACGATGCAATGAAAATGTATTTTTTCTTAGCATTCGAACCAAAAAGGGCTGAAACAAATATAAATTGGGCTATTTAATATTTGGTACCCGGAAAATGTCCAACACATTGGTTTGGTACCCAACATTTCAAATATTAAGGGTTGGTACCTAAACCCGTTAAAGACTTTTAAGACAAACTGTTGACTTAACATCCGTATGAATAAATATTAATTATTTGACGTCGTCACCTCGCCATTATCAGATTCACCAACTCGTCGTCAACTCGCCGTTATGAGTTTAAGCCAAACTGCAGCTGCAACTACAATTTCCAATTAAGAAACAAGAAGCTCGAGCATTGCAGATTCATCTCAGACCAAAACACAATACCCTAAGCAAGTCATTTAAACACCAGAACATTTCAAATATCTCATGAAAGCCCACTAATTTAGAGAAATCAAAATAAGATGTTACCTATCATATCCAAAAAAAGTCTTTGAATACCATCATTAGTTATCACTGTGACTATCAAAATAGTAACAATAAAATTAAGAACTTGAACAATATTCTTACAAAATTCCAAAGTCAAGAGAAGATAAACAGTTAACACGCCCATAAATCCCATAAACGCAAACCCTAATTTCCCAAATTGAAATGAGTTAAAAAACTGTGTTTCCACGGATTCTTCTCGGTCTTGATTGAATTAGAAAGTTATCTTGTAATTGTTATCAATTTGGGGAAGAAATTGAAACTAGGTTAGGTTTTGAATCTTCAATATAATCTGGTGTAAGAGAAACATGTTCTGGCACAGTGGTGAAGATAAGATTGGGAAAACCCCAATCTCGTACAACAACAGTAACTATGCTTTCTTCAATCAAAAGTTCAATAGCAATCAACTAAAAAGTATCTAACTGATTTCTACACATGATTTAATCCAGGGAATCAGCACCATGAAAAACCACTTTGATATATATATTTTTCTGCTTCGATCTTCAAATTGACGTGTGAATCATAATGAACATGCCTTAATTTCTATTACTCGCCAAGAATTTGATATACTTTAAAAAAAAAACTACCTATATCAGAGCCTTCCATGGTAGTTCCACAGAGAAGACGAAGCTGATGAGGTAAGTGACGACGGTTTAGTTTTTAGGTTTTATTAAAATTGAAATGATTTTATCTTGGCCGTTTATTCGGGTGCTAGGTTTAAATTTAGACACGTATTAACTGGATGTCATAAAATCTCTAGTCATTGTTTATTCATGAGGTTAATAACGTTAACTCTGTTACGGAAATCATAACGTAGTTAATCGGTCCGCTTGACAGTCAACGGTATATCTAGGTACCAACTCTTAATATTTGAAATGTTGGGTACCAAACCAATGTGTTAGACATTTGCTGGGTACCAAACATTAAATATCCCATATAAATTATAGGGAAGATGATGAAATAAAGTACTTTTTCTTAGCATTGTTCTGCATCTTCTTGTCCCGGCCTTACAAATATTATTTCCATCTATATATGTAAGGAACAATCAATGTTTGTTTCACCATATATATATTGGCATCTCACACACATATGTATATGCATGGCTGCATTCTGTATTATTAGGACTTAAAATACCTATTTCCTCATCATCTAATGCGGTTTTCGATAAATATCTATACAATTGCTTTTCGATGCTTCTTGGTACATGAGCTTGGAAAATACATAAATTACAGATTATCAGCAAATGCGAGAGTTTGGGAAATATTCATGGATAACATTAATTAATAATATAGTTTCGGATAAAAATTTCTGTTTTGGTTAAAAGCTGAATGAAACTCCATTTCTAAAGCTTTTGGCCCCACTAGGGAATATTTAGACCAATTAGAAATTTTTGTACAAAATTTAGAATATATAATAATAAATTCTAGAGCTTCTGGTCCGAGTTTAAAGTTATCCCAAATCAAAAAAAAATTTACGGGCTATGTAAGTTTACGACTTAGGCAACCAATTTGAGCCCGTGCATCGCACGGGCGCACATCTATTATTCCATAGTAGTGGGACCATCACCATGCAACCTACAAAACTTTACTAACCGGCCCTAGTTTTGTAGAAAACGTAACTTAAGGCTTCTCTTAATTGTAGCCCATGGTTTAGTTAACTATAACCCGCATAAAATAAGTCATTAATCTAACAAAACGGATTCTTATGATTATTAACATTACCCATAAAATTGAGTTCAATTATGTGCATACTCCTCTAAATGTCGTATATTTGACATGTTCTCTTGATTGGTTGATTAGTTAATTGTTGACCCCATTACCCTCCATGTTTAGGATCTCGACCTCGTTATTAAATCAATGGTGGAGAATGAAATGTTACGTGCACACTCGTTATCAAATCCTAAATCAAGAAAATAAAACAAAGTTAATCATATGATTTCCATAATTAAATTTATGTAGATCTATAATTAAATTTTATATATTGCCCAAAATAAATTATCAAATCCTGAATAAAGAAAATAAAACAAAGTTAATCATACGATTTCCATAACTAAATTTATGTAGATCTATGGCATAATTGATGATTTTTAAGAAAACTCTGTTTAATATAATCATGATCGAGAAAAAAAATAGTAATGCTTATGGAATTTCAGAAAATTGATTTTAAGAAAAAAGAATGAAAACCTTAATTGGTTTCATTTCGATTTTCGATTGATATTTTTGTGTAGAATTCTTAAGGGAACAATTAGAAGATATGACATTACTGTAATCAGGAAAAATAACATTATTCTAGAGAAAAAAATGAAAATATTTGGGGAAAAAAATTAAAGTTTATAATAGGGAAATTTGTACGAAAAATGAGAGACTAATTTAATTTGGATTTAGAAAAAAAGTTAGTGTTTATATTTTTATTTTAGAGAAGAAAAGGGATTAGTTAAGAAATCAAGACTTGTTTGGTAATTTTGATTTTTCATTTTAACTTAAATTTGTTGGTTTGTGGTTAACAAAAGCATAGGCTATGTTTAAGAGAAGCCTAACTTATTTGTTTCAAATAGATTCCCTCCATGACAAATTAACTCTGCAATAGTATACGGTATTGAACTATCAAGATAAGTTTACAGATTTTCTTGTGGCAAAGAACTCGCAAGTCACGTCTTCAAATTATTGCGAGTCCAAATTTTGTCTGAGGTTGGATAACCAGGCTGAAAAGAGCCGAATCTTACTGCATTCCATGTGTCCACGTGATGCGACAAAGCAAGAAGGCAACAACTAACAATAGGTTCCACACAAACAAAGACCGCAAACACCATAAAAAACATAAAGCATACTCCCGACAAGTAAACACCCACCAAATTACTGTCACTACTTTAAACCATAAATGCAGAAACTTAAAAAACAGTAAAATAGTTTCCAGGTCCTTTTATTTTCTTATTAGTTCTATCTCCACCTGTGAGAGAGGAATTATCAACATGAAGGTTCCTAGCAGGGGTTCCATTGGTACCCGTATTAATACAATTGTGTATGAACCTACCACTGTGTGGTGCGCCCATGCCATGTCCAACAAATACTGACATTCGGTTTAATCCAGTTGAGACAATGACCACCAAGAACACCACCAGTGGCCGTGATACTTGCGTTATTATTATGCAACAGTATTTGGCAATGAAATATCTAATGTTTAGCAAAATTTCGAACTAAACTCAGAACAGGATGCCAATGCTAATATCGTATGTAATTAGCTAAATCAAAGCAGAACTTGTAACTAATCAATGAAATATAGGATGAGATATGAGCTTTGCTGATAGGTGTTGTAAAACACCTAATTTACTATCTAGTAGTTACGTTTTCTTTGCTATTTTTCTGGTGAATTATGTACTTTACGCGTGTTTTTGAGTTATTAGGTACTCTGGAGTCGCACGGACGAAAAGATGGAGAAATCACCCAATTTGAGAAAAAGGGCAAAATTGTCATTTCATGGGCGAACACTATCTGGAGCCCAGTCAATGTTAAGGGGCAACTCTATTTGGAGAAGCACTAAAGGCGGACTAGCTGAGGTTATGGGGAGCTACCATCTGGGTGGTTCTTTTACACTTGGGTGTCTGAATCCAGACCCAGATCTCATACCCCTACCCTGAATCGAGAGATTTTTCTCTCATTCACAAATCTCACCTGAAAATGAGAAGAGAAACACAGCTGCTAATGATTGTAGCCAGGATTCAGTGAGGATTCAGGGAGAGGAATTAAAGACCAGATTAGGGCTCCTGAGATCGAAGACAAGATGATGGAGAATTATTGGCTCGTTCGAATTGGAGGTTAAAATCGCACATCATTAACATTAAGTTTGGGGTTCGGTATGGATCAATTTCTAGGGTTCGCATGTTGGTGTTTGAAATGAAGGAGAAGACGATTTGAATCGAGAGATACAGGGAGAGATGGGTGTTGTGACGGAAATTGAATACATGATGAGGGTTTGAAGCAGAAATTGGATAAGATGATGGAGGAGAAATTCAAGGTGTTTTGAGAAATTCTCAAGCTGAGAAGAACACACAAAGGGATTTAGGAGATGGGTTTCTGTTAAGAACAAGTGTCTTTGCGAGAATCGAAATTGGTGATGGCTCTCTGTGTGTTGTGCCGTGATCTGGTTGTGCTTACCATGGATCGATGAGAAGTTGTGGGGTTCGATTCTGTTTGAAGGATCTGGTGAAGTTGGATGTACTTACCTGAGTTGAATGGAATTTTGAATGAATGGTTAAATGCATGGAGAAATTACAGATGGGGGTTTGAGTTGGATTTGAACCAAGAGAAGAACAAGAGATGGAAGAAATGATGCTTTACCTTATGTTGGTGAATGACAGGCTTGAGCTAATAGGTTTGCAGTGGTGTTGTTGCCTTCTCACTGGGCTCGAGATGGTGATGGTGCGAGGTGGAGTTGCAGTTGTGAAGTGGTCAAGGCTGTGGCTTGAAATATCGAGATGATGATGCAGTGTGTTATGGCAGAAGATGCAGATTGCAGCTGGACTGAAGAGAATGTGGTACTGGTTAGATCTAGTGCAGGTTGCACTGGTGGTTTTGGTAATCCAGCAGTGGTTGTGCAGGCAGAGCTGTTGCTGGTGATGGTTTGGGTCAGGTCTGGACAGTAGCATTGAAGATTAACAAGGATTGAGAAGAAGGAGCTGAGAAGTGCAGCTTGAGATGGAGTTAAGTTGGAATTGCAGGTGGTTATTGTAGCTTGAGTCTGAATGCAGCTTTGCAGACTTGAGCCAGAGATGGAGATGGAGCCACAAAGAATTGCTGATGTGCCAAGCTGCCAGGGATGAACTCAGGAAAGTAGTGGATGTGACTGAGATTGCAGGTGGCACTGATGAGGTCTGTGGTGAAGCAAATGGATTTGAACTGGTAGTGAATTGATGTCACAGTGAATGAGTTGAGCTTACTGGTGTTGAACTAGGAAGGAGATTGAATGGATTGCAAGTCTGCGGGGAGGTGATTGAGGAAATAGCAGGGCCACTGAGCTGAGTCATTGAGGTGCAAGAAGTGGCATTGAAGGCCGAGAAGAAGGGGAAGAGGAATTACAAGGCTTGCGAGGTTGTAGCTCGGTGGCGGTGCAATTATGCTAGTGCAGAAATGGCACGGCAAGCCATTGGGATTTGGTGATCGAGCCGAGCATCCATCATGGTCTGGATGGAATTAGTGAAGCACAATGATGGTGCAACATTTGTCGGCCTGTGCAATGGCCTGACAAGTAAGACCAGTTGCCTAGTCAGTTCACCTGACTATCTGACTGGACCCGGTTTGACTCAGTGACACCCGAGTTGACTCGACCGTTTTGACCCGTTGACCGGGCGGACTTTGTCGGTCACCTGAGATGTCTGCCGGCGACTTTTCCGGCCAAGTTCCGACCATACTCCCAGTTTTCCGGCGACGGTTTTTGGACATAATTTTCTACATGGGTTTTCTCACACATGGGCTTGGAGGACTTCTATCTTTTGGACCTTTGAAGATTAGACCTAATTTTGGAAACAAGAGAGCTATTTAAAGGAAAGACTTCTACAACTTTTGGGAGATCTTTTAATATCTATTATCTTTTTATTAATCTTTTTGCCTCTACTTTGTTTTCTAGGGTTTAGAAACCATGAAGTCTTTTCTCTTTCTTCTTGTTATGAACTCCATGAATATGAGCTGGAGTTTTATTATTGGTTATGGAATAAGTTGGATTTCCAAATATGGTTTTAATTCAATAAATTAGTTTTCTCTCATATTATCGTTTATGATTCACCATTAATATTGTTACATGATTTGAATGCTTGTTTAGTCGAGTCGCGAATCGATTGAGTTTGCTTTCATCTTTATTGCTAGATTAGGGTTATTATACGCAAATGTGATAATTCCTGATTGCAAGTAGCATAAATATGATTATAGTTTATAGTGATATATTCTTATGATCATATGTGAACCATAACCTTTGTTAAATCGGATTAGTGCTTTTACACGTTCGATTGCTTTGATTGGCCTGATTTCATAGAACCTAATGCATCTAGGGAATTAAACTTGATTAGTGCTTTTACACGTTAGGTTGTTCCTTTAGATAGAATTCATATTCGCATCTTTTAATGTGTTTGTTGATGACAAGAGGAGATTAGCGGGATATTCTTGCGATCAAGGTATTCTAGGGCCTTTGATAAAAGTTGGGATTAAAATATCAATTCTAGTTATTGTGTAGAAAACATGTTTGTGAATGAAAACGAAATCCATGACCAATACTTTCTTATCCTTGATTTGATTTGTTTGCTTATTTCTTTATTTGTTTTATTTAGTTTATTATATAAAAATCACAAAACCCCGGTGTTATTTATAGGGAACCGAAACAATTTGACAACCTAGACCTCTCTGTGGGATCGATCCTTTCTTGCCCTTGCTTCATTATATATTTTGAGTAGTAAGAAAGTGTAATTATATTTGTGTCGGCTGACAACCGGTCAAATTTTGGCGCCGTTGCCGGGGAGGCAGCGGTTGTCACTTGTTTTTGGTTTCTTACTTTTGTTTTTAGTTTTTGTTTTATTTTTCTTATTTTCTGGGTTTTAACCTTGGTTTGAGAATTTTATTTCAGGTGCTTGTTTCTCATGGAAGGAGCATACTACATGGATGGATACGGTTTTCAACAACCTCAACAATACGACAACTACCAATTCCATGGGTATAATCAAAACCAATTCATTGGTTATGACCAATATTCCATGCAACCTTATGGTTTTCCTCAACAACCTTATGGCGGGTATGTGTGTGAACAATCACAAGGATGGGAGGATTCTTATGCTCGTGAACAAAAAGTCTCTAATTTTATAGACAAAGTTTCCAACTTTTTACAAGAGGAATTTCAAAAAGCAAAAGAGACTACAAACGAGCAACTCCAAGAACTTCGTGAAGGTATTGCTAGCTTGCAAAGAGGCATTGATCAATGCAAGGAAGATATGGATAATTCTAATGTGCATATGGTTTGTGATGAATATTTGATTGATGCTAATGTTGAAAAAGGCCAATCCTTGGGCACTTTCGTTGATAATTGTGTAGTTAACTCAACTCTTGATCGTAATAATGATCATTCACCTATTCAAAAGGATGAGTTCGAGATTAGCAACACTAAATTCAGCGAGGACCAATCTTATGTTGACTATGATAGTGACGGTGATTATGATACATTGCTTGAAACAACTCATGGTGACATCCCCGAGGAGTGTACAATGGAGTCTTTTTGGGATCAAGATGAGGACGAAGAGGAATATGTCGACACTTGTGTAGATTACTCAAGCATTGATCTTAATAATGATCAAGAGCCCATTCAAAGGGTGGAGCTTGAGGATGATGCATTTTCGAGTGTTCTAAAAAAGTTTCTTATAATAAAATTTGGATCCGCAAAAGAGTATGTGCCTTACAACAAAGAGGAGTGTGTTGAGAATGAAACCGGTTTAACCAATATTGTGGAAGACCCAATTGAGCTTGCAAAGGATTGTAATGATGATGTTTATGTCGACACTTTGGTTACGGCAGAAACGGACGAAGAATGGTTGCAAGGCTTGATAGAGGACCATGATATACATGAGGTGAATTATTCACTTGAATTTTTCAAGGATGAAGAGGATTCCATGATACAAGAGATTGTGCAAGGTTTATCTAACCCTTTGCCCATTATTTTTTCTCCTTTACCTCTTATTGGTTTGAATGTATGTGCTTCGAGAATATTGTTGAATGACTTTGTTTCTCGATTTCCGCCATTAGAGATACTTGATTCTCATACTATGCAGGTTTTGGAATAAGAAACCGTGGAAGTACCCAACTTCTATATTCTTTATACACTCCCAAGTGTGGACAAGAATAAGTGTGGGGGAAGCTTTTATCGGTTCATAACTTCACTTTTGCTTTATTGTACTAATATTTGTGTGAAGTTAGTGTTTGCAAAACAGGTTACATGGAAGGATCCCCAACTTTTCAGATTGTTGGTATATGGACGATAACAAAAGAGTCGGGCTGACGACTTTAAACCAAGCGCTAAATGGGAGGCAACCCATAGGTTTTGTATCTTAAACCCTTGTATTTATTTATTTTTATAGTTTTCATATCATATTTGCATCCCCATGTTTAATTTCATTGAATCCGGAATCTATCTTATAAGAGAATTATGACGAATACCTTTTCGTCAGAAAAATTCAGACTGCACGTAGTTCAGTCCATAAACCATAACTGTTAGACCATTTATCGAAACACTGTGCCCTTTTGACACTTTGTAGAAAACACGTAGATGAACAACTTTTGTGAAATGGAGTTTTTCCAAATTCCTTACCAATTTGTACAGTTTTTGCGGTTTATCTGCTGTTACGTCAGAATTCAGAATTTTCGGTTTTACACATTGAGGACAATGTGAAGTTTAAGTGTGGGGGAGTCTTTTGCATATAGAGTTTTTAGCCTTTTTGAGTCAAAATTTTCAACTTTTTTGTAAATAGTGAATAAGAAAACTCCAACTTGTAGTTAGTTTAGAGTCACATAGTATACATGTCGCTAAGATTACATCGAGAATCTCATAAGTAGTGACTGAACTTAAAGATGACAGAGAACATGATCGGGTTTCTTAATTGTATGAGAGTTAAAGTTGGATTTAACCATGCCGGTGGCAAATAAGGTGCAGATCGAATTCGGTATTAGAGTAGTGATCCCCTATAGTGGAGACTACCCATGTTACATAATGTGAGGCACCAACCTTCAATTCTTTGTACCTGTCTAAATATGTGCTTTTAGAGTGTGTGTCACCGTACGTAAATTCCGGGCAGAATGGTGAGCTGTCCAACCTCCCACCATAGAAGCACTATTTTGATCTCTTGAGTGCTATTTTTATCAATCATGATGGTGACATCGAATTGCTAACTTACATACCACTTGTAATCTTGTTCGCAGTTAGCACCATCCACTTTATCTCTCTCTACACCAACATGTCCATAGAAACACCATCATCATCAACAAGAGGAGCATCACAAATTTGAAGGAAAGTTGAACACGCAACGGTACAAAAAAATTGAGCAGATTTCAGATTTAAGTAAAGCAACAAAACAAGGAGCAGAATTTTTTATAAGTTGAAGACTATTGTACAAGAGTGAAAATTATCAAGATGAGAGTTCGAGAAGTTTATGATATCAAGACATATAAGTTGTGAAGAATCAAGCGGTAAAGTACTTACACCATTGCCTTTGTACTTACGTTTTTATTTTATTTGTATTTTACTTTCTCTTGTCAAAAAAAAAAAAAAAAAAAAAAAAAAAAAAAAAACAAGAGAAAATTTTTAGGTTTGTTAATAGTTTTTATTATTTTGTTTTGTTTTATTTCTTATTTCTATAAAAAAAAAAAATCATTGTATCATATTTTGGGTTTGTATAGTTCGTTTTTAGTTTCGTATTCTTTCAATAAAGCCAAGGTAAGAAGGAATATCTATAATGAAGTTTCAAGCAACAAGAAACTAGAGGAAATAATCATATTGTCAAGATTCTACGAAGTTCAAGAGTTATCATCAAGAGTTGAAAACCGAAGACGAAGATGAAGACACCGATTGAAGACCGAAGACGTTTCTATGGATGCTGTGAGAGTGGCGCTAGCTGCACGCCGAAAGGATACGAGGTAAGTAAGCATATTTCCACCTTCGTTAAATGGTTGATTTCCTTTCTTAGATATCGTCAGAAAAATGGGTTTTCAAAATGAATAAAAGATGTGGGTTTTTAAAACAATTCGGAGGGTTTCTACCTTCCTACCATTCAACGTGTCTCAGGATTCTCTCTTCATTCCTACCTGGACACATGTGTGACCATAAAAAGCTGTTTATTATTGAGTGCAAATTCATAAAACCCTTTCTTGTGAGGCAGAGTCGAGACTTTCGATCACTCCGAACCCGAATTTCTTTCGAGAAGGGATGGTTATTTCTCTCTCAACTTTTAAGGATGAGATTGTGTTCATTTATGTGTCTAACTTCTTATGACTAGTGTGCAGAATTTCTATGTCTTCTTAGCGCGTTGGATGCTATCATTTCGGAGAACTAGTAAGTTGGAAAAGTAGGTTTTGTGGGTATATCTCTAGTAAACCCTCACGAAACTATAACTCGTCCACTAGGGACACCTAGTGGTTTAAAGGCTTGTTATTTATGCTAAAAGTGACCGTAGCCTCGACGACACGGAGTTGTATGTATGTTTTAGAATAAGTTTTGTTTGATTTGCTCCAGGACTAGCAAAGTCTAAGTGTGGGGGAATCTAATAGGTGTTGTAAAACACCTAATTTACTATCTAGTAGTTACGTTTTCTTTGCTATTTTTCTGGTGAATTATGTACTTTACGCGTGTTTTTGAGTTATTAGGTACTCTGGAGTCGCACGGACGAAAAGATGGAGAAATCACCCAATTTGAGAAAAAGGGCAAAATTGTCATTTCATGGGCGAACACTATCTCCGGAGCCCAGTCAAGGTTAAGGGGCAACTCTATTTGGAGAAGCACTAAATGCAGACTAGCCGAGGTTATGGGGAGCTACCATCTGGGTGGTTCTTTTACACTTGGGTGTCTGAATCCAGACCCAGATCTCATACCCCTACCCTGAATCGAGAGATTTTTCTCTCATTCACAAATCTCACCTGAAAATGAGAAGAGAAACACAACTGCTAATGATTGTAGCCAGGATTCAGGGAGAGGAATTAAAGACCAGATTAGGGCTCCTGAGATCGAAGACAAGATGATGGAGAATTATTGGCTCGTTCGAATTGGAGGTTAAAATCGATACATCATTAACATTAAGTTTGGGGTTCGGTATGGATCAATTTCTAGGGTTCGCATGTTGGTGTTTGAAATGAAGGAGAAGACGATTTGAATCGAGAGATACGGGGAGAGATGGCTGTTGTGACGGAAATTGAATACATGATGAGGGTTTGAAGCGAGAAATTGGATAAGATGATGGAGGAGAAACTCAAGGTGTTTTGAGAAATTCAAGAAGGTAGAGAAGAACACACAAAGGGATTTAGGAGATGGGTTTCCTGTTAAGAACAAGTGTGCTGCAGAATCAGAAATTGGTGATGGCTCTCTGTGTGTTGTCCGTGATCTCGGTTGTGCTTACCATGGATCGATGAGAAGTTGTGGGGTTCGATTCTGTTTGAAGGATCTGGTGAAGTTGGATGTGCTTACCATGAGTTGAATGGAATTTTGAATGAATGGTTAAATGCATGGAGAAATTACTGAGATGGGGGTTTGAGTTGGATTTGAACCAAGAGAAGAACAAGAGATGGAAGAAATGATGCTTTACCTTATGTTGGTGAATGTGAGGCTTGAGCTAATAGGTTTGCAAAGTGGTGTTGTTGCCTTCACTGGGCTCGAGATGGTGATGGTACTGAGGTGGAGTTGCGGTTGTGAAGTGGTCAAGGCCTGTGGCTTGAAATATCGAGATGATGATGCAAAGTGTGTTATGGCAGAAGATGCGATTGCAGCTGGATGAAGAGAAGGTGGCTTGGTTAGCTCTAGTGCGGGTTGTAACTTTGGTGGTTTTGGTAATCCAGCGGTGGTTGTGCAGCAGAGCTGTTCTTTGGTGATGGTTTGGGTCGTGCGGACAGTAGCATTGAAGATTAACGAGGATTGAGAAGAAGGAGTCGAGAAGTGCGGCTTGAGATGGAGTTAAGCTGGAATTGCGGTGGTTATTGTAGCTTGAGTCGAATGCGGCTTTGCGAGACTTGAGCCGAGAGATGGAGATGGAGCCACAAAGAATTGCCGATGTGCCAAGTGCCAGGGGATGAACTCGGGAAAGTGGTGGATGTGGACCGAGATTGCAGGTGGCACTCGATGAGGTCTGTGGTGAAGCAAATGGATTTGAACTGGTAGTGAATTGATGTCACAGTGAATGAGTTGAGCTTCTTTGGTGTTGAACTAGGAAGGAGATTGAATGGATTGCAAGCTGCAGGGAGGTGATTGAGGAAATAGCGGGGGGCCTTGGTGAGTCATTGAGGTGCAAGAAGTGGCATTGAAGGCTGAGAAGAAGGGGAAGAGGAATTACAAGGCTTGCAGGTTGTAGCTCTGGTGGCAGTGCAATTATGCTAGTGCAGGAAATGGCCTGGCAAGCCATTGGGATTTGGTGACTGAGCTGAGCAGCCATCATGGCTGGATGGAATTAGTGAAGCACAATGATGGTGCAACACTGTTCTGGCCAGTGCAATGGCCTGACAAGTAAGACCAGTTGCCTAGTCAGTTCACCTGACTATCTGACTGGACCCGGTTTGACTCAGTGACTCACCCGAGTTGACTCGACCGTTTTGACCCGTTGACCGGTGACCGGGCGGACTTTGCCGGTCACCTGAGATGTCTGCCAGCGACTTTTCCGGCCAAGTTCCGGCCATAATCCCAGTTTTCCGGCGACGGTTTTTTGGGCAGAATTTTCTACATGGGTTTTCTCACACATGGGCTTGGAGGACTTCTACCTAGTGGACCTTTGAAGATTAGACCTAATTTTGGAAACAAGAGAGCTATTTAAAGGAAAGACTTCTACAACTTTTGGGAGATCTTTTAATATCTATTATCTTTTTATTAATCTTTTTGCCTCTACTTTGTTTTCTAGGGTTTAGAAACCATGAAGTCTTTTCTCTTTCTTCTTGTTATGAACTCCATGAATATGAGCTAGAGTTTTATTATTGGTTATGGAATAAGTTGGATTTCCAAATATGGTTTTAATTCAATAAATTAGTTTTCTCTCATATTATCGTTTATGATTCACCATTAATATTGTTACATGATTTGAATGCTTGTTTAGTCGAGTCGCGAATCGATTGAGTTTGCTTTCATCTTTATTGCTATATTAGGGTTATTATACGCAAAAGTGATAATTCCTGATTGCAAGTAGCATAAATATGATTATAGTTTATAGTGATATATTCTTATGATCATATGTGAACCATAACCTTTGTTAAATCGGATTAGTGCTTTTACACGTTCGATTGCTTTGATTGGCCTGATTTCATAGAACCTAATGCATCTAGGGAATTAAACTTGATTAGTGCTTTTACACGTTAGGTTGTTCCTTTAGATAGAATTCATATTCGCATCTTTTAATGTGTTTGTTGATGACAAGAGGAGATTAGCGGGATATTCTTGCGATCAAGGTATTCTAGGGCCTTTGATAAAAGTTGGAATTAAAATATCAATTCTAGTTATTGTGTAGAAAACATGTTTGTGAATGAAAACGAAATCCATGACCAATACTTTCTTATCCTTGATTTGATTTGTTTGCTTATTTCTTTATTTGTTTTATTTAGTTTATTATATAAAAATCACAAAACCCCGGTGTTATTTATAGGGAACCGAAACAATTTGACAACCTAGACCTCTCTGTGGGATCGATCCTTTCTTGCCCTTGCTTCATTATATATTTTGAGTAGTAAGAAAGTGTAATTATATTTGTGTCGGCTGACAACCGGTCATTTGCAGAGTGCAAAATTGTCGCGTCGCAAATCCATATTCACTGTCAAAATCATCTATTAACATGAAAGTTTGCAGTTTTTCATGTCTCTTTAGAACATGTACAAATCGTGAAAATATAGAAATGTTTCAAGTAAAGGTGTCTAAAATCTATTGTCGATTATAGGATTCTTTTTAGACCCTACATCCATCTCTAAACCACGAAAGTTTTGTGCCCAAAACGAATAAACCCAAAAAACTTTAATGCAACTTTTATGCAGTGAACAAAAAACATAACAACTATCTCTCCTGTCGCTTAGTTTTGCAAAAGTGGTGGCACTAAGTTGGTCTTGCTCTGGAGACTTCTGCTAACCACAATAACCAAGAAGTTAGAGAGAAGAGGGATGGCAGTAGTAGCCAGGATAAGGCATCTCAACTACAAATATGTACCAAGAATCCAAAAACGCGATTGGGCCTTACTGTATCAATCTTTTGTTGCTCCTCTACTCATATTGTTCTGTTTCTGGACCACGAATAAGCAATGGAGCCATGAGCAAAAACACACCAAGTTACTTGAAACCATATTTAGTATGTAGCAACATCTCAAACAATTCTATCTAAGTCTCAATAATCCGAAGGATGTATCCATTTATAAAAAATCTAAATCGTAAAAGCGTCACTTCAGAAAGCCCTTGGTCAAAAAATAAATAAAAACAAACTAAACCGCAAAACGGTCAAAAAATTCATCACCCATCTACAAAAATAGAAACAAAAATAAAATAACCATAGATAAAAAAAATTTACCTCATGCCACTCAAACATAAAAACCTTAAGATTCAATTTTATTGTTTCATTCTTGACTGCAAAACTAAACCAAAAGAAAATATAAAATCAACAAAAAGTACTAAACAACCTAAAACAAATAAAAACAAAGGTAAACTTTAAGATCCTAGTTTATTGTTTCATTCTTTACCGCAAGGAACGATGATCAGCTGCAAAACTAAGCCAAAAGAAAATATCAAAAAAAAAAAACAAAAACTAAACAGTAAAACCATAATCAATCTTTAATTATTACCTTCTTTTCTTTGTATGTTTTTTTTTTTCGAATTTGATATCCAAAAGATTCACATATGGCAATTACTATATTCAGTAATTCATCCTCCCCTCTTTGTATTTCCTCGTCAACAATTTCACACTGAGTTGCATTCCTTCTTTCAATCTTCTCATCAACATACTTCAAAAGTTTCTGAAGTTGTTGATTTTCCGCCGTGCCTGCCATCATTGGTTAGCCATAATGTTAGTAGTTTCTTTTTTAACATATCACCACAAACTAAATAAATTAAATCAAATAGTACGATATAGAAATTGCAAAGAAAGTATTACAACAATAAAAAAAATAAAAAAAAAGCAGTTCATACCGTACAGATACCAGGATACAGCTTGAAACCTTTGGCATCTCTGAATACGAAATTTGTTATGAGCCTGCAGTCACAGGTGAAGTTTTTTGACAATCACACGTATCTCTTATAAAACTTTTTTTTTTTCTTGAGCTTCACATATACGTTTGATATCAACTCTTCACTGCGAGGAGGCGTAAGTAACACCTACAAATCAAATCAGCAAAAGTACACAAAGAATACACAAATAAACATGTACACAAAGAATACACAAATAAACATAATTTCCGTGATTAGAAGAAACAGACCCGTGCGTAAGAGAATATCAAATATCGGGGTTGATTTGCATCAATTATAATCGTTAGCCCCTGCAAACCAAAATCCACCATTAATAACTGAACATTTTGTATAAAAACCTGCAATTTACTATCAAAAATAATAAACCCTAACTGGGTCAAAAAGAATTTACCACGAAAAAATGAACCCTAACTGGGTTAAAAAAGATTTACCACGAAAATAATGAGAACTTACCCTTGCTGTAGCGCTTTATATAGAGAGCATCCAAGGAAAAAAAAATCCAATTAAACAAAATCTCGAAATAGTAAAAAAAAAAACTCAAGAAATAATACCATAATATTGATAAACTCTTGAAAAGTCAGATACTCTCATATTGCCGCAATTAGTGGTTGTAGCTATTTTTGTACACAAAATATCTAAACCAAAAATGCAACTTAAGAAATAATATTCATATCATTATATTTTTGATATCCACATTTATTTCGATATATTTTTATTTTTTTTGGTATACCTTGACACATTAATTTTGGGGCTATTTAACGTTTGGTACCCAGTAAATGTCCAACACCTAGCTTTAGTACCTGGCACTTTTAGGGGCGACCCCGAAAGAATTAGGGGCGACACTAAAAGACAAAAAGGTCACCCAAACGTAAATCTAAGCTACCCCTTATCTTCGATTTTTCGAAATGGCCAATATGCCCTTATATAATCGGTAGCCAACACCATAATCGGTAGGTAAACATTCAATCGGTAGGTTAAAATGAAACTATACCTACCGATTGTTGTGTTGATACTTCGGCTAATAATCCCCTTTATAATCGGTAGCTTATCCAACTTATAAGACTACCGATTATAAGGAGCTCCGTATTCAGCCTTGGCCAAATTCCATAGGTTTTGAGGGGTGCAGAGCCAACCATAACCACTTGGCTTGAGCTGTGGATGTAGCCATAATCGGAAGTCTAATAGGTTACATAAACCACCGATTATAAGTTGCCCCAAATTTAGTTTTTTCTAAAATCCTTCACGTAATGAATTTTGAAATCTACCATAATCGGTAGGGTATATAATTATATAACCCACCGATTATAACGAGCCCCGGATCCAACCTTTGCCATATTTCATGGGTTTTGAGTGCACACAGCCAGCCTTAACCACTTGGTTTGCGTTTTGGATGCAGCCATAATCGGGAGTTAAATATATTACCAACCCATCCGATTATGGGTTGCCCCAAAATGAGTTTTTTCTAAAATCATTCATGTGATGAATTTTGAAATCTACCATAATCGGTAGAGTTAACAACTTAAAAACCTACCGATTATAAGGAGCCCCAAGATCGAACCCTTGCCAAATTCCATAGGTTTTGAGTGTACAATGCCGGCATAACCATGTGGTTCGTGATTTTTATGCATCCATAATCGTAGGCCAAATAGGTTCCACAACCTACCGATTATAGGTTGCCCCTAAATGAGTTTTTTCTAAAATCCTTATTTGCTTTAATTTGCAATCTGACATAATCGGTAGATAATAAAACTTATACACTACCGATTATAAGTGGTCAGGATTCAACCTTTGACAAAAACTATAATATTCGGTAGCCAAAACAATAATCGGTAGTTTCACTCAATAATCGGAAGCAAACTCGTAATCGGTAGGCTGGGGTCTATATATTAGTGTTTGGAAAAAAATTTGACTCATCGTGAGGTAATTCCCGATTGAGTGAGAGAAGAAGAAGAAAAAAAGAAGAAGAAGTGGGTATATGTTGCCAACTTCCCATTTTTGCCAACTTCCATAAACATGGATGGGTACGAAGAGGAGGACGTGAAGTTGTTGAATTTCAAGGTTCACTACCGTTTAGAGATGATGATTTGGGGTATATGTTGAATGATCCAAACTTTGATGGAGATGAAACCCTAGACGACGCTTTCATGGAAGAAAATGGAGAATCACCCGAGATCGAAGCTAACGATTCATCAAACATACGGGTATGTTGTTAACAAACTATAATACCCATGTTATCCATGTTACGTGCGTTTGTGTGTGTTTTCGAACGTGAAAATTCGATTTCTGCATGCATTGAATGACATGAACGACATATATTCGGTAGTTAATTTAGTAACATATCTACCGATTATCAATAATCGGATATATTTTGATGTATTAATATGCCGAATATAAAAAAATCCCCAAATTGAAAGCTTCAATTTCTCATAATCGGAAGTTGTATACATGAATAAACGTCCGATTATTGGTATATAATAATCGGTTGGTTCATGAATTTATAGTCCCTCCGATTATTGAAGGTTTTTACACAGAAGAATTGTTCATTTCTGTATGTCGTTAATCGGTAGACTATATGCGTACATGACTACCGATTTATTATAATCGGTTACGTTTTATAGTATTAAATCACCGATTGTGTTACAATCGTTTACTTATTATCTAAACTTCCTTCCGATTGCGAATGCATAACTTGTTGTTGTTGTGCGTAGGCTGTTGTAGCGGTTGATGACGATTATTATTTGAGGCCTGATACTTCCCTACACTATGCAAACGATTTGGTATGGTCATGAATTATCTTTTCTTTTTCCAATCGTGTATGTTAGATGGTTATGCTTATTATTTTTGTTTTGTAATATGCCCATTTAGATATTTGGAAGTAAGAAGGAGGCCAAGGAATGGCTTATGAACAAGGCAAAAGAGAAGATGTGCGTGGTAGTTCAGAACCGTTGCGTTAAGAATATTCGGTTTGAAATGGTATGTGAGCGAGGTGGGGAGAAGAAGAGTCACGAGGGAAAGAATAATAAGTATGTAAGGAAGACGGAGAGGAAGAAGTACCGAACTCATACGAAGAAGATTGGATGCCCATTTAAGATTGTCTTCTATAAGCCCGATGGTAAGGAAAGTAAAGATTGGAAAATGTCTAAAGTTGTTAATGGTTGTCACAACCACGATGATCCGGATACTCTTATTGGACATGTAATGGTTGCGAAGTTAAAACCACATGAAATGGAGACGGTGAGGTCTATGCGTATCCAAAAGGCAAGTGCGATCTTAAGTAAAATAAAGGCGGACGACCCCGACAACTTGTCTTCTTTATCTACAATTAAGTCGGCCCTAGCTACGATCAAAAGGACGGAATGGGATGGTAGAACGGTCATGCAACAATCGCAGTGGTTATTTGAGTTACACGACTACACGTTGAGAACGGAAGAAAAGGATGGTAAAGTGGTACGTATTTTCTTGGCACATCCCGAAATGATAAAATTGGCTCAGTGTTTTCATCAAATTGTGTTGATAGATGCCACTTACAAGACAAACAAATATAACATGCCGTTGTTGAACATTGCTTGTCACACTTCGGACAAAAACACGTTTACGATTGCATGGGGTTTAATGGATCATGAGAACAACGTGAGTTTCATTTGGATGCCCGGAGACGCCGAGGTCCATTTACAATGGGGATGATTTTCCAAGGGTTATTGTAACGGATAACGATCAAGCCTTAATGCATGCAATAGCGGTAGTGTTTCAAGCCCGAAACTTGCGGTGTACGTGGCACATTCAATGCAACCTCGAGACACAATTGCCATCGCCATTTCCAAGCTAAAAAACCAAGGAAGGGTACCAAGAGGTCGAAGGAAGAGGATGAGCGCATTAGTAAATTAACCGAGGAAGAACGAGAGGAAGAGAAGAGGTTATTTGATGAAAAATGGAAGGAGGATGGGATAATTTGGAGATCGTTCATGAAAGCATGGGACAAGATCGTTTGGTCAATGACCGAGGAAATTTACGAAAGGAACTTGAAGAAATTTGAGGAAGAATATTACAAGGACTACCCAAAACCCGTTGAGTATTGTAAAACACAATGGTTACCGATTAAGGAGAGGTTTGTGTATGCATGGACATATGAATATCATAACTTCAAGAACGAGGCGACAAGCATTGCGGAGGGGTCTCATGGCCGATTAAAGAAAATACTTCTAGGTAGTCAAAATGGAGTTGTGTCGATCCAAGAAGCAATCCATGAATTCACCAATCGTGATCTCATAAAGATTAAGGCTTCTATGCAATTTAGTGTACATAAATTCCCTACGGAACACGAAGAGGAAAGATTGCTTCTAAGGGGCATTGTTCATAAAGTTTCACGTTGGGCAATAAATCACATGATAGAACAATTGAAGTTGTATAAAGCTAACGATGACGAGAATACGGTTTGTGTTTGCAAGGATATGATAGGTATTGGTCTCCCATGTCGTCATAAAATGGGTAGGTACGTCGATGTGATTGACATCAATGATATTCATCCATTTTGGAAGCAATTAAATTTCACTCCAAGCACACCCGTAGTCAATGGTCCGTCGTTCATGGAGTCGGAATTGTGTGCAAGAATAGCCGAGCGTTATGCTACAACAAATGGCGCCAAGAAGCAAATATTGATGCATGATTTGGAAAAAGCTCTTCACCCTCGTTTAAAAGAGGTTGATGAACCTATTAAGCAAAAGGGGGCGGGTAGGCCAAACACCGAAGTGTCGAGGACCATTGAAAGAAAAGAATTAAAGGATCATTTGTCTAATAAAAGAATATTGTGTCGGCATGAGCGTTCGGAAGCCGAATTTGAAGATGAGCCGCAACCCAAGAAAAGAGGTCGTCCAAGAAAAGATCAAAATGGAAGTCTAAGGGTCTCTAAGAAGCCTTTTCAAGTAAGTCAAGTCGATCTTTGTGGAACAAGTTGTGTTAGTGGAGACCCAAACTAGCTCCGTAGTTATTGATCAAATGAGCGACTCGCCACAAACACATTCAACGGAAATGGTGACTATAAGAGAGAAGTATGGTACTCTTCGTTGTCCTAGGGATTTTCATGGAAGACCAACACGATCAAGGTATACGATTATAGAAGAGTATATGAAACAACTCCCTCCACTCATTGTTCCATTTGTTTTGTCCACCAACGAGGTTGATGGGGATGGCAATTGCGGGTTTCACGTCGCCTCGGAACAAATTGGTTACTTTGGAGAGGCGTGAACGAAGATGTCACCCAATGGCAAAATTTAAGAACTAAGATGGCGGTACAACTAATAAAGGACAAGGATTTCTATATGGAGATGATGAAGGAAGGAGATAGGCACGACAAAGAACTAGAGTTCAAAGACTTTGTTGCGCGTGTAAAGTGCCGAAAGGGATTGAAGACAATCGGATCCAAGTATTGGATGACAATGCCTAAATGTGGATATCTCTTAGCGGACGCTTTGAATTGCGTGGTACATTTCTTTGTTCCTCCTAGGTATGGACATTCTAATACGTTTACACCTACAAGGACGGTTTGCGATCAATCGGTTAAAGATAGAAGAATTGTTATGGCATTTGTGAATGAGATGCATTTTATCGGTTTAAGAGTAAAGATGGATTGCCCATTACCTCCGTTGGCTGGTTGGAGCGATTACTTCCCAACGAATCATTGTAACGATTGGTTGAAACAATATGAGACCAACATGTTGGATTGGGATCGCGTCATGAAGGTGGATTTCCGGAAGGCCTACTGGAATTGGTTCCCTCTGATGATGAAGATCAATGATTGTTATGTTTGAAAGATGTATTTTGGAAAGCCCTATTTGTACATATTTTTTTTGGAATTTTGTGGAAAATATTTGTGAAGTCTAAAGCTATAATCGGTAGTTATATTTTTAATATATCAACCGATTATACAAGCTTTTGTAAACAGACTCAATCAATATTATAATCGGTTATTAACTTTTTGAACTTATCTTCCGATTAAAAGGCTGATAAAACAACTGAATTTTTTTTCCCAGAATCGGTAGATTACATATTATATAAACATCCGATTGTCACCATACTCTGACAAAAAATAAACGTAAATTTTTCCCAGAATCGGTAGACAACATATTGAATAAACTTCCGATTGTCACCATAGTCTGACAAAAAGCTGAAAATCTTCCCCAGAATCGGTAGACAACATACTGCATAAACTTCCGATTGTCACCAAATTCTGAAAAAATAGGTGAAAATCTTCCCTAATCGGTAGACAATATAAAATAATAACTTCCGATTGTAACCATCGAGAAAAACATTTATCTTTTGTTACCACGGACTTGAGAATTCATAACTTCCATCATAAGTGAATTCTTCACCCCTTTCCACTAAGTACTGTCTTTTTGCGAGTGTCTCCTATATAAACAAACATAAATTAATGTCAACTTCGTTTTAGTAAGAAAGATTAAACACCCGAGCGTTATACTTACAAATTGTTGGATCGACAAGCTTAAGTGGCTAGTGTTAAACATCCTCTTTTGTATCGTTATGTAATCATTTACCCCTTTTTGGACAAGTCGGAAACGATCATGAACTTGTTGGAGTGATCTTTGCTTTGGATTTCCATACTCTCGCACAAATTGGCTATATACCCTCGCCCAAAAGACTTCGGGTGTTAACCTTCCTGCTATGACATCTTCACGTCTTGTTTCACGATACCATGTTTTCACAATGACCAAATCTTCATCTGCGTCAAACGTTGCCATGCTTGTAAGTATAGAATGAATTCACAAGAGTAGACGATGGAAAATCTATTTGTAGAATACACAATGCTATATATGTGTTGTTTGGTGCATAAATAAGAAGAGTTTACCCTCCTTATATAGATGAGAGTCCCAACGTCTCTTTTTTTGAAAATATGGCCGTTGATGCGTACTTTTACAAGATTTGTCTTGAAATTGCGTACAATTATTACACTTAGTCGGTAGTAAATGTTTGAACAAAGCCTCCGATTATTTTTAATCGTAAATATGTATTGTTATATACTTCCGATTATATGATGTTTTGTCAACAGAGTTCCCAGTTTCATTAGAGTAGTATAATCGGAGGTTTATAAATATGTATTATCAACCGATTGTGTTTGGTTTTCGAGGCACGGCTAGTTTCTTTTGAACGAACTAGCCGTTGGATTATAATCGGTAGTTACATCAACAATTAAAACTTCCGATTTTCATAAATATTTTGAAATTCATAACAATATCACCTACACATCATCATAATTTTACATTGAACTTCCCCAATTTTATTACAAGGTACTGTGATTAGCGTCGTGGACGTGTTGGACGAGTCCTAAACGGATTAAATCTTTCCATCTCCCTAAGGATTCTAAAATGAGCTTCATAACGGAAGCTTGATCTTTTCCATCTCCGCCATTCCCCGAGAGATCGTTCTATAACCTCATCATTGGTTTCACCCCTCAATCGATATTGATTCACAAGATAAGTTAAATGGACGAATTCTTGGACGTGTCCATTTATTGAACCAACTCGGCGAGAAAAGATCGGCGGAGTGACGGTTGTTTGTTACGGTGTCGTCGCGAGAATTTTTCGTGAATTTTCCCCAAATAACTCATACTCATTATGCCTCCTTGCCTGCGTTCTTCTCCTCGTCTCGGATAGAATTGAACATAGCGCCTACATAAAGATAAATCTTCTTCGATCGTGAACTCCGTAGGATTAATGAATGGTTGGGCCATTATGTTGAGGATGATGTTGGAGCGAGTTTAAAGGTATTTGTGTTCCATAGAGAGTAAAAGGATACAATCCTTATATAGAGTTTAGAGTTCCAACGGCTTTATTTTGTTGGGGCATATGTATAATCGGAAGTCAAATGAAGTATTATTACTTCCGATTATACGATTGCCCCCAAATTTTGTTTTTGCGAAATGTCATTTTTTTCGAATTTGGGAACTATATTAATCGGTAGCTAATAACCTACCGATTATACGCTTGCCCCAAATTTTGTTTTGCGAAATGTCATTTTTTCGAATTTGGGAACTAGAATAATAAGTTAATAAGACGGTAGTTGCCCCAAATTTTGTTTTTAAATGTCATTTTTTCGAATTTGGGAACTAGAATAATCGGTAGTTAATAAAGCTTCCGATTAATTTCCCCAAATTTCTTTCTTGGCGAAATCACCAATTTTGGGTATTTAGGAGCTACTATAATCGGTAGTCTAGTGAGGTTATTTTTCCTACCGATTGTTATAGAAGCCAGATGCGCGCTTGGCACAAAATCAATATAATCGGTAGTATAATATAGCTACTAAGCTTCCGATTGCGTTATTATAATCGGGAACAAAATAGCTTCCGATTGTGTAAGGGCATTAACGTATTCTCGCTGCGTTTTTGGACATCCCTTAACGTTGTATATGGGTTGGGAATAAAAAAGTCGCCCCTAATTCTTTCGGGGTCGCCCCTAAAAGTGCTAGTCTTTAGTACCCAATATTTAAAATATTAAGGGTTGGTACCTAGACTAACTGCTGACCGTTAAATATTCGTTTGACCAAACCATTTTAATTTTCTCCAATTTTTATTAAAATAGAAAATACTGTTTTACAAGTTAACCCCTAACTAATAGTAGAATTTATTTCTTATCACTGCTCGGTCTCTCCTTCTTTCCACTGAATCGGAAACATTACTTCTGTATATCGTCAACACCGGAATCCAAATTCAACACAACTTCAACAAGAACAGCATCAACACATCTTCTTCTTCGATTTCCGTTGCTTCAATAGCAGCTACAACCACCACTCTTCCATCATCGTGATACTCAAATCTGACTGCAACCCAATCTCTTTCACAGCATCAGCCCCTTTCGTATCTCTCAGCTTCAAAAACTCAAATTCATCACAAATTCAAACCCAAAACACATATGCTTAATCAATTTTTCCCTCCTTGTTCGAATGAAACCCATGAATTCCCACACTACCGTCGCAGCTTCATTTTCATGTTCTCCTCGTTTTGCCTCCAAACCCTTACGCACAGCAACCACTGAATCTCTAATCATTCATAAGCTTCAATTTCAACACCACCCAAAAATAATTAAACCCTAGCTTATCAAAGTACCCATAGATCAACAAAAGAACAAAATCAAACAAAGTAATGACCATTATGTATACCAAGATCAGCACCACCACCAAATAATTATACCCAAACTTAATATAATATCCATAGATAAACCTAAGAACAAAATCAACCAAACCCACAATGAATAGTGGTGGTGCAGGCGTGCAGCTGGAGAAGGAAAAGAAAAGGGAATAGAAAGAAAGAAGGCGATGGATAGTGGCGTGTAGTTAGGTTTTTGTAAGAGCAAGTCTTATGGTGGAATCCAAGCTATTCCAAGTGTGGAAAATCCATGGAATGTCAAGTCTAATGGCTTCCAAGTTGGGGTCTTCCACAGAAAATCCAAACAACCTTCCATGGTTTCGTGGAAGGGTTCGTGGAATCCATCAAAAATGCCAATAACAATAGCGTTGAACGCCAATAAGAATGGCGCGGTAGAGGACAAGAAACGCTAATAAGAATAGCGTAAAACGCTTATTAAGATTGGAGCTTAGCTCCATTAAGATTGGCATTTTTCTTATCCGTAGATTTAAACCGAGTTGTTGAGAATCTAATGGCTAAGAAAAAACGCTAATAAGATTGTAGCTTAGCTCCATTAAGATTGGAGCTTAGCTCCATTAAGATTGGCGTTTTTTTTATCCGTAGATTTAAACTGAGTTGTTGAGAATCTAACGGCTAAGAAAAAAAAAACGCTAATAAGATTGGAGCTTAGCTCCATTAAGATTGGCGTTTTTTTTAGCGCTATTAAGAATGGAGCTTAGCTCCATTAAGATTAGCGTTTCTACTATTCCACCATTAGACTTGCGCTTCCATCCACAGTTCCAAGTGCTGAGGTGGCGTGGAAGATGGAAGATGGATGGATTCCACCATAAGACTTGCTCTAAAGATATATAATATCTGAAATCAAAAGGAAATTATTAAGAAGTACACCAATTAGGGGCAAATATGGAAAAATGAAGAATAATTAATAAAAATGAAATAAGAAAAATAAAAATAGATAACTCTTAAGTCAAACCAGGTCTTTGACAGTCAACAACGAGTCTAGGTACCAACCCTTAATATTTTAAATATTGGGTACCAAAGCTAGGTGTTGGACATTTGCTGGGTACCAAATGTTAAATAACCCTTAATTTTGATATCTTTCTTTGAGTCATTTTTCCTAACGTATCTTTACTTATCTTTGGATCATGTGTAGAAATTTGGAAATAATGCTATACTTATAGGATTCTATCTTAGTCAAAATAATAAAACTTGCCTAAATTTCATTTTTTTGGTAAAGTTGACGAAACCGCTTTCTAATTTGTGAGGTTGAGAATCCTTAAGCCGTCATTTCGTATTCCATTCTTTTTTTTTTTTTCTTTTTTCTTTTCCTCTCTGCAAATTTTATTGTTTGTTTGATTTTTACTCCTAATAATGCTATATTATTTTTATTTGTACAAGATTAACAAACGTTTTTGTAAACCATCGAAAGAAGATTTAGTAAGAAAAAAATTTCATGATTGCTGAAATTTAGAATGGTGGGCCAGAATCAACCAGAAGCTCCGGTTAACCAGGTTGCTCGAAAAAAACTATGTGTTATATAGAGAAAATAATGAATATTAAGATGAGTGAAACTGGACCGTGATTCGGTATAGAACCTGGGTTGGTGAACCGTCAACCTGATTAAACTAGTCCAGTACTTTCGTAGTACTCCCTCCGTCCCTAATTAGATGAGCTACTTGGTTTTTAGTTTTGTCCACAAATAGATGAGCTATTTCACTAACCAAGGGGATATTTCTAAAACTACCCTTTTAATTGATTATTTTTTCTATAAGAAATATGTATAATTTGATAGTCATGTTTATATTCGTTGCGTAGGTGTTTTAAAATGCTTTTCAACGATATAAAGTTTATAAAAAACCGTGGTATAATTTAAGAGATAAATTGTTTCTAAATTTTACTAATTATTGCCCATAAGGGTATAATTGTAAAAATACTTAAATATACTCCACTTTCCTCCTTGCCTTAAAATTTGTGCAAACTACAAGTAGCTCATCTAATTAGGGACGGAGGGAGTATATAAGAAGAAATCACGCGCTCTCTAAAAATCATTTTCCTCTTAAAACCTAGGGTTCCTTCATCTAATCAAAGAATCAAGAATGGTAAAGAATTATCTTAATCATCCATTCTCATCACTAATCAAACCCAAACTAGGGTTTAATCGTTCCACCATCATCAGTTCAATCTCAACAAACAGAGGCATTTCTACTTCTTCATCGATAATCAAACAACAAAATCGGATTAAATGTGAAATTGAGAAGAAGCAAACTGGATGGGAATGGTTCTGGAAGGTTCAATTTCAACAGAGAGCTGTATTACTTATAATTAAAGGGATAGATGTGATTGCTCAAGCTCAATCTGGTACTGGGAAATCTTACTGTTTGTAAAATCATCGTTGAGAGTAAGTTCTGAAAACTATAACCTTAGATTTTTTGTTTGATTTTGTTATCAAGTTTGTCTTTTATGGAGTTTTGTTTCAATAGTCCGCCTCCAGAATTTAACCAACCACCGCCGTAACCACCAGCGCCATTCATCATAACCTAACCACCAAACATTGCCACTTTACCAGCTGGTCCAGCACCAATAACGTCATCCACCAGAACCAATGACCTAAGCAGGTCAGCACCAATGACACCATGCAGACCACCATCACTTTAGATTCTAGTGGTGGTTCTGTTAGGTGCCATTTTTTGGGGGTTGACAGTTTTGGTTTGCGGTTATGGGTGGGGGTTCTGGTGATTGGCATTTGTAGGTTGTGGTTGGTGTTTGTCGGTCGTCGGTTGTGATTGGTTGTTCTGGTAGGTGATTGGTGTTTGTGGTGGATGCTGTTGGTCTACTAAAAACAGCTCATTCATTTATTTATTTTTAGTCTATTTCTATGGATATCACAATAATTCTTTCTTGAATTTCTCATTTAACTTTGAATGCTGATTTTGTGTATAGGGTTCGAGCATTGATTTTGTCATCAACGAGAGCATTAGCCATTGGTACTCATACGAGTATTCATGCTTGTATTGGAGGTTAAAGTGTTGGGTGAAGATATATAAGGAAATTAGAAAATGGAGTTCATTATTTCTGGTACACCAGGGAGAGTGTGTGATATGCTTAAGAGAAAGCTATCAAATCATTCAAACTGGATGATTCTGATGAGATGTTGAGTAGAGGTTTTAAAGATCAAATCTATGAGGTTTACTGGTATCTTCCACAAGAACTCCAGGTACAAAGGATTTCGCCGTAGCTGTTTTTTTTTTCTTTATCATGCACTCTGTAATTAATAGGTTTCGTGATGATTGGAGACACTTCCTCATGAAATATTGGAGATCATTAGCAAGTTCATGACAGAACCTGTGACAGATCCTTGTAAAACAGGATGAATTGATCGTTGGAGGTATGTAGTCTAATTTATCTTAGTTAGGCTTCTGTTACATTTCTGAGATATTACATGGGTATGTTAATTATTTGGTTATTAATTGGTGTATCTTTTTGTTTGCTATGTCAGGGTATCAAACAATTTTTGTTGCTGTTGAAAAAGAAGAATGGAAGTTTGATACTTTGTTCATCTTTATGATACTCTGATGATCACTCAAGCTGTTATTTTCTGTAACACGAAGAGGAAGGTAACGTCTGCCTTTCTTTTTGTAGTGTATGTTTATGTAGTGTGTGTGAATTGCTCCGACTCTGATCCACCGCAAACTGTAGTTATATCTAGAATGTAGGCAATTCCTTAGGGCAATGGTGAATAGTACATACCTAAGTACGTATTTACCCCACCATTTTTCATGTCAGATGATCATATTGGTGTCAGTCACCTTGTCCTGTGCAATACAGATAAGATTATTTTACTATAGACAAGTAGAGGGCACATGCACAGCACTTGTTATTTGGAGTTGAATGTATGTTTTTGTCCCCTAGTTCTTTTTAGTATCCAAATTGTACAAACTTGACCTCAAATTACTTTTACTTCGTTTTTGTATGTGGAGATAATTTAGTAAAAAGTGGCAAAAACGATCTAGGGAAGCGGAGAATAGAGAGATAACAACAGATAAAAGGAAAAAGAAAAACTTTTCTTGGTTTTGATTATCTCTCATGCAATAGACTATGAGGTTATAACTAACTCTCCTACCACAACATTAACACACGTGTGACAGCTCCATCTCTACTATATATATTAAGCAAAGTGCTGTTTTAGGGACTTTTTTACTTAAATATCCCCACATTAGACTAAAAGTCACAATAAATACGAGGTCAAACTGGTCAAGTTAGAACACCAGGAGACAAAAACGAATGTCTGCCTATATATATTATATTAATTGGTACTTATGTAGTTGCGGGAGACATATTCACCTCAAATAACATGTGCGTCTACTAGTTCATATTAAATGGTGGGTGCCAAAGATTTACAAGTCTAGAATGTTAAGTGCTTTCTTACTGTTAAGTTTATCATGATGCACCAAGATACATTGTTATCATATACTAATTTCAGTTTGCCATGAGTAGGTTGATTGGTTAACTGAGAAGATGGGCAGCTATAACTTCACAAGGGAACTTGGGAGATAGTTTAGTTTTGCTTAAATAAGGTGTTGTAGATACTTTACCTATAGATGTTATTGAGGTCATTGACAGTGAGGATGAAAAGGAGTTAACCGCGACACATCCTTGTAGTATCCAAGGTAAAGAGCTACTGCGTGAACCAACTGATGAAACTCTGAATGCATCCGAGAAGTGTTTAAAGAGGCCATTATCACTTCCACGAGATGGGGAATGTGAACAAAGCTCTGACATAGTCCTACTAACCCCATGGTCCCTATTCTGCTCAGCTCAGAAAGGATTTATAGGGCTCCTGAAACCGCAATGGGCCCAAGTGTCAGTCAAAAAGATGATTGGTCTATCTGAACGGTAAAATTCTGAATCTCTTGTGATTTTGTGTAAATTGAATTCAATTGGAAAGCATGTGGATCACTCCTTACAGCTCATATTATGCATGATTTGACATTAGTTGTTAACAAAATTGATGTTACTCATGATCTTTAAAACTGGTTTGCTCATGACAATTCGATTCCCTTTTTAGTTGCAAATTAGCATTGGTCTTAACTATCCCTGTGTTTTTCTCATAAAACAGTTTTTGTATTTATGAACCTATGCTGCTTGCATTTCCAGGTTTACAGCTATTCGAACATTTTAGAGTGGGTCTTTAGTTCTCCGTAAATATGTTCTTTTCATTCTAAACCTTTTGTGTCACCTGTTTATTTCAAAACCTATGCACATCCCACTGGTGTGCCCGTCCCACCGATTTTGTGTTAAGAGTCAAGTTGTTTGCCATGAGTAGGTTGATTGATGGGTCCCCATCCCAACGTACTGGTGTGCCGATCCCAGCGCACGTTCCCTCTACTAGTACATATTAAATGGTGGATGCCAAAGATCTGAAAGCCTACAAGTTAATGTAATGTTAGGGGCTTCCTTACTGAGAAATTTATCATGATGCCTAACAAAGATACACACTTGTTGAGTTGTTGTATGCTAATTTCAGTTTGCCATGAGCAGGTTGATTGGTGAACTGAGAAGATGTGCAGCTATAACTTCAGTCTCTTTCAATGCATGGAGACATGCATGCCTCAGAAGTAGAGGACACCCCTGTTCTGATAACTACAGAAGTATGGGCTCGTGAGATTGATGTCCAACAAGTAAGTTTTTCAGTCTGGTTTCTCTAAATCTAGTTGTGCACCATATCTGCCGTTCATTTGATCCCACTGTCTCTCAATATATTTTAGAGATTTAAAATTCTTAGGTGATTGTTGGTTAGATAGTTGGATATAGAAATCAGAATAGCTCAGGTGGGGATTGGTACTTCACATTTCCATGGTCTTATTTCATTTGAGCCTTCGGACCTTTTACGGATGGATCAAAAATGAAATTATATGAATATTTTTGTCAGCCAATTTCTTTTGCAGTACAGAATTGGTTCACTTAATTCTTCTTCTAATTCTTACCATTTATACTTTTATAGGTGTCTTTGGTTATCAATTATGACCTTCCAAACAATCATGAACTTTACATTCATCGGATTGGTCGATCTGGTCGTTTTGGGCACAAGGTAATTGTTTTTCGCTGGTTTTCAAACACCGAGCTCTCACTCTTAAGTTGTGTATAATATATAATACTGTATCGGCTTTTATTTGCAGGGTGGTGCTATATACTTTGTGCGAAGTGATGATATCAGGATTCTCAGGGCAGTACTACGATACTCAAATTGATGAGATGCCGATGAACGTGGCTGATCTCATATAGATGGTCTGAAGATGATGCCAACCAAGTAGCCTGGATTGAATTTTATTGCAAAGTAGCTGCGACTACTGTAAATGCAAATGATTTGCAGATTTCTGCGTTGTATCAGATTCTATATTGACAGGCCAAACCCAATGTTTGGTATAACTTCCGGTGCTGTTTTTATGTTGATGAGGAGGGATCCCTTGACAGGCCCTTATTTGACAAGGTCTTACAGCCCCCTGATAGTCGTTGAATGAATATACAAGGATGGTTAAGATTAACTCATCATCTCTTAGAGAAAATATGGTCTCTTGATTCAAATAAAAAAGTAGAAAACAATCCCATAAGGTTGGATAGGCGAAGACGGAATATCGATAGTCTACATATATCTCAATAAAACAATGTCAAAGGAAACAAGTTTCCATGACTGAAAACACTGAAAACTTGGGTAGTCCATTGTAAACAACAGGGGAAACCTTGTTGAAGTAAGGGAAAAAAAAAAAACTCCAAAGCAAAATTATAAATAGATCTAATTCCAGATTTTACTGGTTCTTCCATACTGTTCTTATTTCCTGCAACAAAGTACTAAACCATGCCATTCTAGCTCCAAAATAAGGTTATTAAAGTTTGAGCTATAGGATGTGTTTAATAGAGATTGTCTCAGACCAAACTAATGCAATGCAGCAAAAACTAGCGTTTTGTTTAAAAGGTGGATTCATAATTGGAACTTTACAGAAATTTAAAAGGAGTTCGTTCTCAAAATAAGCCAAATACAATATCAGGGTCATGGTATTATTTTTTTCGTGAGGATAGGGACAACGGCAACGGTGCATATAAAAGAAAAGTTACAGGATATGTTGATAAATGGACATGCTTGCTGCTGTTAAGCATAATGTTCAAAAATGACCTTCCAAATTGGTTATATGATCTTATGGTGTATTTTGATATACGAACTCGATGCAATTCCAATGTTGATTCTCTCTACCTAAAATATTTTGGACTAGACAGTAGTGGTTTTCTTTGTAATCATGGTTGGTCGACTGATCATACTGATCATAAGAGTTTGTTTGCAAAGGTTTTATGACACAAAAATGCTATAGACACGAACAAACATAGTATTTCTAAGGGTACAAATACACTAAAAAAAAACTAAAACAAGATAACACTTGATAAAATGCGGAAGTTGATAGGTGTCTAAAACACCTAATTTTATATCTAGTATTTATGCTTTCTTCGAATTTTCGTGTGAATTATGTGTTATATTTGATTTTGAGTATTTAGGTGCAATGGAGTCATTCGGAGAAAAAGAAGAAGAAATCATCCAATTTGAGCAAAACGGGCTAAATTGTCATTTCAAAGCAATAGCGGACACTATATGGAACTGAGCCACGGTTAAGGGGCACCTCTATGTGGAAGAACACTAAAGACAGGCCAGCTGAGGATTAAGGGGATGCCAATTTGGGTAGCCCTTAGCCAGAAAATGTGTGTGATGTTAGCACCCAAATTGGGGTGGTTCCTATCCCTGGGGTGTAGTCGTCCAACCCTAATGCCGATACCCTAAAATCAATAGGAGTCTGCCTCTCATTCATTCATTCACCGGAAACTAAAAGCAGCCGATGCTGCTGTTGAGACCAAGAGAAGAAAAGTAAATCGATGCCGCTATGATCGAGAAATTGCTGTGAAATCTGAGATGAGTTCGAGATTGGAAGAAACTGGTGAGTAATTTAAGAGAATTTGGGATCTCAGGAGCTAGGGTTTTGGTATAAATGTTGCTTCCATCGAATCGGAGAAGATTGAGAATCAAAGAAGATTAAGATGGAGAGGAATTTGAACACCTGCTGCTGAAGAACTGAAAGTAAAATTAGGGTTCAGAAAATGATGGAATTCGGTTGCTACAATTGTTTAAGAAGTTTAAATCAAGAACTGATATGGGTTTGCTGGAAATGAATCGATAGAGAGTGTTGATGATGTTTAAAGTACAAGGAAAAGATGGGTTTTGAATCTGCATTCGAATGTGATGATTTTTATGGGTTTATGGTCTTTGTGAATGATAGTAAAAAAACATATGAATATTGAATTACACGGGGAAGATAAGATGGTTGCCGCCGCGAACTAAATGGGTTTTTGGGTTGCTCTCGATTTGGAGATGGTCTTGATGTCACAGATGAGAAAAATCGAACCGTGGTTGGTATCGTATATGGGAGATGAAATGATTCTGTGATGGGGTTTGTAATGGAACCGTTGAGATGAGGAAGTAGAGAAGAAATTGGGGGTTGTTGCTTTTGGTTCTGAGATTGAATTAATGGGATCGATTCATGGGGAAGGATTAAGAGTTAGAGCTGCTGCTGTGAATTGAAAAGCAGATTCAAACAAGAAATTGGAGAGATGGGCTAGTTATAGAATTGTCTAGATGATTATGAAGAGGGTTTCTGCTGTTGTTGGATCGAGATGAAGAAAGTGGGTTTTCATTCAGGGAAGAGGAAATGATGAAGAACAAGATGTTGGTGTTGTTGATAGGGTTGCAGTCTCAGGTGGTGCTGTGTATGCTGGAATTATAGGGAAGTTGGTTTGGCTGCTGCTGGGAAGTTTAGTCAAGAGTATGGAGATGGAATTGCATCTGCAATGAAGTGTTGTTGCTGCTGTTGTGCTGTGACAGTGAGACATGAGGTGAGTAACTGAGCAAAATGTGCAATGGAACTGAAGTGATGTGATGGTAAACTTCAGAGATGAAAGTGGTTTTGGTGATGAATGATAGCTTTGGAGCTGAGAATGAGATGATATTGCAGTGGACTAGCTGGTGTTGGTAATGAGTGACAGAAGCGGCTCAAGAATGCAGTGATGCTAGTGATGTTGCTAACAAAGAGCAGTGGTGGTACATTTGAATGCTTTGAATGAATGGGTACTGGTGGTTAGTACTGTTAGTGAATGGATATTTGGTGGGACTCAAACAACAGATGAGAAATTAAAGCTCAAGTGTGGCAAGGCATGAACTTGAGATGTTGTGAATTGATTGATGATTTGAGGCTGATGCTGTTGTTTCTTGCAAGCAGCTGTTGCAGAATGGTATTGCATTTCAAGTGATAGTGATGATGTTATAGATGGCCAGGTGATGGCAGTACTTGCAAGTGCCAGTGGTATTGAGATTGTACTGGTGTTGGCAGTAGTAAGGAAAGTGGAATTGCAAGGAAATGTGAATCAATTGCACTGAATTTGTTGGTCTTGTCATGAAGATGCAAAGAAAGCTGAATGCAGTAAACAAGTGCCGGTGAAGCTACAACCAACACATAGAATGGTTCGAATCGAAATTGCAGGTCATAGGAATGATTGCGAGGCGGTGTTGGGTGCTTGAACGGTGTGAGATATTGCAGTTGAGCAGAGATGGAAGTTAAAGAAGCGGTGTAGTTGTGCTCTGTGCTCGAAGAGTATAGAAGATGGATATGCTGTTGGTGGTGGCAGTCCTAGTGGTGCAAAAGGTTGTGCAGGGTTCAAGTGTTGTTGATTTGCAGCTGGAGATGGTTGGTGTCGCAGGAATTGAAGCGGAGGATAGATGTATGTTTAGGTGCAGCTAATGTCACAGATGGGTGTAGGTTATGTCTTGGCATGAGGAGATGGATGATTCTGCTGTTGAGGTTGTTGTCTTACATCTGAAACGGCTAGAAGATGGATGGGAGATTGCAGGCAAGATTATGGAGCTGAGAAGTCTGGTGAATGTGCTGTTGGCCTTGATTAAGAACTGATGTTACGTTGATCATGTTTACTTATGGAGCTATTGAGCTTAAGCTGAGAAGGATGGCGGTGTTGTTGGAAGCTGTCTTGGCTGAGGAGATTATGAAGTAGTTCTGGTGGGATGAGGTGATGGTGGTTGTTGCAGTAAGGCATGGATCAAATGGTGAATGGGAAGTGAAAATGCATGAGCTGTGAAGGTTGCGGGACAAGATACTGCAAGAAGATGGTGCAACATACAGGGACATCATGGCTGGACTATACGATCAGGCAAATGGCCTAGGCCAAGGTGACTCGAGACACGACTCGGCTAAGTGACTGATTCAGATCCTGACTCGGTAAGAATGTTAGTCAACTGTTAACTTTGACGGTCGATCGTTAGTTTTGACCGGTGACCAAGGGTGGACTTTGCCGGTCACCCGAGATGCTTGCCGACGACTTTTCCGACCAACTTCCGGCGTGGCACCAGTTTTCCGACGACATATTTTTGGTATAATTTCTACATGGGTTTTTCTCACATATGGGCGTGGTGGATTTTCATCTAATGGACATTTGAAGACTTGACCTAGTTTTGGAAAGGAAAGGATTATAAAAGGAGACTTCTACAACTTTCATATCACGTATTATTCTTGGAGGTAAGGATAGAGCCGCTTTTGTTTACGCTACTAGGGTTTGCTTTTGTTTCATCTTTTTCTGTTCAATTAATATTTTTATGATGAACTCCATAGCTATGAGTAGCTAATTTAATATTATTGGTTAAGGATGTAGTCCTATTTCGAAAACTTGTGCTTGAGTTATGTATTAGTTTTCTCTCTTGATTTTCGTTCATACTTCTACCGTTTTTATGATCACATGATTGATGTATTGTGATAGGATTAGATGCTTGCTTAGTTAAGTAGCCAATTAATTGAACTTGCATCCTTGTCCATAGCTATTTTAGGGTTTTTCATCGAGCGATAGCCCTGAATATAAGTAGCATGATATGTTTACGGTTTGTAATGATACACTCTCGTAATCATATGTAGAGTTTGACCATTGTCCGAATTGTTATGCGCAATGTATGACAATTGAATTGATTAGCCTATTTCTGAATCTCAACGCTCCTAGGAATTGAACTTAATTAGCGCAAGGCGTTAGGTTATTCTTTAGGTAGAATTTACATACGCAGCTCTAATGTGTGTGTTGATGAACTTGTGAAATTAATATATTATCTTGATCTCTTGATACTCTAGGCTTTTGATGATAAAGAGATTAAATTGTAATTCTAATCATATATGCAAGCACATGTCTAAGATTAAAGATGAATTCCTTGATCAATATCTTTCTCTATTGATTACTTTCTCCAATTTACTTTGCTTTTGATTTACTTTTATTGCTTACATAAAAATCAGAAATCCCCCCAATTGGTTACTTTTAGGAAATTGAATACGTAATAACTACAATTTCCTCTCTGTGGAAACTAACTCTTTCTTATCATATACTTTAGGAAATTGAAATTATTTTTGGCGCATACGACAACATTCAAATTTTGGCGCCACTGCCGGGGAGGCATAGGATTAGTTATTAAGTTTTTAGTTTCTTTTTATAATTTCTGCTTTTATCTTTGCTTTTTGTTTTCTTGTCTTGTTTCTCACTTGTTTGCGAGAATTGTTTTCAGATACCTAATCCTTGGCTTCTAAAGATTGAAATTATCCAATGTGCGGGATAGCTACTCGAAGAGGCACAATACTCCAACCAAGTCAAGACACAACGAAAGAACAAGAGTTGGAAGTAGAAGAAGAGACTTTCCAGCAAGAAGAAGAAGTTTTAGAACAAGAGGTTCCGGGTGAACAAGAACCACCTTTTGAAGAAGAAGAAGAAGCAATGGGTGATGCAAATCGTTCACTCAAGGACTTGGCTTCTCATAGGCTTGATACACAACAGGGGTGTATTCAAACAAACTCTACTTTTGATATCAAGCCGGGGTTGCTTAGAGAATTACCAAAGTTCCATGGCATGGTGAATGAATACCCAAACAAGCATCTTATGGACTTCCACACCATTGTCATGGCCATGCTTCCAGCGGATATTGAGGCGGATGGTGCAATGTTGAAAGTTCTTCGTTTCTCTTTGATGGATAGTTCTAAGGATTGGTTGTACTATTTACCTTCCGGAAGTGTCACGACATGGAATGGGCTGAAGAAACTCTTTTTAGATAGATATTTTCCTGCATCAAAGGCTACTCAAATTCGCAAGGAGATTTTTGGGATGAAGCAAAATGTGGGAGAATCCTTATATGAATGTTGGGAACGATACAAGAGATTGGTGGCAAGCTGCCCTCACCACCAATTCAGTGACGCTATGATCATCCAATACTTATAAGAAGGACTCTAATCAAGTGATAGGAATCTTCTTAACGCTGCGGGTGGTGGTGCACTAGTGAGCAAGACGGTGGCACAAGCTAGAGAGTTGATTGAAAACATGGCAGCAAACTCCCAACAGTTCTTGAGTCGTGGTTCGGATGTGCTTCTTAGGAAAGCGAATGAAGTGAGCAAGGTCGAGGAACTTCGTCAACAAATGGGTAACATGACATCAATGATGCAACAAGTTGCAGCCGCGGTGATACCAAGTTCCTCTCAAGCTTATGAAGACGAGCAAGCTAATGTGGTCTTTCCAAATCAACAAAGACGGTATGATCCCTACTCTAACACTTACAATCCGGGACGGATAAATCACCCCAATTTTAGCTATGCCAACAAGCAAGGAGCGGTTCAACAACCTACCTTCAACTATCCGAGTGGATTTCAACCTCAACAATAACAATTCCAGCCGAGACAACAATTTCATCATCAACAACAACAACAACCTCAAAATATGGGGTCCAATATGGAAGAGTTGTTGAAATATTTTATGCAAAGAACGGAGAGTACGGTTAAGGATTTGCAAACTCAAGTTGGTTCCATGGCTATTGAGTTGAATCAATTGAAGGCACAAAATGGTGGGAAACTCCCTTCTCAACCTATCAACCCTAAAAGGGGACGTCAATGCTATTATGTTGAGAAGTGGTACACAACTTGTGCAACCCGAAGTTACTGATTCGGGCACGATGGAAACACCAAAGGAACCTGTTTTGGAGGAGAAAAATGAGGATTCTCCCCAAACTTCTGAGATACCTATTTCTAACTCTAAAACTCCGGTTTCTACTTATGTTCCTCCTTTATCTTTCCCTCGCAGATTTGCAAATTCCAAGAAGGCGGAACTAGAAAAGGAAATTTTAGACATTCTTAAGAATATCCATGTGAACATACCACTCATAGATGCTATCAAGCAAGTTACAAAGTATGCAAAGGTGTTGAAGGACTTGTGTACCAATAAGCAAAAGACTCAAAGGTAATGAAGTGCTAAATGTGGGGGAGAATGCTTCGGCAATCTTACAACACAAACTCCTACTGAAATGCAAGGATCCCGGTATCTTTGACATTCCAGTCACAATTGGTAACACCACATTTAACAAAGCTATGTTGGACTTAGGTGCATCCGTTAATGTTATGCCTGCATCTATGTATAACTCACTCGATCTTGGTCCTCTTAAAAAGGCTGGAATTGTGTTGCAATTATCCGATCATTCTAATGTCTATCCAATGGGTATTGTTGAGGATGTTCTTGTGCAGGTTAATCAATTAGTATTTCCAGCTGACTTTTGCGTGTTAGAGATGGATGAAGGTTCACCGGACTCGTCTCTTCCATTGCTACTTGGGCATCCCTTCATGAAAACGGCGAAAACCATTATTGATGTGGACAAGGGAACGCTAACTATGGAGTTTGATGGAGAAATAATACGTTTCAACATTTTTGAGATGATGAGATATCCTAGTGATGTCCACTCTTGTTTCTCCATTGGTGTGATGGACACATTGGCGCAACAAATGTTTGAGTTGAATGGTGTTGATACTTTGGAAACCGTGCTCACTACACCTATTGACGATGGTTGTGAGTATGGTGATGAGATTAAAGAAACCCTTGGTTCTTTTGACTCATTACCGGAAAAATCAGCAATTAAGAATATTTCATATGCTTCTTTACCTTGCAATGATGAAAAACTTGTGCCATCTATTGTTAAATATCCAAGTTTAGAATTGAAACCTCTTCCAAGTCACTTAAAGTACTTGTACTTGGGTGACAAGGAAGATTTACCCGTGATTGTTTCTAATGAGCTTAGTGAATTACAGGAGCAAAAACTTCTAAGGGTGCTAAGGACGTACAAGATGGCCATATGATGGACAATCGACGATATCAAGGGTATAAGCCCTGCCGTTTGTATGCACAAGATCCGTTTGGAGGATGAAGCAAAGCCTACAAGGGAAGCACAACGTCGTTTGAACCCTCCCATGATGGAAGTTGTGAAAAAGGAGATACTCAAGCTTTTGGACGTGGGTGTTATCTATCCCATATCCGATAGCAAGTGGGTAAGCCCGGTACAAGTGGTACCAAAGAAATCAGGTGTGATGGTGGTGGAAAATGATAAGAACGAACTTGTCCCAACTCGTGTGCAAACCGGTTGGAGGGTTTGTATTGATTATAGAAAATTGAATGCCACTACTCGAAAAGATCACTTTCCTTTACCATTTATTTATCAAATGCTTGAACGTTTATCCTGGACACTCTTACCATTGTTTCCTTGATGTCTATTCAGGTTACAATCAGATTGTGATAGCGCCGGAGGATCAAGAGAAAACCACTTTCACTTGTCCGTTCGGTACTTTTTCTTATAGAAGGATGCCTTTTGGCTTATGCAATGCTCCAGCTACCTTCCAAAGGTGTATGGTAAGTATCTTCTCAGAATATGTTGAAAACATAATCGAAGTGTTCATGGATGATTTTAGTGTCTTTGGTGATTCATTTGACCTTTGCTTGAATAATTTATCATTAATCCTTGAACGATGTGTTGAAACAAACCTTGTGCTGAATTGGGAGAAGTGTCATTTCATGGTAACTCATGGCATAATGTTAGGCCATATAATATCTTCTAAAGGATTGGAAGTTGATAAATCTAAGATAGACCTTATTCGTGCTTTAACGAGATACATTCTTTTCTTGGTCATGCAGGTTTTTATCGTAGATTCATCAAGGACTTTTCCAAGATAGCATCACCACTTTGTAACTTATTGCAAAAAGATGTGGTTTTTAACTTTGATGGAAAATGTATGGCGGCATTCAATCGTTTGAAAGAACTTTTGATATCAGTCCCTATCATTAAACCACCGGATTGGAGCAAACCTTTTGATCTTATGTGTGATGCTAGTGATTACGTGGTTGGTGCGGTGCTTGGGCAGCGTGTAGGGAAGATACCTCATGCCATTTACTATGCTTCTAGGACACTCAATGAAGCCCAACAAAACTATACAACCACTGAAAAAGAGTTGCCATTATTTTTGCTTTAGAAAAGTTTCGCTCTTATCTAATTGGTACAAAAGTTGTTGTCTTTTCTGATCATGCAGCGCTTAGATACTTGCTTACAAAGAAAGAGGCGAAACCGAGGCTCATACGATGGATTTTACTCTTGCAAGAATTTGACATAGAGATCAAAGACAAGAAAGGAATTGAGAACACCATTGTGGATCACTTGAGCCGTCTTTCTATGGACAAGGAAGCTATCCCATTGCGTGAAAGCTTCCCGGATGAGCAACTATTCTCAATTGTCTTTGGAGAACCATGGTACGCTGATATTGTTAATTACTTAGTTTCTAAACAAATCCCAAAAAACTTGTCTCGTGCTGAGAGGGACAAACTTAAGAAGTTAGGAAACCAATACATATGGGATGATCCATACCTATGGAAACATTGTAGTGACCAAGTAATACGAAGGTGTGTTCCCGAATCAGAATTTAATTCTATCTTGTCTTTTTGCCACTCATATGCTTGTGGAGGACACTTTGGGAGCAAGAGAACCTCTCTCAAGGTACTAGAATGTGGTTTCTTTTGGCCAACTTTGTTTAAGGATGCACATGCATTTTGTACCACATGTGATAGGTGCCAAAGAACATGCAATCTAGGTGCTCGAAATCAAGTGCCACAAACTATTATTCAATTTGTTGAGGTTTTTGATGTATGGGGAATTGATTTTATGGGCCCTTTTGTCAATTCTAGTGGGAATTATTATATCTTTCTTGCTGTGGATTATGTCTCGAAATGGGTGGAAGCTAAGGCCACCCCAACTAATGATTCTAAAGTTTTTTCAGATTTTGTGCAAGCAAATATATTTGCAAGGTTTGGAATTCCAAAGACTATAATTAGCGATGGAGGTTCACACTTCAAAAACAGGTTCTTGCAAACCTTGTTAAGGAAGTACAATGTGTCGCATAGGATTGCAACACCTTACCATCCACAAACAAATGGACAAGCCGAGGTTTCCAACCGAGAGGTGAAATCCATTCTAGAGAAGACGGTGAATCCAACAAGGAAAGATTGGAGTACGCGACTCAATGATGCTTTGTGGGCTTATAGAACCGCATACAAAACACCTATTGGGATGTCCCCCTTTAGGCTTGTTTACTGGTAAACCTTGTCACTTACCCGTGGAAATTGACCATAAGGCGTTTTGGGCTATTAAGCAATGCAATATGGAGTTGGATGGTGCTGGAAGGCAAAGAAAGTTACAACTCCAAGATTTAGAAGAAATTCGCAATGATGCATTTGAAAGCTCATGGATTTAAAAGGACAAGACGAAAGAATTTCATGATAGTATGATTACAAAGAAACAATTTTGCATTGGGCAGAAAGTGCTTTTGTTTAATTCTCGCTTGCAATTATTTCCGGGTAAATTAAGGTCACGTTGGATTGGACCTTTCATTGTGACTTATGTGTTTTCTCATGGTGCAGTGGAAATTCGTAGTTTAGCTACAGGAAATGAACTTAAAGTAAATGGGCACCGGTTGAAACCATATGATGAGAATTTCTCTTCGGATGTCGTGGAAGGAGTTAACCTTGTGTAAGTGCTCCCTCTAGAGGAGTCGTAGAAAGCAAGGAGATAGTCGAGCTGACGACTTTAAACCAAGCACTAAATGGGAGGCAACCCATAGGATGAGTATTTCTTGTCTTGATTTTACTTTTTTCTTGTCTTGTTTTTACTTTTTCTGATTTCTTGTCGCATATCATTAGAAGATTTCCCACCTTGACTTTCTTTGGACGATTTAATTTACATTGAGGACAATGTAAAGTTTAAGTGTGAGGGAGTGGTTAAGTATTTGCATTGTAAATTTTTCATAAATTTTCAACTTTTGTATGAATTAGTGCATGAAATACTCCAACTTGTAGTTAGTTTAGAGTCACATAGTATACATGTCGCTAAGATTACATCAAGATTCTCATAAGAGTGACTGAACTTAGAGATGACATAGAACATGATCGGGTTTCTTACTTGTATGAGAGTTAAAGTTGGATTTAACCATGCCGGTGGCAAATAAGGTGCTGTTGAATTCGGTATTAGAATAGTGGTCCCCTATAGTGGAGACTACCCATGTTACATCATGAGAGGCACCGACCTTCACTTCTTTGTACCTGTCTAAATTTGCGCTTTTAGAGTGTGTGTCACCGTACGTAAACTTCAGGTGGAATGGTGAGCTACCCAACCTCCCACCAATAGAAGTACTATTTTTATCTCTTGAGTGCTATTTTATCAATCATGATGGTGACATCGAATTGCTAACTTACATACCACTTGTAATCTTCTTCGCAGTTAGCACCATCCACTTTATCTCTCTCTATACCAACAGGTCCATAGAAATACAATCATCATCAACAAGAGGAGCATCACAAATTCGAAGGAAAGTTGAAGACGTTCAAGGTTTACAAGCAACGGTACAGAAATGAGCAGATTTCAGATTCAAGTAAAGCAACAAGACAAGGAGCAGAATTTTTACAAGTTGAAGACTTTATGTACAAAAGCGAAGATTATCAAGATGGGAGTTCGAGAAGTTTATGATATCAAGACATACAAGTTGTGAAGAATCAAGCGGGAAAGTACTTACACCATGGCCTTTGTACTTACATTTTTATTTTATTTTCTAAGACGAAAAAATTTCTTTAGGTTCATTACTAGTTTTATTGTTTTGTTTTCATTTTGTATTTGTTTTATTTTTCTTGTCTCAATAAATAAAAAAAAAAAAAAAAAAAAAAAGACAAGAAAAATTCATTGTATCATATATTGGGTTTGTATAGTTCGTTTTTAGTTTTGTATTCTTTAATAAAGCCAATGGAAGATGGAATATCTACAATGAAGTTTCAAGCAATAAGGATTTAGAGGAAAAGAGTTACATTGTCAAGATTCTACGAAGTTCAAGAGTTGAAGACCTAAGACGAAGATGAAGAAAAAGATTGAAGACCGAAGATGTTTCTATGGATGCTGTGAGAGTGGTGCTAGCTGCACGTCGAACGGATAACGAGGTAAGTAAGCATATTCCCACCTTCGTTAAGTGGTTGATTTCCTTTCTTAGAGATCGTCAGATAAAAGGGTTTTCAAAATGAATAAAAGATGTGGGTTTTCAAAACAATTCGGAGGGTTTTGCCTTCCTACCATTCAACTTGTCGCAGGATTCTCTCTTCACTCCTACCTGGACACATGTGTGACCCATAAAAAAGCTGTTTAATATTGACAACAACTTCATAAAACCCTTTCTTGTGAGGCAGAGTCGAGACTTTTGATCACTCCGAACCCGAATTTCTTTCGAGAAGGGATGGTTATTTCTCTCTCAACTTTTAAGGATGAGATTGTGTTCATATATGTGTCTAACTTCTTATGACTAGTGTGCAGACTCTCTATGTGTTCTAGCGCGTTGGATGCTATCATTACGGAGAACTAGTAAGTTGGAAAAATAGGTTTTGTGGGTATATCTCTAGTAAGCCCTCACGAGACTATAACTCGTCCACTATGGACACCTAGGGGTTCAAAGGCTTGTTATACGTGCTAAGTGTGACCGTAGCCTCAACGACACGGAGTTGTATGTATTTCTTTTGAATTGTTTTGTTTGATTTGCTCGAGGACTAGCAAAGTATAAGTGTGGGGAATTTGATAGGTGTCTAAAACACCTAATTTTATATCTAGTATTTATGCTTTCGTTGCGAATTTTTGTGTGAATTATGTGTCTTATATTTGATTTTGAGTATTTAGGTGCAATGGAGTCATTCAGAGAAAAAGAAGAAGAAATCATCCAATTTGAGCAAAACGGGCTAAATTGTCATTTCAAAGCAATAGCGGACACTACCTGGAACTGAGCCACGGTTAAGGGGCACCTCTATGTGGAAGAACACTAAAGACAGGCCAGCTGAGGATTAAGGGGATGCCAATTTGGGTAGCCCTTAGCCAGAAAATGTGTGTGATGTTAGCACCCAAATTGGGGTGGTTCCTATCCCTGGGGTGTAGTCGTCCAACCCTAATGCCGATACCCTAAATCAATAGGAGTCTGCCTCTCATTCATTCATTCACTAGGAAACTAAAAGCGCCGCTATTCTTCTTTATTTGAGACCAAGAGAAGAAAAGTAAATCGATCTTTGCTATGATCGAGAAATTGCTGTGAAATCTGAGATGAGTTCGAGATTGGAAGAAACTGGTGAGTAATTTAAGAGAATTTGGGATCTCAGGAGCTAGGGTTTTGGTATAAATGATGCTGCCATCGAATCGGAGAAGATTGAGAATCAAAGAAGATTAAGATGGAGAGGAATTTGAACACCTGCTGCTGAAGAACTGAAAGTAAAATTAGGGTTCAGAAAATGATGGAATTCGGTTGCTACAATTGTTTAAGAAGTTTAAATCAAGAACTGATATGGGTTTGCTGGAAATGAATCGATAGAGAGTGTTGATGATGTTTAAAGTACAAGGAAAAGATGGGTTTTGAATCTGCATTCGAATGTGATGATTTTTATGGGTTTATGGCTGTGAATGATAGTAAAAAAAACATATGAATATTGAATTACACAGGGAAGATAAGATGGTTGCTGCCGCGAACTAAATGGGTTTTTGGGTTGCTCTCAGATTTGGAGATGGTCTTGATGTCACAGAGATGAGAAAAATCGAATTTGTGGTTGGTATCGTATATGGGAGATGAAATGATTCTGTGATGGGGTTTGTAATGGAACTGTTGAGATGAGGAAGTAGAGAAGAAATTGGGGGTTGTTGCTTTTGGTTCTGAGATTGAATTAATGGGATCGATTCATGGGGAAGGATTAAGAGTTAGAGCTGCTGCTGTGAATTGAAAAGCAGATTCAAACAAGAAATTGGAGAGATGGGCTAGTTATAGAATTGTCTAGATGATTATGAAGAGGGTTTCTGCTGTTGTTGGATCGAGATGAAGAAAGTGGGTTTTCATTCAGGGAAGAGGAAATGATGAAGAACAAGATGTTGGTGTTGTTGATAGGGTTGCAGTCTCAGGTGGTGTTGTGTATGCTGGAATTACAGGGAAGTTGGTTTGGTTGTTGCTGGGAAGTTTAGTCAAGAGTATGGAGATGGAATTGCATCTGCAATGAAGTGTTGTTGCTGATATTGTGCCGTGACAGTGAGACATGAGGTGAGTAACTGAGCAAAATGTGCAATGGAACTGAAGTGCTGTGATGGTAAACTTCAGAGATGAAAGTGGTGTTGGTGATGAATGATAACTTTGGAGATGAGAATGAGATGATATTGCAGTGGACTAGCTGGTGTTGGTAATGAGTGACAGAAGCGGCTCAAGAATGCAGTAATGCTAGTGATGTTGCTAACAAAGAGCAGTGGTGGTACATTTGAATGCTTTGAATGAATGGGTACTGGTGGTTAGTACTGTTAGTGAATGGATATTTGGTGGGACTCAAACAACAGATGAGAAATTAAAGCTCAAGTGTGGCAAGGCATGAACTTGAGATGTTGTGAATTGATTGATGATTTGAGGCTGATGCTGTTGTTGCTTGCAAGCAGCTATTGCAGAATGGTATTGCATTTCAAGTGATAGTGATGATGTTATAGATGTCCAGGTGATGGCATTGCTTGCAAGTGCCAGTGGTATTGAGATTGTACCGGTGTTGGCAGTAGTAAGGAAAGTGGAATTGCAAGGAAATGTGAACTGAATTGCAGCTGCAGCTGTTGGTGCTGTCATGAAGATGCAGTAAAGCTGAATGCAGTAAACAAGTGCCGGTGAAGCTACAACCAACACATAGAATGGTTCGAACTGAAATTGCAGGTCATAGGAATGATTGCAGGCAGTGTTGGGTGCTTGAACTGGTGTGAGATATTGCAGTTGAGCAGAGATGGAAGTTAAAGAAGCAGATTGTAGTTGTGCCTGTGCTCAGAAGAGTATAGAAGATGGATATGCTGTTGGTGGTGGCAGTCCTAGTGGTGCAAAAGGTTGTGCAGGGTTCAAGTGTTGCAGCTGCAGCTGGAGATGGTTGGTGTCGCAGGAACTGAAGCGGAGGATAAATGTATGTTTAGGTGCAGCTAATGTCACAGATGGGTGTAGGTTATGTCTTGGCCTGAGGAGATGGATGATTCTGCTGTTGACGTTGTTGTCTTATAGCTGAAATGGCTAGAAGATGGATGAGAGATTGCAGGCGAGATTATGGAGCTGAGAAGTCGGTGAATGTGTTGTTGGCCTTGATTAAGAACCGATGTTGATCTTGTTTACTTATGGAGCCGTTGAGTCAAGTCGAGAAGGATGGCGGTGTTGTTGGTGGTGTTGGAAGTCTGTCTTGGCTGAGGAGATTATGAAGTAGTTCTGGTGGGATGAGATGCTGGTGGTTGTTTCAGTAAGGCATGGATCAAATGGTGAATGGGAAGTGAAAATGCATGAGCTGTGAAGGTTGCAGGACAAGATACTGCAAGAAGATGGTGCAACATACAGGGACATCATGGCTGGACTATACAGTCTGTGCAAATGGCCTAGGCCAAGGTGACTGACTCGACTCGGCTAAGTGATCGATTCAGATCCCGACTCAAGTAAGACCGTTAGTCAACTGTTAACTTTGACGGTCGACTGTTAGTTTTGACCGGTGACCGGGTGGACTTTGCCGGTCACCTGAGATGCTTGCCGACGACTTTTCCGACTAACTTCCGGCGTGGCACCAGTTTTCCGACGACATATTTTTGGTATAATTTCTACATGGGTTTTTCTCACTTATGGGCTTGGTGGATTTTCATCTAATGGACTTTTGAAGACTTGACCTAGTTTTGGAAATGAAAGGATTATAAAAGGAGACTTCTACAACTTTCATATCACGTATTATTCTTGGAGCTAAGGAGAGAGCCGCTTTTGTTTACGCTACTAGGGTTTGCTTTTGTTTCATATTCTTCTATTCAATTAATATTTTTATGATGAACTCCATAGCTATGAGTAGCTAATTTAATATTATTGGTTAAGGATGTAGTCCTATTTCGAAAACTTGTGCTTGAGTTATGTATTAGTTTTCTCTCTTGATTTTCGTTCATACTTCTACTGTTTTTATGATCACATGATTGATGTATTGTGATAGGATTAGATGCTTGCTTAGTTAAGTGGCCAATTAATTGAACTTGCATCCTTGTCCATAGCTATTTTAGGGTTTTTCATCGAGCGATAGCCCTGAATATAAGTAGCATGATATGTTTACGGTTTGTAGTGATACACTCTCATAATCATATGTAGAGTTTGACCATTGTCCGAATTGTTATGCGCAATGTATGACAATTGCATTGATTAGCCTATTTATGAAACTCAATGCTCCTAGGAATTGAACTTAATTAGCGCAAGGAGTTAGGTTATTCTTTAGGTAGAATTCACATACGCAGCTCTAATGTGTGTGTGTTGATGAACTTGGGAAATTAATAGATTATCTTGCTCTCTTGATACTCTAGGCTTTTGATGATAAAGAGGTTAAATTTTAATTCTAATCATATATGCAAGCACATGTCTAAGATTGGAGATGAATTCCTTGATCAATATCTTTCTCTATTGATTACTTTCTCCAATTTACTTTGCTTTTGATTTACTTTTATTGCTTACATAAAAATCATAAATCCCCCCAATTGGTTACTTTTAGGAAATTGAATACGTAATAACTACAATTGCCTCTCTGTGGAAACGAACTCTTTCTTATCATATACTTTAGGAAAGTGAAATTATTTTTGACGCATACGACAGCGATCAGAAGTATCAAATTCAAATGAACAAACTTGTATGATAGCTGTAGGAGGACATACAGGAATAACATGGGTACAGACATGAACAACACTAGAGGTTACCATATAATGGCTAATACCCCAAGATTACCATATACACTAGAGGTTGAACTGACATAAACTATCACTGTGAATGAACGTCAAGTATGGATTACTTAACTCGTTCTTGACATAAATTTATACTAAACCCAATATAATTGCATCTTACCTAATTGTATCTTCCCAAAAACGTAGAGTCGTAGAAATACATAGGTGCATGGATAAGAGGATTTAATAGCTGAGAAAAGACACTCCATGACCAGAGACCCAAAGACCAAATCAACTGTTGAGAAAATTCTAACAAGTAAAATTCCTATGGTGCTACATCCTATATATTTTTTTTTTGAAGGAAAAAGGCAATGCCTCATAATTTCATTAATATGAAATTTTGATTACATCATGATCAATTACATCAGAAAACACAAAATAACACTTAGTACTAAATTTACAAATTTCGAAAATTAAAGAAATGAAAAAAGAAAATTGTACTAAGATTTTACATTCCACTGAAGAAATTGACATCCTGATAATGGTTTCAAACCATTTTGTTTCTTGATCTTTTGAATCTTGATCATTGACATCATATATGTCAGATGCTTCCATAAAAAAGAAGTAATATGCCCAAATTGATATCAAAGCGATCAAAATCGGTCTTATTTTCCGAATTAGATCGTCTTCTTTCAAAACATACTTGATTATAATGCACCACCACCACCAGAGAGCGCCATTAAGGCTATTAGATAACAAATATTCATAGCATAGATATGCCATCAGACCCATCAGAAAGATAAAAACCTAAACCTAAAATCACAAAAACTCGTGTTTTTTTATTGAAAGCATTAAATACTATTTACACAAACCCAAATCTACTCGGGAAAATCGATATCCCATTATATCCGAGCAAATCTAGGTTTGGAGATGAAGAAAATTGAAGAATAGAAGTTTTAGATAATTATTTGGGGAAAACGGTTATGTGGAGAGAAAAGAGGAAGACCCACCCAACAGATTAACTTCTCCTGTCTACATCATATATATAGGTAAATTGCGATCGGTCGTAATTTGGTTGCATGTTCCGACAACAACGAGCATACAAGCAGGGGAGGAACTACAACCGGACTAGGGCTGGATTAAGCCACCCCGAAATCCCAAGAAGCTATATTTTCCACTACCTATTTTACTTGGGCTGCTAAAATTAAGCCCAAATAGTATGCTTAAGCCACCCCTAAAAGCCCAAATCCACCCCAAGTTAGATTTCCAGCTCCGCCCCTGCACACAAGATTTTGTAATGTTGGGACACCCACAAACATGATTTGAGCAAGATTCGCAAAAGAGTTGTAGATGAAAGCTTTGTTCTAATGTAGAAGTAGGCATGAAGTTTGTGAGATACCTATGCTAATAGCCTGCAAATAAATCGTTGTTTTAAGTCCAGCTAGTAATCTGAAAGGCACCTTAATTTACTAATTTAACTAATTTTTCTGTAAGAGTACAACAATAACATAAGATGTGTTACTGCGGTGTTGGCCCTAACTTTCTACAATTGTGCCTGAATTTACTTTTTCGTCTTCCACGCATAAACAAAGTGACAAAACAATATGACATAGATTAGAACACTCTAATACAGTTGGATAGATTATGCAAATATAGAATAATATATCACGAAGTCGATGTCAATAACATTTATGTTGACACAACTGCTACAGATTACCTCATTTGAAAATGAAACTCAATGAAGATTACCTGACCAGTTGATAAGTGTGTAGGCAGGGATCTCATGCTCCAACAATTGAAGGTTCATCATCGGTTTCTATCTCCCCAATTCCAACCAACTCTATCATCTTCGTATCTTCATCACCTAGTTTTTTCAACGGAACTTCCTCAATTCCAATTAACTCCATCATCTTCGTATCTTCTTCACCAAAGTCTTTCAATGAAACTACGGTATTCCTGTGAGGAAGTACTCGATCAATACGTTCCTTAAAATTCACAAGACTTTTTGAGGTTGAAGCTTTTGTGTCGTAAATGTTGAGATACTCTTCCATGTAAGTTAAAACACCATTAGTCTTCATAACGCCTACTAATTCTAATTCAGGTACGTCAATCCTAAACTCTTTAATCCAAGCCATTGATTTATAATCCTCTTGCTGGTGTTCCAAGTTATGATCATTGTGAACACGGAAATAACGATGATATTACATGTCCACAAACAATATTCACATTGTGTACTAACTCACTGAGGAGAATGAAATACGTATAAAGTGGTGTAGATCCGATGACTATTAGACTCAGAGCCTTAGGGCTCGTCCTCGTCTAGCCATATGGGAATAACCAAAACAGATCTATCGATGCGCAATGTATAACATAACAGAGTATAATAAGTAAAACGGAACATAAAGTGTTGAATGTAAATGAGACAATGATTTACGTGGTTAAACACTAAGGCCTACGTCCACGGGGGTAGTTGTTTCACTATGCAGTTGGGGGTTACAGAGATAGTCGAATGACTTTAGAGTGATTACCGAAGCTAGGAAGAAGATAAATCTACTACTTACTCTTAGTATTTCTCTCTTCTGCTCTTATCTCTCACTCTCACTCCCAATTGGTTGAACCCTCCTCCCTTAGTAGGTTGGGGTATTTATAGGCTTATTTTGCTGGTCCCACTCTTTGAGTACAGCTGTCCTTATCATCTTGGTTACCGCGTCTGCCTGGTGATATCTTCGTTTTGACCCAGAGCTCTCTAACGGCTTTATGCGGAAACGAAGGTAGCCTCTCTTCTTCTCCATAGGGTATTTGACACGTACCCTATTTCTAGGGTGTTTAATGAGGGTGGTTGGGGTAGTCCGCACGCGTCAGTCGGCTGTCAGATACCCTTGTCACATCCTTATCGGTGAGGCTTATCCCCACCGTTGATCTTGGATCTTCCTAGGGATGAAGTAAAATAAAACTCTTGATCTTCTATGGTGCTTCGTAGTAGTTCACTCTTTCGGTGCTCCTTGATTCTTCGTCGTTGGATTAGTCTGATGACGAACATATGCAGATGACAGATGCCCCTTGATGTTGAAACGTGGCATCGTATCTTGATGTCCCATGGTTGTGCGTCTTCCACGTGTGACTCCTTTAGCACGTGGCAGATGATGGATTATGTGTATACAATTTGCCCCTTTTCTCTAAGCTTGAAGTCGGTCAAGGTTTGGAGAAAACTGTCTTCAAAGTCATCTCCACTCTCTTCATTAACTTCTCCTTATTCTTAGGGCATGTTTCCCACTCTTGGCATTAACTTCTCCTTGAACCATGTGACGGTTTTATCTTGCTTTTTTGCTATAAATATGAAAGAAGTTACAAGTGAAATAAATTTTTATTATCCTCTTTATCTTTATTCTTGTCAGTTCATAACTCTTCATTTTCTTCTCTGAACCTCTTCATTCTTCTATTTTGTTCTTTTGCTCTTAACTTCTGCTGGTGCTGCTTGGAATCAAATCTGATAGGATCTTCAGAGGTCTACTGCTGTCGTTGTTCATCAGGTGCTTGTAGATTATCTTCGTTCTTTTCATAACGCTTTTGATTCAGGTATGGAGTTCTTCTAACCGTTTCTCATTTTCGATTGATTTTCCTTTTCTGCTGTTGTGTCTAGGTTTTGTGATGAAGAAAAAAATATACGAAAGTATATATACTTGCCCATGTTCTTTATCACAAAACCTATGGTTCCTTTATTGATCGTTGGAGTCTGCTATTGAAGGTCATCACCGAGTTAGGGTTTTTAGTTTTCATGGAGTTTATCAAGGTTACCCATTTTTGTAATTTTTTCTCATGTTCTGATGATGTTGACTATGAACTGTGGTAATCATAAATTTCAGTTCCTAATTTTTGGTAATTCCTCTGCCCCTTGTAGATATGGCCGATCGTCATTGTGCTTCTTATAAGAATCCACCATCGAGTCCTTATAGGCCTCCTCCCCCTAGGAGCCCTGATATATCTCCGCCGAAGGGTGGATCGTCTAAATCTTCCCAACATGATCCTCGTGCTCACAAGACCTCTACTTCGTCTGGTCCTAGGGTTACATCGCATAAAAACGAGGATCTGCATAGGGGTTCTAAATATGCCGTCAATCGTCCCTTTGTTAATCATCCATCTCAACGTATGGAGCCGATGAATGTTTAACCTCTCCGCTCGATGCCTCCTCAAGCTACGACGCAACCTTCGAAATCTAAAGCTTCGCAGGCTTCTGCTGTGGTGAAGGAATCTTCTAAAGGTGCGGCTCCGAAGGCAGACTTATCTAGGATTCCCACGACCAAGAGAAAGGCTTCGGATATGAGTCCTCCGTAGAATTCACCGTTTGATTAAGCTGTCTTTTCCAGTGTTGCCCCCGTTATACGAAGCATGTCGGTTCCCAAGAAAAGAAGAATGTTTCTTTTAGGCATATCGATCTTGAGGCCTTCAAAAGAAAGCATGAACTTGAAGCCTTCGAAGTCAGGTTTTATGATCAAGGTGACGATCTTACTTATGATCTGATCACGAACTATAAGTATGATGATTTCCATTTACTGACAACCGTGGGGGCCTTCGAAGATGGCTTAATGTTGCCCCTGTACAAGTCAGGTGATTCTTTTTATTACGATGCGTTGGCTCATCGTGAGGGTTCTACTCCGCATACCTATTGTCGCTATGTAGTACAGCTGACTGGGAATTATCTTCGGGTGCTTAAAGAATGATATCTTCGGAGTTAGGGAGACGATGATGACCTGATATGTCCTTAACCCGGATAAGAATGATTGGTATACTCCTGAGAACTTTAATGCCTCCTTCGGAGACTACGTTAATGGTAGGAACCGTAAGCCATGGAGCGTCGGCCTTCGTACTATAACTGCTTCTCAGGGTGAAGCTCGTCTCCTAAGTGAAGTGAGTGATTCGAAGCTTCGATACGTCCTTGGTACCGAAGGGACTTCTCAGCGGAAGATTTTTCCTGCTCATGAGCGACTCAAGCATGATCATGATTATGAGTGGCATGCCACCTGTTGATGGTGGATTTTCAACAAAGGACAAAACCGTAAAATCATGATCTTCGCATGTTTCTGATACGGCTTCAGGCATGTGACGATTCATATTTTACGCAGCCATGATGAACATATCTTTCGAAAAGCCTCCACTAGCTGAGAGGGCTTAACGCCTTCAGGACGTCGGTGATACTCACTGTTCCCTGACTACATGAGAGTGACCCCCCTCTACATAGAAGAACGATTGGGCGGTTCTTCGAAAAATTGAGAGCAATAGCGCCTTCAGGACAGTGACACTCACTGATCCTGACTATGTAGGGTGACCGTGTATAGACTCGGGCGTTCTTGTAAGATTTGAGAACGCCTTCGGGATATTAACCGTCTCCGACTATGCACATAGATTAATTCCGCCGTGACATTCACCACCGAATTCCAGAATGATTTATTATTGCTCCTATTCCATGGTCGAATCCACGGCCTGATCCCATGGAATGGCAATAACAATTGCTCCTATTCCATGGTCGAATCCACGGCCTGATCCCGTGGAATGGTAATAACAATTGCTCCTATTCCATGGTCGAATCCATGGCCTGATCTCATGGAATGACAATAACAATTGCTCCTATTACATGGTCGAATCCACGGCCTGATCCCATGGAATGGCAATAATAATTTATATTATCATTATTCCAATTTCATGATTGGATTCACTGCTAATCTCATGGAATGGATTATCACTGAGTAAGCCCCACAAAAAATGGTGTAAGCGTACTCGACAATGATGCACGACTGAGCACCCGGATGCACGAACGAGCATCCAAAAATATGAATAGATGAGGAATCCTACGCAAAACAGGAGAAAACAACAAATATTAATAAAATAATAAGGGGCGCCCAGGGGCCGGGCCCACCGGCCGGCCGGCCATGCCCTAGCCGTGGCCGGTCCCCATGCTTCTTCCATTATTTTGCCCTATTTTGTTATTTTCATGAACTCATGAAAAACTCCTTGATTTTAGCAACTTTCCTTGTTTTTGCAAAATACACGAATTCCCCATAACTTCATGGATTCATGAAAAATAATAATATTATAAAATAAGGAAAGGTGTATGGGACCGAGCATTATAGCCGGCCGGCCATGCTCTAGCCGTGGCCGGTCCCACACCTCACAATCCCTAGCTTTTTATAATTATTATTCCCTAAACTCATGAAACTCCTCCGTTTCAACAAAAACTCATGGATTCTCCATAACATTATGGTTTCATGAAAAATAATAATATAAAATTAGGAAAGTGTTGTGGGACCAGGCAACATAGCCGACCGGCCATGCCCTAGCCATGGTCGGTCCCACACCTTGCAATCCTAAGTCTTTTATAATAATTATTTTCCTAAATTCATGAAACTCCTTGGTTTGAGCAAAAATCATGATTTCGTCATAACTTCTCAAATTTTGCTCAAATCACGAAAAACCAAAATCCAACAGGGTCACACGACCGGCTAGCCTCTCACAACAATTTTAAAAGTTAAAATACTCCTATTTTAATATTTACAAAATATTGATCAATTGAGCATACATGCTCATTCCAACAAAAATCAAGAATTTCAGTCAAGATGAAACTCTTCTGAAAATTCACAATGTTGCTCGAACGCACATCAGAAAATACTGAAACTCTCAGTACGGAGACACGGACACCACGGAAATGCGTGCATTCCTTCATGACCGACCAGAGTCATTCTTAGGGCTTGCACAAAGCCGGTCCCACATGTTTTCATAATTCGACCTAATTTGCTCAATTGCTCATCTCAGGCCCAAACTCTCTCCAATTAAGCTCGGAGAATTCTTCAAATGCCCAACAACTGGTCCCGTGACCACCAAGAGCCGGTCCCATGCTCTCTTGGTCGGTCCCATCTCTCATACTTAGGTTTGATCACCTAATGTTGAATCCAACAATATTTCAGAAAATGATGAAACTGGCATTTAATCATCATTCTTTCACCAACTCTCATACTGAGAACCCTGGTGCGTGCTCACTCAAGCACTGGGCACCACATGGACGCCCATCATCCCATGTGGTCGGTCCCTCTATCACTCATTCATGACCTATTTTCAGCGATTCATCAACTATGATCTGAAATTAGGGTTTTGAATAAATGCTCCACGAATCATCACTCGAGCACGATTCAAACACTAATGAATTTACGATGGATTAAACCAACCAACATCCGAATTAATCATATAATATTTGGTAGCTTAGTAATATTTTAATATTTTGTTGGGTCACGTCACCAATAAATGTTTTGGTTTAATCGAGCAATACTTGCTTTCGATTGCTCAAATATTGATCCAATTATCAATATTTGGTAATTTATCAGTAATTTGTCGAATTGAGCAATACTTGCTCAATTGCACGACAAATTATCAATATTCAGTAATTTGCCGAATTGAGCGATACTTGCTCAATTGTACGTCAAATCATCAAAATTCATTATTTTGTCGAATTAAACAATACTTGCTCAATTGCTCGTCAAATTCTCGATATTCAGTAATTCGTCGAATTGAGCAATACTTGCTCAGTTGCTCGAATATTGATCCAACTATCAATATTCAACAACTCAGTCGAATTTACAATATTTGCTCGGACGAGCAACATTAACATTCATGAATCGCTGAGCATTTGTCAAACATGCTCGATTCAACAAAACCTAGACTCATTGTCTAATCATTCAACAAATGACAAACTAAATACACGTCTGTCATGCAGACTCCACGATTTGTGAGACATCAATCACGTCAAATTGGGGGATAACGACTAGGGTTTTGGTCTGGCGGCCTACAGCACGTGGATTTCATCCACGACGAGAAATGTACGTAAGTTGTGTAAACGGTTGAAGAAGTTAGCAAAGTAGTGGGTGCATGATCCTTCAAGTCTCCACACGACATGTAACTGACTTTACCACGATCTTCCACTTGCCCACTCTTCCACTCATGAAACCTTCACACTTACTGGGATCAAGGTGTTCACAACTCTGACAAGATAAATAAGTCTCTGAATACATGATTGAGAACACGGAATGATCACTAGCAATCAACAATCGTCCACACAGAATAACTACTCTCAAGAATTCATCAATCTATCAGAACTTATTCGAACTCAACAGTTCACCAATTATTGCAGAAACCTTCAACACACCCACAATCCTTGATCATCACCGATCCCACACAATTCTCACTTCCCTCCTACAGATCAACCCATCTCCCTCTTTGCGACCGAATTGACTCTGGAACGGCCATTGTCTTGGTTTAGGCCGGAGTCCTACAGATTGATCTCTCGAATCTAAGCACCCCCTTTGCAGCGGTGCATCTGTGTGAGGTTCAGCAATTTGCTCGGTTCGAGGAGTCTCGACACGCTCGTCTCTTCATTTTCCCAAAAAACCAGCAAACCGTTTTTTCCCATCCACAGATTGGCGACCACAGTGGGAGATTAATCTCTCGGTTGCAATATCAAACTCTCACAAAATGGTTGATCTTAGGTCAGGTTCAGTCACCAATCCCAATACAAACAATGCTAGCACTAGTAACAATGGTGGTACTCCATAAACTACTTCTGCTTCCAACATCGGTGCTGGTGATGCCACTCCTCCGCAAACCAACATTGGAGACAATCCTCTCTTCGGTTGGTCTCCCGAAGAAATTAGAGAAAACCCACCTAGCATAGGTGATCTCATGAAGGTGCAAGAAACTCTTGCCAAGAATCAGATTGACATGGCTAATACATGGAAAGAGTTATGCAATTATATCAAAACTCTTTCTGACAAGATGTCAGAGAAATCTCAGAAGAAAGGAAAAGCCAAAGAAACACCTCCGACTGCTGATCCTGAAGTCACTCCAATCCATGTAGTAGATGATGATGAGGTGCACAAAGCTACAGATAATCCACCAATAAAGGAACATGCAGACTTCATCACTCGTGAGGACCTGGAACGCTTCATGGAGGATCGAAGAAAAGAAAAAGCATCATCTGTTCATCGTCATCAACCTTTGTATCCTGCTTATACACAAAGAATTCCTCCCCCGAAAGGCTGCACCTCCCCAACATTCACACTGTACAATGGAACAGGGAACGCTTGAGAATACATCTCTCGATTCCTGGAGGCACTAGGAGAACATGAACACAATCATGTCGTCCGTTTGAAGGAATTCTCAAAGTCTTTGACAAGCCGAGCATATACTTGGTACAACAACATTGCACCAGGGAGCATCATTGGCTAGAGAGAAATGGTTAATGCCTTCTACCGGAAATACTTCTTCGTCTCAGAGTATATCACTCTCTCTGATTTAGGAATAATGCCTCAGAAGAACAATGAACATCCAAACGATTATGTGAAGAGGTTCGAGTCCAAACTTTGGATTGTCATGACCCGAATGTCACTTGAACAACAACTGGTGGACTTGTGCATCAACGAGAATGATCTGGTCTCTGAGCCTTCTTTGGAAAATCTTAGGTTCCAGACTTTGTCGACTTTCATGAAACGGCCAAACGATCAACGACTCATCTGCGCTTTGCCTTACTTTGGAAAGAGCAAAACCTAGACCGAGAACCTCGTGATACTCAAAGCATCTCTTCAACAGACTATACAACCTCCAACCTTCATGAACTTTGTTGCTGAAGGAAGCAAAAGGAAAGCCGAGCCACCACAACACAAGCATGCTTCTCCAATCTCTCAGGTTCCTCCGGAAGCGCAATGAGAGGATGAACAATCCTAAAATGCACAAACCTAAACCCTTCATCAACAAATGGGGAAATGATTAAACAGACTCAAACTTCCCTCTTCTCACCGAAGAAGTGATCGAGTTACTGGAAGTCTAGATTCAAGATGGTGCAATCAAATTTCCATTCCCTAGGGGAGAAATGGAAAATCCGCTATACTGCCACTTTCATAGGTATGTCAGTCATCCAACAAGTGATTGCAAAACTTTGAAATACATATTCGAAGAAAAGGCCGATTCAAGAGAACTGGGGACTGAAGGAGTACACAAGAATCATCTCTCAATCAGAACCTTTACACTCCCCTGAACAACCTCAAAGAAGCAGTTCAGTCATTGATCGAGCACATCTGCAAATTACTTTATCTGTCAAGATCTCAAAGGAAAGACATGTTCACAACACCAAATTACATTGTGTCAGACTCTGTCCATCCCGGAAATACTCCTTGAACCTTCATCCACAGACAAGGAAATGCACAACTGGGGACTGCTTACCACAGTCCATCTCAGAGGAAATTAATTTGGAAGAATGTTGATCGATGCTGACACCGCCATCAACAACATTCCACTGAAAACCTTTAGAGTCGCAGGCATCACTCGACAAGAAGCTACTCATGCTCCTATGTCAATCAGAAACCATGGAGGAACGCTTAGAGATGCTTATGGCTACATCACTCTCAAGGTGAGAATAGGTTCAACCTGAACAGAGACCAAGTTTCACATAATAAGGAAGATCCAAGATATGACACGATCCTCAGACGAGTGTGGATCCATGCTGAAGAGATAACTACAAACAAGACGCCTTTGGTTGCACATCTCTCCAACGAAGAAAGTTCGATCAAGAAGATTTGGCGGACGTTCCATCATCAGAGCACTTGGAGAATTTCGAACTTTGACGAGGCTGAAGCAAGAACCTACAAAAGATGTATAGACATTCATCAAGAGGTTCCACACTCAGGCAAGTCTCATTTATTTCATGTCTGTGTCATTTATTTCCTCACATGCTATCCTAGCATGGGGACTCAATTCTGCTAGCAACTCCGCAAGACGTTATGAATGGTAGCTTCACGGAATTAGTATTTTACCAAGTGGTTGAATCTGACATTTCTCTAAATCGAGCATTGAGACATTCATTACTGAGATAATGTCCAAGCATGGCAAGGAACACTTTGGGCGTTTCTACGTATCCTTGCGGGAGTGTCCATGTGTGCCACAAAATCAGAAAGCTCCATGTCTTCACAAATGTTGAATCCCACTACCGTAGGGAAAGGAATGCTGAATCAACAGAAGATAGTTGGGGCCAAGACGATCAAACCTAAGACATGCTCAAGGGATATGACGCTTCAACGCTCAAGCATCTAAGAGGCCTTCAAATTGTACTCCCAATCAAAGAGTACACCTTATATAATGGCGCCTCTAGCTTCAACAAAAATATCTCGAGGATGACACACTGATTCAAAGTTTAACCGAACTACAATCGTTAAAGTCTTCATTATCTCCATGACCAGATTTCTGAAGCAGATGCAACCTCCTTCTTCCATGGATGGCACAAACTCATTCAATATACACTGGGGACTTGATCTTACTAGAGAAATTGGTTCTATTTCAATAAATATTATCCGCATAACAAGTTATTGCAACCTGATGTGATTCCATGAAACTTCATCAACGGGATATCTACATTACAAACCCATGCACGACTGAAGAACTTCCTCTCTTCACCGATCGCATCCAGAATGAAGGTCGCTGCTGCTATCTGCCACAACCACGTCGACTCACTGACGAAGCCAGTTCACAGTAAAGTCATACTGATCAGGATAATTCGGGTTGTACTCCCAGTACACCTACATCTTAGCAACTCCGACCATAGTATCGCATCAACAAGGATATGTGGAGGAACTTCATTCATGGTCTCAGCATCAACAAGAATTTCTGGAGAGAATTCAATCGTGATCGAGCATCGAGAATGAGTCTCGAGACATGAAAATATGTTCACATGAAAGTCTTCCCAAAGCTTGCATGACTGGTGGGCACAAGCCAAAGACTTCTACAAGATGTTCTCATCACCTCTGCAAATAAGATACAAAGACGCTTCAAGCCATGGGTTTACAAAAACGTACCAATGAGTGAGGAATGGGACAATGCTTCCTCAATAAAAGATGTTCGTCTATGTCTCTTCTACAACATACGAGCTGAAAGATATTGCTTTTACCGTCAGGTCTACGAAATCTGAAAAGTTTGTACGGGATTAAAAATTACAAATGTGCACGCTTCGTTTGCTGACCTCTACAACTCCGAATTGAGTGATTCTTCTCTCATGTGATAACTCAGTCTCTTAACTTCAAAAGTTGGGGTCAAGCATCGAATTCCGACGGCGTACGAGGTTCCTACAGCTTCCAGAGCGTACAACATGCAAGCAACAATCCTTAGACGGGATTCATAACTTCCACAGTCGATCGGTGTCCACCAGGTCTTTCCACTAAGTAATTTATCAAGGTACATCCAACTTTGACCACCTAGGTCTTTACATCAATTTTTCTACCTGGGTCCTCTATCCAAGTCTTGCTAGAAGAAGAGAAAACGAAAAGGAGAGATTTAACAAAATACTAGGGACTGACGGCCCACTAATCATGACGATCGAGTTTACGGTCAAAGACCCGTGGTACCAGACTATCATGTGCTAATCATTCATCATAAAAGGGATGATACCACCAGGACATGAAGCAATAGTCATTACATCACCCCTCTTGAAAGCAACATCAGCTATGGTCCCGTGACCAGGGTTTCAGAAGTAATGATTCTACTACTGACACAAGATGGCACTGCAAACACCACCATGCTCATGTATCAATCAAGGGTTCTTGATCTCAAATGAATCAATGACATCAAAATCCTTAACCAACCGTTCAAGACACGAGCAAATGGTCCGAAGACGCAACGGGGGCGTTTTACAACAATCTCGTCTGAGACGATTTTTTCACTGTCATGCACAAACCAGCGATCTGGGAGAAGTTGGTGAGGAATATAGGGGTGGGTAATATACCATTCTCTTCGTATGGATGTCCTCTACAACATATCCAAAATTCACAACAATTGGAGAAACGAACGAAGAGTTGTGGCCAAAACATTGGACCACATGCCAGTTGAAAATTTTCTGAAGGTCTCTTGGAAGTTTACTGTTTCATCGATTTCGGTCCCTAAACGTGCTCAAACCTTAAAAATCTTCTTAAATTAGCTTGGAAATTTCCTGGGCATAAGGATACATGGGTAGATCGCGAAAATCTGACATCGGATGAAGATTTTACGGCGTTTTTTCTAAAACACTGAGTTCTGAATTTCCTGGTGACGTATTTCGGTAAAACTTTTCACTTATTCATGAGAATCTTCATTCATTCATCGACAAATCAGAAATTTCATACTTCTATGAAGAAAATATACGATGGGTACTTAATCGAGCAGTCCCTAAAGTGCTCAAAGGACCGGAATTGCCAACATCACCATTGGAAACATCATTGCTTTCACTCGGTTTCGAAATCCGGGGTTTTCTTCTTCACCATCCTCCGAAGACGAATGGGAATCGTCAGTACTCCCTCATTCTATGTAAATCTCCTCTTGAATACATCAACAACAATTAGTGGTATTTCATTCAAGGAGTGCCATGAACGATTATACAAAGAGGTACTTACATCCAATTCTTCTTTGGCGCTCGATTCGAAATTATTTGTTCATGACAATGAATTGAAGACCGTCAAGGCTCGATGGAGCAAAAGTTCTGAAACGAAGTAACAAACATTGGTTTCATGATCCTAATTGCACGGACAAGAAAAAGTCATGATATAAGGAGCGCTAACAACTCACCAAAGAGACAGCCGGGGACTTTATAGTGATCGATATCATTCTATGATCCTTATTTCTGGATTCTCCACTCCGAAGACTTACTACTATTCCACATCAATCGAACAAGGACCCATTTGTCGAGATGCTCTCGATGTTATATTCCTCCATCAGAGACTTCCCGTGCATTACTAATAGTAAGTAATCAGGAATACAACTCAGTGTGAAGGATCTCTCACCATCACTCAGAGGTCCCACAAGCACCATTTCTTGAAGCTGCATCTGTAGAAATATTATCTCTGGAAGTATCATCTTTGGAAGTATCATTATGGGAACCAGTCATTCTTGCAAAGTTGATGTGATGTCCATACAACATTCCTACTTCAGTATATCAGCCGTAGATGCAGATTTCATCAAAGCAGTGGAATTAAAGCACAACAAACATAATTAGGATGCTCACATCAGCGTCTACAAAAATGGTAACTCTCAACTCTTACCTATTTACGGTTTCATGAACTTAGTGATAATAACTTAAAATTTCGAAAATCTTGCTCGCTCCATCAAACTTGCAAAAACGAGCAACACCCATTACTTAAAAGTATGACACCTGAATTTTCACGAAATTATGAATAATTCACATAACCCTTCATGTGAACATTCACTGATTTTGTACCGTGTGTGCATACACTATGAAATCACGAAATTCACGAAAACATTATTGTTTGCTTTTAACAATTGTTTAAAATCACTTTGCAAAATCTTTCATAAGATCGTGAACAACTCACGTAAATCTTTACTGTGTGAACGGTTTTTCAAAATTTGGGCAGACGCCCATTCTACAATTGTGAAAACTCACATACAGACATTATTTCACCATGTATAATTGTCTACTTTCAACAGTTGTTCAAAATCAAAACATTGATTTTACAAAAAATATGTACTTTAATGTGAAACTCACGTAACTTTGAAAATATATGTATATTTTTGCTCCCACTCGCGAGCATCCGTCTTTGAAACGAGAGTTTATTCTATTTTGTGAAATCTCTCAAATTAAAAAAAAAAAAAAAATTCTACTTTTGCTCAAACGAGCGTTCGTCTATGAAATGAGGGTCTTTTATACTTTTGTAAAGGTCTACATATTCCAAATAAATTTTATCATGAGGTGCAGGTCTTTTTAAAAATTCCTCTAACTCTAAGGATCATTATTTATTACTTTTACGATGAACGAACCTACGTTCCTAAAAGTATTTGTGAAAGTCCATGCTTTGAAAATAAATTTTACTTTTCATGAAACTTCATAAACAAAATTTTATCCACTGTAACTAGACCATGTCTACTCAAGAATTCATGTATCTCTTTCAGATTAGGGATTATTACGTTTCTTAAACTAATGAACGAACGTGCATATGTTTTTTAAAACAAATTCCATGAAACTTACGCATACATGCACAAATGAAATTTTATTTTGAACAACTCATGAACAACTGAACTTTAAAAAAACAAATTTAGGGCTTCTTCCCTTTTATATCAATTTTATTTCCAAAACCTAATAAAACATGGATTTCCCTTTTGGGCTCGGGCCTGTAAATCCTAAACTGACCAAAAACTTAGCCTCCGGGTGCCCAAATCAGCAACACTTCACCTCTCCATGTCCACAAAATAACGCTCTATCACACTATCAGGGTCCTCACCCGAACATTTGCTCTTACATGACACCATTGGAGCAAATCGAGGATTCTGAAACTTCCTTTGTAGACTGAGTTCAACCACGATCTCGTCGACTGAAAATCACCATCTAATGATATCCAAGGATCATTAACACTTTTAGTTTGCCTTAATAATAAATGTTTTCGCCTAAGTAGAAATGTCTGCCTTAATTGAAAGTGTAGGTGCCTTAATAGGTTGCATGAACACCTCACATGACACATGTCAAGTAGAGAGGGTCGAGGGCAGCATGGTCATTTGGTACACAAATAGAAATTAAAAAGAGAAAATTCGTTTTCTCTTCTTAGGTTTAGTTTTTGGATTTTTTTTTTTTCTCTTATATCTCATTCTCTCCATGAATTTGTTTCTCTGGTGAAACTCAATCTATAATCATTGATGACAAGGATTGAAGGGTGTTAAGAGATGGAGAATGGTGGTGATTATTGTATTCTTATTAGGTAAAGATGTAATTGAGGTAGGAAATCATCTTATTTTATGAATTGAACATTCCCTATTGTTATTCATGATTATGTTGGAAAAACTGAACCTTGAATTTAGTATTTTCTTGATTTAGACCATTGGGTATCTAGTGAACAACATCAATTTCATGTATAAATACTATAATTTGAAAATTTGGAATTTAGGGTTCTTCATGAGAATTGGGGGTTTTTACTTCAAATCATGTTTCTTTCCATAAATATGAGTTGGGTATTTTGATATCTTACTTACTTGGTGTCTAACAAGATTGGGAAACGAAATCTTGCATGATTTGATTGTAATTCAATTTTATGAATCCTAAAATTTATATTCTTATTCTACTTAATGGACACTCGTATTGGATCATATTAAGGAAATTGTGTCTAATTATTAAGCTGGGGTCATTTTGAATGCTACAAGAAGAAAACAAAACGTAGGCTCATCATTTTGGTGTTGTGTGCTTGCATGTGATCTTCCCTTTACTAAACTACTGTTGAAATTTCATTCTTCTTTCCATGACAACAAAGCAGGCTGGACATCTACTCATTGGAATGTAATTTCCTTTGTTGCTAGTAAGCTAGCTTATTTGAGTAGATAGGCATGCATTTCACTATCCGTATGTAGTAGAGTTATTGGCATTTCCTCTTCATCACCTTCATGTCATTTTTCCATAACAGGCGTATTCTTTGGCATTTGTAGGATTATTTTGGTAGGCTTTAAATCCAAATTATTTGGAAAGGACAATGGGGAATAGAAAATACTTGCCTTAGAGCATACCAGGGGAAGAATAGATAGAATTCTATAGCCGAAAATGTCATTCATTTTTGTATAGCTGGTGCTCTGTTTAGTAGAATGTAACATTAATTTCATAAATACCTTATAATGTTGATTTCTTTGCAAATCTTATGAATGCATTACCTTTATTTTTGGTGGAATTTGATTTGAATTTTTAACTACCAATTAGTTCTGTGCATGACAAAGTATAACTGTGGTTAGCGAATTCTCTAATTGGTTAATAAAATATCATTATATTAGATAGTTCATTTGTCTGGGAAATCTTCGTTTTGAACTCACCTGATAGCATGTCTGTGGTAGTCCGACACGATGGCTAGATAAATATACTTGAATTATATACGGCTTATGGATATATTATCATTATCATTTGATTGTTTGTCATTTTTATCTACAATAAGATATTATCAAGTTCAGGTTTGGTACGCCGATTTTATAGATTCATTGGGAATGTGTTCAATGTCTGCTAGTTTTAGGCTGGTCGATAATGTGATCGGATATTGCAAAGTAAATATGTACAATAAGCCTTACTACTATGTTGATAACTAGATCGAACTGTTGGTTAATGTTTTATATATAGAAGTTAAGCAGTTGGCTTCCAAAGGAGCTCGTGTCATTTAGAGCATGTATAGAAACTAGTTGGGTAGTCAAGCGCATACATTTGTGTTTGTAATTACTGTTTAGACGACAAGTGAGATTTCCCTTCATTTTATATTCCAAAAAGGGATCCCCTGTATTATGTACTGAATTGTTTTAGCTAGTGCCTGTGCTGGAATGATTATAATGGAATAGGTTTTCTTGTTTGTCTTTACAGAAATTCTACGTGTGAATTTCATATCGAGATACAGATTCAGTGTATAAATTGGTATTCTGCTACATTTGGAATCAATTTACTTGATAACTGATAAGAGATAGTTGCTACTGTGGGTAGTTCATACTATCTAAAAATAAGTGACGAACTACGGTCGTGCTTGATCCCTTCGAGCAACGGAGAGGGCACGTAGGCAGCCGCTATGCGGTTCAGCACAACTATGCAAGGTTGTTCATATCATCTGAAAGTGTTGGTTGCTGCTTGACAGTTCATACCATCTATTCGGAGATGATTGCAACCCTAGCAGTTTATAAAATGTTTTGGTAAGAGGTAGTTGCAGTACTGGCTGTTCATACTACCTAATAATGAGATGATTGTTGCGTCCTCGAGATAATTCATACCATTTGATAACCATACAGTCAGTGAGACAAGAGATGATTATTACCATTCAAGGTAATTCATATCGTCTTCCTCGGCTAGTGAGTTAGGCAATGGTTATTATCGTGCGAGGTAACTTATATTATCTCACGAGAGATGGTTACTATAGGGCAGTTAATACCATCTACTAGGTTACAGTTGGCACTGGCCATCCCTCACCCGTCTGATACGGTGTGTGTTGTCAGGCCCACTGGGGCACCCCACCACATCGGTGGCTACCCGGAAGACCATTGGCACTGGCCGATGGTGGCTGGTATCCAGAACTACCACGATATTGGCACTGGCCATCCCTCACCCGTCGTCGATACGGTGTGTGTTGTCAGGCCCACTGGGGCACCCCACCACATCGGTGGCTACCCGGAAGACCATTGGCACTGGCCGGTGGTGGCTGGTATCCAGAACTACCCTGAAAATATTTGCATTTACATGTTTCTTAAACAAGGTTTTTGTTGTGAGAATCCCAGTCTCTGAACCTTGGTGTTCGCTTGGAGATGATTGTCACTTGCACAAAGTGATTCTTATTATTTGGTTGGTTAGTCATGGTATCCGAAACTGTACAACAGTTTGACGAATTCGATGACCCTTGGAATGAAAATAAAGTTCGCCTGCTCAGGAAGCAGTTTGTTGGTAAAATTGAATCGGTCTGACAAATTTTAAAAGTCTAGTTTCTCGAGTGGCGTATCAGGGAGTCGGAGCTTGCCAGGAGGGTCGTAACCCGACCCGTTGGAAGTGAAAATTCTCTGATCCGTCACATTGCGCATCTTATTTTTGACGAGCATATCATCAACATAGACTTCTAGAGTGTTCCCGATCCACGGCTTGAAGATATCATCGACCATTCTCTGGTATGTTGCCCCTGCATTTCTCATTCCGAAGGGCATCCTGGAGTAACAATAGAGACCATGAGGGTTGTAGAATGCCGTATGTTGTTGATCTTCTTCTTCCAGGGCTACTTGGTTGTAGCCAGAATATCCATCAATGATAATTCTTCGTATCCTTCAACAACTTCTACTAACTGATCGATGCTTGGGAGTGGGTAGCTATCCTTTGGATACACCTTATTGAGGTTGGTGAAGTCGATGCAGATCCTTACTCCTCCATTCTTCTTTGGCACGATGACCATGTTTGAAATCCACATCGGATACTTCACTTCCTTAATGAATCCTGCTTCCAACATCTTGCGGAGTTCTTTCTCGATTGTCTGGTGATATTCTAGCGCGACTTTTCGTATTTTTTATTTGAAGGGGGTCGTTCCTGGCTTTCTACGAAGCTCATGCTGGATTATCTTTGGATCGATTCCTGGCATATCTCCTAACTTCCACGCAAATATTTCTGCATATTCCATAAGTAGCTTGATTAGATCCTTTTCTCGCTCTTTGTCCATTAGGGTTCATATCTTGATAATCTTCGGATTCTCTTCTGTCCCTATATTGATCTCCTTCGTGGGCTCTACCGATGTGAATGTAGGCTTCGGTTCCCCGAGTAGAGGGACATTCTTTAGTTGCTATTTGGTAGGCTCTTCATCCCCCTTAGCTGCGGATGTACCTACCTCAGTGCTTAGAACGGTGCTTTCCTTCGTCAAGCTTTTTCCTGAGATTTCTTCGAGATAAAGGTCAATTGCTTTGTCTTTGGCGGCCGTTTTGTTTTTGTTTCTTCGGGACTTTCGTTGCTCGTCTTGTTCATTATTGAGTTGGTTTTGTAGAGCCTGGCATTCTCGGGCGGTGACTTGATCTCCTTTGATTTCCATTACCCCTTCGGGTGTTGGGAATCTAAGGTATTGATGATACGTTGCTTCTACTCCTTTGAGCTTGTGCACCCACCTTTGACCGATGATGGCGTTGTAGGGGACGGAGCATCTACTATACTGAATCGAGTATCCACCTTCATTGGTCCTGTATCTACTTGCAAAAAAATATCTCCTAAGGGCTTTGTCGGTGCCCCATTGAATTCGTAGATGGTATAATAAGAAGACATTAGTTGTTCGTCATTTGGCTCCATCCGTTTGAACGTGTCATAGAATAAAACATTAACCGAACTCCCTCCGTCAATAAGGATCTTCTTGATATTACACCCTGTCACTGGTAATTTGAGGACCAAAAGGATCGTTGTGGTCTTCCATGTCTTCCTCAACATCCTCGGCATCGAATGTCATAGGCGCGTTCATCCACTGCTCGTGTTCGTCCACTTCTACACAATCGATTTTGCACAGCTCGCAGTAATCCTCAAATTGCTTTCTTAGCCTTTTCCCTATCTGGGCCATCAGTGAGGGTCTTGTAGCTTCGGAGAACGAAATGGTATTGAGCGTTCGGTTTCCCTCGGGTAGTTGAACTTGCTTGCTTCGTTTAGCCCTATCTTCGGTTTTTCGCCTTCTGTACGTACTGCTTGAGGTCACCCGCGTCAATCAACTTTTGGATCATTATCTTGATATTCTTGCATTTCTCAGTTTGGTGCCCGTTGAAGCAGTGGTACTCGCAGTAATCTCTTGACTTCTCGAACCTTGGGGGCTTCTTTCCTTTGGACCATGGTCATTCCAGGTTCTCCCGATCCTTGATCTCCCTTAAGATGCGGGTGTAGCTAACATTCAGCTTCGTGTAAACTTGATCTTAGAATTTTCGGTCATAACGCCGACGATCATCCCTTCGTCCTCTCTTACCTTCGTTAGGACGTTCGATGGAACCTCCCCTCTTGAATCCGCTGCCTTGCTCTACCGAATTAGTTCGATGAGATCTTTGAGTCTGGGCTATGGGATTCCCACGCTGAGTTTCCTCCAACCTGGCGTGTTTTTGAATGATTACTCGAAGGTCGCATTCGGTCTTAGGTACACTTCCGTGAATCTCGACAAACAGTGGGCTCATTCTATCTAATCCCAATTTATAACAGTTGATGCTGACCACTGGTTCCACATTTCCTATTGCTTGACAGATTATGTGCCACCAATCTGTATATTCTGTGATCGTTTCTTTGTATGCGACTGCTAGCGAAAAGAGCTTATACATCCCTGTATTAACGGCTTTGTTGTACATGTAGGTTCTTAAGAATTTCTCAGTAAGTTGGTTGTAGGAGTCGATGGAGTTTGATGGTAGGTTATCGAACCAAGATAGTACTGAACCTTTTAAACTTGAAGGAAAGTATCTGCAGAGGATTGCGTCATCCTGATCCCATCATTCCAACATACGATTGTAATACCGAAGGTGGGCCACGGGATCGCTGGATCCATCGTAACACTCGAACGCTGGGATGGGGCACTTCTGAGGAATGAGAGCTTTGGCCAAATGCGGAGTCAGCGGTGTGGTGTTGGCTTCTCTCATCACCTCTTCTAGCCTTCATCCCCCTTGCCTTTCTTTCAGCTGCTTGATTTCAGCTATCATTTATGCACGAAGATTTTCCATTGCGAGCTGGTGGTCGTCCTTGATTGTGGATCTTCGTGATCTTTGGTCCTCGCTATCGAAATAGTCTGACTCTTCTGGAACGTAATCCGGATCAGACAACTGGTTTCCCCGGTAAGCTCGTTGATTAAATGGTTCAGGATTGTTGACGTTGGCCACTACCATCCTTCGGTCTTGATTAGGAGGCGGTGCTTTGGAGTTAGCTTCATCGTGTATGTTTTCTACCTCAGTACTGTGAGCGATCCTATCTTTGAGTAGTTGGTTTTCTTGTGCCAGCAGGGCCACGACGTCTACATACACCTTCTGATTCTTCCTCAGCTCCTTAAGCTCAACCAATATCTGGACGAAATGGTTCGATCCCTGGTTCGGAGTCCCTACCTGTACCTATCCACCGGCAGCTATAGTGTGAACTTCATCAACAGTGTGTATCAAAGGGACCGGTGGATCGGTGTGTGGGGCCTGGAGCTCCATCGGTTGTTGTGCTGGTTGATTTGCTATTAGAAGGGGTCGGTTTGTTGGCAGTGGTTGATTCTGCTCGTTGGTTATTGGCATTCCATAAATGGGTTGTTGTATTGTTGATTCTGTCATTCCTTCGCGATGTTCATTTCCTCAGGTTACCGCTGCCACTTTGGAGGCTCCTGCTTTGGTTGATGCGACTTTCAACGCTTCTGCTGCTAATGCGCTGGCATCCAATGGAACCGTGCTTTCAGCTGCATCTTGCCTTTTGTTGGTTATTTTAAGATTTTCACCCTTCTGCTTGTTGCGTGTCATAACTGGGGTTGTTCATGGTGTTTGTTTTGACGATGCCTTGGTTTTGCCCACATCCTTTGTTTTTTCCATCTCTGATCCCTTTTACTACATAAATAAAACATCATCGAAGAACCAATATCCGCGTGGGTTCTGTTAGTAAAGTTAATCCGAATGCGAAGACCAAAAGCACAACACTCAATAAAAAACTTTTGAGGGATCATTTGAAAGAAAGAATAGATTTGAAAAGGCAAATCCAATAATGATAAACATAAATCTACTCATGGATCTGCAAAATATTCTAAGGAAAGCATAAATATATGTGTTTTAAACGTGGAAAACATGGAAAATTCTAAGGAAAATATAGATCTATACGTTTTAGACACATGGAGAAAACTGTTTTCAATCCGAAGATGATTATAACAGAGATTGAATAGCCAAAGAATTTTTGCAATGGATAACATGGACGTAAAGGAGTTTTGAGAATAACAAGTTGTCCCGAACACAATTATTTAGAGAATAGCGTAGGGAGCCAAAAAATAAGTAAAATCACAGGATAAGATAAATCTTTTACCGGGACAAGGTCACTATTTCTAGCGCCAGATTGTGAACACGGAAATAACGATGATATTACATGTCCACAAACAATATTCGAATTGTGTACTAACTCACTGAGGAGAATGAAATAGTATAAAGTGGTGTAGATCCGACGACTATTAGACTCAGATTCTTAGGGCTCGTCCTCGTCTAGCCATAGGGGAATAACCAAAACAGATCTATCGATGCGCAATGTATAACATAACAGAGTATAATAAGTAAAACGGAAGATAAAGTGTTGAATGTAAATGAGACAATGATTTATGTGGTTCAGCACTAAGGCCTACGTCCACGGGGGTAGTTGTTTCACTATGCATTTGGGGGTTACAGAGATAGTCGAATGACTTTAGAGTGAATACCGAAGCTAGGAAGAAGATAAATCTACTACTTACTCTTACTATTTTTATCTTCTGATCTTATCTCTCACTCTCACTCCCAATTGGTCGACCCCTCCTCCCTTAGTGGGTTGGGGTATCTATAGGCTTCTTCTGCTGGTCCCACTCTTCGAGTACAACTGTCCTTATCATATTGGTTACCGTGTATGCCCGATGTTATCTTCGTTTTGACCCAGTGTTCTCTAACGGCTTTATGCGGAAACGAAGGTAGCCTCCTCTTCTTCTCCATAGGGTATTTGACACGTACCCTATGTCTAGGGTGTTTAATGTGGGTGGTTGGGGCAGTCTGCACGCATCAGTAGGCTATCAGATACCCTTGTCACATCCTTGTCGGTGAGGCTTAGCCCCACCGTTGATCTTGGATCTTCCTTGGGATGAAGTAAAGTAAAACTCTTGATCTTCTATGGTGCTTCGCGGTAGTTCACTCTTTCGGTACTCCTTGATTCTTCGTCGTTGGATTAGTCTGATGACGAACATATGCAGATGACAGATGCCCCTTGGGTGTTGAAACGTGGCATCGTATCTTGATGTCCCATGGTTGTGTGTCTTCCACGTGTGACTCCTTTAGCACGTGGCAGGTGATGGATTATGTGTATACAATCATCATTCTTCCTTTTCAATAGCCATATGTCTTGTCCTTGGTGGTAACCCAAATCAACAGAAAGAACAAAGACCCATCTAGAAGTCCGATTGTGTTACTACCCCAATTATTGTCAGGCGGTAAAGGAGGTGGTGAAAGATGTTGGCAAAACTTTCCCTCGGCCAAATCAAAAGAAGTGATTAATTGTCCATTCAGTCAATAAATTGCTCCATTAACGAAAATGCTTTTATAATTGATAAAATCGCCTGAATCAAAGTTTCCATTATTTTTCCAACCATTTCCACAGCCTATAGTGTATACGAGGACTTCTAGAGACATCAATGTATAACCTAACCGTATAACTTTATACTCATTGGTGGAAGAAACGAAACCCAAACGAAAGTCAAACAACTAATGACCAGAATGTTTCTTGATTTGTGAAAGTACAACAGATTCTTTTGTGATTGGGTTACAAATATAAACAACAGTTAGGTCGAGTCCGGTAAGACAGATTAAACCATCACAGCTACCACGAATCCAAAAATCCCGAAGTGTTAATTTTATAATTCTCTGAATTGGTTAATCTTGATTCTCATCATATTCCAAATAGTATCACTTATCATACTCAGTACAAGCAAAAAAAAGCCAACTTATCGGAATGAGAAGAGAGACGACGGAAATGCAACTTGGAAAATGACGGATGATTAGCAAGATTATTCCAGGTTTTGCATACTGATTTACAATTACGAATCGACTCGGTCTGTACTCGAGCTAGAATTTCCAATGTGATTTCTGCAGGTAGGGATTTGAAATACTCCATAAAAATTCTTAGGGTTTGAGTAGAAATTGGAAAGAGTAAAGCAAAAAACGAGAGAAATAGATGTGTTTGTTGTTGTCGGCACGATACGAGAGAATAATGAAATGGAGTTGTGGCCGCTGGGCTGGGCCTTTTCTTCACACACGATACTGATATAAGAGGGGGTCTAACTGAACTTCGAATATATTATGCTTTTATAGAAAGATTTTTTTGGGGACTTCTCAAAAAAGGTGGGGGACTACTTTGTGATACAAATGTCCACCCTACATTATAAGGGGTGTCCTAAAAGATTAGGGAAGACTAATCTGCCCTTATTCTAATTAAGGTTATAACTAAACCTAATAACCCACTAATCTAACCCACTACCCATTAATCTAACCCACTAATTAAAACCTAAATTAAAAGAAAAAATCAGTTTCATTTTCTTTTCTTCTTCTTCATCATCTTCTTCTTCTCTTCTTTTCCTCTTCTTCTTCTTCTTCGTAGACATCGACATTAATCGTCGATTCGAAAAAATTTCATCGTTAATTAATCAATCTTTATAAACAATGTGTAAAGCAAAAAAAGAGAGAGAAATATATGTGTTTGTTGTTGTCGGCATGATACGAGAGAAGTAATGAAATGGAGTTGTGGCCGCTGGGCTGGGCCTTTTCTTCACACACTATACTGATATAGGAGGGGGTCTGACTGAACTTCGTATACATTATGCTTTTATAATCAGATAGCTCAGATATTAGGTTGGGAATAAAACTTCAAAATATGTTCTATAAAAGGAAAATGTACCTAACGCCTGAAAAAGCTCTGTGTCTGCATGGCAAAAGTATGAATATCATGCCGAGGCCCAAATCGGCATGGTATTCATACTTTCACCATGTCGATACACAAAATCCTCCAATTTTGAAATTGTAATTACACTACCGGCATAAAAAGTTCATTATCTAGCACGCCGGTAATATTGCCGGCATGGTCGATTCCCAAGTGAACTGTGCCGGTTTGAGGACGAAAATATATAAAAAATCTGTCTGAAATAGCAAGTTTCAACATGGTATTCATCCTGAAATACCATGCTGGCACTCAGTATTTGGCATGGTATTCATCCTAAAATCCATGCCGGTACTCAGTATCGGCATGGTATTCATCCTAACATCCATGCCGGCACAAGATATCAGCATGGTATTTCATCATGAACACGATGTTGGGAGTGGATTGAAGCTGAAACTGAAAGGTTTCAGTTTATGATTCTAACCCAAACGAAGTTTTAACACAACAAAAACACTTTAAATAAGATTGGGTATCACGTGCCTTCTCAATGAAGCCATTTCTTCTTCTTCTTGCTCAACAATAATCCAATTTAACCGATCTTTAAGAACTTGATAGGGTTTGATTTTGATTTTTAGTTTAGTTTTAGTTTTAAATTTTAATTTAGATGGAAGGGTATTAAACTAAATGGTATTTTAGTACTTCTGCATCCAAAAAGCACCCCTTGACAGACACTATTGGATGTGGATAGTAATTTATATTCCCCAATTGCGCATTCGTTAATAAAGGGTGTCTTAAACTATTAAAATTACTTAGATAACTTTGAATAATTTATATATTTACTTATTTATTTTTAATTTTTTAATTCTTTTTAATTTTTAATTTACTTTTTTTACTTAAAAAAAATCTCCTCTCTTATACACTCCTACCGACGCTAACCCGACTACAATTTTCATCGTCTTCGACTAAATGTAGAGGCTTTAATTTTTTTTTCTTCTAATATGCGAATTAGTGAAAAATGAAGTTGGAGAGCAAGAACCAGATCATCACTGCAAGGAGATGTACAACAAAAAGTACTCCCAAACCGATATCTTATTTTCTTGTGTTTGATTGATAGATTAGGTTTAAACGAAAAAAATTAAGGTTTTATGGTAGTTACAGAGTGAAGTTCGGCTTACAATTGAAACGAATAACCAGCCGAACTACCCATTATTTGTAGTGTACTGAGGTACAACTACAAGGAATTGATCAAGGATAACTAGCAGCAAACTTCTTTCTCTCTGCAAGAAGAGCCTAACCTTCAATATTGAAAGCAATTTTTTTCATTGATGAATTTTAGGGTCTTACAATGATTGGGTATTTAAACACCAATCTGAGAAGAAGGACATCAACGTCCCAAAATACATCAAATAAGGAAAAAAAAAAAGACAAGAAACGGAACTCGAGGAAATAGAATTCCTACACACACTGATTACCCTAGCTAACCTGGTGAGTCTGTATCCAACTCAGTCACACGACTCCGCCTCAAGGAGTTGGGTACATGACAATGCCCCTCCCTTCAAAAAATCCTTGTCCTCAAGGATAAATTCTGGAAATTGAGTTTGTATGTGAGTCGTGTCTTCCCAGGTAGCATCCTTCGCAGAAGAGTTGGACCATTGGATGAGAACTTGATACACAGAATGGTTACCTCTGAGAGTGCTTCTAGTGTCCAACACAGCTACTGATTCAACAACAAAATGACCATTGTTATCCACCACATGCAGAAATGGTAGAGTAGAAGCGGAGAGACCAATTTGTTTCTTAAGCTGGGACACATGGAAGACAGGGTGAATGCGAGACCCAACTGGCAATTGCAACTTATAGGCCACTGCGCCAACTCTTTTCAGAACTGCAAAGGGACCAAAATATTTGGCAGAGAGCTTGAAGTTCTTGCGGATAGCAACAAAAGACTGACGATAAGGTTGAAGCTTAAGAAATACTATGTCACCCACTGCAAATTCTCTATCCAATCTCTTCTTATCAGCATAAAACTTCATACAATCTTGTGCCTTTGCTAGATGTTCCTTCAAATAGGTTGCAACATAATATCTCTCTCCTTCAAATAACTCTCCATGGAAGCAACTGAAGTTGTGGCCAGGACTGGAAAAATGAGATGAGGAGGTTGATAACCATATAAGGCCTGAAATGGTGACATCTTCAGACTAGAGTGATAGTTTGTGTTGAACCACCATTCTGCAAGAGCTATCCACTGTGTCCATTGCTTAGGGTTAGAACTAGTCATACAACGTAGGTACTGCTCCACACAAGCATTAGTTCTCTCAGTTTGTCCATCTGTTTGCGGATGGTAGGCAGTTGAAAGCTTGAGTGTGGTGCCCAATGACTTGAACAAGGCCTGCCAAAAATGACTTACAAAATTTTTGTCTCTGTCACTGACTATAGAGGTTGGTAAGCCATGGAGCTTAAATATGTTGTTGAGAAATTCTTTGGCTACTGACATAGCTGTGAAGGGATGACTTAATGGAATAAAGTGACTATATTTTGTAAGTCTATCCACAATTACCAACATGACACTCTTCTTATTGGACAATGGAAGTCCTTCAATAAAATCCATTGAAATATCCTTACATGCTCTCTCTGGAATTGGCAAGGGTTGTAAAAGTCCACTGGGAAAATAAGTAGAACCCTTGTTGCATTGACACACCTCACAAGTAGCCACAAACTGTAATATATCATGCTTCATTTTTGGCCAAAAGAAGTGAGATTTTGCTCTATGATAAGTACCTAGCATGCCTGAGTGACCACCAATAGCAGAAGAGTGTAAAGATTGGAGAATGGAATTTCTCACCTCATTGGTTGATCCAATGTAGAGTCTTCCTTTGAATCTGAGTATACCTTGTGAATATGAAAACTTTGGCTGATCTGGAGAGACAAGTAAGGATGCTATAAGTTGTTGAGCCACAGGATCACCTTCATAGCTTGAGATAATATCTTGTGCCCACTGTGGAGTGCTCACAGAAATGGCATTGTAGTCTGCAGATGAAATTGGTACTCTGGTGTTTATGGGTGAAAACTATTTCTGCCGGTTTTGGTAATTTGGGGTGTGTGGATGAGAAATGAGTCTAAACCTTAAACAAATGCACTGCGCGGTGAGTGCTTGTAGATTCGAGAGATCAATCTGTGCAAGTCCGGCCTAAACCAAGAAATGGCCGTTCCAGACTTGTTTCGGTCACAAAGTGAAGGAGATGGGGTTGATCTTAGGGAGGGAAGCGAAGAAGGTGTTGAGATTGTGAAGATGTTGGCTATGAATGACTTGTATCGGGAAAGTCGAACCGGCTTGGCAGTGTGGTGTAAGCTATCCGTTAGGTGTTTGAATACGATTGTATCAACACTTGCCTCTCGTTGTCCTGGACTTGTCTTGTTTTTTCTGTTTTGAAAATAGGGAGGAGAACCTATTTATACAAGTCTTTTAGCCTAACCTTCGTATCTCGTGGGAAGTGGAGAAAGTGGAGTGATGGAGTAGTGGAGTCGTGTGTTAATGTCACACGACCAATCTTGCCCACTTCTCCCATCATCGCTAACCGTCCATGACTTCCTGACACGTTCTTGTGAAGGCGCATTGCACGCTGCACACTGTAAACCGCCAGACCAATACCCCAGTATGTATCCCCCAGTTTGTGACATGATTGATGTCTCGAGTGTGTGGATTGTGGAACTCACAGAAAATAGCATGTAATGCTATATTGAATAACCGCCGTTATTCGGGAGGTCGATACTTGTGAAGTATCGTGTGTATTTTATGTCTTCGCATCATGTTGTGGTAAAGCGACGGGTGGTGATCACCAAGACGCCTTTATCGACCAATTAACTCGACCGAGGGTTGTATAACCAAGCCGGTGAAGTTGGACGGACGAGATGATCTTTGAGACACTCATCTGCGGCCAGTTGATGAAATTAGGGTTTTAAAGGAGGTGCGCAAGCATACCTCTTGCCTGGTCGAATCCAAGCTTGGGATACAATTTTGGCCGGGCCGATCGTACATGCGTGTAGACGGCATGACGGTGTAGGCACCTATACCCCATTACCTCATGAAAGTATGATGGGCCACTCAATTCATCCGGTGAAGTTGAGTGATCGAGATCAATTTGTGACAAAAACTAGTGCCGCAAGTAGGACATCCCGCCATCTTCGGGCGCGCGTTCCAAGACAACCAATTCTTGGTCGGTCTTGGCCGATTGGTCTCGGGAGTATAGGTGGTAGGCTGGTGTTCACGCCTATACCTGATTGTCCCATGAAAACGTGATCTAAGCCACTCAAATCGTCCGGTGAAGTTGAGCGGTCGAGATGGGTTGCGCTTGGGGAAGTGTGACCACGCTAGTTTGGACGCGCGTTTTGGGATAGCCAGGCATGATATGCCTTGGCCGATCGTGTGAGGAGAGATGGGTCCACGGTGGTCATGTTGGTATGACCGGACTGCTTAATCTAATCTTGGACCCTCCATTCGTGCTAGGAGAAGATGGACGCTCATGATGCTCGAAACCATAATTTTGGCTTTCACGGCCGTGTAACCATGCTTTATTCGGGCGCACGAGGTGGGATGACCAACCATGGTTGGTCCTGACCGATTGGTCCAGGTATGTAGCGGGCCCACGGTGATTGTGTTGACATGCTCTGGGACTTTTGAATCTACATCTACACCCTCCATCTATACCTGCGAAGATGGATGGTTGAGACTGTTTTGTGACACATGTAATGTGCCGCAAACCCTAATTTAGGGTTTTCCGCCCATACCGTTCTGGTTTGGACGTTTTGGCAAGCTATGCCAATTCTGGAGGCCGACCATGCGGGGTCCGCGTCGGTTCGGCAGCGAATATTCCATACCTGCTTGGGGGTTATGGAATTGATCTGGGCCATCCAATCATGCTGGTGAAGTTGGATGAACGAGATCATATCCGATCGATACTGACAGTCCGGATGCTCAATCGAGCTAGTATAACACACCGAGAGTTGCTCAATCGGGCTAGTATAACACACCGAGAGTTGCAAAACAGACGGGTATTTCGTACATGCTTTCATTATAATGCTTGGAGGTTCGTGTTGCTTTCGCTTTGAGAGCAACACGAAGTCGTCATGCCCCACTCGATAAAAAGTACAGAAATACAAGGTCGTTTACGCATTAATTAATAATGCTATAAATTCACAGGTATATGGGATTGTTGCTACATGCTCCAACCCGGATGAATTTCGTGTATTTAATTCACGAGAATGGGATTGTTGCCACATGCTCCATTCTAGGTGAATTAGTAAAGTGAAGAAGTATTCAACACTTATTAATGGCTTTATCTTTTACAAGATGTTAGCGCATAATTTTTTGGTTTTTACAATTTTAACCTTAAATGAAAATCCACCATCAACATTAAGTCCCCCTTTAGCACGTAATGGTTACACCATTATGGGGTAGGCATGAGATGGTGACAGTTAAAGACAAATCTTACGAGACAAATTTAGATGTTACCAGGAGAGACGGGTCATCCTGTCCTTAGAGCATGTCACGTTCAAGAGGCGTCCAGGCGAGTGTTCCCCTAGCATGATGTCGGTCTTGCCTGCTTCGATGGAATCTTACACCTGTTTCGTTCGTGGGTCTACTGCACCTGCTTGATCGAACGTGGGCTTGCTGTGCCTGTTTTGGTTAATCGTGGGTCCGATGCGTCTGCTTGATCGAACGTGGGACCCGATGTAAGCATGCTTGATTCGAACATGGGAAGATGTGCATGCTTCGATCAAACGCGGGACCACCGTGTACATGTTTCAAACGTCGGCCATGTCATGTGCTTACTTTGACCGTACGGTTGATGTACTATCTCGAGTGTCATCTTGGTACTTCGACCAAACACCGACCCAGCTAGCATGACTAAACACCGGACTTGATGCTTTGACCAAACACCGGCCTTGCTGTTTGCTTTGCTCGAACGTGGGACCCGTTGTGAGCAAGCTTTTTTTTTTTTTTTTTTTTTTTTAAATGAACCTTATGTGCTCAAATGTAAATGTGGGTCCTGTAGAAAGCGTTAAGCGGCACGAGCAGAGCCCGGGAGAGCGTTGAAGTGTTGAGCCGAAACGCCTTCTTCCGGAGAGAGAGCTTTGATTGGGACTAGGTGTATGCCTTTCGACCAACTGGGTGGGATCAAGTGGGACCCGCCGCGTGCTCGATCGAACGTCGACCCCGTGTTTCGATCGAAACAAGCCCTTCTTGCGTCGTCTGCTTTATTCAAATACCAGCCTTGTGACTTTGACCAATACCGAATTGAAACTTGATCAATAATCTAGGACTTGTGACTTGATCAATACCGGACTTGTGACTTGATCAACACCGGACTTGAAACTTGAGCAATACCGGACTTGTGACTTGATCAACACTTTTGGACTTGAAACTTGAGCAATATCGGACTTGTGACTTGATCAACACCGGACTTGAAACTTGAGCAATTAGGACTTGTGACTTGATCAACACCGGACTTGAAACTTGAGCAATAATGGATTTGGACCCAATACCAGCCTTGTGTACTCCAACATGAATGTGTGTTCTGTCGTGTGTGACTACACATCTCACGCGTTTTTATACAAGTACTGACTCATGTCTTTTATTGTAGAATGAAGAAAAGAACTCTTGTTGAGATGTCTTCTGGGGATAATGCTGGTGCCAAGTCAGGAGGTGTTGATACTTCAAAGATATGCCGAACATTGATGATGAGTTGTTCACCGCGCCCTTTCAACTATATGAAAATATCCGTTCCACAAGATAACCCTTCTCCTATCGAATTCAAGGTTTTTCATGCTACTGGGCCCTCATGAAGGATGGATGAGACGTATGTTGAGCAATGAGTACATCAAAGATAACTTGACCAGAGTACAGATTATTGATGCACTTGAGTGTTGAAACGCTCGAGAGGATGTTAAAGTGGTTTCAGTGCGAACGTTGAGGTGGATCCTGGAGAGAGTGTTGAAGAAGGATTCTGGGCGAACGTGGTCCCAGAGAGAGCGTGGAGGCGCTCTTGAATAGACCATTGAAGTAGCTTCGCTAGAGGGAGCGTTGGAAGTATTTCCTCTTGCCCGATTTACCCTTGCGAATTCCATGCTTCTTGGTGACCATCTCTCTCATGTTGAAGAATTCCTTGATCGACGGTGAAGGAACTTCATGCCGAGCCTCGATCCAAGCGTGGTTTACATGGTTTGTTCGTAGTGGTTGTTGTTGAGCCGGATATGGAATATCTTGGACATTGTTTCATCATTGGGAGTCGTGCATGTGGTAATCGGAGTTGGAGTTGACGGACGCTACAGGATGTTGTATCTCGGTGGTTTTCCTCTTGCTACTTCGAGGAATCGCTACGAAGGTGAAGGTTGACGCCTCGTTGGTGAGATATATGCCCCTAGTAACATTATTAGGCTCTTCATTACCGGCAGACCTGGTTCTTTCTATCAGGGCATATGTTGTTGTAGATGAGCGTTCAACAGCTCTAGAGGATGACCAAAAGCGCGGATTCTCCAACATAGCATGATAGACATGTACCTTTGTCTCGATAAAGTGACTCGCCGAGATCTTGTTCGACCACTATCTCGATAGAGTGACTCGCTAGGATCTTGCTCGATATGACGCGTGGACATCGTTATCTTCTTGAGGTCGCTCTCCCTTGAGGTATCGGCTCCAGTGGAAGATTGCCGTCATAGAGCGTTGATACGTTGCACCGGAATTCTTTAAACCAAATGGCAGTATGGTATAATAAAAATTTCCGAGAGGAGTTCGAAAAGCTATCTTACTTGCATCATGCTCGTACATCCTTATCTGGTTGTAGCCCTGTTGATGGTGGATTTTCGTTCAAGGTTAAATTTGTAAAAAAAACTTAAAAATCATGCTACCGACATCTTGTAAAAGATAAAGCCATTTATAAGTGTTTGATACTCCTCACTTAATTCACCAGAATGGAGCATGTAGCAACAATCCCATTTTGTGAATACATGAAATTCCTTCAGTTGGAGCATGTGGCAACAATCCCTTCCTATGAATTTCATATCGCCTTGTATTTCCAGTACTCATTATCGGTGTGGCATGACGACCGAGTGTTGCTCTTACGAGAGTAACACGGACCTCCAAGCACTATAATGAAACCATGTACGAAATACCCGTACGGCCGACTCTCGGTGTGTTATACTAGCCCGATTGAGCCCCTCTCGGTGTGTTATACTAGCCCGATTGAGCATCCGTGACTGACCATATCATCCGGATATGATTCGATCGCGGTCATCCAACTCCATAAGCATGATTGGATGACCCCGGATCAATTCCATCACCCCCAAGGTGTATGGAATACCCACGGCCGACCCCGCATGGTCGGTCATTGGCATAGCTTGCCAAAAACCATTCATACCAAGCATTATGGACGGAAAACCCTAAATTAGGTTTGCGGCATATTACATGTGTCGCAAAACAGTCTCAACCATCCATCTTCGCAGGTATAGATGGAGGGTGAAGATGTAGACTCAAAGGGCCCAGAGCATGTCAACACGATCACCGTGGGCCCGCCTACACACTTGACCAATCGGTCAAGACCAACCATACTTGTTTGCAACAAATTCGTACACCTAAAGAGAGCATGGCGCACGGCTTTGAAAGCCAAAATTAGGGTTTCAAGCCATCACGCGCGTCCATCTTCTCCAAGCACGAATGGAGGGTCACAGATTAGATTAGCAGTCCAGGTCATACCAAAGCATGACCACCGTGGGCCCACCTACCTCCTCATGTGTTCGGCCAAGGCATATCATGCCTGGTTAATCCAAAACTTGCGCCCAAACTAGCATGGCCACGCCTCCCAAACCACAAACTGATCTCGACCATTCAACTTCACCGGACGATTTGAGTGGCTTAGATCACGTTTTCATGGGATAGTCGGTATAGGTGTGAACATCACCCTACCACCTACACGCTGGTATGATCGACCAAGATGGGTTGTCTTGAAATGTGTGCCCAAACTAGGATGTCACGCGGTTTCCAACTCCTTTGCGCAATGGATTGCTGCAAACCGATCTCAACCACTCAACTTTACTGTTCAAATTGAGTGGCTTAGATCGCGCCTTCATGGGACAGGTGAGGTATGGACGTGCACATCGGCATCTTCCGCCTACACACATGCCCGGGTAGGTCCTCTCCAAATCCCTTTCCATGCTTGGTTTCGACCAAGTGAAGAGTGATGCTTACGCACCTCTTCAAAAAACCCTAATATTCGTTAACGGCCGCAGATGAGTGTCTCAAAGATCATCTCATCCGTCCAACTTTTGACTTGGTTATACAACCACGGTCGAGTTATTTAAGTTAGTGAGGCGTCATTACCCATCACTTTACCACACCATAATGCAAGACTGCATAAAATACACACGATACTTCACAAGTAGCGACTTCCGAATAACGAGTTATTCAATTCAAAGATTACATGCTATCTTTCGTGGACCCACGATCCACACATTCCAGACATCAATCATGTCACAAAGCGGGGATACATATCGGGGTATTGGTCCTGGCGGTTTACAGCGTGCAGCGTGCAAAGCGCCATCACAAGAACGTGTTAGGAAGTCATGGACGGTTAGAGATGAACAGGAGAAGTGGGCAAGGCTGGTCGTGTATCACCAACGCACAACTCCACTACTCCATCACTCCACTTCCTCCACTTCCCACGAGAGACGTGAATAAGGCTCAATGACTTGTATAAATAGGTTCTCCGCCCTATTTCAAACAACAACACAAGTTCGGGATGAGACAGAAAACCCGGTGTTAATACAAAACGTATTCCAACACCCGGAGCTTACTTGCATCAATCACAAGCCCTGCTCCACCTTTCTGTTATAAGTCATAAGCAAGCCAACACCTTCACAATCTCAACACCTTCTTCGCTTCCCTACCTAAGATCAACCCCATCTCCTTCACTTTGTGACCGAAACAAGTCCTGGGAACGGCCATTTCTTGGTTTAGGCCGGACTTGCCTGATTGATCTCTCGAATCTACAAGCACTCACCGCAAGTAAAGCGGTGCATTTATTTAAGGTTTAGATTCATTCCTCATCCACACCCTAAATTACCAAATGCTGCAGAATAGTTTTCACCCATAAACAATTGGCGACCACGGTGGGAGATTGATCTCTCGGTTATAAAAATCGAATTCTCAATTCTCGGTTTCGTCTCATGATGTATCCTCACTTTAGGAACTGCAGTGGTTCGGATATCATGGAAAGCATAGCTGGAATGTTGGAGGATGTCTTGGCAAATCAAGCCAGTATCACCACAGGGAAGAGCGAGACATTTCGCGTTTTGAATGATATAGCAAAGACAACTACAAGAAGGGTCGATAGGCATCAACTCGGGACAACAAGCAAGAAATGTTGAATCCTTAGTCGAGTCACACCTTTACAAGTGGAGAAGCAAAAGAGCACGCAATAAAAACGAATCAAGAAAGATGGACAACATAGTCCAGACAGAGGAAAAGACTTGTCCGAAGTACTACAATGTCTCCGAGATAAAGAAAGGGAGCCGCAGCCTATGGAGCCCTGCTAGAGGATTTATATCTCAAAACTCTTGTTGAAGCCCTAAGACGGCGTCCAATCCGCGTCGACTTTTCAACCGACTGAAGAAATGCTTGAGGAGGAAGAAATCAATCAGGAAATACCTGGATACAGAGGATGGGGATGTTCAATCCGATCACTCAGCAGTGATATTACGACACCTTCCACATCCCTTTACCTAGGCAAGCGACCCGCAGATATGATGGCACTCGCAAATCTTCCAACTTCATATCTTGTTCCACATCAAAGCCACGGAGAGACATCATAATGCCCACTAACACCGGGAAAAGCCGGACTCAAGGTAGTTACATTTCCCCTTCCCAATAAAGAAGATTCTGAGCTACTAGAGGCGTGGTACGAAATGGAGAGGTGGAGCTACCCCGGTATGGCGTCCGCCTACCGATCAAGAAGTAATGGACCCGAGGTACTGTCATTTCCACCGGTTCCTCCATCACCACACCGTGAATGCAACGCTTTGAAGCGCATTGTTCAGAGAAGCTTGGTCCGGAGCGATAACTCGAGAGATTAAAAGGAGGATTTTCTTAGAAAGGCTACTCCGGTTCGATACGAGTGAGGCTTCGAAAGCAAGTAAGTTTTACTCAACAATTTTACAGGAAAGATAGTTTAGAATTCACTGGGGACTTAACATCCCGCACGTGGAGAAAGAGGCTCAGTGATCAAATGCCATGTTTGTTTCCATCCGTACCTCCCTTTTGCATAACATTTGCAATTTCATGTGCTATGTGCAATCATTCATGACCAAGATGCAAATTTCATTTAACATAATCTCCTTCAAAAGGGTTGTTCACAAAACTATCTCAAAATAAGCCAATTACCTATTAATTCAAAACCCAGGAGGTCAAAGAAAATCCTCACTATCACTCAAAAAAGGAAAGCATCTAAAAAGAAAAGCCAAGTATGTAGCACGAATACTTCAAGGAAAGTCCTTCAAAGAACAACTCGTCCTTAAGGCGAGAGAGACCTTCATCCTTTGAAGCGCGGCTGTTTCAGCTAGGTTCCTTAGACAACTTCTCAACCTCTTCTTCCCGGCGAGCAACATAGTCCATAAGGGACTTCATCCTGTAATTTCGAAGCTCCCGAATCTTGGAGAACCCTTTGAAGAACCAAGGAGCATTGAAACCGTATCGCGCAAACACGTCTCGATGGCACTTCGGTCTTCAACCATCTCCTCGTAAACCGTTCGACCCACCGTGACGCTCATCCCTTGGATCGAAGATAAAGCCTCTTGGGACGCGGTTGACCAACGCAAGACGACTTTTGAGTTTCGTGGTGGTAGCAATGTGACCGTGCTTCTCCCATATCGCTGTGTACAACTCTTCGAACTAAACCGGCACGCTGAATCCACCAACCAACACATGACCTCGGATAAGGGATAGTAAAAGGAGGATCGAACAAAGCCCCAGTGTCAGTATCACCGGTAATTCACCAACCACATGAGCCTTGTCAATTGGCAGGTGGAGGCCTTTCGGAAGAAGTCACCACAATAGCCATATTCACCGGAACCCGCCAGACGGGATTTCAAAGGAGCCGCCTCAATTATTGCGACGCTACCTTTCTTATACTCCTTCCGGCATCTACTTCGCTCCGGGTACTAATTTCCATCACAACCCCTTCAACAAGATCACTCGGAGAGGCGACTTGTCCAACCGAGCTTGCATAGTCTCTATCATGGTCAGAAAAGGAGCGGTTTCTCCGAGACTTTCAAAGCATGAAGGTCGGACTTGCATCATCTCTCGTCACGGTCGGAAAAAGGAGCGGTTTCTCAGGACTTCTCGGCATGAAGATCGGTTTCTTGAGACTTCTCAACATGAAGATCAATTTCTCCAGACTTTAGCATGAAGATCGCACACCGCCTTCTCATTTTGAATACGCGCCACCTGGTGAAGACATTCTCTTTCAAATTCCCCGATTTCAAGCGAGGATCGTTTTAGAAGAATTTACATCGAGAAATGAAAGAACCGAGGGAGGAGATTTAAATACCTGCATATTGGAGGAATTGAGGATTAGGACCGCATGCTTGCCTCTTAGGTCTCTCCTACTTGGGGACTGCAACCCTCGCCTCGGGGTCCGTTTGGTCGGAAGTGGCTTCAACAGGGAAATGCTTCGTCAAGACGTCACAAGATGGCTCACTACGGGAATCTGTCACAACACTCTCCGAAAATTTTCGGAAAACCAACAGTTGTCTCCTCCAAAATTCCTTATACTTATCGGTTACCACCGGGTTTCTCCCAATAGGCTGAAGGGAAGGCTCACCCGCTCTAAAAACATGCCGCGTTAAGAATATTCGGGAGATATTATTTGGAACCCTTGGTGAACGAATAAATGGGACACCTCGATCAAATCCCATTTGGCGAGCAGCCTATCAATATTGTACGAGTCACGGAAAATTCTCCGATTAAATAGAGACGGGACATATCCTGGAAAATGCAGCTGGTAAATAAGTTCTCATTTCATAGTTTCGACATCGGTACACAACACAACATCGGGACCGTCGGAAAGCGATAGCAAAGGTCTTTGGCTGAACAATGGAAGGGTGGACCGGCCCCCATGGACGGAAATCTACGAGAAGACACATTGTCAAATACGTCCACAAGTTTCGCACCACCTCACGGGACGCCTTTTATTCCAACGGAGTATTCTCGAGCCACCATATAAGTTATTGAGCGAATTTCCGGGAGTAGGAGCGTAACTTTTGAAGTGTTCCCATAAGAGCGCCTGAAGAAAAGCGAAGTGAATGTGCGACTCCACCTTCTTGTACCCGTTAGAAGCATGCATGTCCATTGCTAAAGCATCCAAATGAGAATACAGTGATCCAAGGAACAATGAGCCCCAGAGGAAGAACTTCACCCTTCGCATGACCTTATAGCAATCTTAACAAGGTCACTTCTAATGGTCTTCTTTTCGAACCATCATCGAATACATCTCTCGGATAACCATAAAGACAGAACGCAATCACGCCCGAGCTCGTTTTCCAACTCTTGATCCGGCCTCGGGTCCGCAGGAGACCACTCCGACACCCACTGTGTGTAAAAGCATCTCGCATCTTTTTCTCTTCCTTGTCCAGACTGTCGAATTCCGCCACTTTTTGAAGTATAGCACCATAGTTACTTTGTTCCGTATCGAGAGCTCGTAAGAGAGACTTCAAAGAACAGCAGTGTTCATTAATGCGCCACACTCTCCAAAGTAATAGTCATCTCTCCCTATCTAGATATGGTCTGTGTGAGTAGAAATACGCCACCGAGAAATGAAGGTAATCAAACCCGCGATGTCTTTCCTAATTTCGAGAGTAGCAGATGCCATGACCGCATTGAGGATCTGCGCTTTGGTCAAATTGTCCTTAATGCCCTTATTACTCAACATGCGTCTCATCCATCCTTCATAAGAACCCAGTGGAGCATGGCAAGTCTTGAAGTCAATAGGAGAAGGTGGATATTCGTTTCTCTGGAGACAAAATCTCATCACAAGTGCTGAAGAAGAAAATGGATCAAACATCCATATTTTCTCGAATCGGAAAGCAAGACTATCTTAATGAGAAGGATGTCTTCTAATGTTTGGAAAAGGCGAGATGAACAACTCATCATCGATGTTCTAAGATATCTTTGAAGCCATCAACACTTCGGCTTGGCACCAAGCATTATCTCAGTAAGACATCTCAACAGAATTCTTTTCTCATTCCACAATGAAATAAAAAGACAGGAGTTAGAACTTGTATGAAAGCACAGAGAGATGTAGTCACACACGACAAGACGCAATTCATCGGAGCACACAATGGCTTGGTTCAAACACCATTCAAGTCCTAGACAACTTTGATCTGGTATTAGTTTCAAGTCCTATGACAAATTTGATGCAGGTATTGGTTTCAAGTCCGTACAAGTTTCAAGTTCGGTGTAAATTTCAGTCAAGCATATGTGAGTAAGACCCACGTTAAGCATACACGGCGGGCCCGCATTCATTCATCCGCATGCATCATAACACGATTTTCTTTATTCATGGGAATCGTGTCTATGGGATTCAAGCCAAATGGTGGAAAAATCTAAGCATATACATGTCTTACAAAAGGTGTTTACCTAACAAACTAGGGTTTTACCTTTGAAAAAAAAAAAAAAGGGAGCGAAACTTACCGCGGACGGGCGGTGGCGCACGGCAGCAAATCCGGCAACGGCGGCGTCAGTCGGCGACAGCAGCAAGGTCACGGACGGGAGCTGCTTCACAATAATAATAAAAAAAAATCGTGAGGAAAAAAGAAAAGGGTTTTGTCTCTTTTATAGACAAAAAATTAGAAGAATCCCAGTAGAAGAAGGATTCCTCCCTTATTTGGTTTCCTCTTTTGATTCAAATACCCAAAGAAAGAAACCGGCCCCACCAAAGGATTCCATACAAGCATAACGGCATGGATGACTAGCGGTTGGCCAACACTCTTCCGGGTAAACTTCTTTCATCTTGTCTTTCTCACGTATATGTCACTATCTCATGCCTACCACACAATAGTGTAACCATTATGTGCTAGGCGGGGGACTTAATGTTGATGGTGGATTTTCGTTCAAGGTTAAATTTGAAAAAAATCATCTTACCGACATCTTGTAAAAGATAAAGCCATTTATAAGTGTTGATACTCCCTCACTTAATTCACCGGGAATGGAGCATGTAGCAACAATCCCATTCAGGAATACATGAAATTCCTCCAAAGTTGGAGCATGTGGCAACAATCCCTTCCTATGAATTTCATATCAGCCTTGTATTTCCAAAGTCTTTCGTTATCGATTGTGGCATGACGACCGAGTGTTGCTCTTCAGAGTAACACGAACCTCCAAGCACTATAATGAAACCATGTACGAAATACCCTGGTGACTCTCGATATGTTATACTAGCCCGATTGAACCCCTATCGGTGTGTTATACTAGCCTGATTGAGCATCCAGGACTGACCATATCAGCCAGGATATGATCGATCGCAGATCATCCAACTCTATAAGCATGATTGGATGACCCAGGATCAATTCCATCGCGCCCCAAGCAGGTATGGAATACCCACGCCGACTCCCGCATGGTCGGTCATTGGCCTAGCTTGCCAAAAACCGTTCATACCAAGCATTATGGACTTTAAAACCCTAAATTAGGGTTTGCGGCGCCATATTACATGTGTCGCAAAAACGATCTCAACCATCCATCTTCGCAGTATAGATGGAGGGTGAAGATGTAGACTCAAAGGGCCCGAGCATGTCAACACGATCACCGTGGGCCCGCCTACACACTTGACCAATCGGTCAAGACCAACCATACTTGGTTGCAACAAATTCGTACACCCAAAGAGAGCATGGCGCACGGCTTTGAAAGCCAAAATTAGGGTTTCAAGCCATCATGCGCGTCCATCTTCTCCGGCACGAATGGAGGGTCACAGATTAGATTAAGCAGTCCGGTCATACCAAAGATGACCACCGTGGGCCCACCTACCTCCTCATGTGTTCGGCCAAGGCATACCATGCCTGGTTAATCCAAAACGTGCGCCCAAACTAGCATGGCCACGCCTCCAAAACACAAACCGATCTCGACCATTCAACTTCACTTAGGACCGATTTGAGTGGCTTAGATCACGTTTTCATGGGATAGTCGGGTATAGGTGTGAACATTGACCTACCACCTACACTTTGGTATGATCGACCAAGATGGGTTGTCTTGAAACGCGTGCCCAAACTAGGGATGTCACGCGGTTTCCAACTCCTTTGTGGCAATGGATTTCTGCCGCAAACCGATCTCAACCACTCAACTTTACCGGTCAAATTGAATGGCTTAGATCGCGCCTTCATGGGACATGTGAGGTATGGACGTGCACACCGGCATGTCTGTCACACACATGCCCAGTCGGTCCTCTCCAAATCCCTTTCCATGCTTGGTTTCGACCAAGTGAAGAGTGATGCTTGCGCACCTCTTCAAAAAACCCTAATATTCGTTACTGGCCGCGAGATGAGTGTCTCAAAGATCATCTCATCCGTCCAACTTCACCGACTTGGTTATACAACCACGGTCGGGAGTTATTTGGTTAGTGAGGCGTCATTACCCATCACTTTACCACACCATAATGCGTGCAGATAAAATACACACGATACTTCACAAGTATCGACTTCTGCGAATAACGCAGTTATTCAATTCAAGATTACATGCTATCTTTCGTGGACCCACGATCCACATTCAGACATCAATCATGTCACAAAGCGGGGATACATGCGGGGTATTGGTGCGGCGGTTTACGGCGTGCAGCGTGCAAAGCGCCATCACAAGAACGTGTTAGGAAGTCATGGACGGTTAGAGATGAACAGGAGAAGTGGGCAAGGTGGTCGTGTATCACCAACGCACAACTCCACTACTCCATCACTCCACTTCCTCCACTTCCCACGAGACGTTAATAAGGCTCAATGACTTGTATAAATAGGTTCTCGCCCTATTTCAAACAACAACACAAGTTCGAGACAGAGACAGAAAACCAAGTGTTAATACAAAAACGTATTCCAACACTTGAGAGCTTGCTTGCATCAATCACAAGCCTGCTCACCTTTCTGCTATAAGTCATAAGCAAGCCAACACCTTCACAATATCAACACCTTCTTCGCTTCCCTCCCTAAGATCAACCCCATCTCCTTCACTTTGTGACCGAAACAAGTCTGGAACGGCCATTTCTTGGTTTAGGCCGGACTTGCACAGATTGATCTCTCGAATCTACAAGCACTCACCGCGCAGTGTATTTGTTTGAGGTTTAGATTCATTCCTCATCCACACCCCGAATTACCAAATGCTGCAGGAATAGTTTTCACCCATAAACAAGCCCCTACATCCATTCATGGAGGATAACATGCCGTGTCCGTTGGTTGCATCTACTAACATGTCGATGTTAGGTAGAGGAGGATCGTTTTTGGAGCAGACTTTGTTCAAGTCTTTGAAGTCTATGCAAGACCCGATCTATCCATTTTCCTCGTGTCGAACTACAATTGTTTAACCGCCTTGGATCCGTGTATGACATGTAGAAGATGGGTGACCAATTTTCATCTAAATCCGGCATTTCTTCATATCTCCAAGCGAATATGTCCTGGTACTCTTTGAGAAGTTCCACGAGCTTCGTGCGTTTATCTGTACATAAGGTTGAGCTGATGGAGATAGGCCTAGGAGATTTCTCAACGATTTCAATCTCATCGGTTGTGGAGTTGGTGCCATCTTGCATTTGTTGTGGAGCATCTAGCACTTGTTCTTGTGGTTCGAATTCTTCGTTGTAGCATTCCATTAGGTGGAGAGATCGGGTACAGTCTCCCTGCTAATTGATAATGGCGAGTGTCGATATTACCGTTTTCCCTTTCTCGGTCACGACTCGCCACAAAAGTTCGTTTCCCTCTTCGTGTGAACGTGGGTCGTCGCTTCACGGGATGGAGAAGAATGCTTCGTCGACAAATATGCATAGTGGGTTTTAGACCTCAATGATGCAAGCCGGTCTTCTTCCTGAATTGACGCCCACGTGGGTAGTGGGACGCAACGAACTTGTATGATTCTTTCCGCGGAGCTTCTCCCGTATGTGCTGGTTTGGTTTCCCTCGAAGTCCATCATTGTGGTAGGCTTCGTACGACCTTTCCTGGGAGAACCTTGGATGTCCTGAGAGTCTTGAGAGTAATCACATTCGAAGACGCTCCTGTGTAGATAAGGGCCGTCTTGAACTCTGAATCCTTGACGCGTGCGGTGACATATAGAACACGGTCGTGACCTTCCTCTGGTTGATTGCGCAAAAACGTCTCGCGCTGGCCGATTCTTCAAGAGGTGTGAAAGTTCACATAAACTTTCCACTAGAGAAACTGCTTCCCGATCCACCGGCCTCTAGTTCATAGTGAAACTATTGACTTGAGGAGGATCGTTGTGAGGATCAGTCCCCAGTGTAGGAGTCTCCATGATAGGACCGCTCATATCGATGTCGCTTCTTTGATCAGGTCCATGGAGGTTCGCGCCCGCCGAAGTACCTTCTCCGGTCGCGTTGAATCGTTCCCTTTTTGCTCCAGGGCTGTCGTGGCTCTTGTGGCAATCGATCAGTTAATGTCTTAAGAAAAGTAAGTACCTCTTTCTGAGTTGCGGCCATATCCGTTTGAGTCTTAGCAAGAACTTCCTGCTTCTCCATCAAGTCTGCAACGGTAATGGGGGGTGGTCCTCCTCTCGTTCCTCCGGCTCCTCGTCCTTATGAAGGAGTGAAAGTTGCTGCTCTGGTGACTACCGGAGGTGTTACACTTGAGGAGATGCCGGGATTTGCTGCTCTGGCTCTGGTGATGGGAGGTGTTACACTTAATGGAATATTTCCTTCTACGCTGGCGCTGATGGTAGAAGTGACGGCACCACGAGATGTATTGACCACGGTAGCTCCACTGACAGGTACATCGACACCGGGAGTGTTATCCACACTAGCTCCATCAGAATTGATTGCTGATCCAGACCTGAGTTCCACCATCTTGAAATGGATTGATGATTAAATTGGTCCTAAGATCTACCCTTTTTGAAATTGATAAATTGAATCGGATTTTGAAGAAATTGACTTGACAACCGAGAGATTAACCTCCCACTTTGGTAGCCAATTGTTTATGGGTGAAAACTATTTCTGCCGGTTTTGGTAATTTGGGGTGTGTGGATGAGAAATGAGTCTAAACCTTAAACAAATGCACTGCTCGGTGAGTGCTTGTAGATTCGAGAGATCAATCTGTGTAAGTCCGGCCTAAACCAAGAAATGGACGTTCCAGACTTGTTTCGGTCACAAAGTGAAGGAGATGAAGTTTATCTTAGGGAGGGAAGCGAAGAAGGTGTTGAGAATGTGAAGATGTTGGCTATGAATGACTTGTATCGTAAAGCCGAACCGGCTTGCAGGTGTAAGCTATCGATTCGGTGTTTGAATACGATTGTATCAACACTTGCCTCTGTTGTCTGTACTTGTCTTGTTTTTTCCTGTTTTGAAAATAAGGAGGAGAACCTATTTATACAATTCTTTTAGCCTAACCTTCGTATCTCGTGGGAAGTGGAGAAAGTGGAGTGATGGAGTAGTGGAGTCGTGTGTTAATGTCACACGACTAGTCTTGCCCACTTCTCCCATCATCACTAACCGTCCATGACTTCCTGACACGTTCTAGTGATGGCGCATTGCGCGCCGCACTGTTGTAAACCGCTGAGACCAATACCCCGATTTGTGACATGATTGATGTCTCGAGTGTGTGGATTGTGGAACCCACAGAAAGTAGCATGTAATGCTAAATTAAATAACCCGTTATTCGGGAGGTGATACTTGTGAAGTATCGTGTGTATTTTATCTTGATGTATCGCATCATGATGTGGTAAAGTGACGGGTGGTGATCACCAAGACGCCTTTACTCGACCAATTAACTCACGACCGTGGTTGTATAACCAAGACGGTGAAGTTGGACGGACGAGATGATCTTTGAGACACTCATCTGCGACCGTTGATGAAATTAGGTTTTAGAGGTGCGCAAGCATCCCTCTTCACTCGAAATCGAATCCAAGCTTGGGATACAATTTTGGCCAGGCCGATCGTACATGCGTGTAGACGGTATGACGGTGTAGGATCCTATACCCCATTACCTCACGACAGTATGATTTGGGCCACTCAATTCGACCGGTGAAGTTGAGTGGTCGAGATCAATTTGTGACATAAAACTAGTGCCGCAAGAGCCGCACATCCCGCCATCTTCAAGCGCGTTCCAAGATAACCAATTCTTGGTCGGTCTTGGCCGATCGGTGCGGAGTGTAGGTGGTAGGCTGGTGTTCACGCCTATACTGATTGTCCCATGAAAACGTGATCTAAGCTACTCAAATCGTCCGGTGAAGTTGAGTGGTCGAGATCAGTTTGCAGTTTGGGAAGTGTGACCACGCTAGTTTGGACGCGTGTTTTGGGATAGCCAGGCACGATATGCCTTGGACGATCAGGTGAGGAGAGAGATGGGTCCACGGTGGTCATGTTGGTATGACCGGACCTGCTTAATCTAATCTTGGACCCTCTATTCGTGCCGGAGAAGATGGACGCTCGTGATGCTCGAAACCCTAATTTTGTCTTTCACGGCCGTGTAACCATGCTTCATTCGGGCGCACGAATTGGGATGACCAACCATGGTTGGTCCTGATCGATTGGTCAGGTATGTAGGCGGGCCCACGGTGATTGTGTTGACATGTTCTGGGCCTTTTGAATCTACACCCACCATCTATACATGCGAAGATGGATGGTTGAGACTGTTTTGTGACACATGTAATGTACCGCAAACCCTAATTTAGGGTTTTCCGCCCATACCGTTCTGGTTGGACGTTTTGGCAAGCTATGCAAATTCTGGAGGCCGACCATGCGGGGTCAGCGTCGGTTCGGCAGCGAATATTCCATACCTGCTTGGGGGTTATGGAATTGATCTGGGCCATCCAATCATGCTGGTGAAGTTGGATGAAAGAGATCATATCCAGACTGATACGGACAGCCCGGATGCTCAATCGAGCTAGTATAACACACCTAGAGTTTCTCAATCGGGCTAGTATAACACACCGGAGAGTTGCAGACTGTCGGGTATTTCGTACATGCTTTCATTATAATGCTTGGAGGTTCGTGTTGCTCTGCTGAGAGCAACACTCAGTCGTCATGCCGCACTGATAATGAGTACAGGAAATACAAGGTTGCTTAAGCATTAATTAATAATGTTATAAATTCACAGGGTATATGGGATTGTTGCTACATGCTCCAACCTGGATGAATTTCGTGTATTTAATTCACATAATGGGATTGTTGCCACATGCTCCATTCTTGGTGAATTAGTAAAGTGAAGAAGTATTCAACACTTATTAATGGCTTTATCTTTTACAAGATGTTAGCGCATAATTTTCTGGTTTTTACAATTTTAACCTTAAATGAAAATCCACCATCAACATCTGGATAAGGCATCAGCAACCACATTCTCTTTACCCTTCTTGTAAGGCAGCAAATCCCATCAATTTGATGAGCCACTTCTGTTGTAAGGCAGTAGAAAGTTGCTGATCCATTAGATATTGTAAACTTTGGTGATCAGTCTTGATAATGAATTTACTGTGAGAAAGGTAATATCTCCATTTTTGTACAGCCATGACAATGACCAAAAATTCCATGTCATAGGTGGAGAGAGCTAGAGCTTTAGGACCCAAAGCTTTACTGAAAAATGATATTGGCCTGCCCTCTTGCATGAGAACTTCTCCCACTCCTCTGTCACAAGCATCAGTTTCCAGTATGAACTGTTTTGAAAAGTCAAGTAGGGCCAACACTGGAGCCATTGTCATAGCAGTTTTGAGTGTATTGAAAGCTTCATGTGCTGATGTTAACCAGTGAAATGCATCTTTCTTAAGCATATCAGTAAGAGTTTTAGAGATAGTACCATATCCCTTAATAAATCTTCTATAGTATCCTGTGAGACCCAAGAATCCCCTTAACTGCTTCAAGCTAGTAGGTAATTTCCAAGTGGTCATAGCAGTAATTTTATCAGGGTCAGCAGCCACTCCTTCTGCAGACATGAGATGTCCCGAATATTTCAACTGGGGCTGAGAAAAAACACATTTAAACAGTTTGGCAAATAAGGAGTGTTTCCTCGGTAGAGAGAGGACTTGTTGTAAGTGTAGAACATGGTCTGCCATGGATTTGCAATAAATGAGTATATCATCAAATAAGACAAGCACAAACTTCCTTAAAAAGGGCTGAAAAACTTCATTCATCAGAGATTGAAATGTAGCAGGTGCATTGGTGAGGCCAAAGGGCATCACCTTAAACTCATAATATCCATGATGAGTTCTAAAAGCTGTTTTGTGAATGTCAGGACCAAAGACTCTGATTTGATGATAGCTAGACCTTAAATCTATTTTAGAGAAGATAACTGCTCCTTTGAGTTCATCCAATAGCTCACCAATCAGTGGAATAGGAAATTTATCCTTAATGGTGGACTCATTTAATTTTCTATAATCAACACAAAATGTCCATGTGCCATCTTTCTTCTTGACAAGGAGAATTGGGGCATCAAATGGGTTATTACTATTTTGAATAAGCTCTGCAGAAAGCATATCTTGGACCAATTGTTCAACCAGAGATTTATGAATGTAAGGGAACTTATAAGGCCTCTGTGAAGTAGGGGTAGAGTTTGGTTTGAGTGGAATTTTGTTGTCCAAGGTCCTGGAAGGTGGAAGTGTAGTAGGTTCTGCAAAGACATCAGAAAAAGTATCCAAGACTGCACTAATTAGACGAGGAATATGTGGAGGAGGTGATGCAGAAACATCAAAGAATTGGCCAATTAGTGTTGGAGTATTATCTTTAATAAACTTCCTTAAAGAAGAACCTTCAATAAGATTAAGAGAAGGTTTAGAAGAACTTCCCTGAAGTATGATATAGCTTCCATGATGAAGAAAGGAAATCTTCAACTGAGTAAAGTTGAATATGACATCCCCTAATTTTTGTAATCAATCAGCTCTTAAAACCATATCATATCCTCCTAGTGGTAGAACCCTTAAGTCAGAGGAAAATTGATGCCCTTGCATATCCCAATGAATGTTCTGACAAAGACCATGCTAGTGATACTGTCACCATTTGCCACTGTCACTACCATGTGCACTGTGGGAGAAGCATGAATGTTTAGTTTCTTGACAATGCTGGAGTCAATGAAACTATGGGTACTCCCAGTATCCACTAGAACCATAATAGGATGTTTCTTCAAATGGCATGAAACTATAATGGTATCATGAACTACATGTCATGTTAAAGCATGTAAAGATATCTCAATGTTAGAGTCACTAGTATTTGGTGAAGAAACATTGGAGTCGCAGGAGACTCGGTGTTGAATCCTCCATCTCCTCATCAGGTATGAGCATAAATAATTGTTGTGTCTTGCACCTGTGGCCCTGTCTATAAAACTCATCACAATTATAACATAACCCTTTGTCTTTTCTCACCTGCATTTGTGCATGAGTAAGCCTTTTGATAGGTGGTAAAGAAGTGTCAGTGGAAGTACTTGGTGGAGAAGTTGGGTAGGTTACAATTGGATTAGAAAAAGTAAGTTGTTTATTGGAAGTGGTATGAGGAGAGAAGAATTATTTAGCAGTTAATGGTGTTGGAACAAAAGGTCTAGAAAATGTGTTATTGGGTTTTGGGTGATGAAGTAAAGAATCTTGTTGTAACCTTGCTAAGAGAAAGGCCTCAGTTGTTGTGGCTGGTTTGAACATTTGCACAATAGCTCTTATATCCTCCTTTAAACCACTAATGAAGCTGAGGGTATAAAAACTTTCAGGTAATCCAGGATTATTAGCTACCCTAAACCCTTTATAGTGTTCCCATTTGTCGAAATAGTCTTCTACAGTTGTAGTCTGAGCTAATTTATTGAAACTGCCTACATAATTATCCTGTGCAACATCCTCAAATCGAGCACATAAATCATTAACAAATGTAGTCCAAGGAATAAACTGTTTACCTTGTTGATAGTTCATAAACCATGAATCCACCTGTGAATCGAAGTGAATAGCAGCTAAATCCATTCGCTCCTCTTCCGAAAATTTGTGAAATGCGAAATATCTTTCACACTTAAGAGCCCAACCTCGAGGGTTTGAGCCATTAAATCTTGTAAAATCGACCTTAGGAATTCTGGAAATTCGATTGTTGTTAGAATGAGAAATTGTTTTAATGACTTGAGAGATATTGTTGAGAGGTGGAGATTGAGATTCAGTCGAAGATGGATCTGGATGGTGTTGTGATTAATTGTTCTCTAGTAAGCCAAGAATAAGAGCTAACGTAGAATTGACATCGATGACAGAAGAACTCAACGAATCGATTTGATCTCTGATTTCAGTAATGGAAGAAGTGTTTTGAGAAACACTTTGGGTGAGCTTTGCGATGGACTGTTTGTTAGCCATGGGAACAGGTCCAGGAGTGAATCTGATACCAGTTGTAGTGTACTGAGGTACAACTACAAGGAATTGATCAAGGATAACTAGCAGCAAGCTGCTTTCTCTCTGCAAGCAGAGCCTAACCTTCAATATTGAAAGCAATTTAGTTTTTCATTGATGAATTTTAGGGTCTTACAATGATTGGGTATTTAAACACCAATCTGAGAAGATGGACATCAACGGTCCAAAATACATCAAATAAGGAAAAAAAGACAAGAAACGGAACTCGAGGAAATATAATTCCTATACACACTGATTACCCTAGCTAACCTGGTGAGTCTGTATCCAACTCAGTCACACGACTCGGCCTCAAGGAGTTGGGTACATGACATTATTCTTCTTTCTGAAAGATCTAATGAACAGTTTCGTTAATAATAAAACACGAAGATATTGGCTGCACTTCATTTTGTAAAGAACAATGTTAAGTTTAGATGTCCAATTTTTTGATCGAGTCAGCAAAACTTAGGTTCAGAAGTTAAAGAATGAAGTTCGGCTTTGTAATAAAAAAAAAATTAAAACTTTTTTTTTTAAATTAAAAAATTAAAAAGAAAAAGAAATTAAAAAACTTAAAAATATAATTTAAATGATAAGGTCATTAGTGTCATTATCAAATATGGTGGATAATGGGTTATTGGTTTTCTTGCTAATGACTCTATTTTTTCCTTATTTGGTGTGCCGGTATCCGAAGAATTTATAAGTGTACAACATCTTATATTATGCTGAATTACGCTTTAATTTCCACTGGATATATTTTCCGACAGTTCATATTATTACCAAAAGGGTATCGTACATATTGGATAATTTTAGCAGATTAGGGGTCAACATGGTATAACATGAGCTGTGTAGCATATTTTAGTTATTGTACATTTTGGTTACAAAATTCGGTTTGGGATATTCATTTCTTTCTTTTGTTGAGTTCTTTTCTTTTTCTTTTATTAATGAGGTGGCATCCAGATTTGAACAGGGAAAAGAAGAAATATTACTGAGGTGGATTTTGGGTTACATGATGATAAATTCAGACTATAATAAGGATTTTTTCTAAGATGCAGGTTTTGGGCCATGGAAGAAGGTGAACAAAACAAGAAATAGTCGGATCTTCAAGAATATTATGGTTTTGCCCATAATATTTTGTATTTTGTACAATTTTTCAACAACAAACAAATCTTTTCTCCTAGAAAGGTCTATATTCCTATAAGTGTTGCCAAAAGATCTTCATGGGATCCCATAATCCTTCAATGTATGGGCAATAAATCAACGACTAATGCTTTGTGCAAGAGAATTATCCATGTAATCGGTTTCTCTCGTACCATATGCAACTATTAGAGCATTGCTCAGTCGAACTCACAAGTGTTGTCTTTTTTTTTTTAGGAAAAAAGACAAAAGTCTCAAATATTCATTACTAGCCGCTTTGAAATCAATATCATTACAGAGTTGACAAGGATCAAGTTACAATCATCATAGTCATAGAATCTCCACCAATTCTTGACTAACAACCCCGCCCATCTAAACATTACAACCAACTCAGTTTCCCAAAACAACACATCCACATGAAGAAGCCAAATTTGTTTGGCTAAACATATTCGCATCACTACAAACAACAACAATAAGATCCTCAAAAGATCCAACCATGGTTTTTTAACACCATGTAAGATAAGGTAAAGTGAAGTAAAATAAAGTAAAGTAAAGCAACCATAGTAAAATAAATTAAAATTAAAGTTACATGAGTCTTGGTAACATAAGTCTTCTGAATCGGTCAGATCATCTGGATAGGTCGGTGTCGGCCTGAATACGCATTGGAGTCTTGGTAACCATATTTGCAGATGATGAAATTGTTGTTGATGATCTTTAAATTTATGTTGTTAGAGGCGTTTTTTATTCTATTATCAAAGTAGAAATTGCTTCAGTTGCATTTGTAGTAGATATTTCTCCATAGAGAAGCATGTTCCTATACTACAACTCTTCAAAAAATTGAATGAAAGTAAACCCAAAAAAACCAAATCTAAAAAGTAAATAGTAATCAAAATAACAAACAAAAAAGAAAGATAGATCAAAGATCAAACTATAAAAACTTAATCCAAGCTACAGACTATATAATATCAGAAGATAAAAACTACACTTAAACTAGCAGGTGAAGATGGTAAGGAAGAAGAAGATATTTGTTAGGGAAGAGTTGCTCCGATCTACACCCATGAGAGAAGATTGGGGAATACAGTGGTTCAACTTTTAGGGTTTTCTATTGCTAAATAAAATGGAAGAGAAGAGGGAAATTTTCACATATTAAATCAATCTCTAGGGTTCGACACAAGTTTTGCTCTCTCAAGCTTGTTGTCAATGTTTGATGCACAAAACTATATCTTGATCTCTAGTCTAGTATCTAACTAGGATTAGAGCATAGTAGTTGAGTATCAGACATCACGAAATAACTCTTGAAGATTAAAGATTGGAGAACAAACGAAGACATTTGCAAGAACTTCATCAACAAAGAGGAATGTGAAGACTGACTTATCATATTTACTCATGAATATATAATTCTATCTTATGAGACCATGTTGTATGATTTTAGTAGACAAATATTGCAAAGAAGAAAACTCAATTTCAAGATTGTATTGATTAAACTTTCGAAATATGATTTAAGCAATAGATGTTCTAGATCCTTAACAATCTAATTAGTCAGAACAACTTATTATTGATGAACTTTTTTTTTTTTCAAGTTGATCATTTAGAAATTTCCAAAGAAATAGTGCATAATGTCTAAGGTTACTGGGAAAGTTTCAAACAATTATAAGAGCTACGAAATAATTGGCAAAAGGTGTACACTTGTTTGTGTTACCAAAGTCAGGCTGAATTTCAAAGAACTGTAGAAGTTTGGAAACCCGGTTGACATACCCTTTTACTTTGAGTTCAGGAACTGGATAGGTTCGCAAACCCGGTTTGCAAACCACTATATACTGACTTCGTGAACCACCAAGGTTGCAAACGCTTTGGTTTTGTTTCGTGAACTGCCAAGGTTGCAAACCCTTTGGTTTTGTTTCGTGAACTGACAACCATTTGCAAACCCGGTTTGGTTATAGTAGTAGGCCACGAACTGTCCCATTGTATGTTCGCCTTTGCTATACATCTAATATACACTTTTCAGATAAGTTTATTCATAAAATCTCGTTGGGCCTGTGAATTATTATTTAGTCTTGAATGTTATTGAACACTGCTTAAGCTTGTAAAGTCAAGAGTTTACTTAGCCATTATGGACCATCATTGTGCACGGTATCAGTACCCTGGAAATAATGCATATTCTTATGTGTAATGTCAAGGCTGACATTCCATATAATAATTTCATTTAAACAAGGAAAAGTGTTTGCTTGAATTCTGAGTAACCCTACCTTGAATTCAAAGCTACCCGGAGCCTTGAAAATCTATAAATAGAGAAATCTTGCAATAGGATTTCTCAATCCCTGGCACGCTTGTGTCCTGGTAGCATAACTAGAGTCGTATTTTATAACTTAGGTTCTTCGTGGACTGTATATTCTAGGTTATGACTTGAACACTTTACTTATGGTTTCGTGAAGCCCAGACAGACTATCTTTTACCTGATAGTTATTGAATTCGGATCTTAATCTTATTGATGTTTGAGATTTTTGTAATCTCACATCAGAAATGAGATTGATAAAAATCACAAAAATCTCATCCTCCTAGACTATGTGATTCCTCAAGATGGATATCTAAAATCTTCTACATTGGTTTATTTGGATTGTTCTTGAGAGGTGGTTAGTGATCTTGGATGTTCTTCGAGAGTATAAATTTAGCGGATCCTTGAGGTTTGTTGGACTTTGTCTACTACAAACATATTTCAAAACATAGATTGAAACATATCAAAAGGGAAATCAAATAGGCTTGTCAACTCAGAGACGGATAGGTATCAAAAGCCTCACTGAGGTTTAAGCAACTCTTAGGATGTAATGGACGTCAACTCAGAGAATAAAGTGCGTATAATCTAGAGAGATTCAAGAGACGTAAGGAACACGACATCAGCCGGTTGCTTGGATGGTTAATTTGGTCTCAACTGCATTCCATCTTGAAGTCTGATAGTAAGAGGTCCTAAGGTTTTTCTTCCAGTTTCATTTTCCTCGTTAACAAAATTCTGGTGTATTGTGTCTTTCATTTTCCACATTATGTTGCTTATTTTTATAATAGGAATAACACAATATTACGTATTCAATCTAGTAGCTTAAGTCTTTCTTAATTGAGATCTAACAAGACTTGTTCTAAGATAGATTGCAAGTCATACTTGTTAGAATTCAGATCCTTTTAATTTTGATACGACTAACACTACAAAAATGATAGGCAAATATGGCGGATCTTTTAGGACTTCCGTCACAAAAGCTGGTCAAGTGTGACACCAACTGTATCTGTCACTACTGCTTAGTTCTTTTGTGACGGTAAATGGGCAATATGGACAGAGACTGTTGTCACCAGGAAAATATGCCGTCACAAATACTTATGCCTACTTTACTCTATTTGACCAGTCAAAATGTGCTGTCAAAAATGTGTGGATTTTGCCGTCACGGGGGAATTGCCGGGAAAAGACATTGGTATGGGCGGGATACTATTCTCTTTAGCGCCAATATTTCTTTGGGCGGCCAATTATTTGTGCTCATTGGGTGCCCTCATTTTCTCGGGTAACAAAAATAAATCCCATCTCATTAGTTTCTCCGCCATGATTTTCCGCAAATTTCTTTCAGGGGAACTTCAAATCCTCCCATGATTTTTTCCATAATTGATTTCGATTTCTCCTAAAATCAATTTCTGGAGGCTGATTTCTTCAATTTTTGGAGGCTGATCTGGTGAAAGTTTACCCGTCGCAGTGGCCGTACAATAGGTATTTGCGACGGTACCTAATGTGACGGCACTATCCGTCACAATTGTGCAATTATGACGGAAAATCGAGCTATTGTGACGCTTTTTAGCCGTCCCAATAGGGCATTATTTTTGTAGTGTAAATTAATCTTAGGGTTTGAGATCATTCAAGAACTCTTATACACAATTAGGTACACAAACCTTTGGCCTATACACATTAATTTTGGAAGATAAGAGAAAATCTTTATATACAATCTTCAGTTTAGTTTATATTTGGAGATATAAACGACGTTGTGGTAATGGAAGCACCAGAGGTCATCCAGTTGACTAAAGCGTGTGTTTTTATTCTATTCTCGGCACTTCTGTTTCCATAGCAGAACCATGTCCCAACGAGTTTTTTTTTTTTTTTTTTTTTTTTTTTTTTTTTGTAAGTGAATGATAATTTTAAAAAACTAAAGTCATATAGATTTGATTTAGAGGTCTTTAAGTTTCTAGAAAAGGGCGTTCAAAAGGATAAAGAATCAAAAGCTAAACGTGTGTATGTTGACGGCTTTGTGCACATCATTCGGTGCATGTTTTTTCAAGAAAGAGTTTCTATGATTTAGAGTAGGCATAAACCAATGGAAAATAAATAAAAGGTTAACGCTACCAGTTTCATGGATAATGTTGTGGTGGATGTTTTTGTCATAACAACAATAGTTGAGAAACCTAAACAAGGAAACAATGCTGATGGCAAAGAAACAAATAAGAAAAACAAAAGAAAGGCTGGGAATGTTAATAACAAAGAAAGAAACAATAAAAAGAAGGGATATTTTGATTTTGGGTCCCAACTTTGTGACCAGAACTGGGTTTGGGTCCTAGAAAGTTTAACATTAGAGTTTGGGTCCCAGGATTGTGGTTGACTGTCTTGACAATTAGAAAAATACTTTTTTCCATTTATTTAACGCCATCAGTTAACGTTAACATGTGAGTCGCACATGTTACACATCTAATGGTATGAACGGATAGAATCTTACGGTCTGTATACTAAGAAGAAAACTTGCTGCTGTTTCTTTCGGGACTTTTCTCAAACACATGCGTTTTCCTGTTGATCCAAAATGAGCTTTAGATATGCTTTTTCTTCCATCAGTTGCTCGTCCCGCACTTCTACATAAAGACAATAGCATAGGGGATCCACTAATATATATGGTCCCAATCGAAGTGATCAAATATGTTGTTCGAATTGTATGATTGAGATAGCTTCATGGACAGAATATGGGTTTGATTTGGTTGATTTGAAGTGATCATAATGTATTATTGGAGTTTCGGTCCCAGTCGAATTGTATGCTGTTCGAATTGTATGATTGTATCACAAACAAAATCAAAAAATGGAGAATGAGTTTAGAAAGAAATAATTTTAATCACCACCTCTGAGGTTTTCCCACGTTCTTTTCGAACTGTACTTTTGAAGTTGCATACGGAAAAGTTGGAGAGAATTTCAGGAAGATGAAAATCAATGGCAGTGACCCTTTCATTCATCAACGAAAATCAATGGAAACCACCGTCTTTTAAAATGTTTTCTCGGCAAGAACAGTTCTTTTAACAATCGATAAATATTCACCTAAATCAGCAATTGTTTATCCCCATATTTTTTAATAGAAACTGAAACGGTGGTAGAGTTAGTAAATAGATGTAAACCTGATATTATACGGGTCATTTTCATACTTAACCTGATATTCTAACGGTCAAGACAGTCGACCATGGTCCTGGGACCCAAACTCTAATATCGAACTTTCTAGGACCCAAACACAACTCAGATCACAAAGTTGGGACCCAAAGTCAAAATATCCCTAAAAAGAAGAAAAAGGCTTATAATGTTGCTACTAGTGTGTCAGATAACCTGAAAGCAACAGTTGAGGAACCACCAAAACTAGGAAAAGTTGTTGACAAGAAAGAAAAGAAGAAGAACAAGAAGATGAGAAAATCTAATGATTACTGATAATCCCATTCTCTATTTTGTGTCTTTTATTTTCTCTTCAAAACCCATGTTTTTATTGATTTGCAAACATCATATTCTTCTTCATTTTATCCATGGAGAGGTGCGCAGTCTCATGTGACTATAAGAGTTTCACGTTCGAAACAAGATTGTTTGCAATACTCCTTTTAGAGGATTTCTCGACATGGATTTTAGACGTATCCGTACTCAAAACTTTGTTTGTTTTGAGGTAATGGAGTTCTGGGACGGTAAGAAACTTGTTACATATTAAAGAGTTTGAAACTGATTAGGAACTGGTGACTAAATTTGTAAGTTTCTGCCGGTGGGAATGAGATCATAAAACCTAGAAAAGGATGTTTAGATCTCGACTTCTTAAAAGATCCTATCCCAAATTGGAAGGAGGGTAATATAAATTTCCATCTACAACTGTTTTCTATGTTTGGAGATATAAATGACGATGTGGTATAATGGAAGCACCAGAGGTCATTTAGTTGACTAAAACGTGTGTTCTTGTTCTATTCTCGACACATCTCTTTCCATAGTGGAACCATGCCCCCGACGAGTACTATTTTTTTGTTAGTGGATAATAATTTTAAAAAGCTAAAGTCATATAGATTTGATTTAGATATCTCTTAGTTTTTAGAGAATGGCATTCAAAAGGCTAAGGAATCAAAAGTTAAACGTGTGTATGTTGACGGTTTTGTGTACATCTTCAATGCATGTACTTTCAAGAAAGACTTGCTATATTCCGAGTAGGCATAAACAATACTTTCAAGAAATACTTGATATATTCCGAGTAGGCATAAACAAATGGAAAATGAAGAATATGGTAATGCTGCTAGTGTTATGGTGGATGCTATTGCTGAGAAGCTCATAGCAACAACAGTTGAGAAGCCTAAACAAGGAAACGTTGTTGATAATAAATAAAAAAACAAGAAAGAAAGGCTAAGGATGTTAATAACAAAAAAAAAGGCTTATAATGTTGCTACTAGTGTGTCGGCTAACCTGAAAGCAACAGTTGAGGAACCACCAAAACTAGGAAAAGTTGCTGACAAGAAAGAAAAGAAGAAGAACAAGAAGATGAAAAAAGCTAACAATTACTAATAATCCCCTTCTCTATTTTGTGTCTTTTATTTTTATCTTCAAAACCCCTATTTTTTATTGATTTGCATACATCATCTTCTTTTTCATTTTATCCATGGAGAGGTTCACAATCTCATGTGACTATAAGAGTTTCATAGCTATCAATACGTTATTACGGAAATATAGGTTCGTTCATGTTCGAAACACTATTGTTTGCAATACTCCTTTTGGAGGATTTATCGACATGGATTTTAGATGTATACGTACTTAAAACTTTGTTTGTTATAAGGTAATGGAGTTCTGGGATGGTAAGAAACTTGCTTGGAAGTAAATTTGAAATTGATCAGGAAATGGTGAATAAATTTATAAGTTTCTCTGCTAGTTGGAATGAGATTATAAAATCCAGAAAGAGATGTTTAGATCCCGACTTCTTGAAAGAGCTAGCATATCCCAAATTGGAAGGAGGTTAATAGAAAGTTTCATATACAACTGATTTCTATGTTTGGAGATATAATCGATGTTGCGATAATATAAGCACCAGAGGTCCTTCAGTTGACTAAAAAATATGTTCTTCTTCTATTCTCGGAACTTCACTTTCTATAGCAGAACCATGTCCCCGACGAGTATACTTTTTTTTTATAAGTGGATGATAATTTTGAAAAGCTAGCATATCCCAAATTGGAAGGAGGGTAATAGAAAGTTTCATCCACAACTGATTTTTATGTTTGGAGATATAAACGATGTTGTGGTAATATAAGTACCAGAGGTCCTTCAGTTGACTAAAGCATATGTTCTTCTTCTATTCATGGAACTTCTCTTTCTACAGCGGAACCATGTCCCCAGAGAGTATTTTTTTTTTATAAGCGGATGATAATTTTGAAAAGTTAAAGTCGTATTGATTTGATTTAGAAGTCTCTAAGTTTCTAGAGAAGGGCATTCAAAAGGATAAAGAATCAAAAGCTAAGTGTGTGTATGTTGGCGGCTTTGTGCACATAAACAATGGGAAAATGAAGAAGATGGTGATGCTACCAGTGTCATGGATAATGTTATGGTGGATGTTATTGCCATAGCAACAATAGTTAAGAAACCTAAACAAGGAAACAATGATGATAACAAGGAAAGAAACAAGCTGAGAATGTTGATACCAAAGAAAGAAAGAAACAAGAAAAAGAAGAGAAAGGCTTATGATGTTGCTACTAGTGTTTCGAATAACCTGAAATCAACAGTTGTAGAACCACCAAAACTAGGAAAAGTTGCTGAAAAGAAAGAAATGAAGAAGAACAAGAAGACTGTGTCTTTTATTTTTTCTCTTTAAAACCCTTGTTTTTTGTTGATTTGCGAACAGCATATTCTTCTTCATTTTATCCATGGAGAAGTTCACATTCTCATGTGACTATAATAGTTTCATAGCTATCAACATATTAAGTGAGTTTGGGTTTGAATGAACAAGATGGGGAAAAAGAATATGCAAACCTCATAGAATTGAGTGATAGATGTGTTTATGTTATGACTAGAAAAATATTAACAAACATCAACGTATTTGAATTTCCCCAAAGATTCAAGGCCGAAGAAATTGCTCTTATATTATGACGACTTTTAATATTTTCAAAATAAGTCATGAAAAATACTGAAATATAATTGCAATATCTTAATGTATTTATGTTGTGTATTTATACCAACTTAATTTTGAAAATGCTTTTTATGTGTTAAACATACAGTTTATTGGAAACATAATAAAAGATAAGATTCGAAAAAAAGGCTTTAAAATAAATGACATACGCACCTTTATATTTAGTTAGAACTATACTAATACTTAAGATTGTGGTTAAATACATTTTTTAATAGTTTGCGTGTAAACTCTAATTATTAATTTTATACATGTCGGTAAAAACTAATTTCTTAATAACTATGTATTCCACGTTCTAATGTTCATATGATTCTAATAAAACATGTCCCAATTATTTTTAAAGATATGTTTTAATTTCCTCAAGTAAAAGCTTTAGGTAGTTTTTACTGATCATATGTATTTTGAATGTACTTATGTAGTTTGTTTGAAGCTCCCTAGAAGGCGTAAACTCCATTTTTGAAAAGGCGGATAGAACAAGCTTATTGGCTATGTGAACATACATACAAGAAAACTCCATTTTCTCTCATAACTTGCCAATTTGTTACCAAAGTTGTGAAAAAAAAATACTACATGTCTGATGTGTTATAATCATAAAAAGAACGAAATTAACATGTTACGTGAATACTCCTTAGAGAGTATGCAAAAAAGGAATCGGTTTGTTATGTTTTTATAAACTAGTGAAGGGATAAATGTTGGATAATGTTGAATCTTTCAATTAATTATAACCATCTACGATGTGCAGGATTCCTCTAAATCAAAAATGAATTCTTTGTTCTCATACAAAATTTCTAATAACATTCATTAGGTCGCTCGAGCTAAGGCGAAATGAAAGCTTTAACAACCATTATATCATTTTATACGGGGTATTGTATTCTAACTAAACATGCAAAAAAAAAATGAGAATAGGACGAAGAAAACTAAGTAATACTTGAATAATTGCCATTGGTGTAAAATGAGTTTGAAGGTTGGGACCTCTTATATATAGAATCCCCCAACGACTTTTTTTTTTTTTTTTTTTTGAAAACTAGCTGTTATGGGCAGTGCAAATAATTTTGGCACAAAAAGTAATGTTCGGCTAGTTTTGAACAGGTTTTTGACTAAGTTCGACTAGGAGCAACAACTAAGTTCTTTTTCGAGGTTGCCGAACTTCTCAGTACAAATATTTTGAATTTATGAAGAAATATTTTCCTAGGCAATGTTTAATTTATTGGTAGCCAAATTTGTTAAGAGATGTTCGGCTACCATTACCAAACTTACATGCAGGTAGCCAAACTTTAAACTTAAACACCAGGCTTTGTTATAAGTAAATTTTTAGTCTTTTCCAAACCTAATAAAAAACAACTCATGGCATATAAGTAAAATCTTGGCTACTTGCAAATTTCATTTTTCTCTTCAAAACTGGTATTTTTTGTTGATTTGCAAATATCGTCTTCGTATTCAAAACCTTATAAAAAAATATCAAAAACTTGAATCACGAGGCTTTGTTATAAGCAAATATCATCTTCGGATTCAAATCTTCGGCTTTGTTATGAGTAAAGTGTTAGTCTATGCCAAACCTAATAAAAAATAACTCATGGTATATAAGTAAAATCTTCGGCTAATTGATTAGTTAGAGATTATTTTTAAGAGGTGGTTAAGAATCCAGGCTTATTAGCTAACTGAGTGTAAGTATTCTGGATTTGTGAGGTTTGCTAGCTTTGTTTATTGTAAACAGATTTCCAAACCTTGATCTTTGATTCTAAAGAGAAATCAAATAGGGTTATCTGTTAGAGGAAGCTAAGGAATTCATTATATTAAAGCGACACGAAAGACCATAATAGTTGGATTTCGTTACAATTAAATCATAGCGAAGCGAAATCGCTTACTATCGTGATCAGCCTTAGTGAAGTTATGTAACTTGTGTAGTTCGGTCTGACGGCTCATGGCAGTGGACCAGTCCAATAGGTTGGATTCGAGTAGGGCCAATAGGCCCCCCTTTTTGAGAGTTGGCCAGATGGGTATCCTTCTCTTTGGTTGAAAAATTAGAATTTAAAAGTCGTTTAAAAGTAAACCCCGGTTTTCGAGTGTTGCTGCCTGTTACACAACCAATCAATCAATCAAAAAGATGGGATTGTGTAACAGCACAATTGGAGATTCAGAAAGGGTCAATCGGTGGAGATTAACAGGCATTGTAGCTCTCAGAGATTGCAAATTAAAGGTTTCCATTTTCTCATCACTCAATTCGTTCAAAGATCGAAGATTGTTTTATTTGTTTGTTAGGAATTCAAATTGGGTTTTGTCTGAATACCTAGATTATATTCTGCTCATCTCAAATTGTTCCCCTTTTTCAGTTTTGTTATTGAGACTATGGGGTTCTTATATGATACACTAAAAGGGAAAAAAGAATTCTGAACTTTTTTTCATAGCAATCTTTTATAGTCATTTCATTTCCCATGTTTCATTTTAGCATAATCAGTGGGTTATTAAAATGTCTTTGTGAAAACAGATATTTCCAAACCAAGTTTTTGAGTTGGAGGCTTCTGTAAGAACTCTCGACTTGACAAACAACAAAATAGGTACCTACATTTCTCCTTCTTCTGCTTTGGAAGTGCTATTTGCACAATTATTAGTAGTATCATTGGTATTCGCCAAAATCAAAAACTTTTTGTGGCGGAGTTTTATATGTATAGATGATTTGCTCATTAAGCTTCTTGTGTGGTATAATTCTCATTGTTATCGAACTAAGTGTAAGTAATGTTGTCTATAGTGTACCATACTCATGCTCTACAACTTAATCTTATCCTCTGCAGATGACGTTCCAAAGGAAATTGATAAATTAATTAACATCCAAAGACTGGTTAGACTATTTCCTGCGACGACTTTGTTTGTTTTCGTTGACATGATTGAAACCATTTATGCATTCGAATTGATTATGTAATACTCATAGTAAGGTGATTTCTCTTTCAGATTTTAGCTGATAATCATATCGAGCGCCTCCCAGTGAATTTGGGGAAACTCGAGTCTCTAAAAATGCTTACCCTGGACGGGAATCGGTTAACCTCCTTTCCCGATGAATGTAATTCTCTGCCTTAAAATTATACTTTTGTCCGGTTTGTCTTTCCTTGATCATTTTCGTATGTTTACCTTATCTTCTGTTACATTTGCTTGAAGAATATATAGGATCATTCTTTCTTTCTCAATAAGACAATAACTCCTATGCACTTTGTCAGTTATGATTTCTAACCATTCTTTTTGTGTTTAGTGGGATTTTTGAGAAAGCTTGAGCAACTCTCAGTCTCCCGGAATTTACTAACAAGCTTGCCTGAAACTATAGGAAGATTGCGCTATGTGAGTATATGTTAGCTACATATAACCAACTAATGATTCTAAATAATCGGCAGTTATGTACTTTTGTCATATGATTCTTCAACTTTATTGATTTACCCAAACCTAGAAGTATACCATGGAAGTTAGCGGAGCAATTTGTTTGTGTTTGAGTTGGTTATGATGTTGGATACTTGCTCCGCTCTTCAAGTGGAGATATGAATATTCAAAATAGCATTAGCTCTATAATCAAGCAGGCTTTCAAACGTGCGCATTACATGCATTATTTCAGATATCTTATAAGTATTCATTAAACTTAAGTCTAAACTAAAAGAGGTGCTTGGTTTGATAGTGAGCCACAACCTTACACTTAGATTGGGATTGAGTTGATCGTGGAGGCTAACTTTACTCCGATACTCTCCTAAAAATAAGTCCAGATCTGAGATGTAGCCTACTTTGGCCCACTTTCAAATCCTGCCCAGCTACTTATATTGTTTTCCAATGTGAGTAACCTAGAGGTAAATATAGCATACATATGGATAAACTTACACTTCCGTATTGTCGATGCTCAGAATATGTGTTACTTACCATTAATTGTTTTATATCAATTCGAGTGGAAGATAACTAAATTGGAATCGTACAGTTAGACTCTACTATTTACGTTCCTGATTAGGTTGCTGTTTTTGGAGTTCTTTTCAAATAAGTTAAACTTCTATAGGATCAGTGGATTACTGTGTTTTGGCTCATAACTGTTAACACTTGCTGTACTTAACGATGATTGTTTGATGACGCAGTTGAAGTTGTTAAATATATCACATAACAAGTTAGAGTCTCTACCAGATTCAATTGGGGGTTGCTTCTCATTGGAAGAATTACAAGCAAATGGTTCAAAAAAAATTCTTCTCTGTTTCTTCTATTTTAAGTCGTGCATTTTTCATTTCTATTTCTCTGTTTTGGCTACATTCTTCATGTTACTATCAATGGAGGACTTTGATATGGTATCTTTTTCAATATTCTAATACTGAAGTACCGCGTTGTATCTGTACCGAGATAAAATGGTTAATTGCAACAAATTCAGTGGCTAGATTACAGTGAACAAATGCACTCTAGACTAAACATCATATCATAAATAATGAGGGATCTCTGGTCGTCCTTGGACCTTTCGTCCTAATTTACTGCTTTGCCATGCTTCTGTACTTCTATTTATGCTAGATTACTATACAACGGCCTTAACTATTTTCACTTAGTGGTGATCTTTTGGAAATTTTCTTTTATACTTGTTTTTTTCTGAAGTTAGTTTCTCTGTTGTATTATTGCAGACAATTCTATTAAACATCTGCCGCTGTCTATTTGCAACCTCAACTGCTTAAAGTCACTCTGCATGGACAATAACAATGTTTCTCAGGTACAGATTCCTACTGAGCTAGTTTGATCTAATATTTGCTTATGGCGATCTTATACAGATTCCCAGGTAATACCGATTTCTCAGAAGATGGCACTTTAGACCTGTATGGCTTTATGCCTAATGCTTCACAAACTCGAGTGGTTATACCTTGTCATTTTTAACATCTATACAGCAACATGGGGGGAGTTTCTGTGTGTTTTACGGTTGACCTTATATCTAATACCTTTCAATCTAATGAATAGACGAATGAGACTTCGAAGATCTGCTGACGCTGCATGACACGTTTCATACCTAGGAACATTTGATTGCTTAACATGGTTATGCCCTCAACTGACCCTTTTACGGTTTCGATAGAATGCATTGATGTAGATAGCAGGCTTTACTTAGTGGGACCAATGGAATTATACCCATGGTGAACAGATTTCCGTATAATGATTTATTATATTGACTGTACTAGTGTTCCTGTCAAGCTAGGGAGCTTTATTAAGCCTCTACTTGAAATACATAAACAATTGGTGTATCTTCTTCTTTCTTTTTGTCTGACAGCTTTTGATTTCAGCCTCTCATGCACCTTGAATTACTACTTTTCCATTAATTTTCGTCTAAGTTTCTTTTTAGTCTTCCATAAAGGGCCATATTTCCCCGCAATACAAAATCTTTTCATTTCTGTTGTAGCTTAATCACAATGAGTGGCTTTTATGGTTTCAGTTTTCTTTTTGATATATATTACATTTATCTTTGCAATTTTGGACACAGATACCTCAGAATTTATTGAAAGACTGCAAAGCATTGCAGAGCATTTCTCTTCATGGCAATCCCATCTCAATGGATCAGTATCAACAGGCAAGTCCTGAGTTCTGTTCATAACTATTTAAAAACATCATCTTGATCCTCATCTTCTCTATCTAAGATTTATTGCTGCTACATAGATGGAAGGATTCCAAGATTTTGAAGAAAGGAGGAAAAAAAAGTTCGACAAGCTTATTGACTCAAACGTTATGATCAGTTCTAAGGGACTTGACGAGGGTATTGATTTGTAAATTGCATAGTTTAATTCCAAGTAAGTATCTTGGCACTATTCAGTATTGTTAATTCCATCAGTATATTACTTGTTGCACGTTTGGATTACTTTTATTTTTTGGTCCGACTTCAACATCTGCCTGCCTGGTTCATTACAGAAAGAAGAATCTGTATCTCTATTGGATGTGCGAAATGCAAAATGGGAATTGTTTTCCAGAGCTGGGGGTTTTCGTGAAGTTCAACATTAGCCACCTTCCTAGAATTGTACATCGTGCATTGTTGTTGTATATCTGTTGATTTGGCCCTATTTAATGAAATCTGTATTTGTAATCCTTTTGTAAGAATCATTCTTCCCCTCCATACATAAAGTGTAAAAATGTAACAATCAGACGGCAACACGGCTACGGTTATGACATCTGGAGCCATAAAAAATGTAGTATCATCAACATTCAATTGTTTGTAGAAACGTTTCTGAAATGTCAAGTTAAATTTGGGGAGTCCCAGCAGAACATTCTATAATTCTGAAATAGCAAAAAAAATGATCGAGAATTACAGTAATTGCTGTTATTCAAAGGTACCCAGCCTGATCAAAGTTCTCAGATGACCCAACTGCGATGCCAGCCTGAGTTCAACCCTGAATGCAATTTTGCTAGTTTTACTTTACATAATAACATTCTGGATACGTAAAATCTAAGATATGATGAGCAGCTTATAATCAACCTCCACAGTTGCAACAATTAACCTACGTTCAGGTTAGCTGGTCACAGTATGTACTCTTCTTTCTTCAATTGCTTTGGCAAGCAAAAACACAACAACAAATTCCTTACCAGACAATAGTGCCTTCTTTCTAATCCCCTTAAGCTAACATTTCAACAAAAAATCAGAATCACCAAAAGACACAAGATTCAATCTAGTTCAAACTTGGGATACTCAAGGTAAAATCCTGTGGAAGAGAAATAACAACTAAATTACAATAAATCTCATGAGCAATGGCGGTAACTGAAAACGAGAAATCTTACCGCAGAAAAATGTCATTTACATGCACCTAATACCAGTATAAAGTAAGTAACCAGTTGGGATTAGCTCAATTGTTCAGGAGCTCACATTCATACTTGAAGTCAGTAGTATCCGTTAATGTGTATCTTATGTCGATAACTCAACCAGAAAAATTGTGTTAATCATACACTTAACAAGGTTTTCTGGGCACCTAACAGCAGAGCTTCCTAATGCTCAGATAGCTACTTGTCTACCTTTAATGTACCACAAATGTTCCCTCAGCCTCAACTATAAAAGCAAACATCTATACTAGTAAAGAGTCGAACAAGTAAATCATTTGAAACTGAGAGAGATCAAAAGACGCAAATACCAGAGTCTAGAACATTGGTATTAAGACCAAGAATTAAGAATTTCAATTCTAACTCCTCCTACTCACAAAAAATGGAACCAAATGATGAAGACCTACAGCTTAGGCTTGTTAAGAAGGAGCTTGAAGCTTGTTTACAAGCTTGTTAAGAGGAACTGTTTGTTGCAGACAGAGAATGACCAACTTGTTTACAAGCTTGAAGCAGACAGGCTTGTTAAGAAGGAGCTTGAAGCTTGTTTACAAGCTTGTTTACACCACTGATATAAAAAGTCACCCATGTTCCAATCCTTAACATAGGTGGTCTTTTGTCACACAAAACTAAGACAGAAGAAGTTAGCCATTCTCGAATAACTTAAAGACCTCCACCGAAAGTATGTCTCCAGATAAACACACAACTCACATTAAAAGTCAACGAGGTATCGAAGTGAAGAATGGTGAAACGAAAGACACGGGAGACCACGTCAACTACCAAAGCCACCTCCTAAATCTACTTGTTTGGATTTTCCACAGGAAGTAAATGAAAAGAAATTACCTGTCAGAACTGCTGCAGTACTTCCACCCCCACCACCACTCCCGGGAAAACTGGTGTCTACCAGAAGTTGTGGAGATCTACCGGACACTAACAAGGAGGGAGATAAAATAGACAACAAATATACCAATTTGGGAACTCCTGTTGCAAATACTCAGGACATGATAGGTGAACCGCTCAACATATCTCTTAGCCGTAAGCATGACGCACTACAAATCACACATTATAAAACACTACTTTCTGTTATTTACATCCATGTAAATACCAAACCTCCATGCAAGATTGATAACGGCACATATAGCTAGAGGAGATCCCTGACTTATGAATTTCAATTCTACAGCTCACAAAAAATGGCAATAAATGATGACGACCAACAGCTCAGGCTTGTTATGAAGGAGTTTAAAGTCTCAAGAGGAACTGTTCGTCTTAGGCAGAGAATGACCAACTAAAACAAGAGGTAACCCGTCTATACTAGATGAAAGGGCTGTGCTGAAGCATTTTCCCCTATGGCCTGAGAGGAAAGCAGATGCACTGCACCAAGCTGCTTTCGACTACGGAGACATGAAAACCTGGAATCTGAGGTTTTATCATTCAGGAACAACCAATACTACTTTCCTTCAAGAAATGCAGGAGATTCAAGAAAGGTAAGGAATAAAGTTGATACCAAAATGAATTCTCAATATAAAAGATGAATAAACGACATGATAATACTTGCAGATCAGAAAAGGAGCACCCATAACAAACGAGAGAAAGTACAAACGCATGTTCAATAACAATGCTAAGAAATTGTTTGAATCTAATCCAATCCTTGACAAGGAATTTATTGGGCACCTAACAACAGAGCTTCCTAAGGCTCAGATAACTACCTGTCTTCAATTGTTGAATTGCTGCACAAGCTAAACACACCAACATATTCCTTACCAAACAATAGTACCTTCTCTTTCTAATACCCGGAAGCTAAAATTTCAACAAAACATCAGACCAAAAGACACAAGATTCAAACTAGTTCATACTTCGGATATTCAAGGTAAAATCTTGTGAAGAAGAGAAATAATGATCAGCACATTAAAGGTAGACAACTACAGAGGGATTCATATAATGGTAGACTTAAATGATTCATATAATCTTCATTTGAAACTGAGAGGGATTCACATGATGATCAAATGACACAGTCTAAAACACTTAACTTAACACAACTACACACATGACACATCCATCAGTGAGACCAGAGGAATTTCTAAAACATTGTACTTAAGTACTTAACACAGCAAATACATCATGTCAAAACACAAGCAAACCCAAAACACAAGATATAAAGTAACTTAATTATAATTAAGCCCACACCATCAGAAAATGTGTTACAAGATCCCTGTAGCCGCAAGAAGAAAAAAGAAGTTCAACTGCCAACAACATCAACATGAATGTAAAAACAAGCAAACCTAAAAACAGAAGACATAAAAACATGACCAGTTCTAGAACCTCCCAAAAAGTTTCACCATCCAAAACATTAGACATAAAAATATGTTCTTAACTTCAGACTAGGACTGATAACAGCAAAAAGGAAGCAAATACCAAGGAATTATTGAGGGCCTTTATAAGTCCACCCAAACTTCTCGTAGTCCCCCTTCTTCTGAAGCGCTATGGAAAGAAGTTCCGTAGGGAACCTGTCCAGATTAGTTTGCGCTAGACCCCAGATCTTCTCACATTCATCATGGTATTCCTGCTTCTCGGAGATTTTGAAAATGTGTTTTCCTCTCAGGTCCCATTTTATGTAGCTTGCTTTCATTCTAGTGAGTCTGTTATAAATCTGGGTAATGGTTATGTTTCTACCAGCAAAATGATCCCTGAGATGATTATGTAATTCATCTTTTCCTCCACTTTTCTTAAGCTTACCATTTTTATGACATTTCTGCATGGCTTGCAGGATGGCAGTGTTATCAGCATGGCTAAATACAAGACGAAAACGGTTACTCTTCTTCTGCGGACTACTATTTGGTACAGCTTTGCGTTTCCTTGAAGAAGAAACAGGAGAAGCAGGTGCTTCTTCCATTACATCTTCTTCTTCAATGATTGGTTTCTTCTTCCTGGAACCACTAGTACCCTCACCCTCGGTGCGTTTCTTCTTCTTGGAATCAACCGGAGCATCTTCTTTTTCAGTTTGTTGTTGCCTTTTTCTTCCTTTTCCTCTCTTCACAAGTCGAACATCATCTAAGGTTTTCTCTGTCAAAGTCATTTTCAGCTATTTCTGAAGGAATTAGGGTTTTTGTTACGAGGGAGACCGATGAGAGCTGTTTGGAATTAGGGTTTTTGACAGTTTTGTGATGAGGGAGAATGTTGAGAGCTGCTGTTTTATATAGAGAGGAGGAGAGGAGAGGAAGAGGTACAGTTCCCAATGCCCAGCTCTCTCTCTTCTTAAAAGATTTGAAATGGATTTACTGAGATTGCCAACGAGCTTCATTGTCCATTGGAAATTTAACAGAGCCTGCCGGGGTATATTCATTTGTTCTTTCGGTTTTCAACATGCTTCAAAGGCATTGGGAACTGGCATTGGCTTGTTGTGAGATTGCCAACGAGAATTTGTAGAGTAATTAAGATACTGTATGGGAACTTAATTAAGAGATTGTCTTTCTTTCTTTTTTTTCTTTTTTTTCCCCGAGAGCTGGGCTGTTCTAATCTTGGTGAATTTCAACAATAGAAATCGTGCTGATCTTTAAGAATTAGTCCAAGAATTGTGCAATGTTGAAAAACCTAAAAATGTGACGGTCGTTCGCATGGACTGATGAAGCAGGCGGTTTATAAACAAATATTGCATCTGCCAAAATTCAAAAGGTATCAGTGTAATTATCGTTCATCCCATGGCCATCTCAAACTTATTAAGCCGTAAGTGTAATGCATTTCATTAATGTGTAGAATGTTTTATTGGGAGAGTTTAACTTAAAGGTAGTAGTACCCAGCCTGGTTGTCTGACACAATGCGACGTATGTCAGCCGAAGATACTAAATCCTAGAATATCAGCTTTTATGATACCAACTGGTCCTTTTTTTAATACTGGGATTTAGTAGTAAGATAGAGTTTTAGTTTTAGTTTTTTTTTTTTTTTCGTACCACTGAGGCAAAGCCACATAGAGCATGTATTAATTGAACTGATTTGACTCATCCACCACTCCCAACTTTAACAGCCATGCACGCCTATGCATGACAGGCTAAAAAGAGTATATTAGACTGTGTAGGAGTAAATACATATACAGTACTTATTTGTTTTACTGTCAAAAGGATTGACTAGTCTCCCACTCCACCACTATGCAAACATCTGCTTGGTAATCTAACCAACTGACACTTGCTTTGAGATTACAGTAATTAAGATGTGGGAATCTCTCTCTCTCTCCCTCTCTCTCCAATCAAATCATGTATATTCAATAGGGCATACAGACATTAACAAATACGTGCATACTAATTTCGCTTAATGTCACTATGAAAGTCATGGTACATGCATCAAGTGATCGTGCATGTACCACATATGGATGGGTCAAGTGTCACTTAATAATGTACTTTCGCTTATTCACTTTTGCTTAAGAATTGATTTTATTTCCCCCTTTATATGCAAGTAGTGATGGTGTGCGCCTAGGAAATTTCATAATTCACATAACTCTCAGTAGACTTTAATTCTATCCTATGTTTTCAATAAGATTTAGCTACAAGGAGAACGCAAGCCTTATAGCCGGCAAAGTTCTACGGGTAAATTGAGATCAGTTGCGAGACAAGCTTGGTGATCAGCGTGGACTTGTTTTTCCCTCTTCAGGGTTGTGTAGCTCAACTGTCTAAAAGTTACTGCATTTTTTTGTTACGTATCTAGGGTTCCCCATATGTAAAGGAAATCTTAAATACGCCGGAGGTAGAATGTCAGAGAAGCTTTGTCCCGAGCTCAGAAGGCCAAAAATGAAAATAATGGTAATGATGGAGATGATGAGATACTCTGACGAAATGGAGTATTCGCTGGATATAGATAAACAGAAAAGAAGGAAAACCATAGCGGGAGAAACATAAAAGAAAAAGTGGATAGCAGAACTTGTTGGTATTTATTACAGCTGAATTGTACCTTTAGGACAATTTAAGAAGAAGTTTTTTTTGATTGCTGCGCTTCTTGGCAGTTTTGGCAAGAGCATCACAGATTTCTCTCTTTCCTATAGAGTTTTCACTGACAAGCTTCTTGGCAGAACTCCCTTTAGCCTTAACTTCGAGGGCATCCTTTACAGATACTTTCAACCTCTGTATTGTAGATTCGCTCTGCATCAGGACCAGAATGGTATAATTACTACGGATATAAAGAAAAAACCATTGTGAAAAGGTTGCGAGAGGCTGTTAATCATGACCCATGAGCACCTGAGCATTCATGTCAATATGCACTTCCTCGGTCTCAGCTTGGAAGCTTGGATTCTTTTGAGCAATAATCTCAAGTGCTGTCAGGTGACAACCGCACTAAGCCCGAAACCAAGCTTTCTTTTCTCTTCTGCAGATAAATTCCTTGAAAAAAGAGAAGAGAAAAGGAAATTGACAGAGTGAACTATGTCAAAAGAACAAAACTAAAACGACTTAACCCAATCTCCTTAGACGGCCTTCAATACAATCGATTAAGTGAACTATGTCAAAAGAACAAAACTAAAACGTACAGCAATATAGCTTGGGAAGACCATTTGACTATATAGTGCCTGGCGCAAATGACTGCATATATATACTCCAAGTTCTAAAAAGGATATTAGAATTAATCGAGAGACTTATTTGTGGACTTGCTACCATGTGAAACTTGCTTCATATCCACTTGAATATTTGTCGATCTTTCATTTACTATATTTGTTACTGCTAGGACTCTATGTTGTGATTGTTTTAGAGACATAATATTTTGTGATTGTTTCAGAGATGTATAATATGGCTAAGTTTTTCCATACTCGAGATTCTGGATACATTTTAGAATTTGAATATGAATGATAAAAGAATGGAAACAAAAAAGGGGTAGATAAGTTGCGCATACACAGCATAGCTTAACATAACTCACCTGCATTGCTGAACCACCACTTCTCTTAGTTCTCCCAAACGCATATCAACATATAGCTGCAAGAATCGGTGACAACTTTGTCAAAACACATATCATTTACCATGTATACTTTATGCAGCACCAATGTAAAAAACAGAAACATGGAGAATCATTTTTACGAGAATAGACTCCTCCCGTAAGAGGGAAAAACGCATGAGATCGTTTTCATTCACATTCTTAACCAGAATGAAGAGGCAAATAAGGTCATTTGTAATGTTCACTCAAATTGGAGAGATCTTTTTAATGCTGAGTCTACAGGAGAAACTTTAAAAACTTTAAACTCGGAAATACCTCGTTACTAATATCTCTAGCCAAATATCCGTTAGCAGCCTTTAGATCAAGCTGCATGTCTCAATGAGCCTCTGCCTCCTCTTTTCATTTTGTTTCCTACCAACAAAAAAAGTTCATAAACAACTTTCTCTATCATGGCACAAGCAGTTCTATTTTTCTAAACAGGACGTAAGAGGACTATCATTCCCCTGCAATCGTGCTGTAATAACAAATTATACCTCTTCAACAACTTTAGGTAAAAGCAGCAACCACACTTCTCTTCATATTTCGCCAACAAGGTTTAGCCATTGTATGAACATCACTTAGCTCCTCGTTCTATGTCATTGCCCTTTGAAATCCAACCTCACATCAGCATATATCTCAAGAACATTTTTATGCCCAGTACCATCTACTGTGTCCATTTCATTCTTATTGTATTGCAATCAATGGGTTTGTCAATCACCTAATAATCATTACAACTAGCAGTTAATTCACATTGCAAATAACCAAGTCCAACTAATAAAAAGAGCCCTGTCCACTAACAGAAAATCAAGTCATTACCTACCAATGATTAAATCAAAAAGGTTGCAGCACTTGCAGACGCCCTTGGAAGTGTTGGTATCTTCTCACGAAATGTAATTAGGCGCTTATCCATTTCTTTGGGTTTCTTACTACTAATAAAAAGAACCATATTCTCCAAGACCACGGCCTTCTTGAACATAACCTCCACAAACTTGAGCTCATTAAACTGTCCTAGAAAACCCCGAATTTCAACAGACTTGAGATGATCCAGCGATACTCCAGCAAAATAGTCATCACTGTCCGGTATATCCGAACTTAACATCTGTAATAAATGACAAGGAAATGGTGGTTAAAATATTTGCCCTTATAGGCCTCATCACTCTTTGGTACTCTTAACAATCTGACAATGGAAAGGGAAAAAAAAAAAAAAAAAAAAAAGGAAATACAAGTTACTAAATGGTTGATGATATATAACTTGGTGCAAAATGGTTATAGGAGTCTCTCAAATGGACTTCTGATACAATGTAGATATTTGATGTTGCATTTCTATTCCGCATGTGATAGTGAGATGATATACATAATCAAATTAAACTTATGAAAAGAGTTAGATTATATAACATACCTCATAATAATCGTGTAACCTTAGTCCCTTAACATCTGCTGGTTGCATAAACGGCCAAGCCAACTTATGTTGCATGATCTGCCAATTAGTAAATACACAATTACATTAATGGAAGTACTTATTAAAAATAATTGCAGCGTCGCATAAACCCATGCCACTGCAGAAGTACATACTTGGCATAATATCGTGGCAAATTGGCGCATAAGCTCTTGGCTGCTTCTTGCTGGTACTTGTAGACCTATAAACTCTTAAAAACACACATAAGTTAACTCCATAGCATTCAAATTATTGCACAGAATATGTACCAGTTTTTTTTTTAATATAAGACAACTCCATAACATGGAGACATTTCATCAGTAATGTACACTTTGATAGGAAAAACTGACAAATTGCGGGACTCAGTTCTAGGACCTCCCCACTGTTTATTATATATTTCCAATTAAGAAGAGAAGCTGAGTAATGAATATTTCTTACTTGTACTTGATCTCAGCAACATTAACATTTTCATCTGGAACAAAACCATGAGTTGAGAGCAAGCGATTCTCCAGCTCGGGCATCAAAGGGAGCTGCAACAGCCCAAATCCTATCGCCAACTTCCCCACCTCTAGTTCCTTCAACCTGCAGAACACTCAGCATAAGGAGATCGAAAGAGTTGGAAAATTTTGTGGATGGTGCTTTGCAGCTAACCTATAAATGTGATGCAAGTGATGCTCCTTATAGGCCTGAATGAAGGAGATAAATGCCTTAACTCCCTTTTCCATGACATAGCAAATGAAAGTCAGTTAACATGTGGATAGATTAAAGCATGTAAACAATCTAATTTAAGGTAAGTATAAATAATTATAAAGTCAGTCATAGGAACCATAAAATTTTACTGGTGAGTTGTACAAGAAAAATGCTTGAGCTTGAAAACAATCAAGGCTTCATTTTGCTTCGAGTATTTCTATTTTCATTTTTCTTTATGGTTACTAAAGATATCACACTAATCTCAATGAAACCCGGCTATAAACAAAGGAGAAGTTTTTTGATGCAAACAGAAAAGATAAGTTCATGCATGCGAGACCATGGTGTCGTACATGCCTGAGGAACAATATCGGGAACATCATCAGCACAAATTCTCTTTTGAAGAACGACCCCTTTCATCGTTTGGTACTTTCTATACAGTTTCTTCTCCTATAAAAGAAACAACAAAGTACATTTACACACATTCAGATATATCGTTATAATATCAATGAGTCTCGCCCATGGGAACACTTAAGAATCGGAAAGAGAGAGCAAGTGCAACTTTGCAAGAGGAAAACCTACGGTAAGAGAAAGACAATAGCTCGTCCTTGTCTGTCTTATCTTGCAGTCATCATACTGCATAAACCACAAAAATAAGAAAATTTAATTGGAATTTTCCTTATTATAAATAATTACTTACTTCTTTCAATCTTTGTGGAAAAACCACTGCCTTGTGAGTTTAGTCAGACACGCATCAATATATTTACAGAATGAAATGTCATATTACTCATGGTTCTAGAATAACGAAGCAAAATGAAATATCAGTCAAAAATGCCGTGTTCGTCTGAACCTCTTCCATGATCAATTAGAAAAGGTAGCTCGAAGTCCAAAGCTACAGGCCTTTTTCCTGAGGGCGCTCTGGACTCAAACTCGAAAAGTATGTCAAAAACTGTAAAAGATTCTAATAAGATTTCAGCGGCAGGCCTCATGGAGTCGCACTCTGCCATGGGAATAAGTTTTCGGAAGACCGGAAAGTTATATTTAATAATCTTGTGGATAATCACAAGGAAATCAACATAGTGGAAATCTAATGTGAATCTTTATCCTCATTTTATGGAGTTAATTTGTTTGTTAGCATTCTGTTTTAGTTCAGTGGCTTCACAAGTTGTTCTCGTGATTCCCTGTCCTGTCTTTTATCTTTAGTTTTAGGCTCTCTTTTTGCTTTGGAGTAAATGCTCCTCTTTAGTTGTAACAGTTTGCACACGGCTTGTGTGTTTTTCTTTAGAAAATCATCTTTGCCGAGTAAAAAAATAAAATAAATTGAAATATCAGTCAATGAAATATACCTGCACGACCAAACCAACACCTGGAATGTCAAGTCACCGCGCTGCTACATCTGCACATAAAAGAATACCACCTGAAATTTCTGTAAAAGATGCCAATGTTGTTTCCGTTGCAACATATAAAACAATAACAGAACACTAACTCCAAAAATAAACTCTTATGAACCACCACTGACGTTGCTATTATAATTTACCAACCTGTTGCATTTTCCCATGAAGAGGAACAATGCATCGACCTTTGAAAGCAGGAAATTTTGGAAGAAAAAAACTCCCGAATAGTCAACACTGGCACATGTGGTGAAGTAGCTGCAACAAAGAAGAAATTAGACATAAAAGAATTGAATAAAGGTATCAGTGGGAATCATATACCATACATTTATAGGAATTAAGAAGCAACCAGAATACATAATAGGCAGCTGAATAACCTACATGATGATCTTTTCGTTCATGTTCTTTGTTAGGAAATCAACAAGCTGGGATTACTACTTATCAGCTTCACATACCATGTACTGCAAGATCAAAGATATAATAGCAAGGTGTCAGATGAGAAGTACTGGGTCAAACCGTAGGACAATGGAGGTGCCAAAATTGTGAATGGAGAGAGACACTAACTACAAATAACTACTTAGCTATATTGATTTTAGGCTTTTGGGGGGATGACATTTTGAAAAATTGACATGTACCTCCATATCAAGGCCCAAAGGTGTTTTGGAAGATGCACACTCTAGCTTATCTTTTACTTCTCTTCGAACTCAAGCGTTACAGAAACAGGATTCCTCAATCCTGCAATGGCAACCTCCTCGACTTCCTCGACTTGAGTAGCTGAGAAAAGACCAGTTCCGTGCTGCTTCAGTAAGAGAGATATAATGGGATTTATCTGCTTTCTAAATTCCGACCCAGGAGCCGATCAGCCTCTCCTAAATGAGAATCTGTCCCAAACAGAAGTAGATAAATAGAGAAACTTAACAAACATACTGAAACTGAAATCACTAGTCAGAGACCTATCCAATATTTCATTCAATGGAAAACCCAAGGCTGAAACCTTTTTATGCTTTTCCTGACTTTCAATTGACACAAAATCTAACAAATTGGATGACATTTTAATGATAGATAAAGGGTATTCGTGAAAGCAAACATAGCATTGAACCAATACCTCAAAGTTTATGTAATGCAGATAAATCTGTCCCAAACAGAAGTAATGTAGATAAATATAGAAAGTTACAAATATACTGAAACTGAAATCACTAATCAGAGACCTATCCAATATTTCATATCAATGGAAAACCCAAGGCTGAAACCTTTTTATGCTTTTCCTGACTTTCAATTGACGTAAAATCTACTCCCAAATTGGACGATATTTTAATGATAGATAAAGGGTATTCGTGAAAGCAAACATAGCATTGAACTAATACCTCAAAGTTTATGTAATCTAAAATCTGCATGTGATCCATAATGCCGTAAGTCCTCCCAGGCATGCCTATAATCAAGTTTGCTCCCTCCTCCTCAACTTTCATCTTCATATCAGCTCTTACACTTACTTCACCTTGTCCACCATGAAGAAGCACTGGTCTAACATTTGGTAACTTCGCAATGAAAGGCTTTGCAACATGGTACATCTGTGATGCCCACTCTCTTGTTGGAGAAAGATTTATCCTCACAATCTGCATGTATAAAAATAATTGCTCTTAACACACAATAACTTAAACAGACATAAAATTCCAGCTAGAAAACCGCCAAAAATGTAACCCTTTTCCTTCTTAAGAATAAGTAAATTGAGTTTTCTACTACAAACTACAATACGGTGTTGGCATTAATTCAAAACCCTAGATTTTCCTACATTTACTAGTTCTGAAAGAGAGAAAAAAAACTTATACCTGGTGTGGTTCAAGGGTCTGAGTAGAAGAACGTTGCAGGATCTCAACGAGTGGAATAACAAAAGCTAGGGTTTTTGCATAACCAGTAGCAGCATCAACAGAAACATCTTTACTTTTACAAAAAAAAGTGGGGTGTTAAATGGCTTTATTTGGTGCCCATGAATAATACAGTTTCCGTGATCCTCCTTGGACAAATAAATTTTGGGGATTTTATTTTTGACTTTTTCCAATTTTTGACTTTTTCATGTATGTGTTAGGAATAAGTTGGTGTTTGAACTTGAAGGCACTGATTTTGACTAGCAATGATCCAACAGGCTTTTGCTTTGTGGTAATGGTCTACCGAGAAGTTCCTCCTCACCCGGATATTAATAGCGCATTTTGATGCTCACTTAGAAAATTCTTTTGATTTTTAACCTATTTGCCACCCACACTTTTCCTACAGTATTTACCACTCTCATAAGAAATTCTATAGTAATTCTATTTTTTAATCCTATTTTTTCCTATTTACCACCCACAAAAGTCAAATTTAATTTGACTGTAACTACCACCACTCTTATTTGTTTTCTTTCTATTAATCTGTCTTCATTCTTAAAAAAGCATTAAAAAACCATTAAATCAAGGTTGAAATTTATGTTAATTAGTAGACCACCATGTTTACATTTATTATTTTTAGCACTTGTCATTTAGTACTGGAAAGTAGAGGTGTAAATTGGGTTGTGCCAAAGACGAGCACAAACCAAAGCCAAAGACGCTAAAATTTGAGCCCACTTATTGACAAAGACGCGTGACTTAGCCTGAAGACGACAACACGTTAGTTAAATGGGACGTCCGGGTTTGACTAATTGGCAACGAGAGCAATGCAGACACGACGCAGACGGATAAGCACGTGGCCCAAATTTTAAAGACAAAGACGTTAAGAGAGCACGTCATAACATGTACAAATACACCATATAACAAGGCATAATACATCACATTTTTTGTATATTTCACAAAAGAGTCACTATTCTAGCTAGTTTTTAACATTTTACGTTGGCTTATTTATAACAACACATATAATACCTTAATATTTGGAAAATATATTTCAATATAGTTGTTATAATGTCGTCACCTATATTTAACTAGAACATTAATTTACATGACAATAATCTCATTTTATATTTGATGGACTATTTCTTTTTATTGAATAAACTTGTTAATTTTATTTGAAATAATTTCAAATGATATGTTGGCTAATTAAATTTCGTGATAATGTCCAACTTAATGTATACATTAAGTGATTTCAAATTGTTTATAGCACGTGCTAAAGACTAAAGATAACAAGACTAAGACGTTTATTCGTGTCTTTGTGCTCGTAATGTGTTGTGCCTAGCTTTTGACTAGTAAAGCACGCGACACGGACAAAGACGTTTAAATCGTTGGCCACAAGACAAAGACACGGACATGGCACGTGAAACACGCGACTTCGTGTCGGCATTCTTGGCCGTCGCACGTTTTACACCTCTACTGGAAAGTGTCACTCTAGGAAAAGATGGTGATCATGGGCATCTTGACAAAAAAATGTCAGGAGTCCAAATCTCGATTGTTGTACTAATAAATTAACATCAAACACAAGATTCTTCATGTACCTTCATTATCGGCCATGATATTATTTTTTTCCTCCTCGCTACCAAATTTTTTACTGTGTTCTTTGAGAGCTAATTAGTCTTTACATATTTACGAACATTATTCATGCAACCAAACATGGACTATCATGTTGCAAAACAGGAATACTACAACAACTCCCAGTTAGACGGAACTAGACGACTAAAAATCAGAAACTATTTTTGTTCAAATCGTTCATAGATGAACCACTATATATGTTAACATGACCTTCATCTATCATCGACTGAATCACCCACAAATCGTTTATTCACGGCCGACTAACTCATCTTCTTTCGGGTTTTGATTTTGCTTGATCACTCTCTACTTTCTTTGAAGGAATCTTCTTGATACAAAATCGAAAATATAAGAAAAATTTGATCAAAGAACGAGTGAATGTGTTGATCGGTAGGAAAGATGGAGTAGAAAAAGGTGCCCGATGGGAGATTAATATGTGATTAGGGTTTTTGTTTTGGTTTAGTATTGAGTGCTTTTATTGTTGGGTGTAAATAAAAAGTCAAGAAGTGATGTTTAGGAAATTTTAAAAAATATATGGGTGGTAAATAGGATAAGTGGAGGTGGCAATTAATGAAGGTGGCAAATAGGAAAAGTGTGGGTGGCAAATAGGTGGAACCTTTTAGAAGTTGTAAAAACAAGAAATCAGTTTGGGTTTAGAATTTTGAAACGGTTTTTGGTAATAAAAAGATTAACTTCATACGGTGCTAGATCATTTTGCAGGAATTAGAGGGGTCCTCAGAAATGATGTTGGGCAGGGCTTTTGCACAACCTATATTCATGAATGGGAATAATTTGTCCAACCTCAAAGCCATTCACCAAGGTCTCGCCTTAGCTTGCGTGCTTCCGTACAAAAAGGTGACTATCCAATGTGACTCGTATATTACTAACTTATATAAAAGTCTTACTAGTATCCTTTAGTCCAAGACTTTACTTTGGTGAGGAGAGACAATGTAATTTGGACTGCAAAACTAGTTGTTTTTTTACAACAAATATATGATCAAACATAACTGGGTAGATCACAGCCTTTGGGCAATGCTAAACTATCTAAATATAATGAATTGGGATGAAGATGTAATGATGTATCGTTGTTCCATGGAAACAATGATACTTTAATACCAATATATTGAGGGTTTCCTCTTTTCAGGAAAAAAACAAAAGAAATAAAATTGCTGCCAAAAAAAAAGAAGAAAAAAAAAAGAAACTAATGTCCCTTATGTTACATGGCCTACGACCCATGGATGTAGAGGTCCAACTAGATTCCTAGGGTATTATATAAAAGATACTATAGATATGTAATAGGGTTACTCATATCAATAAGAAATCCTTCTCTTTCTTTGTCTTTTTATCTTCTTCTCCATAATCCACTGCAAAACGTTATCAGTCACGATCCTCTAACCGAGCAGCCGATATTTTTTTCATTCTCTTGATCAACTGCGCTCTTGGGAAGTACCAGCTCGGTGACTATCTTTTATTTTCTTCTGGGTTATCATGGTTCAAGTACGATCTCGGGATTTAGGTGTGTAATTCAAATTTTTTTTGTTAACCGGATCTTGCAGCCAGGTAATATCTAAACAAATTTGTTTTTTTTTTTGTATTGATTTTTATGCTTCTAGTCTCTTTTGGGTTGACATCTTTACTTGTCTTCTTTGGAGATTTGATCTGATGAATGTTACTATATTGTTGTTACACACATGTCTTCTTCGATCTCTGTGCCTAATAAAGAAAAAAAAATCACCTTCAGATTTTGTCCTTATATGCGTGCGAGAAACAATATTTGGCATCTGTTGTGTTGTATGTTTATATGTATTGATAATGATGGAATTTTGGATTTGTTAAAAGACAAAGTTTATATCTTGATCTAAGATTTTTGGATGTTACGGGTATATAGACCCCCATGTCTGTTGTTAGATTGATGATGTTGATGTGTCGGTTGTAATTCCTCCGCCGTTGATATGACATTGAAAACCTTATAAGAAACTCTGCCCGACCAAGACTTTAGTAGTTTTACTAATAAAGACATCGCCCCCCTAAAGCACAAAGCAATCTGGCGAGTGCTCTTTTTGGTAAAGTTGTTAAAGATATGGGTAGGGTTTATGGGTTTTCGGACAGACAGAAAGCAGTTTTTGGTTGCCTACAAGCAGCACATGCGCAGGATTTTCTTCTTGCTATCCCAATTGAGGGCCTTGGGCAGAAGATGTCCCCCTTGGAGTACCGGTCCATCCTTAAATACAGGTTAATGATTCCCCTATACCCTTCTGATTCTCGTTGCCCTGCTTGCATTACAGGCTGCTTAGATGCATACGGGGAACATGCAGAGTAGATCTGAAGATGTCATCAATTGCCTGTAACAAGTAGAAGAGAACAACAAAACTTCAATAACTAGTCTTGTCAGAAACACCTCACAAATGAATCTATCTTGTTCAAAACATTTCACATTTAACAAATTTATAAAGTACACACATATATTTACCTCTATAAAACCCTAATACTAACTAGCAACTAACGCATACATAAACTAATGCGATATATGTCCACCATCTTGTGATTTTGTCACATGTGCACAACAATGTACACCTGTATTAAAAAGTGCACAACAATATACATTTGTATTACAGGTGCGCTATTATTTACACATGTAATATCTATCACATGTGTACGACAATGTACACTTATATTGTAAGTGTACTAATATGCACACATGTAGTTTCTATCATAACAGTCAATGTCTCATAGCATCGGTGATTCGACATCTAAGAAATGGAAAAAGATTGTTCACTAAAATTTGATTAAGAGTCCTAGAGTGGACTATTATACACACATGCAATTTGTGTCACATGTGTACAACAATGTACACTTATGTTATAGGTGTACAAATATGTACACATCTAATTTAAAATAAAACAAAGGTTTAATAAAGTTCTTCATTTTTACAGGGCATCGTAATCAGGTATGTCTAAATATAGCTTTATACCTAACAAAGGATTTGCATTATAAAGTAAAACCCACCTACCAAATGTATAAACTAGCACATCATCCAAATATAAATAAATGAGAGCTACAAAGTGGTTTATATTCTAACTACCATTGAAACTATTAGTGACTCTCGGCGTAGATTCAAATCAATGAAAAATAGCTAATGATGCCAAAAAAAATCACCTAAATAGAGATCCATAAATAAAATATTTGTTATAGCTAAGGAACAAAAGTTAAAAATGGAAGTGAGTCTAGTATTAAAAACAACATGTACACATTAACAATCAACGGTTGTATAGTTATGTACACATTAACAAATAAACAAGTGTATAATTATGTACACGTTAAGAATCAAAATGTGTACAACTATGTACACATTAAATACTAAAAAATATGCATGCTCTAGTCAGAGAGCCTTTAGAGCTAATACATCTAACACTCAATATACTCTACAATCAACATATTACTAACTCCTACCCATATTCATTTCTAGTCCTTTAATTGATATTTCATAGAAGTGTTTTTGCTATTTAAGAAAAAAAGGGACACACATAGGTAGAAATACAATAACATCTATCTTCTAAGAATTCATCCAAGAAGTTGAAATAGCAAACCAGTTGAAAGGTTATGAAGTTGATGGGCCGTCAGGTACTGGGAAATTACTGGTCACCCGAGCGGCAGGGTAAGACAGTGCTCACCAAATCCGGAAAATGATTGCAACAAATCAACTAATGGTCACGGAGACATATAGAGGTAATAAAGACAAGCAAGAATTTCCACATATCTATTATTACATGGTAATAAAGACATATAGAGGTAATAAAGACAAGCAACAAATTCTCGTGCTTAATATCTCTATGAAATATTCTTCTCATGGCAGTAAGCAATGCTTTTCCAAGGCTTTCCACGTACTAAATTTTAAGCAAAACAAATAAAGAACCCAGCTAACTAGCTATGTACTAATCATAGAAAGACAATACACTAAAACTAGATTTTCATGCACAAAGCACTATGATGATATGGTTAGTGAGATGAGTATAATTTACTGAAATTAGAAAATAACTTAGAACATAGCTCTCTAACTGAAAAGTAGGGTCAAGAATCGAGATCATACGGTCATTCTAGATCCTGCATCGAAGGTCTCATAGATGCGTACGTTGATGATACAACGGAAGTAGACAAGATCTAGATTTGGTAGAGGTCAAAATCCATAAAAAGAAAGAAAAGAGTTATGCGGGTATTTGAAGTTTTGGGATGTAAATTAAATGAAGTAGTTTGTATGCTTAAACAAAAACGAGTACCTAAAATGAGATACACTTCATTTGTTAATGTTGCAACAAAGGAAAAGTGGTAGTAAATAATGTACACTCATATGATCAGTTTTTCCAGAGATACACACACGGTTTCCCCTCTTTGATTGTCCAATAATGTACACTCATATGGTAGTAAACAAATAATTAATCTTGGGATGAAAATCTAGCCTTTAGTGATTGTCTTTTGCAAGGCTTGCAATGTACTAAATTTCAAGCAAACTAAATCATTGTGTATTCTTCTCATCTTCCAATATAAATCCATTCCTTTAAACATTAATTATTACTAGCTATCCTAGTAGTGCATCAACCCTGCTGCCATACTTTTACAACATTACCAAATCAACCAAAACATAAAAATTCTAAACTAATTAACTTACCTTAACACCTTCGATTTCCCCATAACTTTCACCCCTTCTCCGACAAAAGATCCAAGCTCCTGAAGGAACCGTAATTATTCTTTGAGCATCCTCACTGTCGTAGCTACACACACATCATAAGCATAAATTTCATTCCAAATACACTAAAACCCCACCGTACTCATAAAATTCTAAGATCTCTCTTCCGTGAATAAAATCAAAACCCACAATGTCCCATATTAATACTCTAAACTTAATAATCACACATGATTCAGTGATAATGGAATGATAAGATATCAAACTATCAAACCGTAGTTCAAGAAAAATTGAAGATAAAAAAAGGGAAATCCACAATGAATTTAGTGCAGAACAAGTAAAATCACCTGAACCTAACACAAAACCACAAAAATTAATCAAAAGGACCTCTAATTTGACGAAAAAAATGAAATTAGGTTTACCCATTTAGGTAGTGATGTTAAAAAGAGAAGTCGATTCGATTATTACCTCTAGAATTGAGATCAATATGCTGAGCTTCAATATGATTTAAATAATGAGATTTCGGTCGAACTTGAAGTTGAAGATCATGAAGATGTTGAATGTAATATTGTCCAAGACCTTCTCCAGAGTTATGCGTAGCAGTCGTGATATTCTTTAAGTTTGCTGCATCAAAAAATGATGATGCTCATCCACTTATTTCTACCTTCTTCCCTTTTACTTCTACTGCCGCCATTGAAGGTTAAGAGATTTCGTTTTGTTTCATCACTCTCAGATCTACAAATCGCCTTTGTTTTGTTATTGTTTCTCTCGAAAAGTTTATGAAATGAATACGGAAACCCGGAAAGGGTAATCAAGGTAATGAGAAAAATAGATATTTTCTAGATAGGCTGGAATTTGGACCGACTCGTCCAAATTTTGGACTAAATTGTCGAGCCGTGGGATATTTGGACTAACTAGTACCGGGCTTTTGATGAGAGGACTAAAGCGTCCAAAGCCCACTAATTTTGGGACTAAACGTCAATTTCTACAGTTTAATTTGACAATTTCACTAAGTTCTCAAACTGCCTGTGGTTTCCCAAAACCACGGCAGTTCCAAGCTACAATACTCATAACAAGGCTAAGGGAAAATCTTAGCAGCTCCTACAGGCTAAACTACAGTAATTGATAGTCCAAATAACAAACATAAATGGGGGGTTTCAATAGGATTTCACAAAATAAGCAACACGAAATTAAAGGATAGATATCAAAAAGAAACAAAATATATGGAGTTAAGAATCATAGACCCGAGAAAAAGATCAAAGAGAAATACCTGAAAGTAAGGTCTCAAAAAATTAAATTCTCAGTAACTACGAAACTTTAGATTTATGATCTTCCCACTCTTTAGTTAGAAAAACAGTAACAACCTTATAGTCTTCCGATAGCTAGAGTCTTTGATGAATAGTGTCTTGGTGTCTTGGTAGCCTTAGAAGAGTCTTTGAGAAACTGTGTCTTAGTGTCTTTGTATCCTTCGAAGAGTCTTGGAGAAACTCTCAAATCATAACAGAGATTCAAAGCTAATCCTTAAGATCCGATGAAGTTCCGATGGGTTTACATATGGCCCATTGGCCTAACTTAGGATGTCGTTTTCTCAGATGCTTAAAACGTTGCTTGTTCAAAACCCGCATATCCTCTTGACCTGAAAAGACAAATGAAATGGCACCAAAAACACCATGCTAAAGGGAAACTTGACATATAACATTATGATATACCAAATAACAACAAATAAATTGGTGCATCTTTGAGAAGACCCAGTGGAAAGTCACAAGACTGGAAAACCTTTGACGCTGCAACCAACTAAATTACCAATTTCACAATTTGTTATGATAAATAGAGATTAGAGGATTTCTATTAAGATTTTTGGGAGGTTTAGAGCCAGGGTTAGTCAACCTTTGCTCTGCCCCTGGCATCAACGTTTGGTAGTTTTAGACCCAGGCATGGCTTAAACCTCAGAACAATAGCCAGATTTAAGGAACAACCACAACAAGCACCAGTGGTCTAGTACAGACCCGGGTTCGATTCCCGGCTGGTGCATTTTTGTTTTTCATTTTTTGCACCATCTGACAGCCAAAATTAGGCCAACCCACAATATGCAACTCAATAATGCTATTTTATTAGACTACTACGATGAATTTCCATCTCCAAACACCTAAAAACTTATGGTGAAGCCCCCATGTACATCGTAAGAATGAGGAAATGGAATAGATATTAGACAAGAGAGACATAAAAAATAAAAAGTGGATAATGGAACTTGTTGATATATATAACAACTGAATTGTATCTCTAGGACAGTGGGTCAATTTAAGAAGACGTTTTTTTACTCCGTTTCTCGGCAGTTTTGGCAAGAGCATCGCAGATTTCTCTCTTTCGTTTAGAGTTGTCGCTGACGAGTTTCTTGGTGGGACTGTCAACCTTAACTTCAAGGGCATCCTTTACAAGTACCTTCAACCTCCATAACGTAGATTCGCTCTGCAATCAATCAGGACCAAAATAGTATAACCACCAAAGATATAAAGAATAAAACTATGGTAAAAAGGTTGGGAGGCTGCTAGTCATGAGCACCTGAGCATCCATGTCAATATTTACTTCCTCCGCTCCGGCTTGGAAGTCTGGATTCTTTTGAGCAATAATCTCAAGTGCCTTGCTCAAATCCTCAGGTGACAACCGACTAAGTCCAGATCCAAGCTTTCTTTTCTCTTCTGCACACATTTTCCTTGAAAACAGAACAGAAAAAGGAAATTGGACTGAGTTATGCACAAACAAGAGCAGAAGACAACAATCTACATTGACGACCTTCAATGCAAACAACTAGGCAAAATACATCAGAAGAACAAAACCAAAAGTACAGCAATAGCTTGTGAAGACCATTTGACGATATCAATATCTTGTGAGGACCATTTGACCATATAGTGCCTGATATGAAAGACTGCATATGTATACTCCAAGTCTAAGGAAGATATTAGAGTCGAGAAACCTATTCGCAGACTTGCTACCATACGAAATTTGGTTCAACATCCGCTTAAACAATAGTTAGTCTTCCATTTGCCATATTTGGCGATTGACTCCAGAGAGATCTTTCATTTACCATATTTGTTACTGTTAAGACTCTATACTTTGTGGTTGTTGAGATGTATAATAAGACTAGGTTTTTCCATACTCGGCGTTTCTGGATCCACTATGTTATTTGGATATGAATATAGAAGAATAGAATTAAGCAAGCATGGATAAGTTTTGCATATGCAACACATAATAGCTTCTTAGAACTCACCTGCATTTCTGAACGACCACTTCTCTCAGTTCCTCCAAATGCATGTCAACCTCATACAGCTGCAAGAACCAATGACAATTTTGTTAAAACACATATGTTCTACGCAGCACCAAAATGTTAGAAAGAGGAATATGGAGACCATTTTCACGATAATAGGCTCCTCCTTTAACAGAGAAATATGCATGAGATCGTATCTTAACCGAGATGAAGAGACAAATAAGGTTGACCATAATGTTCATTCAAATTGGAAAGATCTTTTTTAATGCTATAATTCGCCAGGAAAAAAATTAATCTCGGGAATACCTCGTTACTAATATCTCTAGCCAATTTTGCATTAGCAGCCTCTTGAACAAGTTGCATGTCTCGATGAGCCTCTGCCTCCTCCTCTTTTCTTTTTGTTTCCTACAGTTAGAAAAAGTTCATAAACAACTCTCTCAATCATGCACAAGCAGTTCTATTTTTCTAAACGGACACATTCAAAACTATCAATCCCATGCATTCGTACTGCAATAACAAAATTTACCTCTTCAACAACTCTAGGTAAAAGCCGCGACCACTTCTCTTCAAATTTTTCCAACAAGGTTTTTGCCATTTTATGAACATCACTTTTCTCCTCATTATATGTCATTGCATTTTTGAAAACCAGCCTCACATCAGCATATATCTCACGAACATTTTTATATCCAGTACCATCTTTTGTTTCCATTTGATTCTTTATTGTACTGAAATCCATGGGTTTGTCAATCACCTAATAATCATCACAACCCCAGCAATTAATTCACGTTGCCAATAACCAAACCCAACTAATAAAAACAGCCCTGTTCCGCTAACATTCTGCAATAGAAAGCAACCTGAATATATAACGCACCTCATAATAATCGTGCAACTCTAGTCCCTTAACATCTACAGGTTGCATAAACGGCCACGCCAGCTTATGTTGCGTGAGCTGCCAATTAGTAAATACACAATTCCATTAACTACTTGCAGTGAGTATTGCACAACGAAATTATCAAATCCTTGCTACGCACCTGGCGCAATATAGTGGCAAATTGACGCATAAGCTCTTGCATTCTCTTGGCTGCTTCTTGTTGGTGTTTCTTAATACTACTAGTACCATGTCTTTCCTTATCCTTCCCGACTGAGCACCCTTGCTTTCTACTCATAGATGAGTAGAATTTCGATATCCCATTCAATTTTTGTCCAAGCTGCATATATAGCATTACAAAAGTATTTGAAATTGTATTAAATTTTTTTTTTACCAAAATGGAGAATTAGGGTTTTAGTTTGACTACCTGATCAACCTGGGAGGCTACTCCGTCTACATGTTGTTTGAAATTGAAAACTAGGGTTGATTCGTCGACGGCATCGCCGCCGATGTCTAGAAAATCCGTTATGTCACCTGGTGGTGTATTCAGAATTGATACATCTACTTCTTCCATCCCTTTCTCACTCCTAAACAGCTCAAGGAAAGAGGGAGGGTTATTGATAAGAACATAAGAACCCGTTTGGTATATTAGTGAAAAAGAATAGGGATATTATAGGAAATTCGGTGGTGTGTATTGTTACTTCCACTGTTCCGCATCGTAGAGGCACAAGTACGGAGTCAAGTTCAACTGAGTCACTTTGGGTCTGAAAAAAACAAGCAAGGTGAAGGATACTCGCGATGAGAAAGTAACTAGGTATCACCCGGCCGTAGCTCAACCTTTCATTCCATCACATATTTTCTCTTTTTTTGTTACCCTTTTCGAAATGTTAAAACTTTTGTTTACTATTTGGGATCAGTAGGATATTATTAATGCGCTATGGCCACTCAAAATCAACGCACCGATTGGTAATAGCAAAGTTTTATTGCCCATTGTTATTAATTACTTTATTATATTAAAATTCAACTCCAACATTACTACCGCGGAAGATATCCGATCCCATTTAAGACAAATCACTTTCTATTGGGACCTGAAAAAAAGATAAAGAAATTTAGCAACCAAAAAAAATAATAATCAATTAACTGAAAATAAAAATAATAATAATTCTTATTCTTATTCTTTTTTTTTTTTATATCATTAATTATTATTATTACATGAAACTAGTTGGAAGCCTAACAAGCTAAGCTCCAACGACATACTACTACATTAATTGAACAGGTTGGTGTGCTAGTCTGGCGGCCTCATGGGAAACCTTGCCAAGGAGGCGAACTTGGCGGGGGGCGAGATTGTGTCACAAGGGGGCAAACTAACACTACCTTCCATGTTAATTCCTGCAATATTACGCCATTGGGGACTCGAACCTGGGACCTCCTGGAGCGCATTAAACTTTGGGGAACGGGGATGACCAGCTGAGCTATTATTATTATTGTTAAAGCTGAAAATTTATTCCCGAAACAATTTACCATGGCCATTTTTAGAACGCGCAATTTGGGATATGGAACCTAATTGGGGATATGAATTACTTCCCCCAACCAAAGGTGTCTGCTAAGGGGTGTTTTTTGGGGCGAAAATACTAAAACACCCTTTGATTAATTAAAAAACATTATGAAAAGACTGTTATACCCTCTCCACAAAATAAAAAACTTAAAATCAAAACCAAACACAAAATCAGTATCCCCATTTGAGTACCGGCATACTCGTGTGTTAGGGTTAGGTTTTGAAGAAAAAAAAATTTCTTTATCTTCTTCATCGTTCTTCGTCCGTTCTTCATCGACGATTAATCGTTAAATCAAAAATTTCTTCGTCGATTAACCTACTCGAATCAAAACCATGCCTCCACTAAAGAAACCAAACGCCTAATCGAACTCAAAATCGATTGCTAAACAAAAACAGGAAGAAAGACTTGCTAAGATTGCTCAAGAACAAGAACACGAAGAACAAGAGTTATCGGACGATCAACTACTCGGATATATGGCTTTGTGAGAAGGTAAGTCATTTAAAATGTTTAATTAGTGTTTCAATCGATTTGTAGCTATGGGTTTAGGTCAAAATCGCGAAACCCTAACCGGAGGCTGTTGAGTTTCGATGAATTCGGCATTCACTTTAGTATGAATGCCACACCGGAAAGCAAGTTCGGCGTTCGATCTAGGATGAATACCACACCAGTATTGATTTAGGCATTCAATTTAGTATGAATACCACACCGGGAACTAGTATCGACATCCAATCTAGGTTGAATACAACGCCGGAACTTAGTTTCAGAAAATCCTAGGATTTTGTCATCTGTACCAGAGCATACATTGTAGTTTAGATTTCATAGGAGCTGGGGTTTTAGTATCCGGGAACTTGAGAATTATTTCCGGCATCCTCGATATTTTTATCAATGCGGAATTAGGTCCGGCATGGGTTTTTGTTATACGTTTATGCGGTACTTGTATTTTGTATTCGGGAATTTCCCAAAGTGTATAGGCATCCTCAAAATCTATTTCTCAATGCTTAGGTACTAGTTCCCCGAAATGTTCGATATATTTTTATGTATACGGTAGTGATGATTCTATCCGTAATGTGGTGTATCTATGCCGGTATTAGAAATGAAAGTTAGTTGTCTTATATTTATTTCGTGCTTCTTTTGAAATAGATCTAAAGCAAAGGAGGCTAACAAAGGAAAAGCTAAAGCTGCTGTCACTAAGAAAAAAAGGAAGGATGGTCTTGATACTCCTCAGTCTCTGCCTCCTCGAGGGAATAACAAAAAGCGTTTGGGTGTTGATACAAGAGGGGATATTTGGGAGATTGGTCATGATGGTAGTAAAATCATTATCCATGAATCTACCGGATATGTTGAGGAGGAAGACGAGCAAGATGAGCAAGAGGAAAGTGAGGAGGAAGACAATGAGATTGATCCAACTCAATTAGCAAACCAAATCCAAGGGGTAGTGGAACAAGGTGGTCCAAGTGAACAACCCACACAAGGCAAGGGGAAATGCAAAGGCAAAGTAAAAGTTAAAGGTTCGCACATTCCTCATATTGATGACATGATACCCGACCTTGAACGTGGTAAATTTTGGGGCGCATCTTCTTTTGATCCGGAGTATCTATTTGGCTACAAGGACTCATGGGCTCGTACTATATATCATACCTATGTAAGAATTTATATCTCGTGCATATGTATTGTTTTGTATTTATGCAAAATCTCTTAATCGTATTATCTCCTAATTGTAGGATCATACGAAGGTTGTGCGTGTTTACCGAAACCAAGCCGCGACTCATTGGGATTTGCCTTTGGAGCATGAAGAGGTCAAGCAATAGTAAAGGATTCTTGGTCTATATCCTTTGGTTGAAAATTATGTGAAGCCAGATATTGTGACAGTCAATTGCTTCGTCGAAAGGTATCATGGTGAAACTGATACCATGCACTTCCCATTTGGAGAGATGACCTTGATCCCTGAAGATGCTCAGAACATTCTAGGCTTGGAAGTTATTGGCAAATCAATTGCAGAACGAGATAATCATTCTTTTGAGCTAGAATGGACGAAGTTGCACGAGCTTACTAACAAGTTGTTTGGTTGGGACTACAAAACTTATGTGGAAAGCTTTTATGTATCTAAGGCTAGTAGGACAAAGACCATCAAGCTGACCCTGCTTTAAGGAGAAGTCTGAAAAGACAAAGGCAAGAAGTTTGAAGGGTGGATGGGATCCCACCTGATTCTTTATCTGACCATTTGCGTACCTATTATTCATCTTGGGCACTAGGGTATTCCCTGACACTAGTAGCAACAGGGTTAGTGCAAACTACCTTCAGTACTTGGATCCGTTGGAAGAGGTCTTTACCTATTCATGGGGCACCGTGGCAATGGCACATTTGATGGCGGAGATGAGAAGGGCCTCTAAGGCGGTTGCAAACCAATTTTTGGGAATTTCACTCTACTCCGGTATTTTTGTTTTTAAACTAATGTTCTTATTTATATTGTTCACATGTACCCTTATCATGAATTTAGAATTTTTTTTTTACTGATTTTTATATTTATCATTTCATATTTGTATAGGTGTGGGCTTATGAACATTTCCCAACATTGTTCAAGGACAACCTTCTTGAAGTTTATTCCGTTGATGACCGAGGAGCCTACATCCAATAGATACGAGTTCATGACCATCCGAAGCCCGTGCGAGCGATCGTTGATAGAAATGAGATTGGCTCGGGCCGCGATGACTACAAAAGATGTTGTGTTCGACCCTTACAAGGAGGCTAGAGAGAACCGCCAATACCTGAGGTTTTATAACATTGAATTTTACCAAGGGCCTTTGTTCCACCCAAAGGGATACGTTATGGCTGATCCTCGACGTGTGATGCGGAAACTTGGATACAAGCAATTACCTAGATGCATGACCTCTTGAAAGGTACGTTCTTGATTTTCTCGGTGCATGACAAGTTCCACAAAGTTGAGGGTAGTGTATGATCCAACTCTGGAACCAACACATTGGAGGGATAGGGAACCACGTCGTTTGGTAGATCCTACTAATTGGGAGCTTGTGAACAACGGTGATGAAGCCGACCTACACTACATTCATGATTACTTGGAATGGTCACATCATATTGTTGTGCGCCCGGAAGACGTCCAAGTTCCACCCCAGAAAAACCCTCCCGTTCCAACTCCTATAAAGGCACCACCTACGATGACCCAACTTAATAAGACCGTTGGATTGCTAGTAAGTATTGTTAATTGCTTAGTCGTTTAATGTACACATAATCTTACATTAGCATATATATACTAATTATATGTTGTATGTATGAAACTAGTGGCGTCGGCTTGGCAAGTTGAAGAAGATGTTAGGTTGCAAGTACGAGGAAGGAGAGGTGCTATCCCTTGAGGAAATGAAGGAAGTCGTGGAAAAGCTTGATAAAATTGAAGACCCAAGTGAAAGAGCTTTGTTTGGGGAAACAAGGAAGGCGCCCGTTTTCAAGAATCAAAAGACCTAGTGATGAACTCTATAGTTGTGTTTTGTTATTTGGATGGTGGTTGTTATTTTTTGAACAATTTCTAACTTGTTTTTGGTTGAACTCTTTAGTTGCTTGGTTTACTTTTGGTTTATGATACTTTGATGAAGAACATTTAGGCACGATTCAGTTGTTTGGTTTATGTTGAACATGTTTAGATTTCTAGTAAAATGTTGTCTCTGTAAGTTTTATTTACACGAGAAGCGCCGGCATTAAATGTTTAAGTTCGACATCACCGGTATTGGTTCCGGCATTAAAAGCAATTTAAATTATATGCCATACAATAATACAGTAGCTATTTTCTCCAGAACTGTCTTTTTAGTCCCAGTTCTGGAGTATTATTATATGGGTTCTATAGAGTATTATTTTTGTTTTTAAACTGAAGTTGTTCGACAAAATATGATAGCGTAACTCACTTATTTTTAAAATCGAAGAAATACCCTTTTCGTTGATGAATGAAAAGGGTATATTCTGCACAACCAAAATAATGAAGGGCATCTCATACAGTTTATTCGTTCCATTCATGAATGAAAAGGGTATTTCATGTACTTCAACTTAAAAGAAGGGGCCCAACTGCAAAAATTTGATGAACAAGTGCACTGAATTAACATACCAGAGGCATTTTATAGTATTCGGACGTATCCGGACCAAGAGGTTTGGAATTTGTTGGATCAATGTATGTCACAATCTAAGGAATGAATGAAAACAAAACTGAATTAGTTAAAAAAATAAATAAATTACTATGTCGGGTACTAGTTCCGGCATGCTCGGCTGATGATCCGCCAAAACAACCAAAGCCGGAAACAAGTGCCGGCATTCAATAATAATGTTCCGGCATTTTTGAAATGCATTTGAAAAATATGAACTAATTTTAAACAGTGCCGGCATTGTATTTTCTTAAACATTAATTCCGGAATGGAAAATAACGGCATGCTCATTACAAGGTTAAAAGCCGGAAACCAGAGCCGGCATGCTCGATATATAAGGTTCCAAGCCAGAAGAAGGTTCCGGCGTTCTCGTTAATTTATAAACCACGCCGGTATTTAAGTTCATAAATCTTTAACTCCTGGATGTTTTCCTTGTGGTACTGACATGGTAAAGTTAGGGATGAACCATGCCGGTTTGAATATTCCATGGAATATTCGGTGTTAAGTAAAAAGTTAACTCCGTGCCGGCATGGAATTCCTAAAGTTAAGACCACGCCGGTAATTGTTTCAAAATGGGGGATATTTTACGCCGGCATGGAAAATTGTATGAATACCACGCCGGCTTTGTTGGTGCCGGCGTGGTATTCATACTACGGGTATCGAACACTAAGCTTTTCGGAGAAAAATGGCGGTTTCAACGGAGAAAAAAATCAATCTTTCGAACCCTTAGCAGCATTGCCTGTGTGTTGGGGATGCTTGTATGTTGAACTAGTTTACTTTCTTGGGTTGGTTCTTCAAAAAACACTTCATGCTCACCAAAATCATGATCCAAGGGTGTTGGTTCATCATATAATTCCAATTGTGAGTTGTTATCATTAACCGAAGATTGAAGATATGATTGTTGTTGTGTAGTTGAGCTAAAGATTCAGCAGCTGCAATTCTCTCCTCACAATCATCTTCCATTTTCACAAAAAAAATTCCACTCAAAAATATTTTTCCCTCCTTCTACTCTCACCTCACTCAAACAAATTCAAATAAAAATACACACTAATCTATCCCCCAAATACTTAAGATTTTACTAATTATTATTAACCACTAAACCTGATTAGTGAGGGCTAGATTAGGAATTAAATAAATAATTACATAAGGGGTGACCCAGATTTGATATTTGGATACGGTTTTTGTCATTTAGCTATATCCTCAATTAGTTTCCATATCCCCAATTGCGCGTTCCATTTTTATGGTCCTCAGTTATTATTGTTGTTATGTGGGAAAGAGTTACAACGCCGGATACATCCAAATTAAATTATGAATTCCATCAACCTTCGGAGTGATGCCCATCAGGGTCGTCACACAACATATTCGAAACGATGGAGTCTGCTTCGTTAAAAATCGAACATAATCCGAGCTCCAAGTCCAGTTATTCCCCACTTCCAAATATATTTTCTTCTAAATTCTTTGGTCTTTTTGCATTACGTACACTCAAGTTGATGATATCGTACATAATTACGTGAGTAATTTTAACCTTTTATTTCAAAGTAGAAATCTTATTCTTTGGAAACTTCCCAACCATGGCATCTAGATCCTCTGAAGCTTCGTAAAGCTGTAAATATATCTTACTTTCTTCCAATTTATTTAATCTTTTTTGTTTCCTCTGAAAACTCAAAATCAAGACTTTCTGACTGCAGTCATGATATACTTGGTTCCAGTAAAATTTTAGTTCAAATATAAATGCAGTAAAGGAGGAGATAATGAGTTTTGACGATCAAACAATGACAAAAAAGAAAAGGGCATCACAGAGGAGTGAGAGACAAAATATGTCAACCATTGTGGTGAGTAAGCCATTTCAAACTGTCGCTCACATTTGCGGCTCAATTTCGGAATCAAAAAAAGTATTGATAACACATTCATTTTCTCAATTTCAAACAACACATACCATACCCCAAAATATGGAATTATCAGAAACTATTAACAGTGGCGGAGCCAGAAAAAAATATTCGGGGGCTAAAATAAAGTTTATAAAATTTTAGAAACTCTGGTGGACTAAATGTTAATATTTAGTAGGCTAAACATAAAAAATAAGGAGAAATAGAGGGTTTTTATGCAGTTAGTCAACCCTTGGCTCCGCCCCCGAAGCTAACCGATTCAAATGATCGACAATTAAAAGCACTATGTGTACGACATGCATAATACACATAAACGATTAATCAAGTGATGGGGTACCTAGTTTTTTTTTTTTTTTTTTTATACTAAAGAATTATCTATTAATGTAATTGAAGGCTTACATAGTCATCCTCTGTCATTAAAGGAAATTGTTGGCTTCAAGAGAATAATTGTTCATAAAAAGGAAATTGTTGGCTTCAAGCCTTGCTTTCCTTGCAAGTGCATGAGCAACACTATTACTTAATTATGGATTTGCCTTACAAAACCGGAACTTGTACCTAAATTCTGTATTCTTAATAGCTTAAAGTAAATGTTGGTTATGCCAGTGAATTTGTGATTCCTCACTAAGAAAAAAGTTCACTACATTAGCACAATCCATTTCAAAAACCACATTAATGTAATCTAGATGTTCCATCCAATCTACTGCTATCAACAAAGCTTTGCACTCAAAGTATTCAGCTCCAAATCTGCATCAACTTCCTCATCTAGATTAACACCTTTGACCCCTAAGATGGAACCTATCCACCCTGAAATGTATGGACATTGTAATCTAACTTCAGAAATTTAGTAAGTTCTGTTAACTAAATTGAAAGTGTTGCTGAAGTCGACCAAGATCATGGACATATTGTTATGAGACCCTTTAAGTTCCAACAACATGTTAACTAAGTGTAGTATACTTTCACTACCACATAGAATACCCACCCCCAACAGAAAATCACCTAAATATGCGTCCATTTGCTTGCAAATCAAAGATGCAGCAAGCTTGGACACCAATCTCCTCCATATGGTGCGAACAATAATGGGATGGAGGCCACCACCAGGTTTCAACAAAGGGGTGAGGGATTCACTTGCTATGAATTCACTCAGTTTAACGAGCCAAAGATTGACGACACATGTGATGGATAAGAGGAGATCCTACGCAAAAGCGGCATTAGGCCCATCAAAATGCATCGAGCAGGTGTTGCACATGCAAGCCGACTCTACCACAAGCAAGTACCCTTCAGGAATCCTTTCAAACCACTTATAATTGGAGAGTTGGTGAGTACATAAGGGTGGAGCATTAATTGCTGAAGACTGGTGGTGAGATATTTAGGGTGTTTCTCTTGCAACCTAAAAGAGTTTCAGGTGTTTGAGGGACTAAACCCCCTGACACCAAGGCATGGAAAGAACTTTGACCCCCATTGACTTCCAAGAAAAGAAAACTTTCACATAATCTTAGATTCTTAGTCTTGGATGCCAAGATCCCAACTAATTTGTTAGCATGGAACAGATAGACCATAAATGGACAAAGTATAGTCAATGAATCAAATTGCTAGTAAAGAAGCAAGTATGAAGATTCTCAGAAGATATCCAAAATTGCAAGAATATAGTCATATTTTGTGTCATCAAGTAAAGCTTACCTAGGTTCAAATAGTCATGGCCTAAAGGTATTTCATCTGAACTGGTGGAGTAATTTATTTGACCTTGGATTAAAGACTGTCCAATCAAACAAGAATTGTTATATTTTACTACCCACTTTATACCCTAAATAAAATTTGTAACAAGAGTCCTTCAAGCTAGTTAGAGTGCATATCAAGATGCATCAGGGGTGGAGCCAAGGGTTGACTAATCCTGGCTCTAGTCCCCGCTAAAATCTCCCTGCATAAAAGTCTTTTTTTTTTTGCCACTAAAAGTCCCTACATTATTATAATCTTTTCTATAGGGCCCTTGAGATTATTTTTTTGGCCCTCCGCTTGTCTGCTGGCAACTGGTTTCAATTTATGGTTTTTCATATGGTTTACTGTTTACAGTTTGTGTGAGTCAGGAACTGGAACACAGTAAAAGATTGAAATAAAGCTAATTCTAATTTATGTTCATTTTTTTTTTTTGGAAAGGAGAGGGGGTTAAGGAGACCCAAACCAACAAGAAAACAAAAGAAGAAGAAAAGAAGAAGAACAAACAACAACAAAAATAAGGGAGACAAAAACCCAGCACAGCTCCACAGGGGAGCAAACAACACACTACTCAGCAGTTCCTACTATAGACTTTACCCTCTGCATCTTCTTTAATGATCTTCTTCAAATCCTCAGCAAAGGAGCTAGGAGTAATCTCCACAAACTCTCCACTAGGCAGGTAACTAGCAAGAAGGTCTGCTGCTCTATTGGATTCATGAAAGGAATGCTCTGCATTGCAAGACTGAAGCTGACTACGGTATCTTCTAATAGACTCCCATACATGATGACAAGTCCAGGGAGGCTTACGGTTGTCCTTGGAAAGATAAGAAACAACAGTCTTGGAGTCTGAGCGTAAGGAGACTTTTCTGCAACCATTCTCAATAGCAAGTTTTAAGCCTGCTTCAACTCCTTGAAGCTCATGCAAGGTAATAGAACCTGGGGTAGAGCTTCTATTCACTGCACTAGAGGGTTCTCCTGACTCATCCCTGATGATGGCTCCAAATCCATCACCGTTCTCATTTAAGGCTCCATCTGTATTTACTGCTACCTCTCCAGGCCCTGGTTTTCTCCAAGTTGTATAAATCTTCTTGGGAAGATAAAAACTAGGTCGAAAGCCCCATTGCGCAGCAAGACTTCTATGATCATTGGTATCAGTCATAATAGTATCGATAGAAGACAACTTAATCCTTACATCAACACATATGAGTTGTAACAGCATCTCAGGAGGAAGAGACTTTTGAGTAAAAATTCTACGGTTCCTTTCACCCCATACATGATAGATACAAGCATTAAAGTCCAATTTCCTCAAGGTGCCGACAGACTTGTTACTTGAGATATGAGACACACACCATTGAATCTGAGCATCCCAATCAGGTTGTCTTGAAGCTCTTAATCCAAGTAAAACAATCTTTCCCAAATAGTAACAGAGTAACAACATTTAAACAGTAAGTGGAAATCATCCTCTAGCATATGGTTGCACATGACACACACAAGATCCACTTCCATACCCCATGAGAGGAGTTTAAATCTTGTCTTTAATCCTCTATGCAGAGAAACCCAAACAATAAAACAATGTCTAGGAATGCAGTGAGAGAACCAAACTAGAGACTGCCATTGTTCCTTAGGGACATCACCCCTCAGAGCATTATAGGTATCTTTGAGCGTAAAGTCTCCAGATTTCCCTGCTATCCACACAACTCTATCCTCAATCAGCTGGTCAGTTTTGACATTAAGAATATCAAGGTAATGATGCCCTAGAACATTCATCAGGTTGGGAGATATACTCCATTCTCCATTACACAACAAACTACTCATAGAGGCATCCAAATGATGGATGGAATCATACTTTAGGTGAGGAGGAAAAATGCTAAGTAAGTTACCATGAGAAAGCCAGTTGTCCTTCCAAAGTTTGGTGTTTTCTCCATTTCCTATCAGGTGCAATACAAAAGAGCTAGCCACATCTCTGTGATCCAGTATGCGCCTCCAACACCATGAAGAGTCCGTTGGTGGCTTGAGGTGCCAAAAGTCCTCACCTTTTATCAAATTATTTTTGACCCAATCAACCCGGATGGTAGTCTTATTAGACACAATATCCCAAATATGACGAAGGTTGGAAGCAGTATTGGTTGTTTCAATGCACCTAATACCCAAGCCACCTTCACTATAAGAAAGACAAGCAATGGGCCACTTAACTGCAGGCTGCTTATAAATTAAATCAATGCCAGACCAGAGGAACTTTCGAAATATGGAGTTGATGAGATTTACAGTCTTCGTTGGAAGGACAAAGCAAGATATCCAGAAAATTAACATGCTACTCAATATAACCTTGATAAGTAGGACCCTACCAGCGAAAGACAAGGTTCTAGCCTTCCAAGATTTTATTCTGGCTATGATGTGGTCCACAAGAGGAGAGCAGTCAGCATGAGAAAGTCTGGTAGATAAGATAGGTAGACCAAGGTACGACCTGACTGGCAAAACACCAACTTCAAACCCCAAAACAGCTTTAATACTGATGGCAGAAGTATCGTCAACAGAGGACATAAAGATATTGCTCTTAGAATTGTTCACAACCAAGCCAGTCATGTTGGAGAAGATGGTGAGAGTGTTAGCCAAGGACCTAGCTAATTGGACATCCCCTTCATGAAGACCAATAAGTCATCAGCAAAACAAAGATGCGTAATAACTGGATCTTTGCATCTGGGATGAAGAGATAAGAACCCCAGTTGAACCTGCCTAAGCATAAGCGAGTTAAATACTTCCATAAAAAGTACAAATAGGTAAGGTAACAAAGGGCATCCCTGCCTAATACCCCTCTTCCCTCAATATAGCCATACGCAGTCCTATTTACCATGATAGAGAATTTAGGAGCAGTGATACACGTGCTAATCCAATCATTAAACTTCTGGGGAATACCAAACTTCTGAAGCGTGATAATCAATGCATCCCACCTGATGAAGTCATATGCTTTCCTCAAGTCAATCTTGAGAGCACACTTGGGAGTCCCATTGTTCCTGTGATAATTCCTCAGCAATTCATGGGCTAAAATGATATTGTCTTGGATAGATCGCCCTGAGATAAAGGCTGACTGGCAAGGACTATCTAGCTTCTTCACCACATTCTTGAGCCTTATTGTGAGTATCTTGGTGATGCATTTATACATTACATTACAAAGAGGAAATCAGCCTAAAACTATTTAAGGTGGTAGCATTAGTAATTTTAGGTATCAAAGAAACTAGAGTAGCATTGACCTCACCTAGGAGCTTAATGCTCCAAGCCCAATAACAAACATCAATCACACAACCTGGTGAGGCTCTGATTTTTCATTATATCTTATGTTATACACAACTAACTTCTGATTCTTTTTTCCAATTTTTCATTGGATCTTCTAACATTCATTGTTTTGATGATTGTTATTTTTAATCAAATTTGCCCTTTCTCTTTCAAAAAAAAAAAAAAAAACTTGGTGAGGCTCTTGGAAAACTTGGTATGTCCGCCTTAAGTTCTTTCTCACTTGTCACATTAGCAAAGTGTGAAACACAAACACAGTATCAAGTAGCCATCATTTGCAAAGCTTTATTTGTTTGTCTACAAGAAAGAGGGATGCTAGTTTTATGTCCATATTGTAGTTTGTTTAGTTTGCCAGCACAAGAGTTTATCGATTTGGTTTTAGGATTTTACTTCAGGATTCTCGGGTTCTTTGGAAGCTTATGTTTTGCATTGGAGTACTGTGTTGGTCATCTTTGGCTCAAATAGATGCTTTGCTTTGGTGATGTGGTTGTGGTTCGACCTAAGTAGTTGTAACTCTTGTGCTAAAAATAAAATAAAATTAAAAATCTTGTAAACAGATAATATAGAGAAGGAGACACAAAATAGAGGGGAAGAAGAGAGAGAGAAATTCTATTAATCAGTCTATGAATACAAAGGTTTGGGACTCTATTTATACAGTTTACATACTTGGTGCCCAAGTAATAGGGTTCCACAAAAGTGGGCATATACATAATAAACTGCCGTTTATAACACTCCCCCTAGATGACCATTGTATCTAAGTAATTTCCTCATTAAAACCTTTGTCAGGAAAATCCAAAAGGACAAAACCTGATCGAAGGGAAAAGAGTACAATTATGAGAAAACTTAGAACGGAGTTGGACATGTATATATTTCCTCGTTAAAACCTTGACAAGGAAAAACCCAGTGGGACAAAACCTTGACGAAGGAAAAGAGTACAACTTGATAGTCATAAAATACCTTTTACTATGATGCTCCCCTAATAAGTACTTGATTAAATCTTGGCTTGCAAATCTTTGAGTTGAGACTTCCCAATTTCGATGAAGGAATTTCTTGAATCTTTGGAGATAGGTATTCTTTCATGAGAAATTTTTCAGTTGATGAAGTCTTCTTTTGTGTTAGTCTTCTAATGGTAGTGTTCTCGAGTCTTCATGCTTCTTTAAATACATTGAGGACTTGCTTCTTGGATTCCTAACTTCTCGAAAATGATTTGCAGAAGTAGTTGATGTAATTTCTTCAACAAAGTGCCAATATGTAGTTACAATTGTATAGGTGAACAAAAGTTGTGATCGTACCTTATATGGATTAGAATAATACCTAAATTCATAGGAGATGGTTATGTTGATGTGGTCTAACAAATTGACCTAGTTAATGGTGGGAATCCAACAAATAACCGAAATTGATACAACTCCCCTTAGATGACCACCATGTTGAGTTTAATTATCTCACTAAAACCTTTCCATTAAAAACCCAAGGGAAAAAATATGGATTAGGGAAAAGAAGCGAGAAATATCAACATTAAAAGAAATTTAAATGTCGAGGAGATGTTGCCTCGTTAAAACCTTATCAGAAAACCACATGGGACAAAACCTGAAGCGAAGGGAAAAGAGTACAACTTTTGGCGTATTCATGATGCTAACCCAATTTATGAGTTTTTCAAAAATAAGCACCAAAAGAATAACTCTAGTCTATCTTAAAGACGAGTTTATGCTAGCATAATTCTAACTGCAGATTTAAGAAAGAAAGATAGAAATAAAATAAAATTTATGCTGCTAAAGCGTGGAATTTTGTGTTTTTAAGGACTCCTCAAGATACCTATAACGTTGAAGTCATCAACTAATTAATCCGGATTTTCGGTTTTGTACCAAATTTCTAAAAACACATAGAGGATTGTTCAACCTGACATAATCAAGTCAGATGGCTGCCTGAATATGTTCCCAACCACATTTCTTGTGTAAATGCAATACGAGTCCTTCAAGGACTACCACGCTAAAAGCATCATACATGAAGAACACAAATTTATTGAATCAATCCTTGGGTCTGAGAAGAAGAAAAATAGACCCTCAAATCGTTTTTACAACGGACATATTTCTCATATAACACGTAATGACTACACCAACATGTAAGTAATAGGCTTGCAATTTTAAGGTGTTAAGTCTTGGATCCAAAATCGACGTTAAATGAGAAAATAATCCAACTTAATTGGATTGTATGCCAACCGATCACGTATGTCGATATTCCTCTGCAGAGGGGTTCACAACCACCATTTTTTATTATTTCAGTAGCTACACTAAATGAATATTCGACAACAATATTAGCTTAGTACGATTCCACAGAATTTCAAGTGTATGCATATATGAAAAATTCAATTTGTTACTAGTACCAGTGCCCTTAACGGGAAAATAAAGAGATAATGACTTGAGGAATGTGGATCGTGTTTTTATATACTCTATTGGAGCATTATCTGTAGCATGTACTAAAAAGCTACGTACTTGCTAGATGTGACTGAATTGTCATCTTCAAGAGGAAAAAGCTTAATAAAAGCAAAATGAAATATTTTTGCGCCTATTTGAGATGGCAGCCTTTTTCAATTATGATGGGAGAGAAATATAACTTTTAAAGTTAATGAACACCGACTTCTAGTGGTGTATAGTCTCCCCCTCATTATGGCAGAAATATTTTCATATATATGAAAGAAAACTTCGTAAAGTATTATCCGATTAATTCGAGAACATATACTTAGAATAATTTCTGGATTTTAACAATACCAGGTTGGACAGTAGATACTGAATCCAAGAATCATTAAAATTTATCCTAAAAATGTAATCCACTTGATATATATAGCATGGACTTTATTGGTTACAACCAAAAAGATATAAAATATGCAAAATGGTTCAGCGCTTTAAATCTCAGTCGTCAGATCAAAAATAAATCTCTCAATTGAACCATTCGCGAAAAGGTAGTTTTTCAAGCGCTGAATCATTCAGCGTAACTATCTAGCATGCTAGTTCACATACTAGCCTTTGGTAGGAGAGAGAACTAGTGTTAACTTTTTTGCCACACTTTTTTTTTGAATTGCAACACTTAAAGTGCTAGTCTAAGAAAGATATTACCGAGAAGCAAATTTAGGGTTTTAATTTTAAAGGCACATTTTGTAAAATATTGTCAAAATTGAGTCAAGTGGGTCGTTGACGGTCAAGAAATGGTCTAGGAAGCATGGGATGCCAAGAACATAAAATGTTCGTTGTCTTGGATGCCAAGAACAGAAATGGACGTCGATGGATCAAATTGCTAAAAAACGAAGCAAGTATGAAGATTCTCAGTGGACGCCTAAAATTGCAAGCAGGAATGGACATAGTTAAACTTTCATTTCAAGGTTTTTCATATGGTTTACTAAACACAAATCTTAAAAATCAGTTAACTCTAATTAAAGTGGGAATGTTATTTATGCCCCTACTATCCATGGGCTTTGCACAAGTATCCTTATGGGTCTTTACAAATACCCCTAATGGCATAATTGAAATTACAAACAAAAAAATAGTTTACAAAATCCCAAATTTAACCTTCATATCTTATCTTATACTTCGGCTCTTCATTATTTATCAGAAAAATGAACATAACACTCACCGTCTCCATCTTGCCACCACCATCTCCATCTCAGTCGCCACCACAAGGTCGGTTCCGTCTCCATCTCCGTCGCCACCACAAGGTCCACACCAACGTAACCAAAACCACAATAGGCTATATCACCATCATCTCTATCTCTCTTCTCTTTCTCTCTGGCAATCACCACCACCAACAACACCTGGTCGATTCCATCTCTAATTCCCACCACCACCTCAAAATCCACCGATTCCATTACCAGATCCATCAACAAATCTCTCTTTTTGTCACCTATTTGGAATCAAATCCCGAAATTCGACCATAAAAATCATCATAAGTAGCAGTCCATCTTCTTCTTCTTCGTTGAAGATTCAGGTGAGATCCCAATTTTAGGGTTTGATTTTTGGTATTTATCTCATTTTAAACTAAATTTACGATAATAAAGCTATTTTTAAATTTATACTTAATTCGAAATGAGATTGAGGCTGATTTTTCGGTTTTTAGTTTCGTATAATTTTTGAGATCGAGATTCGATTTTGAATAAATAATTGAGTTTGAAATTGGTGTTTGGATGAAGAATTCGGTGTCGATCGAGAAAGATAAATCATAATGGGTACTTGTTGAGTTCGATTGTTGTGTAACTAATAAATTAGAAAGCGAGAGAAGAATTAGGGATTTGATTTACATAAAATGGAGAAATCAAGCTCTCTAATGAAGCAATTGAAAGTTTCTAATCAATTTTGAGGTGGGTTGGAGTTCATTTGTGGTTGATTCAAGAAATAATTGGAAGATGTGGGTGGTTTCTATGATTATTGTTGTGTAACATGGAAGTGGGCGAGAAGTCGGTAGTGATGGGCTGCGGTGTCTTTGAGAATGGTGGTGCAGTGAGGCAGTGGGAGTTGCTATTACAGAGACAAAGAGATTTGAGCTTAGAGATGAGGCTGGGTCTGAGGATGCGGGATGTATTCACGGTGTAGGTGAGAACTTGGTGTTTTTTTTTTATGGAGATTTAGGAGATGGCTTATGATGGAGATGTTCTTGATGATTCGGATGAAGTTTGTAGTTGTTGTGATGGGTTTGATAGTTATAAGGGATGAGAGCGCACATAAGAAGAATTTGGTAGAGAGGAGATGAAGTTTCTTTGTGACTGAGTATGGAAGAGTCATTTGGAGTTGATAATGTTGTTTTGTCTCTATTGCAGGTACTATTAGTGATCTACAAGAAGCTATTCATTAGATGTAATTATTACAAGCTTTGCAATTGTTTAATCTTGTGGCATTGTCTTATTCTCGATTTTAACATGGATTTATTCAGCAATATGTGTGAGCATTTTATCCATGGGAAACCAAGTTTAGTTGACTAGCACTACGAAGTACTGTATGAGCACAAAGATCTCATGGAGAGAAGCCGTAGTTGCAGGCGCTGGTTCTAATGGGCTTCTTCTTTGCTTCAAACATTTTTATCTGCAATGGAAGTAAATAACTGTAATTGTACATATAGAGATAGATATTGTATACTAATCAGTAGCATAAGTCGCCATTATCTTTTTTTGGCAGTTGTATAACTTCTTGATTTTTCTTGTCCAGCTAATATTTTTAGTCTTAAATTCAATCAAAAACGTACCCTTGAAAATTCTTTGAAAGTTGCTAATTCATTTGCATCTTTGTTATATCATTGTTGATACGAAGTTCAATTTACTTGCTCATATAGGGACACCTATGTATTAAACCTCATCGAGCGGATTACGACCTTGTGCGTTACGGGAGTCACGAGTTGATAGGCTCTTGGATATAAAGCTGGTATCAATACCAAAGGCTTTGGGTACAAATTTATGCTGCGATTATGAAACCTCGGCTCCGATTATGGGAAAATGCTATAATTCAATGAGCCTGTGATGGATATGCTCTCTCTTGCCTAATACATATCTTTGACCAAAATATAGGAAAAGCGTGATATGTGTCAATGATGATGTGGTGAAGAATCATACGTACTTGTTGCGCACTCTTTGATCAATCAACAAAACAAAGCTCGATTGCAAATGAGTTGCACGTCCATTTAGGTAGTTGCTTGATTGTTGTTGTAGTTGTTAATTTTGTGTACCTTGTGTTGTGTCTGCGTGGACGGGGGATTCACACACCGTACCCTAAAATAGAGTTGTCGCCAGGCACGGAGCTACATGTAGTCTAGGGGGGACAGTAGTCCCCCCTAGAATTTCCTAATTACATAATTAGGCTTTGCATAATTACCATTTTAGGCTTGAAAAATTTAAGTATTTAACTATTTTTCCCCCATATTTTTGTATATTACATCAGGCACGGAGCTACATGTAGTCTAGGGGGGACAGCAGTCCCCCCTAGAATTTCCTAATTACATAATTAGGCTTTGCATATTTATCATTTTAGGCTTGAAAATTTTAAGTATTTAACTATTTTTCCCCCATATTTTTGTATATTACATAGAGAGTCTTGAATCATTTATTATACACTTTAAAAACTACTGATATTAGGTACTTATCGTACAAAACTTGGCTTAAATATCAAAATTACGTAGGAAAGAAGTGAAAAATATCAAAATATTAAATCCAACCATAAATCTAAACATCTAACAACTTATTAGATATTTTGGTGACATCATTTGAAGGAAAATACCAAGGCCATAAAAATTTGCGGCCTTGACGCCTACTTTCACGGCAAAACTACTATACCTATATATATTTGTCCCCCCCAAAAAAAATTCCTAGCTCCGTCCCTGGTTGTCGCACGTTATCCTAAATAATCAAGCTATTTCATTTTCAGATACCAACGAGGTTGATATTGTGGGATTCACTTCCTCGTAATGCCATGGGAAAGGTGACACTTTCCTTCAAGTAATCTTTTCATATCATTCTTGTGCGACACGTTATTGTTTGGCAATTAAGCTTTTTGTTTTCTTATTTCATTTCAGGTGAACAAGAAGGAGCTAAAGACCAAGCTCGATTCTTTGAAATGTGAAGTATAAATAACATAGCGGCTATTAGGACTCACGAAATGAGACCTCAAATCCAAATCCTCCTTTGATATATTCTCCAAATCGGGTAGCTTTTCATGCATATTTACCTTGTGTTATGCATGAATCGTAGTGTAATGGTAGCACAACTGATTTATATGTCAGAAGATGTGTGTTCGACTCACACTAGGTTCACTCATTTGTGTACAATTTTTATTTTTGGAGGAAACTTGTGATAGTTGCCTCCATATATGAAGACAACTTGTGCTAGTTGCCTTCATATTTAGAGACAACTTAGGCTAGTTTCCTTCATATTTAGAGACAACTTTGTGCTAGTTGCCTTCACTTTTGAAGACAACTTGAGCTAGTTGCCTTCACATTTGGAGACAACTTGAGCTAGTTGCCTCCATTTTGTTTTGCAACTTATTCATGTACACTATTTATTGGAGACTACTTAAATTTAGTTGCCTCCACTTTTGGGAGACAACTTGAACTAGTTTGTCTCTATTTATTTATTTTGCAACTTATTCATATACACTTTATTTATTGGAGACAACTTAAGCTAGTTGCCTCCACTTTTTGAGACAACTTGAACTAGTTGCCTCGATATGGACATTATTTATTGGAGACAACTTGAGCTAGTTGCCTCCTATATGGACACAACTTCAACAAGTTGACTCCACAGGGTAGTGGTGGTCGTCGGTGGCGGTGGGTGGCGGCGGTGGGTGGAGGTTATTGGCGGCGGCGGTGGTGGTTGGCGGTGGTAGTAATGGCGGTGGCGATGGGAGTTGGCGGTGGACAGTGGTGGTGGTGGTCATCGGCGATGGTTGTGGTGGTGGTCGGCGGCGGTGGTGGCGCGGCGGTAACTGGTGGTGGGCGGCGGTGGTCGGCGGCGGTAACTGGTGGTGGTGGGCGGCGGTGGTCGGCGCGTAGCGAGTGGTGGTGGGCGGCGGTGGGACGGTGGTGGTGGTGGTTGCGGCGGTGGGCGGTGGTGGTGGTGGTGGGCGGTGGTGGACGACGGCGGTGGTGGTTGGTGGTGGTCGGCGGTGGTGGTCGGCGGTGGTTGGTGGTGGTGGTGGTCGTCGGTGGTGGTTGGTGGTGGTGGTTGTCGGTGGACGGTGGTGGTGGTGGTTAGCGGTGGTGGTGGTTGGCGGTGGTTGTGGTTGGTGGTTAGCGGTGGTGGACAGTGGTGGTTAGCGGTGTTGGTCGACGGCGGCGGTGGTGGCGATCGTCGGTGGTGGTGGTTGGCGGTGGACAGTGGTGGTGGTGGTTGTCGGTGGACAGTGGTGGCGGGTAGTAGAGGTTTTTTTTTTTTTTTCTTTTTTTTTTTAATAATGGTTGGCCCTTTTTGTATATACACTATATAAAAGAGGGTATTTTAGTAATGTATTAAGGTTAGGGGTATTTGTAAAGTTCAAAAGGGTATATTTGCAAGGGGCCTCATAGTAGGGGTATATAGATAATGTTCCCCTAATTAAAAGCCTTAATTAAGCCCCCAATCTCATATACCCTAATTCTAAACCAAAAGAGAAATTCAGTTTCTCTTTTTTTTCTTTTCATCTTCCTCTCCTCCCCTTTCTCTTTTCCACCACCACCATTAACGATTCCACCTTGATTTTTTTTCTTGGCCGATTCATCGTTTAATAAATCGATGTTAGAAGTGAATCGACGATTAACTTCTTCTACAAACATGGCTCGTACAAAGCAGACCGCTCGAAAAGCACTTCAATTCCCTAATCTCGTTGACACCGTCAAGGCAAGGTTGTCGAGGGACGAACTCCCAAACCCAAAAAATCGAAACCCAAAAAAGATATGGCTCAAATTAGAAGGTATGTGAACTTAAACCCACCTTCTATTCGATTTGTTGTTGTGTTTTGATTGTGAAATTGAGTCACGATAACTAAAATTTAGCGGTTTTATTTAAAGGGTCATTACTATCGAAATGGAAACCCTTGTGACTTTTCATTTGCATGCGTATTATGAAAAATCGTTAGTGTATTAGGTTGAAGATGGCGACCTAATTCTGCTCCTTCTGCAATTTTTTGCCCTAGAATGAGTCGTTAATGTTTTAGGTTGAAGATAGCGACTCTCGTTTTGCCGACCCTTTTTTATTTCTAACGACTCTAGATTTAACTTTCCGAAACGACCTTACATTTCCAAAAAATGGCTTGATGTCGTCATCTCGAGTCCCATAGAGTCGTCACTTAGCTATATGCCTAGAAAGTCGTCAACCCAAAGCGTAAGTCGTTATTGCCTTTTTGGTGACCCTTTTTTATCTTGAAGGGTCGTCATCATATAACTTTGAGTCATCACATGATATACAAGGGTCGTTTTTTTGTAGATCATTTGAGTGACGACTCTTACTGATAACCATAAAGTTGATGTCTTGTTTGGTTTTTTTGTTTTTTTTGTTTTGAATATAGTACCAAGAAAACCAAAGACAAGGTTCCAATGACGATAACTCCTCCTTCCAAACCTCCCCGCCACGATAAATACTTACTTTCCGGTCCATTACGCGGTAAAAAGCCGAGTGAGGTATCATTTTCTATCACCGAACCAAGAGACAAAGGTAATGAAGAGTCTGATTCATCAGAATCAGACTCTCCTGTTATTTCCGCTAACAGTAGTGGTGAAGAAGAAGAAATCCAAGAAGAGGAGATACAAGAAGGTGAGATACAAGAAGATGATATACAAGAAGATTCTCCCGTACGAGGTGAGGAAGAAGAGAGTGATAAGGATGATGACAATAATGGTAATGGTGGTGATGATGAGCAGGAAGGGGATGAAGGTAATAATGGTGGTCATGAGGAGGAGGAAGAGGTCGAAGGGGATGATGCTGCTGGTAAGGATGATGAAGAGGATGATAGTAAACAAGATGTAGAACATGAAGAACATAATGCAAAGCGAAAGCCGGTAAAAGAGGGTTAAGAAGGATGGGCCCGATATTGCACCCGGTAGCGAGACACGTTCCGCTACTCATTTGATGTTGTCCCCTCTTGAAGTGGTAAACCTAGAGGGGAACCTAGAGATGGGGCCAAAGTTCTATTTGGATATTACTGGATCGTGGGCTTATACCATATATGAGACAATCGTAAGAATCTCAACTTTGCTTGCTATTTCATTAGTTGGTTGATATTAACTTTCTAATTTTTTTTTTAATATTTTTTTGTTTATGTTTTGTAGGATCATAAGAATGCCACATGTCTTTTCAGGCACCAATCTTCTTTTAAGAAAATGGATTTGTGGCCGCTAAAAGATGAATGTGCAAGATTTAGAGAATATGTTGAAAACTCCGGTTTGTACCAGGCCGTTATGAACTCTGTGATTGTGTATGACAAGGTTGCGGTATCTGTTTTACGTGAAAGGTATTCTGTTGAAGTCGACACATTCCAACTTTCTTTTGGGAGATGGCATTGACTCTGATGATGCGAGAACAAATATTAGGGGGTGCGGAGTCGAAGGTAAATCAACCAGGTGACAAGTTCAAGAGAAGGCCTAGTTGGGATGAAATTTATACATGGACCAAGAACTTGTTTGGGTACAGGATAAAGAGAAGACTGATGGGCTTTTCGTGCCGGGAACTAAGTACCGAGAAGAAGAGTTCAAACTTGTGGAGATTAGGCAAATGTTTGTGATGCAGAGAACAAAAGGAAAAGATGAAGGTCTCTATGATATGGAATGTCGTTATGCGGCGGGTTGCGTATTTGTTTGCGTCCTTACGTCGGTTGTATTTCCCGACTGACCAAAGGTACTTGAGGTCGGCGCCAACCTTCTTGACTTTTGGACCCCTTAGAAGATGTGAACAAGTACTCTTGGGGACTGCCATAGTTGCACATCGAGATGGTCAGCTTTCCCGGGGATCTCGCGAGCGAACTTCTCAAATTAATGGGAATTTGGCTCTAATCCAGGTATTTGGATTGATGAAAGTTGTCTTCTTTTAGTATGTTTTTCCTTTGATTTTTTTTATGTTTATTTGATTGTTTTATAAATTTCAACTTTGGTTGTTATAGGTGTGGATTTATGATCATTTCCCATCATTTGTTCAAAGATAATGAAGATGTGAAACTCAATTGACATGGAGCCAAGGTAGTCAACGGGAACCCGTTGGTTGTACTAGTTCTCGGGATAGGAACAAAATGATGCGTTGATAGAAATGCGTCAAAAACTTGACAACATCACGGAGAAAGAGGTAATCTTTACTCCGTACAAGGATGATAGTGTTGGCGCAATGGAAGATGTCGTGTATTATCATGGCCCTTTGTTTCACCCTAACGGTTTTTCAATATACAACATGATGAGAATCATGCGTCAACTTGGGTTTATTCAAGATTCACCCGATGAAGACTATGTACCTCCATTCAAGCGCAAGTTGAAAAAATGCGAGGCTGACAAGGATGACATAAAAGTGGTTTATGAACTTTGCAAGCTGATATCAAGCATTGGAATACTAGACACTCTAGCCTCGTAGACATCACATATTGGGTGCATGTGCATGAAGGTCACGAGGCAACAATGGATTACTATCAATGGTACGAAGGCTTCTCCCATGGTAGGGTGATACAGATAGATCAGACTACGGGTAGGAGGACCAACAGAGCATCCACCTATGCTTCTCAAGCTGACGGTAGAGATGATACTACCATTCTTAAACTAGTGGTGAGTATTTATTTTTGTATTTGTGTTATTCATTTACATACAAATATAAGTCAGTTAATGTGAATTGTTTTTTGAATGCATATAGAGGGAGCGAATGAAGCTTTTTGTCAAGGCTTTTTTTGTTGCTCGGGTGACAAAGGGAAGTGTTTGATCTGCGAAGAAACGTCGGTACGCTGATTCTGCACACACATTGAAAATCCCAATGCAAAGAAGATGTTTCTTGGCTGGCTAAGGAAGGTAAGAGGACCGGGAAAACACATAGCTAACTAGCACAAGAACGTGGTGAACAGGGGGAAAAGTAGCCAACATCATGATGAACAAGGTACTAGAGAAGATGGTGGTTCCTCGGGCGCAGTGATACTCATGGTCCTCCTCTAAGAAAAGCCGGAAAGTTTCCGAGTGAGGGAGGTAAAAGGAGGTCGAGGTCGAGATGGTGGTCTTGAGTGAGGAGATGTTACCGTCTACTTGAACTTATGTTCATTTTACTTTATGACTTGAACTTATGTGTTTGTTAAAACTACTTATGTGTTTGGGTTGGATGGTTTGTTGAAACTACAGTAGAAACTCTTTTAATTAATACTCTATTATTTAATAAACTCTCTTAAATAATATTTTTGGCCGGTCCCGAGTCGGGGACAACGTGCCAAATTAATAATTCGCTAAAATTATAAGATAATACTTTTTTGATTATCTATGTAGGACCCATATGAAATATAAATTAATAATGCATTATATATACACTCAATACATTAATGATTTACGAAGACTTTTTGAAAAATGATTTAATTGTCTTCTGTTTTTTGCTTAAATCAATATCGCATTGAGTTTCATCTCTAATTTTTCTTATCATCGCAAGAATTTTTGGTGTTGTTGGATTATCCTTCTTGTGCTTGAATAATGCTCTACGAATTTCATCTGTCATTGTTGATTTTTTTAACACCTTTAAGATGAGAAGCCATATTTGAGTGTATGATTTGTTTGTGTTAGTAGTATGATTTCATATTGTATTTATATAAAATATTTTTTTTATTTGTTAGTAGTATGATTTCATATTGTATTATTATATGAAATATATCTTTTTTGATAAAAAATTATTTAGAAAATATGATTTGATATTGTGTTTATAAAAAAATATGATTTGATATTGATATTGCGTTTCTATAAGAAATTAAAAATATGATTGAATATTATGTTTATAAAAATATGATTTGATATTGATATTGTATTTATATAGGAAGTATAAAAGATATGATATGGTATCTTGTTTGTATAGAAACTAATTATTTGATATGAAATTTATCTATAAATTAATAAGTATTAATTTATCGGTTAATTAATATCTCGCTTAATTAATAAATTTTGATGGTCCCGGCAGCATTAATTTATAGAGTTTCTACTGTACTTGGTTTTAAGAAGGATGTTTACCAGTATGTTTGTTAGAATAATGTAGGACTCTAATGCAGACAAGATTATACACTGTGACAGAGTGAGGGTCGTCAGCTTTGTTTTCTAGCAGAATAACGACCCTAATTCTGATACACAAAGTCGTTAAGTGTTTCAAATAGAATTCTAACGACCCAGAGAGAAATTAATACAATGATGACATATTTTTTTGTGGCTAGAGTCGTTATTGATTATATGGAAACCAATGACGAGTCTAGGTTACCAAAACATCCAGGAGATGAACCATATTTTCTATGGCTAGAGTCGTTAGGTTGATCATATAGCAGATCAACGACTTTAGATGTGTATTAAATCCAGAGAATACCACTTTTAGGTATATAGAGTCGTTGCTTTTATATGGACACTAATGACGACTCTTAGTAAAAATAACATCCAGGAGAATAACCAGCATGGGTTTATAATTGAGTCGTTATGTTAATAACATAGCAGAGTAACGACTCTGTGATTCTAGTGGATAGAGTCGTCGGGGTGATTTCATTAGGAAAATAACATTCCATCAATCTCGTATTACATAAGAGTTAATATGGGTATTCTTGAATTTGACACATCAAATGTTCGTCAATGAACCTTCTCGCTCGACGATACAACGTTGTATATTCTTTGTAGTGAATGAACTTAGTTTCCCCATTACGTATTGTCCATAACCCATTGAAACGTTCAGCTGAAATTAAACGAGGAATGTTATATGTTAGTAACTTTGAACCATGAGAAAAGTATAAATATTAACGAATTACTCACTTTTTCCTTAAGAGGAGCTCGTGGATGATGGTCGTACACCATATTTCTAACTTTTACATACTCTCTCATTGCACTTTTAATGTAGTGGAATCGAAATGCCAAGTCTCTCCATTTGCGGTTATTAGGATTCGCGGTACGCCCGTAGAAGAACTCCTTAACTCTCTTCCAAAACATTGTATAGATTTCGTTCACGAAAGGTATTAGCAAACGATTTAACGAGACACAAATCTTCATATGGTTCCCATTCCGCCATTGCAATTGAAAGATTACGTAGTTTGGTGGAGAAAATAATGGTTTTGGGCTATTTTCTCAAGAGGATGGGGTGGTATTATAGAAGAAAATCCCAACGGTCGTTTTTTTTAAATTCAAAACATGGGTCGTTAGCTATGTGATTAAACAAGTTGACGACTCAAGAGCGAGTTGTTGCAAAATTAATTATCTGACGACTTAAGGTATAGTCGTCCTTTGAATTAATAAACGAGAGATAACTTATTTGTTTTTGAAAATAAATTGAATCTCGATTGAAAGGAAACTTGGAATAGTAGCATATTAATTATTAATTAGAAGGTGAAAATTCCTTTGAACACATTACATGTTATTCATGTTTAAGGCGAGATTCCACTAGCATTGCGGCTTCGATGTGATAAAAAGGCTCTCCTCTCCATTTGGTATATGCGGCACAGGCGACACGCCTATCCCCTTTGTGCCTCGCGAGAAACTCGTTGTACTTGGTGCACCATTTCATAACAAGAATCGCCCTATGACTAATGTGGGACGTCAAGTAAGGATATCGTAGTTTCTTGTTGTTATTAACGAAAGGACCGAACCAACTTGGCTCCAAAATATACTATCATGTTGATGTTCTTCGTGGAGATCCTTGACGATGTAATAATTTTTAACCCATTCGGTCTCTTCCTCGACTTGCTTGAATCTTTCCCGGAGTTGGGATTGTTCTTCGTCTCGTCTTTTGGCCTCGCGCAACTCTTCTTCTTCCTTCATAGGATATGGCGTGAAAGTGTATGGTTTTTAGTAGGTCGCATGCTTTTTTGCGTATCTCTTCTTCCATTGCCAATATTGATTTGGTTGGTCGCTTGCATCATCTAAGTATGTTATCAATTGAATTGGTAGTTGATGAAGGATTTTCCATTTCAAAACAAAAATTCGTGAGGTGGTTTTCAATTGAATTTGCTCCTGGATGTGTTCCTCTATATATAAAATAATTACCAACGACTATTTTTTTGGGAAAAAGTGTATACAAAAAGAGTCGTTGGGGGTATTTTCAAGAGAGTCGTCCATGTATACACTATCATGATGACGACTCTTAGGCGTATAACTAGAGTCGTTACTGTGTATGTATATAGGGATCACGACTCTTAGTAGAAACACATCCAGGGGACCATCAAATATTTATAGTGAGAGTCGTTAAGGTGTATGTATATATGGATGACGACTCTTAGTTGGAAAAACATCCAGGAGAAGAACAACATTAGGACCATAAGCGTCGTTAGGGTGTATGTTAATATAGATGACGACTCTTAGTTGGAAAAAACATCCAAGAGAACATCAAATTTGTACAATTAGAGTCGTTAAGGTGTATGATAATTGGATGACGACTCTTAGGCGAATAAACATCCATGAGACTGTCAAATTTTTATAGTTAGAGTCGTTAAGGTGTATGTATATATGGATGACGACTCTGTAAAATAATTCAAATTACCTATGAGGGTCGTTGGTGTTTTAATCCAACTAGGATAACGACAAGATACAACCATTATCAAAAAGTATGCTTCAAAATGCAATCCAAAGTTGAGAATAAACATCTTCTCTCACGATTCATTGCCCATGTCTAAGTAAACCGGGGTTGGGTCCATAGCATTCCAAATGTTCATTCCATACTCATACTGGTTTGTCCACTCCTTGGTGTTCTCTCCCAAATCACCATACACCCGTGGTAGAGGACATTCTTCGGAAATCTTCAAGCCTATGTAATGGTTATCATTGACATGTGCCATTACAATTCTTGTATTCTTTATCGCCGCCTCGCACCTTGTTTTTGAGGGTACGTACATACAAGAGGCTCCGGGGAAGCCTTTGTTGAATACAATTACAACACAAGTGAATGTGTCCGCCAAAAGTTGGCCATCAAAAGGCATTTGCATCCAAAACTTATAACTGTCCTTCTTCGACCCCTTCCTCCATTTCACGTTCGAAACCAACTCCCTAAACTTCAATTCCCTCTCTTTTTGATCTCCTTCCATGAGCATTGTCAAATATAGTTATTTGTCCTCAACTAGTTTTTCTGCCATTTTTTTTTCTTGCATATTCGATTTGGGTGAGCTTAAGTTCGTCGGCCGCGTCGAAATGCCCTAATTGTTCCGTTGCAACAAGGTAACCACAATTTCCATCGCCGTCAACGTCGTCGGTGGATAAAAGGTGATCCAAGATGACGTGAGGAAGTTGATCGGTATACTCTTTATACAAAGTGTAAGCAACACGATGTGGTCTTCCTTGGGAATCTCTAGAGGTGCGCAGATTACCCTTTATTCCTCTTATCGTCACCATTCCGCTCGTTTGGCTTTCTTTGGGTACCGACCACATGGTCTACAACATCCATGTCTTCCTTTTGTTTCACTTCTATTTCACTTTGGGTCAAATCTTGTTTTTGGCCGAGCCCCTTGCCTTGGGTAGGAAAGAGTTCTCATACTCAGTATATTTCGCTGGACATACGATGACGTGACATGTCACTTTTGCAACTCTTGGCCGCTTTCACGGTATCTCTAAACGACTTTTTAGTTGTCGGTCTACCCGGTGGTTTTTGTTTGATTGGCTCTTCTTCTACTCCCAAGCTCTTACGGGCAGCCGACCATAAATTAGAAACCAATATCTGTCTTCCTGCACAATTTATTTTTCGATATTTGTCATTGATATACTTGCCAATCTCCAGGTCTCCAAATTGTTCATCATCGCCTCATGTTGGATTTAGGGTGAATGAAAGTTGCTTCCAAAAAGGATCGACATCTTAAATGGGAATGATCACCTTGTACCCACCGAGCTTATGTTTACATGGAAGGCCAAGCCACGTCTCAGTTGTACAATTACATTTAATCACTTTTCCATTGGAAGCTTTCGCTCGAAATTTGTTTAGTTCAGTCATCATATGCTTTATTGCCCACCATGATACTTGGTGTGCAACCCCACGTAGCAATTCTTTGTCTTCCATGTATTGCTTCATAAAACGGTCTTTACTATACTCCATCTGAGTCACTATCTTGCTAAGATCATCCTCGGCGTGCTCGTGAATAGCTTTCTGTACCGTAACTACCCCACCAGTGTTCTCTTGAAGAATTTTTTTCAAACGTCCATGGGACTGCTCTGCAATACTCGTTGACTCATTTTGGTAGTGCTTGTACTTATTGGTCCATGCATAAACAAACCTCTCCTTCCAAAGATTCAACCATGTATCTAGGCAATAGTCGACAACCTTCTTATGATCCGTACTCCAATCATCAATAAACTTTTAAAGATTTGCATAGTACTTTACTTCGGTCTTCGAATGAGCCAAATGGTCCCAATCTTTGCAGAAAACCTCCCATAGATCACCATCTTCAGCATATTTTTCCTTTTCTTTCCTTTTCTTTTCGGTTATCTCTTTTTTTGAAAGTTTACTTAGACGCTCGTCTTCCTCCTTGGAACGTTGATTGCCCTTTGCGGGCTTGATCTTTTGGATATGATTCTTGCAATTAAAAAAAATATTCATTTTGATGTGCCACGTACAAAGAAAATGTTGAGCAAGTGGAAAAACTTGACGAAAGACACTCATTACTGAAAAACCCCTATCCGTTAATATAACCTGCGGTGTCTCTTCGCCACGGTAAATCAACCTAACTTGTTCCAAAACCCAAACATAGTCCTCTATTTCTTCCTTTTCCTTAAAGCACCATGCCACGGTGAATGATTGCTTATCCGAAGTATGACTAACCACGTTCAACAACGACATGTTATACTTGTTGGTCTTATAGGTGCAATCTATGAACAAGACACAGTAAAAACACTGAGCCAAATCCACCATCCTGGGATGGGCAAGAAAAAATATGAGTCACTTTGTCGCCCGGACCCACCCTTGTTTGCATGGCGTAGTTAAGTTTTTCTGCCAACCACTTTGATTGTTGCATAATTAATCTACCATCCCATTCAGTTCTCTAGATCGTTGCTTTGGCAGCGTAGATTGTGGAAATAATAGACAGGTTTGTCTTATCTTCCGCCCTTATTGCATTTAGGATCTGAAGGGGTCTACATCGCTTCATCTGCCGGACCTTTTCCATTTGATGTGGTTTCAATCTGGCATATGCTGGGTGCCCTAAAAGAGTACTAGGTGGAGGATGGTTGTGACAACCATCCGGAATACTATACAACCTCCATAGATGAGTTTCATGATGCCTTTTGAAAACAATCCTGAAGGGGCATTGTATCTTCTTCGACGAAGTTTTGTAGACCCTCGTCTTCTTCTTCTCATACTTTTAGTCCTTCCCTTTGTGACTTTCTTCCTTATCCCCCGCTCTCTCGCATACCATCTCAATTTGCTTATAATTAACGTGTTTGCTTTGAACAACTACGCACATCTTCTCTTTTGCCTTGGAAATAATCCATTCCTTGACCTCATCCTTTGTTTTCCACGTCTACATTAAAACCAATGACACGTTCATGATCGAACACTAATTAAACAATTTTCATAAATATATACATCGATTCAAACATTAAAAACGTACCAAATCGGTCATATAGTGTTGGGAGGTATCCGAAACGATAGTGGAGACGGGTTCAGGTTGAGAGCTCGCCCGTACAACCAACTACAGAGAAAATAAAAAAATATCATTCAACATTCGTCAATTTATGAGATGTTAACATGACGACCCTAACAGTCGTCATCTTTATTTACAGGTTAACGACACTAACAGTCGTCGACATTAATTTTGCAGAACAACGACCCTTTCCTCGATAAATGACGACCCTCTTTATACAAAGATGACTCTACATTCCCAAATATAAACCATTCTGCCCAGTTTTCACCTTGGGTCGTTACTGTATATATATATCTAGCTTGACGACTCTAAACGAAGTTATTGCAGACTTTGAAAATCAACGGTAACTTTGACTAGTAGGAGCAGTTATTGCAGAAGCAACCGTTTTTTATTAAAAAAAAACTAGCGGTTGGGTACATTTTTGCTATAAATAGAGACCTATCTCTTCCAAACTTATTCACCCATCACTTTCAATCTTCCTAAATCAGTCACCCATCACTTTCAAACACTAAAAATGGCTCCAACTCCGTTCAATAATCTGATGTTGCTATCGTTAGAGCACACACCACTCTCACAAAGCACTCCATTGAGGAAGCGCAATGGGTGACCAATAACGAAGACCCAACCAGAGGGCCTTACCTCGGGTTGGATCAAACCACCTATGCTTGATGGAAACGTGTGTTTAAGGTTTTCAAAGCACTAAACGGAAATCGTTCAAGGAGGACACTCCCACAGATAAGGGAAATGTACGCTTATTTATACAATGAATGCGTATTTTTGAGAGAGGAATTGAAAGCTCGGGTGACGCTATGCCCAACGAACCTCGAATGAGTAGAGTAAGTTTGTGAATCAATAGGCCTTTCATCAAAAATTTGATTATGATTATTCAACAACGCTAACTTATTTAAAAAATTGTTTATCCAGTATACTTTGGGTCGGAGCCAATACGAATTAAAGTACGGCCACGAGTTTTTGCACGAGGACTGCTACACTCTCTTGGAGGAAGTTGAATGGGAATTCGCCCAATATAATTAAACTCGTATAGATTTTCTAGCGCAATGTATTGAACAATTTTATGTGTTTTCCTTCTATTTTATTTCAACTACATGTATGTTTTTTCGGATTCAATAAAATGCATGACTTCAAATATTGGTTCAATAACTATAGTTCAGAAAGGGTCGTCATGGTTTGTAAAAAAATGAGTGACGACTCTAAAGATTGTTTGAAATTGTTTGCATGAGTCGTCATTTTTGGAGAAAGACATATTAACGACTCTAAATGTCACTTGACACAGAGACTCTTTGACAGTAGAGTCGTCAGTCAGTAAACAAAACACATAGACGACTCTTTTGATCATAAAGAGTCGTCACTTGGTTAATATATATAATAACGATCCTTAAAGAAGTTAATGTGAATTTTGAATTCGCCAAATGTGGTTGAGTCGGGCAACGGTTAAAAATTCAAAAAAGTGGTTGTTGGGTCCTTAATCTCTATAAATAGAGACCCATATCTCACCACTTTTTCACCCAAACCATAATTCTCAACCTTCACATTCATTCTCATTCATTTATTATCCAAGAGGAAAAAGAAGAGGAAACACCATGACTAGTACTTACACTTCGGAAGAGAATTGCGCTATTGTGAGAACTTGGAAAACAGTCACAAACCACTTTGAAGATCTTGGAAAAGACGTTGATCAAACATCGGATGCTTGGTGGAACCGAGTATTCATCGTTTTTGTGGCGTTAGACGGAAATTGCAACTCAAGGTCTTTTAAACTCGTCAAGGAACGGTTCGAGGAGATAAAATTGGAATGTGATGCTTTCAAAAGAGAAATGAAGGCCGTAAGGGAATCCATGGCCAATATGTTGGGTGCTATAAGAGTAAGGAATTTAAATAAGAGGTCAAACTTATCGATAGCTTTCAACAATACTAACTATGTTTTTTTTTGGGTTTTCAGTTGGGGAAGGTGTATGTCCGATACGAGGTGCTTCGTGGAAAAAAGTTCGAGTTCGACGATTGCTACTTTATCTTGGAAGGCACCATGTATAATTACATGCTTTATGATTAAGTGTTCATCGTGTACTGTTACTATCTATTGTATTTCATTTCCTTCAATGTATCGCTATGAAAGATGTATGCCTTTTACGATTCAATGAAATGATTCTATGAAATCAAAAATTATGATAATCCAGTGCAAGGGTCGTTAGTATATTAAATAAAACACCGAACGACTCTACATAAAATTTGAAATGGCTGGATAGGGTCGTCATCTTATACGAATACATATATGACGACTCTAAGTGTTTTATTTACTGAGAGTTTTGGTTTTAGAGTCGTTTGTCTGTAAACAAAAAAATTAACGACCCTTTCTGACCTAGCTAAAAGAGTCGTCAGTGTTTATCACACCAACCTAACGATTTTTCATAACCTGGAAAAGTTGCAGGTTTAAATCGTCATTGGTAGTGTCAATTCAATGACGACCTTAAAGAGTCGTTAGTTTATACAACACCCGACTCTAACGACCCTCACTCTGAATAGTTTCATATTGACCATGAATCGACCACTTGGAGCACCATTAAGACGAATCGAAGGGTATAAGATGTTTACCTGATTGTTTTGAAGGGTATAAGATGTTTACCTGATTCTTCATTTCGAGGATTGGTTCCTTCCTTTTGAGCAATAGGTTCTTCATTTGCACCATTATCCATGGCTTCCTCTATTAACATTTCTTCATCAAACATCCAATCCATATGATTAGTTGAGACAATATAACCATCAACACAATCATGGTTGTTATTTGAAGCTTCACCAACCTCATTCCCTCCACTTGAATCACTCATTTCTAAAAACCCTAGTTTTTCCACTCAAGAACTCCTCTTCTTCTCAACACATAAAAACCCAAAAATGAAATTTCCCCAAAATTTTATCCCAAAATCAGATTTTAATCTAAACACACTTACCACATTAATCAACTTAATTAATTCTTAATACTAATTACACAGGGGCATTATAGCCATTTAGAAAATATTTTTTTAAGGGGTGACCCAAATTAGGATTGGGTGACCTTTTTTGTCCTCTAGTGCAAGGCTCCCAATTAAAATGTTTGGCCCCGAATCAAACTAGGTTAATTACCTCTCCACATTTACTTTATCTAGGCTGTAGATCGGAGTTACTTCTTAGAACTGCCCGTTCTAATATGGGTTTCTAACGATGACTGACAGGGTATGAAGAAGCTTCTTGATGAATGTAACAGTTAACGATGATTCATGTCATCACAAGATATTTACCATATGACTATTCAAGGAAAAAATAAGTGGTAAATGACTAAAAGCTCAGTTCTAAGTAAATTGTGTCTGAATCACAAAATAAAACGCTTAAACGCTTGGAAGAAAACAAACAATACCATATGTTTCTTAAGAAATCGGAACTCTTTAAACCTAAACCTACATACATCGGAAATTTGAATCACAAATAAAATGCTGAAAAGTAAAACAAACAATACCACATGGTTCTTAAGAAATCAGTACTCGTCAAACCTAAACTTACATATGTCAAAAGCTCTAGGAAGACTTAGAAACTCTGAATCAAGCACCTTCTTATTTGTCGCATCAACTCTCTTTAGATATAGTCTAACTTCTTTCAAAGCTGTTGCATTCTTCAAAATCAATTTCACCCATCTCATCTGCCTCGCATTCCCACCAAAACGCATAAAGGTAACTGACTCTAGGTATTGAAACATGCACCCCGGTCAACATATGATCAGCCCAACTTGTGTTCTTCTTCATTTTAAATCAAGGCAGACTCTGAGTTGGGATTAAAAAAAAAGACAAACATCAAAAGAGAGCAAATTTGGAAGTAACATAAATATTGTAAACAAAACCCAAGACTTGTTCGCCATTTCAAGTAGATAAGTATTGAGAATCAAAAGTTTTGTGCACTTGCCTCTTCAAATGTGAGACACCTCAAATTAGGTACTGCTATGAGCAATGTAAATAGTGATTTATCAGTTATTTCTCCTTCTTGCAGGATCAAATTTTCCAGGGTCAAATTTTCCAAATGACGAAACTTAGGCAAGACACTTACGAAGTCATCTACAATGGAGAGAGCCTATTCATCACAAGGAAATAATAGTTTTGAGGAGTCAGAATACAATACATAAAAACATAAAGAGGGAAAAAAGAAAGAAGAATACCCGTAGGGTTTCAGCATGAATATCTAAGCTTTGCACATGAGAAAGCGCTCGAACAAACTTGCTTATAGCTGCACCATAACCTATCTTTTAATTCATTGGTACATAATCTTCACAAATTAGGAATACTCTTGCATATTCTAGTGTTTCAAAACTGGAAAAAACATATTCCTTGGCCACACAAGCACGATAGGCAAGTGATACTAGATTTGGTGCATTAATTATGAGAGCAAATTTTTGTAAACCATCATCACCATCAATGTCGTAATCAATCGCCAAGCCTTTTAGAGCTGGAATGAAGATGCAGAACTTCCTCACACCAAACCAAGTGCAGTCTTCCAAAAACAAGTTTTCAAGGACAGGGCAACTCGAAAAGTGTTGCTCATTCCTGCAGCAATCATTAGTAAAATGTACTCCACAGAGTTTAAGGCTCATGAGTTTTGGAAAACAGAAACTTCTAGGAAGATGGGTAGCAACATTTACAGCAAGTTCCAATTTAACCAATGAGTCACGTGTAAAAAGAGGGGTGAGAATGAGAAAATGTTTACCTAGATCTACACTGAGTTCGAGCTCTTCTACATTACGCCTTGTTAGGACAACCTCAGTTACGTAATATTCTAGAAGTTCTTAAACTTAGAATGTCTTGTATTCTAGGAAAGGTTCAACTTAGGAAATACTTGTATTACAAGTCTTTATGTATTTTAGGATTCTAAAAAACCTGTATATATATATCTAGTCGATCTCTCGTATTGAATATAGCGAGAAAATATTGAACAGAGAATTCTTCTTCTAAACCATCTTCTTTTCTTTTCTTTACTTTTACCATAACAATAATATAAACTCGACTTGGTATCATCCTTGTTCGGTTCTCCATGTCTTCCGCATCTTCTTCAATCAGTACAATTTCTACAATTATTGGTTCCTCTCAATCTATGATGGCTTCTTCTGTTTTCTGTCAACCACATCACATCATTACCGTCAAATTAGATGACACAAACTACTCTCTTTGGCGTGCCCGGTTTCTACCCTACCTTCAAGGTTATGACCTAGATGGTTATGTTAATGGTGAAAAACCATGCCCTTCGCAACCCTTCCAAATACCGAAACCCCTAATCCTAATTATGCTCCCTGGATAAAACATGATCGAATTCTTCTTGGGTGGATCTTTTCCTCTTTAACTCCCATTTGTTTTAAGGAAGGTTCATCGTCCGCATACTTCACATGAAGTTTGGTCGTCTCTTGAATCCCTGTTTGCGTCTAAATCGATGCACATATTCATCATCTTCAATGCGAACTACGTGCCTTGAAGAAAGGTTCTCTTTCTATGAGAGATTACATAGATCGTGCTCGTGATATCGTCGATAACACAATTGCTTCTTGATACCACTTTATTACCAATACTTGAGCTACGACATTGTATTTTAGCTGGTTTGGATTCTTCTTATGATGCCATAGTAACTTCTCTTACTATATCAATGGGAACTATGAAGCTTGAAGATTTTATAACTTACCTTCTCACTTTTGAGTTGCGCGTTGAACAACAGAACAAATCTTTGCTTTCTCAGCCCGTTGCCAATGTTGCTTCTTCCACAAGGTCTGCTGCTGCTTACCAACAACGTACTAATTCCATACATCCACAACCACAGAATGGAGGGACTCGTCCAACATTACCCTGTCAGTTGTGTGATAAATCAGGTCATCAAGCTCCCATGTGTTGGCAGCGTATTAATCGAAAGTTTAAACCGCAACCACCTCGACGGCCACCAGCTCCAACTGCTCAACCTCCTCGTGCTTATGTCGCTCAAGCTTCAAGTTATTCTTCCAGCGCTCCTTGGGTTCCAGATAATATAACTAATAACCTTTCTAGACTATATATTCATTCAGAATATAGTGGTCCTGATCAAATTAAATTGGGTAATGGTGATTCTATTCCAATCTCGCATGTTGGTTCATCAATTTTAGGCACACCTGATCGTAAGTTACACCTCTCCAACACATTTTATACTCCTCATATTTCTCATAATTTGTTATCTATCGCTCGACTTACAACTGATAACAATGTGTTGTTTGAATTTCATCCTTAGTATTGTCTTGTAAAGGATCGGTGTACAGGGAAGGTTCTTCTACGCGGCCGTAGGAAGGGTGGTCTCTATGAACTAGACGCTTCGTCGATTTCTCCAAAAGCTTGTGTTGGTGAAAGAACCAGTTTACATAATTGGCACTCTAGACTAGGACATCCTATGATGCGAACTGTGCGCCATATTATTTCAAAATTTTCTCTTCCAGTTTCTAGTACAAATATAACCTTTTGCTCTTCTTGTCATGAGCATAGAAGTCATAAGTTACCATTTTCTTCTAGTATGACTCAATACTTGCATCCTTTAGACTTGATTGTTTCAGATGTATGGGGTCCTTCTCATATTTTGTCTAATGAAGGTTATCGATACTATATTATTTTTATTGATGCACACAATCGTTTCACTTGGATGTTTCCTTTATCTCATAAATCAGATGTTTATTCCATCTTTCTTGTTTTTCAGAAACATGTTGAAAACCTTTTTAATCGAAAAATAAAAAAAATTCTGTCTGACAATCTTCTTGAATATCGTAAACTCACCCCTTATCTTCAAAGAATGGTATTTTCATAGGTTTTCTTGTCCACATACCTCGAGCAGAATGGTTTAGTTGAGCGTAGACATCGTCACATCCGTGAAACTGGTCTTACTTTACTATATATGGCTTCCGTCCCTTCATCCTACTGGTATGATGCATTCTTACGGCTTGTTATCTCATGAACCGTGTGCCATCTTCAGCACTTGCACAAACGTCTCCTTATGAGGCTCTATTTGGTGTGTTACCTGACTACACTTCTTTAAGTGTTTTTGGTTGTCTGTGCTACCCTCATCTTCGTCCATACAGATCTCATAAGATGGAACCACTATCTTCTCCTTGTGTTTTCATAGGATAAAGTCCCATGCATAAAGGTTATAAGTGTCTCCATATTCCTACTGGTCGAATTTATATCAGTCGTCATGTTGTGTTCAATGAGACTACTTTTCCCTTTGCTGCTTCGTTGACATCTCTCCCGATTCTTGATCGGAGTAATCTCTGCCTCTATGAGTGATCTACTGTTTCGTGAATTCATCACATAATATCTGCGAGCGTTCCCCATTTTCCAATAATGGTGCAGCACTTACGTCACCAACAGTTGGTGTCTTGTCTCCAGATGAGCCATCGCTCATCACTGCATCAGCTGACGGTCTACTGCCTTCGTCAGCAACATCTGCAGGATGCAGACAGCCACCTACTACACAACCTTCGTCGAGAAAGGTTAAACTTGGATTGAATCGCTTTCTTAAATGCTGCTCCATGTTCATCATTCACGAGGATTCTACACAACCTGCATCTACTACTTCCGTTACTAATAGTCATCCCATGGTTACTCGAGCTAAAGATGGGATTTTCAAACCAAATACTTCTAAATATGCACTTGTTGCCGATTCTCAACTTGAATCAACCTGCTATTCACAAGCTCAGATGGTACTATTGAACGTCATAAAGCTCGTTTATCGAATTAAAAGAAAGGCAGATGGTACTATTGAACGTCATAAAGCTCGTTTAGTAGCGAAAGGGTATAATCAACAGGAAGGTGTTGATTATGGTGAGACTTACAGTCCAGTTGTAAAACTTTGTACTATAAGAGTTATTCTTACACTGGCTCTGTCTCACAATTGGCCTATTAATCAGTTTGATGTTCAAAATGCCTTCTTACATGGCAATCTTGAAGAGTAAGTTTACATGAAACAACCACCAGGATATGTTGATCCTAATTTTCCTACATATGTCTGTAAACTTCATCGATCTCTTTATGGTCTGAAACAAGCTCCACGTGCTTGGTACCATCGACTAAGTACTTTCCTGTTGCAGCATGGATTTGTTACTTCTAAATGTGATTCTTCTCTATTTATTTGGCGTGATGATACTGGAATTGTTTTCTTGCTCGTTTATGTTGATGACATTATTCTTACCGGTTCAAGTTCATCGGGGTTACAATCTATTCGTACTTCTTTACAAACTGAGTTTAAGATTAAAGATCTTGGTTCTTTATCTTATTTTCTTGGAATTGAAGCAAAGCGTACGTCTTCTGGGTTATTTCTTACACAAAGGAGGTATGTTCAAGATCTTCTCATTCGAGCAAAAATGGATGGTGTCAAACCAATTCAAACTCCACTCAGCACAACTGGAGATATATCATCTGATCGTAGCACTTTAATGACTGATGCTACAGAATATAGAAGTATTGTTGGTGCATTGCAATACTTGACATTCACTCGTCCTGATTTGGCATACGCAGTTAATAAAGTCTGTAAGTTCATGCATGCTCCAACAGAATATCATTGGGGTTTAGTTAAACGTAATTACGTTATCTAAAGGATACTTCTACGTTTGGAATTTTTCTTAAACCTGCAAACTCTTTGCAATTATCTTTCACCGCTTATCTTGATTGATTAAATTTGGTTCTTTGGAAGATCGTCATTCTACTAGTGGCTACTGTATTTTTTTGGGAGGAAATATCATTTCTTGGAGTGCTCGTAAACAGAAAACAGTATCTCGTTCTAGCACTGAAGCTGAATATCGTGGTCTTGCTATTGCTACTGCTGAAATAATGTGGATTCAATCTCTTCTTTCAAAATTACAAGTATCGACTAAGTCTCCACCTGTTTTATGGTGTGATAATCTTGGAGCAACATATCTTACAGTTAATCCTATATTTCATGCCCGTACAAAACATATCGAAATAGATTATCATTTTGTTCGTGATCGAGTTGCTTCTAAACAACTGGATGTTCGATTTATTTCTTCAAAGGATCAAGTGGCAGATATATTTACAAAACCTCTTGCTAAGGATAGGTTTGCATCTCTAAGACTCAAGCTGACGGTTCAAGATGACCCGTTGCGCTTGCGGGAGGGTGTTAGGACAACCTCAGTTACGTAATATTCTAGAAGTTCTTAAACTTAGAATGTCTTGTATTCTAGGAAAGGTTCAACTTAGGAAATACTTGTATTACAAGTATTTATGTATTTTAGGATTCTAAAGAACCTGTATATATATATATATATATCTAGTCGATCTCTTGTATTGAATATAGCGAGAAAATATTGAACAGAGAATTCTTCTTCTAAACCATCTTCTTTTCTTCTCTTTACTTTACCATAACAATAATATAAACTCGACTCGCCTTGTTAAATTTTCGATCCATGAATGAACCTGAGATGCACTCATGTATTCATTTGTAATAACTTTGGCCTTCTGAATATTTGATGATGTGTCATGAAGAAGCAATGTTCTATCCACAAATTCCAAGAAATTACTGGGTTTCGGTTTGGAAACATAGAACACGAGAAGGAAAAACAAGAGCTGGTATAGATGTCCATATGTGTTTCCATCTTTTAGATAGTAAAGAAGTCTCGAGCAACACGCTTGAGATCAAGGAAAGAAAGGATATGATGAATAAGTGGATCGGGTAATACACTAAACCTATCCTTTGCCTCAACAATGTGTTTGTCTCTTGGATTGATTATTAAAATCCATGAGATTTTAATTTTTCTGTACAAAAAAAAAACAGATGGAAATTAAGGGTTTCACAATGAGTATATCTGATACTAGCTATTACACAACATGGATTACACAAAGAAAATAAGATAATTTAGAACTGAATTAGAAGATTACCTCAACTCTTTAATTAGAAACGCATCAATTAAAGATTAAGATTTATAGTTTTCTGACAAAATTTCAATACCTTCAAAATCGGAACCTGTAATCCCAGTTTTCTAACAGAAACTAAAATGAACCATTTCCAGTTACAGAAAATATGAATATCCACTGTTGAATCTTCTTCTTCACTAGTTTGAGAGCTAGTAAGGGTTTTAGATGAAAACTTATATTTGTTCGATTTTTATCACCTTCTTTGCCATCAACTTCAACATTTCTCAGATGAAAAATCACACACTCACCATCTCTCTTGCCAGAGAGATCTGTTTGGTTAAGAAAGATACAACCGAGAAGTGAGTTCTAGACATCATAGGCGGTGGTAGAGTTTGAAGAAGAGACGCAAATTTAGGGTTTTATAGGGCATTTTGCAAAATATTGTCAAAACCTAGTCAAGTGGACCGTTAACGGTCAAGAAATGGTCTAGGAACCGTTGAAGAAGCTGGAGAGGGGAGACATGCTCCTTGGGGCTTAAGTATCTTCTTTTCTTTTTAAGCTTTTGCTAAGCAGTTCCGCTTCAGAGAACTTTGATCCCCCTACCCACTTCCAAAACTGGAAAACTTCCACATAATCGTAGTCTTGGATGCCAAGATCCAACTAATTGTAAGCATGGGATAGATTTACTAGAAATGGACAAATTATCGTCCATGGATTAAATTGCTAGCAAAAAGATGCAAGTATGAAGATTCTCGTAGGATTCCTAAAATTACAAGAATAGCAGCAGGAATGGACATAGTTTAACTTTCATTTTAAGTTTTTTCATATGGCTCACAGTTTTGTGAGTGGGGAGCTGGAAATGGACAACAGTCCGATGCACAGTAAAAGGAGCTAAGTCGAATTTTATGTTTATTTGCACCGAGAAAAGAACAGTAACAAGTAGTCATTTGGAAAACTTGGTATGTCCACCTTAAGTTATTTTTCACTTGTCACATTTGCAAAGTCTAAATCACAAACACAGTAACAAGTAGTCATCATTTGCGTTCCTTAATCATCAGATTCACCCACCTTAGCTCCCAGTAGAGCTAGAAAGCTAGACAAGACAAATTCTTTTGCAACAGACTAGTGTATAAGAAAGTCACAAGCCTTGGTGCATCAATTTTGAAAATACAGTCACGCAAACCGTTCCACTCAGTAATCCGATTATCAATTTTCAGGAGTTTCAGAGTAGAAATTGAGATGTGAAAACATTTATACTAATAGATCAATGATCTTAAAGTCGGAATCTCTTAGAAAAAAACACTCTCTCTCCTCTCTGCAAATCAGGCGAAAAATTCTAGTCTAACTTAGTTGCATCCATTTCTCTCTTCATATCAATCTTTTAGCAATTTTCAATAATTTTTTTTCATTTACTTGTGATTTAGTTTTTCTTATGACTTTATCTGCATAATTTCTTATTGTTAATTTACTACTTTTGATTATTAGTTTGCATTGTTTCTCTTAATTTCTTCATGGCTAACTAATTGTTTTATGTTCTCTCCAAAAGATGTTTATGCAGTTTGTAGTTTCTCTAATGGCGTTTGCCTTCTGTATGGTTGTGTTCAAGGCATTTGCTGAGCTTGTTATTCTTAATCGTTTGACAGTATGGAAGATCTGTGAGGTTATCAATGGAATTTGGTTTACGAAAATTGTTCTCCGATTCAACTCAGTTTCCCTACTTAGGGATTCATCTCGCCCTTGTCATCATTCAAAAAAATTCAAAAACCACTATCACCAAGTCAGCCGTAATTTATGGCTTCTCATTATTCTCAGAATATCTATTCCCTTCTGTTATTTCCTTACCTGTTCTGTTAAGAATAATGCTATCTTTAATGATAATATCCAAGGTAAAGGAAATAAGATCTTTGACCTTCCTAGATTTAAACTCAAGATATCTCATATCTCATCTCTAGAAAAGTTCCTTAGCATAAACCCTAAAAAACCTAAAACCCTGTCTTGGTTATCAATGGAGAACGAAGCAAACAATGAAGTTGGTTCACTGGTTAATAAGTTCAAGCAGGCTACACTTGCTCATGGTGATACTGAAGAAATGATCGTTGTTCAAAATAACAATAACTCTGAAGATAAGGAAGAATGAGAGAAAGAATGGGAGGCCTCTGCGATTGGGAAGGTAATTATTGAAGGAAGAATGAATCACGATCTGGTCCAAAAGTACATCAAATTTACTTGGCAATTCATTGCTGATGATGGGATTTTAATTGTGCCGCAAGTGCACGACTGTCGATTGGACAATATACAAATGTGGTTCGTTCCACAGGGACTAAATTTGTTACTTTTAGTTTCTAATTAAATGAAATACCAAAAAGATTCGAAAATGTCTTTAAAGATTAAATAATAGCTAATAAATTAATAAATGGGAAAACACCAGGGCTTTGGATTCCACCAATATGCTAGATACTAGACAACTCAACCATTTCTATAAAATTCTTCCTAAAATACTCAAGACGATTTAGGACCCGACGTACGTCTTGGAAGATCTAATGCTTAAACCAATAAGAATTCTCAAAGTACTAATAATATTCACCACCAAATAATGCTGATTTCTAAATAAAACGTTTAACAATTGAGCAAGCAAAAAGGACGCATGATGAAACTATTATCATTATATACGAGAATATAGGACGAAGAAGAATTTTTATTGAAACATCAAAATTCTCTAGTATACATCATAGGACTTCCTCTTAGCCCTAGTAATGAGAATTAATTATTCATTACAAAAGAAGAAGAAATGCTAAGAAAAAAAAGAAAAAAAAAACTACACTAATGCTCACGGAACCGTCCTCCTATTTCATCTTCTTCAACCAGTATTTATAGTTTTCAAATGAAACTACTTTCCTTTATCATATCCACTACCACATCATCATCCAATAAAAGTATGCCACATGTCAAATAATATAAAAATCCTCCAATCAGAATGCGCCATGTGTCAAATACTGCAATCAATATCTTAATTATTATTTTCAACCATAAAGAATAATATTCTTTCTCGAGTCTTCAAATATTCCATTACTCCACATCATAAGAAAATATTTTCTTCATTACACAAAATATCTTCAGATATCCTTTATCATAATTAATATCTTTCACATGTTTTCCACACTTCTACACACTCAGTGGAATTCTTACCACACTCCCATATCCACAAAATTGGACTTAATAAAATGATTCTCCATGTAATTCCTTTCGGGCTTAGCCCATTTAATCATAAATCAATTCATTTCCTCCATTTTTTCAGCAGGTTTCTGTATTTTAGTCCATCGAGCTTTATTTCCTTCAAAATACTTAAAACAAGTTTATTAGCGATAAAATGAGCCCTAGCTAATGTAATTATGGAAGCATCGCACTTACGTGCTTATCAAATTCCCCCACACTTACATTTTGCTAGTCCTCGAGCAAAACAAAGAAAATAAATATCCGCTAAACAACTGGATAAAAAAAATATATGCTAAACAGCGATACGAATCCACTAAACAGTGGATAGAGATGTCTGCTAATCATCTAGACAGATCCGCTAAACAGCAAGACCGAGATATGTCTGCTAAACAGCGAGACGGATCTGCTAAATAGCTAGATCGAGAGATGTCTGCTAAACAGCTAGACAGAACGACCCGCTAAACAGCTGGTCATCATATTATTTTTTCCTTTTTTTTTTTTTTTTTTTTTGAAACAAGAAAATACAATAGACCCGCTCAACAACTAGTCATAATATGCAAGGAAATACCAAAAAGTTAACCGCTCCCCCACACTTAAATCTAACATTGTCCTCAATGTTTCTAGTAAAAGCACAATACCAAAAGTAAAGTAACACGGGGCATCGATAAAGAGATTGGAAAGATACCTGGATGAAGCGTCCTTCCATGGGGAACAAGAAATAAAATTCCACAAATGTACAACAAGAGTATGGGTTGCCTCCATTAAGCGCTAAATTTAGTGTCTTCAGCCAGACATTGGTAGAATTAGTCACCACATAAAATATATAGCAATAATCGGAACCTATGTGGGTCATCAAGACCGAATAGAGCTACCACAAATAAAAGGAATTCCAAGAAATTAAACAAATAAAGCACACCCTTATCTAGTTTCCTTGTTAATACAACTACATCTAGTTGTATTTCGGGTTCAGGCTCTATGAAAGGGTCAAGATAAAATATTTTCATTGGCTTATTTTCCTCATAGTCGGGATCCAGGAGGATCGGGTTGTAGAGTCGAAAAAACTCAAATAAAAACTTAGAAGCACATAATAATAACTTTGAACAATTGTGAATCCTCAAAGTCAACTAGATTTGACTTACAAAGTTGACCATAATGGTGGTCATTCTTAAGAAGATGTGTCGACAATTTTAATTTCCTAAAATAATTAGGTTTAGTTCTAAAAACTATATAATGACACATTTCGAAATGAGATACTCCCACATTTGGTAAATAAAATCTTGGTGGGACAACAAAATCAATTATATCTTGGACCGGATTAACCACATCAACCAGAGGATGGGTTTCTATCAACTGAGTTTCTTTTTGGACATAACTAGGTTCAGGAAAACGTGCATGAAGATAGTCCCTTAAGATGGTAGAGGCACAAAATTCAAGTCCCAAATTAGGGACCTTTGTAAGAGTCAAAGGTAAACCACGGGGAGAATGATATTTACCCCCAAACCTAGAGTTGTCAATATCCTTGGATAAACTAGTCACAATTTCCTTAATTTCTAAATTATCAGATTTAGGAAAATAGTCTTTTATTTCTTCTAGGTTGTAATCATGTGGTTCTACAGTGCTATAATCCTCAAGCAGAGACTATTGTTTTAGAATTGTTAGACTCTAAAACCCTAGTCTCGGGATAAACTCTTTCCTCTAAGCCATCCTCGACTTCATAATCACAATAATATACTACACCATCTAAAACTATGGTGTCTCTAGTTATATACTCATCCTTCTGAATAAGTGAATAATTATCAACATTATTAGGATTTGAACTAGAAACAACATTATAATCATAAGGATCAATTGGTGCAACAATTTCCTCGTCATTATGACTACACATTTCAAATTCTTCATCGACACTGTCCTCATTATCATAACAATACGAGGATGGTAGAACCTTATCAAAACATGTAGTGTATTCAGATCTAACCTCTTCTTCTAAATTAGGTGAATAATTATATGTATTATCAGGGGTAAGATTGGAAACACTATTTTGGAATTCAAGTTCATTATGAGCAATATCCTTAGGTGCATATCGTTCCACATACTTATTAACAGTCTCACACATTCTATCCATGATTATTTGAGATTGTGTGATTCACGTGTAGTTTCATTGAACTTCAAGTGATTCCTCTAAAGAAGACTTGAATATTCATCACTAGGTGATAAACCAGTCGCTTGTTGAAACTGTTTGAGTGCATCTTCTAAGGAATTAGTTTTATATTCATCTGGATCTGGTGGCAATTGTTTGATTAAATCCTCTAAAGATGGATAACTCTCATTTTTTTCATTATAATATTGATCATTTGCCCGTTCATATGATTGGTGGACGTGCGAATAGTATTTGGGATCACCATGGTATGAACCATAACCTTCAGAAGGTCGGTAGTGGTCCCAAGTACTATCCACACTACGGGCATTGTAGGATCATAATATCGCGATGTACAAGGCTCGCGGGATTAATAAACGACAGTGTCGCGAGGCAGTCGCAGGAGCTAAAATAAACGACGCAATGAATAACGACAGGCAAAACATAAAGAAGATGTGAGACCTGGCGAGGGTTAAGAAGTGTCGCGAGAGTGAATGTTTGTACATCTGCGACACTTCGCGAGACATTCCCGAAAATAAAGGATAGTTTAGCTGTCATCCACTATGTATTACCCTATATAAAGGGGGAAATGAGTCTGTGAAAAGAGAGAGATCTTTTGAATGGTAAGACAAGTCATTAGGAGAGAGAAAGTTTAAGAGCGCTTTAATTTCTAAGTGTAATTCTATTTTCCTGTGTAAACATTTCATGAACTCAATCAATAAATATTCTTGATCTTACATCTTTCAATGGATTAAGTAAGCAAAATTGAGTAAGGGGTGTAGTGTGGGATTTCCCGCTACTACATATGCGCTAGAAACAGGGACCTAATCTTGTTGGTTCAAGAAAGTTTAGAAAAAACGGCTACTGTTGGTGGTGAATTCAATTGGATCTATAAACTTTAAGAGAAATTTCCATGAAAAGTAATTACTGTTCATACTTTTTATTTAGATCTATAAAATTTAGGTTCAAAAATGGAAGTTTTATGGAAGAAATCACACTTTCAGGGAGAAAATACCGTCAACAATTCAAGAACATAAAAAAAAGGGTTTGATGTGATAAAATTCAAGGAAGAAAGCTAATTTTTTAATGGAAGATTTCATATTCGGGGAGAAAAAGAAAAGAGGAAAATTGTTGAAGGAAATTAAGGAAGAACGAAGAAAAGGATAAGAACAAAACGTCGTGAATTTTATCACAAAAAGAAGCTCGCATGAGATGGTTTGAGTTGGAGCGAAGAAGCTTGATGTCGCAAGATCAAATCTCGCCACAGTCATATTTTTTCAAATATTTTTGAACTTTCAAGAGGGGAAAAAATGGAATAAAGCTATAGCATTGTGTGTTTCCTTCGCAAGCAACAAGTAGCCCGGATGGTCGTTTGCGAAGAGAAGAACAAACAGGGTTGCGAGTTCGAATCCCACCTTTTACATATTTTTTAAACTTCCGAGAGCGAAGAAGTGAATAAAGTTATAGTATTGTGTGTTTCTTTCACAAACAAAGAGCTAGCACAATTGGTCCTTTGCGAAGAGTATAAACCAGAGGTCGCGGGTTCGAACCTCCCTCCTCGCAAAGAATTTTTGGCTTCGCAAAAAGGGGAAAAAATGTATAATCTCGCAAGGTTGTTTCGTTATCTCGCAAGCAAGAGGCATCACAGTTGGTCACCTGCGAAGTTAATGAGTTCATGGTCGCGAGTTCAAGTCCCATTGAACGTCCATATTTTGCATGAATTTTTCGCAACAGTATCTCGCAAGAAGAAAGTAGGTGGTTATTTCGCAGAAACACTTCGCAGAGGCATGGCTAGCACAGTTGGTCAGGAGGCATGAATGTGAGCAGAAGGTCGCAGGATCAATTCTTGCTCTCGCACACTTATTTTTGTTATGCACAGAAGGTCGCAGGATCAATTCTTGCTCTCGCACACTTATTTTTGTTATGCGAAATTTCGCACAGACTTTGCTTATCTCGCAAAGAAGAAAGTTGATGATTATCTCGCGAATGAATTTCGCGAGAGAGGGTTAGAACAGTTGGTATGGTGTGAGAATATGCAAGAGGCAGGTCAAGGGTTCAAGTCTCACTTCTCACATTTCTTTTTTCTGCGCGAGATTGACAACAACAAACCACAAAAGCTAAGTACCACTTTCCTTAAACATTTTACTTACAAAAAATAAAAGATTTTTGATTTGATTTACAAAAGGCGAGATAATCGCGAGAATTACAAAGATTTCGGAATTACAAAGATTTCACAATTACAATAATTCGAGAAAAATCTCATGAGATATTACAAGAGAAACCGAGAACAATATCTCTTAAAGATCAATTTATATATTTCCCTTAAATACTTGCTTTGTTTCAAATGAGAATGATATCCAACATGGAGAGTAGTAGCGGGCAAACCTTTATGGCGTACACCCTAGTTCGCGAATTTACCCTATGATTTCGCAAGAGGCAATGTACCTAAAGTGCGTCATATAAGGGGGTACCTATTAGGATCATTTCCATGAAGGATGTTTTATCGGATGAAATGAAATGAGTTATACAAAGGAAATCAAAACAAAGAAAAATGATTTGAACTTGAAATTAAATAAATATCTTTGATAAAAGAAATGTGGAATACTAATCTAAATTTTTATTTGCATTACAGCATAGCATGAGGCAAAGAACATGGAGCGGGAGTTTCGCATGATGGATTCACAATACTTCTTATATATTTAGAGGATTAAGTACTTCTTATACTTCTCAAAGGATACTTCATACTTCTTATATATTTCGAGGATTGAGTACTTCATATACTTCTTCAAGGATACTTCATACTTCGCATACTTCAAGAGATAATACTTCTTATTCACTTCGCAAAGCTTCGGAACTTCGCAAAAGAATAGAGGCAAGTACGTACTTTTCAAGTCCAGTATTCTTCTGCTCGTTCCTTCACCAACAAAGACCAAGGATTACTACAACAACAGATATGCGAGAGTAATATCCAGACGCGAAAGAAATAACAAGAACAGTTGGCGAAAGAGAAAGGAAACAGGGACTTTCTTAATATTTTTCTACATATGCGCTAGAAACAGGGACTGATTATTGGCGAAAGAGAGAGGATTGTAATTAAAGTTATTTGAATCAGGAAAATGAGAAAGGAAAATCTTAAATCGGATAAAAAAGATATGGCATACAGCACAGACACAAGAGTAATGATTAGCAAATTTCATGAAAATATCATAGGAAGAATACACAAACGAGATTATGAAGGAAGGAAGATTACGGATAGAGAAATAACATCACCTTTGAAGGATTGGGAAAAGCAAGAGATAACATTCACGGCGGGGGAAATATCCAAAGAAAATTTGGATCACGCATCTCCGCTTGTGATCGCAATAAACGCGTATAAGGAAGGAGAGGAATTAGAGAACACAGTAAAAACATGGGTAGTGAATGGAGTTTTAATCGATACAGGGAGTTTGGTGAACATCATGTTTTATCACGCTTATAAAAAGATGGGATATAAAGACGAAGATATGATTTTCGCGGCATACAATATTCAAGGTTTTGGTAAATCTATAACAAAAGTTAGAGGGGAGATAAAAATACGTATTCCGTTAGGAGGAATCGAAACACAGGTGACGCTGAGTGTAGTGGATATGGAATCACCGTATAACATACTACTAGGAAGACCATGGGTACATGCAATAAAAGCTGTGGCGTCGACGCTTCATCAATGTATCAAATTTCCTACACCAACCGGAATCGGCGAGATCAAAGGAGATGCTGCTAAAGGAAGAATATATTATCAAAATGAAGTAAAGTGTTGCGAAGAACAAGTAAACAAGCGAAAGAGTATATCAAAGTATCGCAAAAAGATGGCAAGGACGGCTAAGAAAGAAGAAGAATTCAGAGTTTACATTATAAGAGCGAAAGAAGGAAAAGGCATACCTAGCGAGATCTCGGGAGAAGAAAGTGATCTTGCGAAAGAACCAAAAGGACCGACCCCTATGGGAGAACAAGAAGGCAAGTTACGTCGCGCAGAACAAACCAAAGAAGTAAATATTGGAACTAGGGAAAAACCTAAGATGCTAAAGATTGGAACTAGCATGGAAGCAGATGAAGAGAAAAGAATCGTCGATCGTCTGCGAGATTATAAAGACATCTTCGCGTGGGATATGGATGAAATGCTGGTATAGATCCGTCGATCTTTGTCACAAGTTAGAAATTGATAAAAATGTGAAGCCATTCAAACAAAGAATTAGAAAGATAGCAACAAAGATATCACTCTCGAGATAGAAGAAGAAGCTGCAGAAGATCTTTGGATGCGGGAATTATTAGACAAGCAAAATATCCCGAATGGATAGCGAATATGGTTATAGTTCCAAAGAAGAACAAGGGAATACGGATTTGCATTGATTTTTTGACTTAAATAAAGCTTGCCCTAAAGACAGTTTTCCATTGCCGGATATTCCACAACTAGTCGAATCCTTTGGGAATGAAAGAGTATCATCGGGCTCGGACGGATACAAAGGCTACAATCAAATTCCTCTCGCCGAAGAAGACCAAGAGCACACGCTTTCTTCGCTCCGAGAGGATTATACTGCTATACTAAAATGCCGTTTGGTTTGCGAAATCTTTAGAGCAACGTATCAAAGGATGGTAGAAAAGGTATTCGCAGAATGGATACATAAAACATTAGAGGTATACGTAGATGACATGCTAGTAAAAAGTAAAAAGGCAGAAGATCATGTGCGAGACTTGAAAGAAATTTTTGAGCAAATGAGGCGTTTCAACATCAAAGTCAATCCGGAAAAATGTACCTTTGGAGTAGCGTCAGGGAAGTTCTTGGGTTATATTATATCAAAGGAAGGAATACATGTTGACCCGGAGAAAATAAAAGCAGTTCGCGATATGCCGACACCTGCGACAGTAAAGGATGTTCAAAAGTTGAATGGGTTGCTTGCATCACTAGGAAGGTTCATCTCGCGGTCATCTGATAAGTGTAAACACTTTTTCAGTGTTCTGAAAAAAGGGTCGAAATTTAAGTGGACGGACGAATGCGAAAAGGCTTTACAAGGGATTAAAGAGCATTTAATGGATATATCCATTATGTATGCGAGAACAGGAGAGGAATTATTAATATACCTTGCGACAACATCGCATGCCTTAAGTGCGGTTTTCGCGAACGGACGCAGTGTAGAAAAACCAATCTACTATATCAAAAAACTTTTAATGCCGCAGAAAGAAATTATTCAAAGATTGAAAAACTAATCTGGCGTTAGTTTATGCTTCGTTTAAACTTCGCATATATTTTCAGCACATATCGTTAGAGTGGTAACAAAGGTACCAATTGAGTCAAGTAATGAAAAATTTAAAAGATCGGGGAAGAGTCGAAAGATGGAATGCTCAAATAAGCCATTGCAAACTCAAATATGAAATATTATCTTCAACCAAGTCACTAAAAAGTTGTCGCAGACTTTCTCGCGAGAATTTCCTTTGGAGGAAGATGAAGCGGTGGATGAAATGATGGATGTAGAAGAAGAACATGGAGATCCAAAGGACTTGTTAACAAGAGCAGGGACCGGTGGGAAATATTAGTGGATGGATCATCAAATGGAGAAGGTAAAGGAGTGGGAATTGTTGTGATTTCACGAAGGCAATAAGTTAGCTTTTGCTTTGATTGGAATTTGAGTCTACCAATAATGAAACGGAGTACGAAGCTATAATACATGCTCTACGATTTGCAATAGAAATGAAATTGGAGAATGTGAGGATTACCAGTGACTCGCAACTGGCAATTTGTCAATAACAGAAGTATGCTACCAATGATCCATCCCTACGAAATACGGGTGAAGCTTGTACAAGTGTTGTCAGCACGGATACCAAAAATAAAATGGAGGCACATATCAAGGAGAGATAATAGACTCGCAGACGCTTTTGCCTTTATATCAAGTATGATGACAGACCCAACTGCGAGGAATATCAAAATACAGACGCTACCGGGCGCCATCAATTAATAAAGAGGAGGGACAAGAAGCAGATATAATGATGGTGGTAGATGAAATGCAATGTCGCGAGGAAGACTGGAGAGTAGAACTTCACGCGTACTTAATGAAAGGCGAGGTGCCAAGAAATAGGTTGGAAGCACACAAGTTAAAGAGCCGGGCAACAAATTATGAATTACGAGATGGCATGCTTTATCGGCGTTCTTTTGATGGACCTTCGCTGCGATGTCTAACCAGGAAAGAAGGAGAAACTATATTGAAGATGCTGCATAGTGGGGACGCCGGAAATCATAGTGGCGGAAGATCTTTGGCATATAAGGCAAAGATGCAAGGATATTATTGGCCATATATGCATGAGGACGCGAGAGTAATATCCAGACGCTGCGAAGATTGTCAAAGACATGGGAAGAAGATACATGCACCTGGAGCACCGTTAAATTCTTCAAGAAGTGTGTGGCCTTTTGGAAAGTGGGGTTTAGATATTGTGGGACCATTTTTATCGGGAACAGGACAAAGAAGGTACTTAATTGTCGCAACGGACTATTTCACAAAGTGGGCGAGGTGAAAGCGGTCCAAGACATTCGCGATAAGGATGTTTTTACTTTCATATTTGAAAATATTATATGCAGATTTGGGATCCCCGCACAATTGGTATCTGATAATGGGAAGCAGTTTGAAGGGCAAAATATAGAGCTGCTACTTAATGCATTTCAGATAAGATGTGGAAAATCAACTCCATTATATCCACAAGCTAATGGCCAAGCGGAGGCAACAAATAAAACGATTGCCGATATATTGAAGAAAAAGTTGGAAGAACACAATAGAGGGTGGTGCGAACAAGTACCCAACGCAGTATGGGCTTATAACACAACTAGAAGAGAAGCCACAGGAATGTCCCCTTTTTGCTTAACTTATGGAGTTGAAGCAGTACTCCCAACAGAGGTCGTGATTCCGACAACCAAAAAAGAGGTCTGGGATAAAAATCTTAGCGCAGGCAACATTCTAATCAAGTTGGATGAATTGGAAGAAAAACGAGAAAAGGCATTGCGACACATGGAGAATTATCATCGAAGATTGGCTAGAGAATATAACAAGCGTGTAAAAATACGTGAGTTCCAACCAGGAGACTTGGTGTTGCGAGAAACCCCAATGTATCAACGTGAAAATAGAGGCAAGTTGGCGAGAAAATGGGATGGACCTTATATCATCAAAGAGGTAGTTGGTACAGGGGCATATAGACTAATGGATCCCGAAGGAAAAGATGTGGGACAAAAATTAGATAGACCATGGAATAGATTATATCTAAAAAAGTATTACCCGTAAAAATGGGAGAGGAAAAATGAATCAAGATGAAGTACTTCTTTGCAAATTCCGCGAAGATCTCGCGACAAGAATAACAAGAAGTCATGAATGACTTAACAAAACAACAAGAGAGAATGAATGATTAAATGAATGAATCGGCGAATATCTCGCAAGAAAAATAGCAAATGATGAAGAATGATTGAATAAAAGAATGAATAAATGGGACGAACCTTTATGGCGTACACCCTAGTTCGCGAATAACATTTCGTAAGAGGCGAATGTAAGACCTAAAGTGCGTCATATAAGGGGGTATCTCTTAACATGGCTCGAGTGGAAGGTTACACCGCTCCCGAAACCTGGGTCATGCAGATTTGGGGCCCATGAAAGCATATCAGGGAGATACCTTGGATTCCCAACTATATATGTAGGTTATACCCTGGTTGGGCGACCGAGGGTCTCTTCCAAGGAGTCGATGTATGCTCAAGGCGCCGAGGTACACGGTTGAGCGAGTGCCGGGATGGATGAACCTACCCCTGGCCATTCTTGGCAAGTCTTGGCATATGTTGCACTCGCCCGAAGAAAACTCCACTTAGGGTGCAGTCTCGTAACCATAAACCCTATAGGTATAAGGGATAAGAGGCTGCGAAAACAACTGGTTGTTGTTAAGACCGGATGGGAGGAGCTAGTCTTGTATGGCCGATGTTTCGCCTCCTTGAAGGGGCAACCGGGAGATGATAAGGGCGACACTCTCCATTAGGGGGTGTCAAAACACGCAAATGTCATGAGGCTATGTTTTCGCAAGAGAATTTAGGCTTGTCATATTTGTGCAATGATCCTGCAGAGGCAATAATACTAACGCGAGGGTAAGGCAAGATCAATGGGTCTTTACACGACAGTGTACGGACGTCCTGCGATTTCGTCGCACGACGGCAATGTCATGGGGTTTTGTGTTCGCAAGAATATCTAGGCCTATCATATTGTCGCAACTAAAACATCCTGCAGAGGCAAAAATACTTGGAAAATGATAAGGCAGGATCAATGGGTCTTTACATGCAAGTGTAAAGACGTCCTGCGATTTTGTCGCCATGAAAGGTGGCAGGGGAAGACCTCTAATTAGGGAGGTCTAACTTGGAAGACCACACAAAAACGATAAGGCAAAGTCAATGGGTCTCTGCATGAAAATGTAAAGGCGGTCTGCGACTTTGTCGCAGTGAGAAGAATTAAAATCAAATCCCTGATTGAGATAGATCTACTTAATAAATAATTCAATGAGAAAACATGCTCGCAAGGTGGTCTTAACTCAGAAAGGAAGAAAGAAATATGGAAATTACTCAATCAAAAGAGTTAAGTCATTCAAACGAAAAGGAATTCTAACAAATTACAAAGGGAATTTAACTCTCTGCATTATCAAACACAGAGGGTGATTGAGACTTTTCTGCGCCTTTATCAGCTTCACATCCGCCAGTTAATGGATTTTCTTCAGAAATGTTTTCACCACCTTTGTTCTCGCCAGTTACTGGACTTTCATCAGAAATTTTTCTATTTGGATCTTCATCGACAATTTCCTTACTAGGGAAATCTTCGCCGCTTTCATAGTCATAATCACTATCAGGAGAATTAGGGACTTCATCGTCACTTACTTCCAAAGGAGCAACATGTATAGGATCAAGAGACTTAGACAGTAAAATCTCATTCACGAGGACTTCAGCTTTGAGGGAGAATTGACGAAGTAGTGCCTTTTGACGGTTTTTACTATCTATGTCTTTACAGTCAGACATGTAATCAAATCTACGTTCTGCACGATCGCGAGAACGAGCGAGAGAGGAAGCGAGTAATCCATTTTCTTTGCGAATTTTGGAATAATCTGATTTGAGAGTAGAAACGACGGCGCGAAGCTTCTTCTCGGAATCTGCATAATAAATACCCAAGAAAAGATTAAAAGAAATCCTTACAACAGATTTTTGGAACTTTCGAAAAAATTAAAGGTTTGTGAAATAAGTGAATTAAGGTAGTCAAATAATTTGACTACCTTCCTTTTGAAGAGTAAGTTGTTGAATTAAAGCCGCGAAGTTATTCCCCAGACGGTCCATGGCATCATCAAATGAGTCTCCAACTAAACCTTTCAATCGAGATCGCAATTTCTTTTCATTAGAGACAAGTGTGGAATTTTCGGTGGCGAGTAGAGTTGGATTTTTCTAAATTGGTGCATTGTTCCTGGAATTGCTTCGCTTTTACACTCAAAGTTATTCTACCTTGAATAAGTTTATCTCTCTCGGTGGAACTCTCTTCAAGTTGATTTTTCAAAGTATGAATGACCTGTTCTTGTTCTTCGCATAATTTTTGACAAGCATCATACTGTTGCGAATAGATCGCCACCTTATTCAACGAGAACGTTTCTCTTGTGAAAGGGTTCGATTCTCATCTGATAAAGTTTCCAACTCCAAATTAGTTTTAGTCAAAGAATAAAGAGGCGAGATAAGTCATTACTTAAGGAGTCTTGCTTTTGCGATAAATCAAAATTCTCTTTAGACAAGTTATTAATTTGATGTTTTGCATAGGTATGAAGATTATCTAAGAGATTATCTTGCTCCATCCAAGCATCTCTTTCAACTCGAACTTCTTCAACGATAGACTCCGTCGATATATCTCCATTATTCGTTTCTGGTTTAATACTTGGAGGACGAGCAAGGGTTTGAGTTGTAAACAAAAAAAAAAAAAAAAAAAAAAAAAAAAAAAAAAAAGAGGGTGGCAAGAGCATACCTTTTAATTATTCATTATTCTTGCGAAGATTATCACGATATTGTGAGATATTGAGAAATTTTGATTTTCAAGATGGAGATTATTGCACTTCACAGCCATAACTTGGAGATCATCCTTCACTTATTAATCTCTTGAACTAAAGATGCTTGCGAGATCCTATCGGGACCAAGATGCTTACTTAAAATCTCGCAGACATTGGATTTGACGGGGATCGGCGAAGTCTTTTTGGCATCATTCACGAGATCGAAAGGACCTTAAAGGCCACATCTATCCCCTCCAAATTTTCCTTGAGTTAGAGGAATTTGTTCAAACAAAGAAGACGAGTCGTCCTTTGTCAAAGGAACCTCATGAGAAGAGGAGGTTTCAGGGAGAGAAGTGATCGGAGAAATAGCAGGGATATTGATAGTAGAAGAAAGTATAAGATCGTTTGTAGTAGGACAGTTATAAGGAACTTGGTCTATGAGGAGTTGAGGTATAGAAATATTGTTGCTAGTAATGTTACCAGAGGAAAGAGGCACAAAGTTATCCTGCGAAGATTTCGCAGTAGGAGATGAAGGCGTGAATGAAGGAAATGGAACGTCGGGGTAACTTGAGTTTAGAGTAGCGAGGCCTTTTGGGAGAATGACCGGTAGTTTTATCATCCTGCGAATGACAAATTGAATAAGAAACAGAGGCAACAACGCATTATTAATAAAAACAAATGTTTCTTAAATACCTTGTCACTCGCAGACTGTCTTTTTGTAGCCATAGATTTTGCTCACGAAGAGGACTTTGGTTGTGTGAGGGATTCTTGTTGCGAAATAGGCTTCGGTGGCGAGCTCAAAAAACGAAGAGGGTCCTTCACGGTAAATTTAGTTCTGGGTTGGTTCTTGCTAAACAACAATGGCAGAAAGAGAACTACAAAGTTAATCATACTAGTGTGATTTCAACAAGAAAAGTTAATCTCAAATTTAATCAACCACAAAATCAGCCAGGTATGGCAAAATTAACGAACGAACCGGACGTCATGAGAGTAACAAGCGGTAGGGAATAGCTAAAGTGGTGAAGAAGACGGTAAGAGACAGTAATAGGCAAACACTTGCAGAACGATGAAGAAGAAGAATACTTGCAGACGATGAAGAAGATGAAAAGGAAAAGGAAAATTCTTCACAGGGGATGCTCCTATAAATAGATGAGAAAAAATGTTATGACCGGATAACATTAAATGCACCGGTAAAAGAGGTAAATATAGACACGTGTAAACGGTCACTACTAAATCCAAGGAAGTTAGACGAAAAGAACTTTGGTAGAATCCAAATATACAACGTATCTCCTAATAGGCGAGAAGGGCTTGCGAAATTGATTATTTTCTGTAATTCATGAGGCCAGAAATGACATTTCGTATATACATTACAAAGGAACTTCGCAAAAGAATAGAGGCAAGTACGTACTTTTCAAGTCCAGTATTCTTCCGCTCGTTCCTTCATCAACAAAGATCAAAAACTACTATCACAACAGATTTTCCTTAAAGATCGCTCTCCAAGCAATATTCAAGGAAAAAGAGGCAAGATGTAGGATCATAATATCGCGATGTATAAGACTCGCGGGATTAATAAACAGCAAGTGTCGCGAGGCGATCATGAGAGCTAAAATAAACGACGCAATGAATAACGACGGAAAAACATAAAGAAGACGTGAGACCTGGCGAGGGTTAAGAAGTGTCGCGAGAGTGAATGTTTGTACATCTGCGACACTTCGCGAGACATTCCCGAAAATAAAGGATAGTTTAGCTGTCATCCACTATGTATTACCCTATATAAAGGGGGAAATGAGTCTGTGAAAAGGGAGAGATCTTTTGAATGGTAAGACAAGTCATTAGGAGAGAGAAAGTTTAAGAGCGCTTTAATTTCTAAGTGTAATTCTATTTTCCTGTGTAAACATTTCATGAACTCAATCAATAAATATTCTTGATCTTACATCTTTCAATGGATTAAGTAAGCAAAATTGAGTAAGGGGTGTAGTGTGGGATTTCCTGCAACTACAGGCATAGTACGGATATTGTCCAATTTGAAATTCAGGTCGATATTCATTGTATTGGTCTTCATAATACCAGTTAGACATAATTTTTTTTTTGTTGCACGTGAAAATGCAAGGTCGACTAAAATTGGTAGGCTCAAAGTTACCTTAAGCAAAATATACCTACTGATCAAAGACTCGGTCAACCAGATCGGCTATGGTTTGTGGAATTTCGGCTGATAACTCCCATAAGGTCCAAGGCACGGGTTCAGCGTACTTTTCCACAGGTTTTCCTAAAATCGGTAGTCTGACGATGCAATTGGTGTGTGCATGTGTATATATATTTTTTTTAAATAAAGAAAATAAAAGGAAAGAATAAAAATATTTACAAAATTAAAAGAATCCTAAAATAATTATGTACAAAGAGAATAAAATCTAAAGAATCAAAACACTTCCTAATATAATTATTTACAAAAACAAAATAAAAATCCGGGTACTTACCTGTTTAGTGCGCAAATTTTATTTTCACTTTAGATCTCCAATTATCCTGCACTCCATAAATAAAAATATACCAAGTAAAATCTAGAAACAAAAAAAAAAAGGTAAAAAAAAGATAAACTATCCTAATATTTACAAATTTAAAAATAACAACTTTTAGTCCCCGGCAGCGGTGCCAAAAACTCTCCCCACCAAAAGATCAAAGATGACCATGAAGAATATCTAAGCCCCTTTTATATGCGACCACCTCAATTACTTTCCGCAAGAAGAAAATTTGCATTAGTCCCAAATCTCACGTATATGGTAAGAAAAATATTCCCTTATCGCTGGAGTTTGGAAACCAGATGTTTGGCATACAGTGTACGAGACACCCCCATTATATTTTCTCTTTATATGGAAAATGATGTTGTCAGCCTTCCAACAATATGTGTAGTCCTTTGCAACATGAGTGGGATCCATGAGAGGCCATGTGTCCACAAAACTATAGCTCAAGCAGTTATCAAAGGTAAGTGCACTTTCCTTCTTCATTCGATACATATTCCTTGCGCAATTCGTGGAATGGATTATTCCTCCATGTGACCCATTACGTTTGTTCCCATACACCACTAGCATTAACTTTCCCATTTAGCATGTTATGCCATTTCAACTTCCATAATTAGATATGTGAGAGCACATGTCATGGTAGTTTGATACTTAGCTAGCAAGAGACATTATATGACCACAAAAATATTAGGAAAGTCTTGTCTGACCTTCCAAATGCCATCAATGATTTAGTTTCCTTCCCATTGTAATCGGTGAGTTTGACGTTGGTTATTTTTGACCGGTCCATGCATCACGAGCATCCATGTTCTGGTATAGACATTATAGAATTTTTAGGTCCATTTCTCCTTTTATGGGCGAAGTTCTGTATTTTGGTCCATTGAGCATTATTCATTAAAATCTGCAAAACTAAAAAAAAAAACCATCAAATTTGTACGAAATAGAGAACTAAAAATTGTAAATTAAGATGTAATGTATGACGTGTTTACACACTCAACATGGAGCTTCTTAACAAGTTGTTTGATCAAACTACTTCTCTGCAAATACAAGGAATCTTCATGCATTTAAGTAAAGATGATGTCATGATCTGGAGCCCATCTAGAGATGGTAAATTCTCGGTCAAAAGTGCCTACAAGCTTCTCACTATGTCTACCACAGACATCCAAATTAATGGTCGGCTTATTCACCCCTCAGTTTGGAAGTCACTTTGGCAATGCAGTGCAGCACATAAAATCAAACTTTTTACTTGGAAGAGCATTCATGGTATTCACTCAACCAAAGCTAAGCTGGCTGTTTTTCAGGATTCTTCAGATACTCAGTGTGGTCTGTGTGGTTCCCATTATGAAACCATTGAACACTTACTGATGGAATGCAATTTCTCAAAAACTGTATGGAAGAACCTTAATATCAACATAAAGGACTAACGAAAGCAGATTTGATAATGTTTGTAATGGGTTGAAAACTGGTTCTCTGGTAATCTTAGCTCTACTAATGAAAGAAGATTTCTTTCTCTCATGATTGGATCTTGGATCCTTTGGAAGGATAGGTGTGATCTTTTGTATTCCAGGGAGTATCTCTCAATCCTCGCAACACGTAAGTACGTAATCAATTACTATTTATCATCTCATTTAAGCACTAGTACCATGCTTAACCCTAGATCCATGCATGACTCTAGTACCTCATTAATTGTTGTGTCACGTTGGAAACCCCCTAGACAAGATACCTTCAAACTGAATATTGATGCTTCCTTTTGTCATGATTCTAAACAATTGGGTACGGGGATTGTTCTCCGGAATTTTGCAGGTACCTGTCAAGGAATAGAAGGGAATTACTCAGATGGAGCACTAAGTCTTGAAAATGGAGAATGTAGGGCGATTCGAAAAGGACCTTAGCTCAAAAACTGTATGGAAGAACCTTAATATCAACATAAAGGATGATGGAAACAGATTTGATAATGTTTCAGAATGGGTTGAAAACTGGTTCTCTGGTAATCTTAGCACTACTAATGAAAGAAGATTTCTTTCTCTCATGATTGGATCTTGGATCCTTTGGAAGGATAGGTGTGATGCTGTATTCCAGGGAGTATCTCTTAATCCTCTTAACACTGTGCACAGAATCAATTACTATTTATCCTCTCATTTAAGCACTAGTACCATGCTTAACCCTAGATCCATGCATGACTCTAGTACCTCATTAATTGTTGTGTCGCGTTGGAAACCCCCTAGACAAGATACCTTCAAACTGAATATTGATGCTTCCTTTTGTCATGATTCTAAACCATTGGGTACGGGGATTGTTCTCCGGAATTTTGCAGATACCTGTCAAGGAATACAAGGGCATTACTCAGATGGAGCACTAAGTCCTAAAAATGGAGAATATAGGGCGATTCGAGAAGCTTTAATCTGGGCCAGGGAACTGAAGTTAAGACGTATCCATATTGAGGCAGACGCTAAGCTTAGTCCTTATTAGAGAATTCTCTTCTAATTCAATGGGAGAATAGAAATCTTCTTAAAGAGATTAAACATTTAAGTAGTAGTTTTGATTATTTTAAGTTTTCTTTCGTTAGTAGAGATGATAATAAAGTGGCGGATGCGGTAGCTAAGTATGTCAGAGTAACAACATCCAACATTAGCTATCTTGATGGTTTTCCAGTTGATTTTTGTGAACTCTTAGCAAGGGACCAAAATGCTCTTGCAACTTGATCAATAAAATTTTCTTTTATCAAAAAAAAAAAAAGAGCGATGACCATAAATAAGTTCAAGGGAATTTGAAAAAGTTCATAACTCCAGTAATCATCGGCGAATTTAAAAAGACAAGTGCATAGCCCAACGATGTCAGTGACTTACACGTAGAAAGAAAGGAGAAAGGAGGGTAAACAAGCTAGACTGAGCTGTTTAACGTTGTACCTTATACAGTATAAACCCAAAAATGTATCGAAGATTCATTTGATTGCTCATAACGTTGGAGAAAGAACTTGTGTATATCTGACGACTCATAGATTCATGGGGTGATATTGCCCATGAATTTATCGGTCTCGGAATAAGTGGGTCTAAAAATAAAAGAAAATTTGAAAATGATCAATCAAAATGTTTAACTCTGCACATTTTCTTTGTCTAGGCTGGAGATCGGAGTTGCGTCTTAGAACTGCAGGTTCTAATATGGGTTTCTAATAGTGAGAGGGTATGAAGAAGCTTCATGGTGGATGTAACACTTAAACATGATTCATATCATCACAAGATATTTACCATAGACTAATGAAGGAAAAATAGGTGGTAAAAGACTAAAAGCCCAGTTCTACATAACCGAATCACAAATAAAACACTTAAACGCTGAAAAGAAAACAAGAAATACCACTTGTTTCTTGAGAAGTCAGTATTCTTCAAATAAACCTAAACTTACAACTGCCAGAAGCTCTAGGAAGACTTGGAAGCTCTGACTCAAGTACTTTCTTATTTATCGCATCAGCTCTCTTTAGACGTAGTTTAACTGCTTTCAAAGCTTTTGCATTCTTCAAAATCAGTTTCACCCATCTCATCTGCCTCGCATTCCCACCAAAACACATAAAGGTAACTAACTCTAGGTATTGAAACATGCATCCAACAGTCAACATATGATCAGCCCAACTGTGTTCTTCTTCATTTTCGTCAAGGCAGCTCTGAGTTGGGATTAGAAAAAAAAAGACAAACATAAGAAAAGAACAAACTTAGAAGTGGCATAAATATTGTAAACGAAACCCAAGACTTGTTCTGCCATTTCAAGTAGACACGTATTGAGAATCAAAAGTTCTGTGTGCTTGCCTGATCAAATGTGAGACTCCTCAAATTAGATACTTCTTTGAGCAATGTAAATACTGATTTATCAGTGATTTCACCTTCTTTCAGGAACAACTTTTCCAAATAATGAAACTCTGGTAGGGCATTTACGAAGTTATCTAAAATGGAGAGAGCCTATTCATCACAAGGAAATAACAGTTTTGTGGAGTCAGATTATATATAATACATAAAAACATAAAGATGGAAAAAAGAAAGAAGAATACCTGTAGGGATTCAAAGATGAATATCTAAGCGTTGTACATGAGAAAGCGCTCGAACAAACTTGCTTACAGATGCACCATAACCTATCTTTTGATTCATTGGTACATCATCTTCACAAATTAGGAATACTCTTGCATGCTCTAGTATTTCAAAACTGGAAAAAACATATTCCTTAGCCACACAAGCACGATAGACAAGTAATACTAGATTTGGTGCATCAATTGTGAGAGCACAGTTTTGTAAACCATCATCACCATCAATGTCGTAATTAATGAAATTACTGGTTTCGGTTTCGGAAAATACATCACACGATAAGGGAAAAACAAGAGTTGGTATAGATGTCCATATGACATTTTGCAAAATATTATCAAAACCGAGTCAAGTGGACCGTTGATGGTCAAGAAATGATCTAGGAACCGTTGAAGAAGCTAGAGAGGTGAGACATGCTCCTTTTTTTTTTATTTCGAAAATAGAAATATATTACTGGAAACAGAGTTGGCTAAGCATTTGATTCAGTCTCATTAGGAGCGAACTCAGATAGAGTTGTTCTGCTGGTGAGTTAATCTGTGAGACATGCTCCTTGGGGCATAAATATCTTCTCTTCTTTACTACTAGTGCATAAGCAGTTCCACTTCAGTCACATATCAGAGAACTTTGATCCCTCGCCGACTTCCAAGAACTAGAAAACTTCCACATAATTGTAGTCTTGGATGCCAAGATCCAACTAATTTGTAAGCATGTGATAGAGATGGACAAATTATCGTCCATGGATCCAATTGCCAGTAAAGAAGCAAGTATGAATATTCTCCGAGAATGCCTAAAATTGCAAGAATAGGGGCAGGAATGGACAAAATTTAACTTTCATTTCAAGTTTTTCATATACAGTTTTGTGAGTCGGAAATAGGAAATGGACAATGATGTAGTTTTGATTTGTTGAAAGTGGTAGTAAAAGTTCGTTCAACTCAGACTTGTAAAGACTTGATTTAAGACTTGTAGTTGCAGGAAATCCCACACTACACCCCTTACTCAATTTTGCTTAATTAATCCATTGAAAGATGTAAGATCAAGAATATTTATTGATTGAGTCCATGAAATGTTTACACAGGATAATAGAATTACACTTAGAAATTAAAACACTCTTTTACTTTCTCTCTCCTATTGACTTGCTTAACTTTTCTAAAAGATCTCTCCTTCTATGATTCATTTAGCCCTTTATATAGGGTAATACATAGTGGATGACAAACTAAGCTACCCTTTATTTTCGGGAACGTCTCGCGAAGTGTCGCAGATGCACAAACATTCACTCTCGCGACACTTCTTAACCCTCGCCAGGTCTTGTGTCTTCCAACCGTTTTGGGTGTCGTTATTCATTGCGTCGTTTATTATAGCTCCCTGCGACTCCTTCGCGACACCGTCGTTTATTAACCCCGCGAGCCTTGTACGTTGGGATATTATGATCCTACATCTTGCCTCTTTTTCCTTGAATATTGCTTGAAGAGCGATCTTTAAGGAAAAATCATTGTGGGTAGTAATCTTTGATCTTTGTTGATGAAGGAACGAGCGGAAGAATACTGGACTTGAAAAGTACGTACTTGCCTCTATTCTTTTGCGAAGTTCCGAAGCTTCTTTGTAATATATATATGAAGTGTCGTCTCCTATCTCTCCTCATATTTCTCCTGCGAAGGGAAGAGTATCATGAGATTTTTATAATTTTATTGCCGCGACTGCTTATCTTTATCTGTTTCAGTTTTGTACTTTTGCACGGATTTTGATTATTAATATCTCTTCTTGACACGTCTCTTTCAACCGCTTATTCTTGACCATTCATGTCTCTTCTCGCATTAAATGACCTCGTTTTTCTCGAGGATCTTTTTCCCTATATATAGTTCTCTTTTCCCTTCCTTTTCATCCTTTAGTTTCTCTCTGCAACTTTTCTTTGATTCTCTCCTTCCGCAATTTGCGCTCCTGCTACTGCAAATCTTTTCTTCGTCCTTTCTAGCGCTGATCCTAACCTTTAACATCCCGTCCATTCCCATACTGATAATGGCTCCCATTAGTCGTGCATATAAAGCTTCTTTTGATGAAGTTCAACAGAAGTTGCTCGAGAAGGGTTTCACTCTATCAACCATTTCTGATCAAGAATCTCCATCTATTCTTTCTGCCAAGTTATTTTCTGATCATCAATGTGATGATCAAAAGATTATAGTCTCGCTAGGTCAGCTTCTCGCGGGACTTCCCATTCCCTTGTATAATCCGAGGTGCCTTTATTTTATGAAATCTTGGCCCATGAAAAATTCTCTCGGGCTGTTTATCAATTGAGTGGCGATTGCATTCGCCTAATGCTTGAGTTCGCGAATCGTGGTGCTGGCAAAGGATCTTTATACCCTACTACTGCTAGGCACCCCGATTTCGCAGACTTGGAAATATTTCTTTGAGAAGTACACTGTAGAGAACTTTTTTGAAAATTATTCAGTGATAAAGATGCGGAATGCGAAATCTCGCTGGGGCATTCGCCTGAAAAAGAAGGATAATGTTCCTGAAGATAAATTGCTCATGCAAGATATTGATTGGCATCCGGGCAACAATACTACTCCCCGCCACTCCAAAGATGAGAAATGGTGGGTTGTACCCTTGATTTTAAATGGCCCTTATATCGCGGGCTCGCACGTTCTTCCTGCGAATCTCGCAGGGTATCATCCTTGGGAATTCAAATGGCCTGCTAGGGCAACAGAGGTATGTTTTCTACTTCAGATCTTGCTTTCGCAATTTTCCTTTTATATTTGCTGAGTTTGTGAAATTTTTCAGATCTCCAGATTGAGAAGAAAATACAAGGATAATCCGTTAGAGAGTACCCTGGCGATACTTCGATCGCTTACGGATGAAGTAAGAAATATTTCCTTTGTTATTTGAAACAATATTGTTGCCTCTGTTTCTTATCTTTAACTGTATGCGAAGGTTGGAGTTGAAGAAGCTGTAGCCGCGAAGACTAAAGGTAAGGGTAAAACCGTCGTTCGCCAAGATAAATCTTCTGCTCTATTGGCTAAGAAGCGAAAGATTCAATCTTCTTCTCTCCTTAACTCAAGCTCTGAATCTTCTGACGAGGATAACCATGACTCTAATCCTTCTCTCGCCAAGAAGATTCCGTCGACCAGTTCTTCTATGGATCAGTTATCTAGCATCTTCTCAGACTCTTTCCAAGGAATGGGAGATGCTCCCCTAGCTTCCCTTTGCGGGGCTCTCGCAAACGTGTGTAATGCTACTTTATTAGAGGGCAATAATTCTTTCAATGGAGCCTCCAGAATTGTGTCTCCTGACTTCTTGAATGCACTTGGATCTTTGGTACGTATGCAGTCATATTTCCCTGTTAATGTGAAATTTTTAAATATATATATATGTTAATGATTTTTCTATCTTCTTTTATAGGTTGGAAGAACTTCTTTTGTAGTTGCCTCAGATCTCGAGAGAAGACGCAACAATCTTGAAAAGAAGAATTCGCAATTGAGCAAGAAGATTCGAGAATTAGAGACTGAAGCTGCGTCATCTCGCGATAAAGACGAGAGAATTCAAAAGTTAAATACCGAACTTGACTCTCAAAGGGATAGGGTGTCCACTCTTCAGAACGCTAATCAGCAACTTTATGGTATAAGATTTTTCCTTCTCTTATTATTTCTATCTTATCGGTCGCATACTGCTACCTAACTAATTACCTTCGCAGATGTATATAATCTCTCCGATGAGGCTATTCTTCTCCATACATTTCCTGAACCCATGGATAATGACCTTCTTCTCGCTCACCTTAATCAATCTCTAAGTAGTTCCTCAAATAAAACTAACCTCCTTTCATTAAAGGATCTTCAATCCAAATATCATCTCTTAGAGATCGAACACAGATCTAGCTTGAATTTAACCAATCGCTTTAAACGAATGTACCTTGATTCCGAGAATAAAATCAAGATTAACAGGAAGAAAATTAGTGATCTCATAGATGAGAACGATCGCACTACTAACAGAGGTGCACAGGCGTTAGCAGAATTCCACAAATCTCTTCTCGGTGTGCAAATTGAACGAGATGAACTCCTTCATTAGAATACCATGCTTAAGCAGCGAGAAGAGCAAGTTCGTTCTCTTCTTGTTATAAATAATGATGATGAATTTGCCTGGGCTGCGAAAGTTTTAGATAATGCCAGGAATAACCTAGGTGTTGATGTTAGTCTTCACGCCGAGCATACTTCCTTGATTAAAGATATGATATCTGATAGAGAAGGTTACTTATTATACCTTAATGCTTCTTACTTCTGTAGTATTGCTTGTAAATTATTAACTTGTTGTTACTTATTTGCAGAATCTGAGAAGAGGCTTCAGGTTTAGAATCGAGAGAGCTTGAATTCGAGAGAAAGAACAACTCGCTAGTAATTTTCCAAATGAGAATTGAAGAACTTGAAATGAAAAAGAACAAGCTCAGAAAGAATCTCTCCCTTCGCGAGAACAAATATTCCAAGTCAAGAAACAATTTCTAACGACAGTGGAGAACTTTAATAATGATGCTGTTCGCTGCAATGGAGGCATGGAGTATGTTTGTAAGAACCACAATATCCCTCCGCATTCATATCCCCGTCTCCTTGAAAAGGTTCCCGAGAATCTGCTGTCTCAGACGTTTCGAGAAGCGAGGCCGGCGAAGAAGAAAATTCTGGCGATGAGAATAATAGGATCAAGAATCAGATGAAGAAGAAGAATCACCAAAGAGATAACTCTTTTGTTTTCTTTCTCTCGCTTGTAATATCTGTACATTTCTGTATCCTTATTATAGTGTATTTCTTGGATTTTTCCCTCCTGAATTCAATCTTCACTCCCCCTTTTTTGGTAGTTCTTCCTTGTAATATAATTGGCTAACATTATTGATGTATAACTCTTTCATCAGAAGATGAATAACAATATTCCATTTTTTCCATTCCCATACTTGCCTCTGTTATTTATCTTCAGATGGAAGATTTTAGTTGTCATCACGTATGTGGTTGAATAATAATTTTATTGTTATTGAGATGTATTGTTGCGACGAGGTCGCAGGTATCTTCATAAATCAAGAATTCTACTTGCCTTGCCTTATCTTCATAAATGTATTTTATCTCTTCTCAGTGCGACAAGATCGCAGGACGTCTTTACACTTGATCTTGCCTTATCATTTTCCAAGTATTTTTGCCTCTGCAGGATGTTTTAGTTGCGACAATATGACAGGTCTAGATATCCTTGCGAACATAAAGCCCCATGACATTGCCGTCGTGCGACGAAATCGCAGGACGTCCGTACACTGTTGTGTAAAGACCCATTGATCTCGCCTTACCCTCGCGTTAGTATTATTGCCTCTTCAGGATCATTGCACAAATATGACAAGCCTAAGTCTCCTTGCGAAAACAAAGCCTCATGACATTTGCGTCTGTTTTGACACCCCCTAATGGAGAGCGTCGCCCCTTATCATCTCCCGGTTGCCCCTTCAAGGAGGCGAAACATCGGCCATACAAGACTAGCTCCTCCCATCTGGTCTTAACAACAACCAGTTGTTTTCGCAGCCTCTTATCCCTTATACCTATATGGTTTATGGTTACAAGACTGCACCCTAAGTGGAGTTTTCTTGGGCGAGTGCAACATATGCCAAGACTTGCCAAGAATGGCCGGGGTAGGTTCATCCATCCCGGGCACTCGGCTCAACCGTGTACCTCGGCGCCTTGAGCATACACCGACTCCTTGGAAGAGACCCTCGGTCGCCCAACCAGGTATAACCTACATATATAGTTGGGAATCCAAGGTATCTCCCGGATAGGCTTTCATGGGCCCCAAATTTGCATGACCCAGGCTTCAGGAGCGGTGTAACCTTCCACCTGAGCCATGTTAAGAGATACCCCCTTATATGACGCACTTTAGGTCTTACATTTGCCTCTTACGAAATGTTATTCGCGAACTAGGGTGTACGCCATAAAGGTTCGTCCCATTCTTTTACTCATTCATATTTGTGAAATCATTCAATCATGCATGTTTCATTATTTTCTGATACTTGTTTGCGAAGTATTCGCACAATTTTGTATTTTCATTTTTCTTTCTTAACTGAATTCCCATGTACTCTTGACTGCGAGATTCTCGCACATCATTACTTCAATTGCTACTTTTTCTCCTGTTTTTGTTGATTGTTCACTTCTTATGCCTTTTGTTCCTCATATCCTTTGCTTCTTTATTACCATAACATTCGCCTGTCTCTAGGCATTCACCCCGCGAGGTATGTTCAATCCTTACTTCTATAGCATCCACCATCAATTTTTTCTTTTCTCTGCTCATCTCTCACATGCTGCTTCCAACCTTTTCTTTTGGTATTTCTTTCTTCGCAGTTTTCTACATCGACTTCATGACATTGTTGCGACTCCTTCCAATCTCCCTGTATGATACCAATGCCATTTGGATGTGGAAATTTTATACATTGATGATATGTTGATGCGACTCCCAAGATTTCATGAAGCCATGGCCTCCCAATCAAGTGCATTATATGGAGATTCCACATCAACCACACAGAATAAAATGTCAGGTTGATAATCCTTGTAGAGGTATTCTCATGTGAACCTCTCCCTTTGGTTTGTTTGCGGTGCCATTAAAGCCATATATCTTGTATGTCGAGGGGATCAAATCCTCATCTTTTCCTCCCATCGTCTTGTAAGTATGGTAAAGAGAATATTCACCGAACTTAGGTGTCGATTAGGATTCGGTTGATCGCCCAAAGAAGCTTCGCTTCATCATCTTCTCCATCAACTGGTTTCGGGTTAATCTCTAGTTTCAAAACCAATGGGCTATCATGTGTTTCTCTTCCTTTTGGCACTTCATCTGCAGAGAAAGAAATAGTCTTCAGCTGCCACTTTTCTAACCGCGTCGTTCTCGCCAGACTCATTATTTCTTTATCATTAGCATCTCTCGCAAAGACTCTACTGAGCACGTTGTCATGAAAATCTTCGATTGTGCGGTAGGAGTGAACGATAGAGTTGCAATTCAAATTTTTAGCTTTTGTCCCGACTTCTATCACAAACGTTTCCTTTCCTTTCGCTGACACTGTTCTGTGCATCTCTGGTGGTGGTGGTAATGTCTGGCCTGTTTCTTTTCCTTTTAGAAAGTGATTCAGCTTCCCTTGATCAATCATCCTGAGAATGATTCTCTTTATGTTTCTACAATCGTTTGTTTGATGACCATGGAAACGATGGTAAGAACAAAACTCATGACTTCTATCGCCTGGCGGTGGTTCCATTCCCACGTTCCAAGGTGCTGGTACATTTTCCATCACAAGTATAGCTTCCCGGATCTTTTCCACACTAGCATTCGGTGGAGGCATCTTAATCTCTTCCCATACTATTCTCGCGACTTCTCTGCCCTCCACGGTTATTTTGCCTTCGTCCACCGTATGTTTCTTGCACATGATCTAGCCTCACGGATTTTATTATTTAACATTACGGTTGTAATAGTTCCTTTCTCGTTCAAATTCCTCTTGATCATGGCTTCCCATAGCTACTATCTTCTGCTGTCCCTCATCAGCTTTCCTTGCTTGTTGTCCTTGCGAAGTGCTCGCCACTGTATTAATGAATTGAGGCAACAAGCTTGCGTTCGCGGCATTCGAGCTTGTGTTTGCGACTGGATAAGAATTCATTTCATTCTGTCTCTCTTCTAGGGTAATATATTCTTCTGTAACTCTCATGAGCTTCGCCATCGTGATTGTATTTTTGATTCTAAAAATTTGAATGTATAACAAGTTAGTCGCGAAGAGAGCATTCACAAATGAGAGGATGAGATATCTTTCCTCAACTCGCCCCGCCATTTCGCTGCACATGGTTCTCCACCTTATTGTCAACCTGTCTTAAGCTCTCTCCAACTCTTTGTCTCAACCCAAATACATCTTCAATTCCTGGTCACGTGGAGTTGTTGCTTATATACGCTCCCAAAAATGTAGCTTGCAAATGGTTAAACGATGTGATCGTGTTCCGGGGTAAACCTTCAAACCATTTTAACGCCTCTCCCGTTAAGCTTGACGCGAAGTACTTGCACAATATAGCATCATGACTCTCCCACCGCAACATACACCTCATATAAGCTTTAATGTGTTTGTATCGCATGTTGTTGTTCCGTCAAAAATGCCGACTAATGTAGGCAAATTGCATTTGGGGGTATCCCTCCCAATTGTACTTCTAACGTGAAAGGATTCTTCGCGGCTTCTGCGATGGCTTCATCCAACCTGTCTCCTTCCTCCTTCTCTTCTACTATTCAAGTAATCCTCTCATTTCGGCCCAGTTCTCTTAAGATTTGTTCATTTGCCTCAGAGTTTGATTCTACTTGGTCTTTTCAACTCGCTTCTCTCCTTCTTCGCTCGTGCCTATCTTGACCTTCCCGCTCGTTATTTTCTCATCTTCTTTCCCTGCGACGTTCTTCTTCGTTTCTTTCGTCAATCCGCACGCCATTATATCGGTTGTTCTTTCCTCTTGGCTGTCTCTCAGCTCTCATCTGCACCCTCTCATATTCCTCGTTAATATTTCTATTGGTACGATTTTGTTCCCTCCTTCTCTCGCGGTTGTCATGGTTATTCGTGGGATTGCCTCTTCCATCTCTTGATTTTCCATTTCTGCTCTTATTCTTTCTCTCTCGCGAGCTAGCCGCGCTTGTTCAATGTAGTGTCTCTCAATGTCATCCTCGATTTCTCGGTTTCTTCTCAATTCTTCTCTCCCGTGCAAGATTATTCTTCCTTCAGCAGCTGGATCATTCGGTTCTTGGAGTTGCATGTTTCCTTGATTTTCCCTACTCCGCTCATTTTGAAGATTTTCGGGCTGTGGAATATAACGATCTTCTATTTCCCCTCTTCTCTCGCCATGCTCTATACTCGGATTTTGTGTTTCTTCCTCGGTACTTTCTGTTGGTAAAACTCTCCTTCTTTCTTCCCTATTTGATCTTGAACTTGATCTCACGCTACTTCTAGATCTCCTATTTTGCAATCTTATATTTTCCATCCTCAATTCATGATTCTGTCTTGTCAAGTTTGCTCGTTCCTCTGCCTCTAACCGTCTCTCTTCGTGTATTGTTTGCCTCAATCTTTCTAACGCTGCGATTTCTTCGTTACCTAGATTCATTTCTCCATTCATTTCTTGCTCTCCTCCTCCTTGTACATTGTTTACCAACTGCTGTTCTTCTTCCCTTCCGTCTTCAGAATCAGATCTCCAAGTATGTACACTTACTCTATCATAATCCACAGCCGCGTTTGCTGCTGGAGAGATCGGTGGTTGGTTTTGATCTTCTCCATCGTTTCTCATATTCATCCTTGACGATTCTCCCGTTTCATTCCTCCTTTCTCAAACCAAGTCTCCCACTTCTTCTTACAATCGTTGGTTGCTCTTGCACATTTCTTCTTCTAGCCATTTTTCTTCTCCAATGAATTCTTGAATATCTTCTCCAAATCTTTTCTCTGTTAATCCAAATTCCTTCCAATTTCTACGTCAATCTCTGCTCTTTCCCTGTTTCTAGCGCATATGTAGTGGCAGGAAATCCCACACTACACCCCTTACTCAATTTTGCTTAATTAATACATTGAAAGATGTAAGATCAAGAATATTTATTGATTGAGTCCATGAAATGTTTACACAGAATAATAGAATTACACTTAGAAATTAAAACACTCTTTAACTTTCTCTCTCCTATTGACTTGCTTAACTTTTCTAAAAAGATCTCTCCCTTCTACAGATTCATTTAGCCCTTTATATAGGGTAATACATAGTGGATGACAGCTAAGCTACCCTTTATTTTCGGGAACGTCTCGCGAAGTGTCGCAGATGCACAAACATTCACTCTCGCGACACTTCTTAACCCTCGCCAGGTCTTGTGTCTTCCAACCGTTTTGGGTGTCGTTATTCATTGCGTCGTTTATTATAGCTCCCTGCGACTCCTTCGCGACACCGTCGTTTATTAACCCCGCGAGCCTTGTACGTTGGGATATTATGATCCTACAAGACTTAAAAATATAAAACTCTAAAAACAAAGATAATATTTACTCAAGTTTGTCACGATATCGAGAGATACCAGGACTTTGGATTCCACCATTAATCACATTCAATTGGTTCATATAATGATTCATAACAATTCTAGCTCTTTTGTCGACTCTTTTCTTTGCCAAAAGTAGATTTTATAAAGAATTAGATGTAAATCATAAGCATAGAGCATCAAGAGTTCTTAGACTAAGCATACGCTATCAGACAAAATCGCAACTAATCAAGAAAAATCATAAATCAATTAAAACAAGTGCAAAAGTCATAAACAATCAATTATAGTTACCAAACAATTGTGATAAGTATTCCTCCGTCATCCCAGTGATGGGGTTTAGCTCCTCATATCAAAAACACGCACAAAATAATAATCCATAGCTCAAAAAGGTGTTTTATTGAAGAAATTGTATAAAACAGAGATTTGTAACGCTGTAATGGTGTTACAGACGTCACTGTTACAAGTTTCTAAGACTTTCGAAGAACGATAGTTCTCTGATGTTGTAGAACTGCGAATGTTTGTGTTAGTCTAATGTTCTTCGTGTTCTTCAGCAGCATCAGCATAACAGCTTTCCTGCAACTCTGATTTCTTCTCCTCTCTGTCTCCGTTCGTCCCCCAAAAGTCTTGACCACCCTCTCTGACTCAAACCTAGGCTATATATATCCAACATGCTAATAAAATCTCGGTGAAATCTTCCCCAAAATTAATTCTTTTCTTTGCTGCCAAGGTACGATGAAAATAAGGAAAACTCCATTCTTTGACGTAACCAACCCCGTTGCCTCCTCTGGTCTATCCAAACAGGTAAGTCCGAGTCCAAATAGTTGAGAAAACTCGAACAAAAGTAGCCCAAATCCAAATCAGAAGAACATGCCGGTGAGAACCAAAACCCGAGACCCTATTTTGTCGAGAATTATCATTTTCTTAGTTTTCACGGCTTCTGTTACTTAACATAGGTTTACTAGAACTTATCTATCCTCATGAGTCGATAATGACCGAAACAATCTCTCCAACACACGATCTAGCTCGTGTTTATCCGAAACAGAGCCCTTTCCTTTTCCGCAAATATATCTTCCATTTTTATCGTCCTGAAGCTCTACTACTGACGTGTTTAAACATGTATTGATCCTTCCTTCAAGTTGGGGTATCGAAATACTCCTTCCTGTCCCATAAAACTCGGCTTCCATAAATCAGATAATCTTCATGCATGCAGAACAAATTCTCGCCAAATTGGATTTTCAAAATGTAGGAGATGACCTCCCCCTATCCGACAGTGGAGTCCTATTAGCAACTGGGGCGGAAACAGTTATTTTTGGGTGCAAATAGCCATGGGGGTGCCCCTTATCAGTTGGGTGCCCCTTATCCAAACTGAGAGTCCGAATAGTAGGTATCCGGGTGCAACTTTTCGAGCCGATTTCTCCAAAAACGTTTATTGCCCAAAAATACCTACAAACACATAAAACACCATAATAAGAACAAAAACGGGTACTAACAATATATACAATTGAGATTAAAATAGACACATAAATGCGTCTATCAAATACCCCCAAACTTATTATTTGCTAGTCCCGAGCAAATCAAATCTACAAAATAAAATCCTAACTCACTGTCGCAGGCATCGTCGATTGCATTTAGCTTATGCAATAAGCCTTAAAACCCCTAGGTGGCCCTAGTGGCCGAGTTATAATCTCGGGAGGGTTTACAAGAGATATACCCACAAACCTTTACACTCCAGACCCTAGCTATCTACGCAGAACCTTGGAATGCACTAAAGAATCTCCTTGGTTGGCATACTCATTGGCTACAGGAGGAAGTACCCTGATGCGAAATTCCAATTGATGTACACGAGTTTGCACTCAAGCATACTAAAATTCATATATAAGTCACAGAGCTCTACTCAGATAGTTTTTGGACATCATGACCGGAGTCAACCAATCACATGGATATATTAAGAAGATGGATGTAGAGAAAAACGTAGATGGTTTTGATGTTGACTAAGGTGAACGGTGTTTCTCATATCTCGTCTCAAGGCCACCGCCAAAACGAACTTATCCTAATGGATCGAGATACTAGTCGGACTAATATCAACATACCGACATATACAAGGGAACCAAAAGTCGATAACCCTAATTCTAGGTCAACACAACCGGCATATACAAGGGTTCCAGTGGTCGACTTTATTGAATTTATTCCGGTTGGTCAGATGGTCTGGTCTCATTTTTTTTTTTTTTTTTTTTTTTTTTTTTTTTTGGTATCTCAATCACTCTATTTCACCCTAGCAGTGGTAAAAACTTGAATCGTGAGCCCCACCTAATCACTTAGAGAAACATATTTTAAAGAAAACAAAATAAAAATAGAAGTGAAAAGGATTCAACGAGATATGGCGAAACTACCATGTTTTTCTTTTTCTTTTAACACCTGAGCTATGTGCTTTTATGAATAGACTCTTTAGATGTTTCCATATAATCAGATTGGTTCCTCAACTCCTACAACCAAAATGCTTCCATCCACTTAGATTGGTTAGTGCCATCCTTAATAAGCATAAATTTCTAGGCTCTGGAGTTTATTTATGAAACTAAAAAGTTTCTCCCATACCCCCAAACTTAAATCTAACATTGTCCTCACTGTTCTAAAGATAAAATTAAAAGCATGAACATGGAGAAACTGTTACCATTTGAAGTAAAAGAGTTAAGGAAAGATATTACCGTATCGCATGAATATTGGGTTACCTCCCAAGAAGTGCTAAGTTTAACGTCTTCAGCCAGACTAAGAAAGGATTAGTCACCTCATAAAATCATAAAGTAATAGCCGAAATATCTGTGGGTCATCAAAACCAAATAGAGCTATCACAAGTAAAAGGAATATGCAACATGCCAAGAAAATGAACAAATAAAGCATACCCTTGTCTAGTTTCCTGTTTAAGACAACTATATCTAGATGTGGTTCAGTTCAAAGCTCTATGAAAGGGTCTAAATAAATTTCTTTGCAAAGATTTCCTCATAAATAAGATCCGAAAGATCAGGTTCTAAGGTCCGGGAAAATTTAGAAGCACACAATAATAACCTGAATAATTGAGGATCTTCTAAGTCAATCAGATTTGACTTACAAAGTTGACCATAATGAGAGTGGTGGTCATTCTTAAGAAAATGTGTCAATTCTATTTTCCTAAAATAATTAGGTTTAGTCTCAGAACTTAATAATTGACACATCTGAAGCTTATACGTTCCCACAATTGGTTGAAAAATATTTGGTGGGAAAACAAATTCAACTGGGTATCATAGCTTTGAATAAACCACATCAACCAGAGGATGGGTTTCTAACCGAACTTCCTTATGGACATCACTAGGTTCAGGAAAACGTGTATGAAGATAATCTTTTAAAATGGTTGAGGCACATATATCAAGTCCCAAGTGAGGGATCTCTGTAAGAGCTAAAGGTAGGGCACAAGGAGAATGATAGTCACCCCCAAACTTGGGTGTCTCTAGATAGACTAGATACAATTTCCCTAATTTCTAGATCATCATAATCCTGAAAATACTGAATTGCTTTTTCTAGGTTGTACTCAGGTGATGCATCCTCACTCAAATTTAAAAGCTCTACGAGTCTATCTTCTTTATCTAAGACTAATGTTTCTAAGTCGCTAGACTCGAAAACAATATTCTCAGGATAAACCCGCTCCTCTAAACTATCATCGGCTTCGTAATCATAAGGAAATACTACATCGTCTAAAACGGTGGTATCTCTAGTTAAATCCTCGTCCTTTTGAATAGGTGAATAATTATTAAAATTATTTGAATTTGAACTAGAAATATTATTATTGTAAAGCTCAATTGGAGTAACAAATTCCTGATCACTTTGCCTACTTATTTCAAATTCTTCATCAACACTATCCTCATCATAATCATTATTATAATAACATGAAAATGGTTGAACCTCATCTAAACAAGTAGTGTTACCAATTCTATCCTTGTCATCTTGATTATGCAAATAACTATCTTCATTTTCAAGGGTACTATTGGAAACACTGTATTGGAAATTAAGATTATTTTGAGCCAATTTTTCTACAATCCTATTTGTACTCTCAGTATATTGCTTAAGAGTTTCTTCTAAAGACATCTTTGTTGACTGCTCGTCTGAAAGAATGTTACAGGTTTTCTTCACAAATAAGGTATAACTCTTGAGAGCCTCTTCTAGAGAAATAGAGGGATTGTTTTGCTCGTATGACTGGTGGGTGTGCGAGTAGTAATTGGGCTCACTCTGGTATGAACCATAAACTCCAAAAGTTTGATGTTCCCAACCACTATTCACACTATGGTCAAAGTAATGTCCATTTTGAAAATCAGACGGATATTCGTTGTATTGGCTATTGTAATACCAGTTCGACATTCTATTGCAGGGGTGTGAGTTGTCACACAAAATAAAACCCACTGACAAGGGATTCGTGGGTGGATAGAGTCTTACCTCCCGTACCAGACGGGCGATGAACCGTTGAAGTCGACTCAGGCCACCGACTCCGATGTTAGTGTACAAACCCGAGGGGCCGAGATAGTATCGTAACTGTCGTCCTTCCCTGCAAACAGTTTATATTTAATTTTTAACCCTTCCTTAGGGTTTCAAAAATAATGTCTAAGTCCAAAAGAAAAATAAAGTCCAAAAAGTGTCCAAAAATAAAAAGAAAAATTACAAAAATACAACCCTATTTACAGTTTCTAAAAAGAAATAAAGTCCAAATAAAATAAATATATACAAAATCTTCTTCACTCCTTGGACTCCTCTTTTCTTTCCTTCTTTGGCGATGCTTTCCTTTTATAGCACTTTTTCTTTCCTTGTAGCTTCGCTCCAAATCTGAAAAGAATCGAAAAATACCAAAGGCGTAAAAGAGAACAAAAAATAAAAAAAATAGAAATAACTCTAAAACCTAAAACCTAAATACAAGTCCGCGTCGGCGGCGCCAGAAATTGATGTAGTTTTGATTTGTTGTAGAAAGTGGTAGTAAAAGTTCGTTCAACTCAAACTTGTAACGACTCGATTTAAGACTTAAAAATATAAAACTCTAAAAACAAAGATAATATTTTCACAAGTTTGTCACGATATCGAGAGATACTAGGACTTCGGATTCCACCATTAATCACATTCAATTGGTTCATATAATGATTCATAATAATTCTAGCTCTTTTGTCGACTCTTTTCTTTGCCAAAAGTAGATTTTATAAAGAATTAGATGTAAATCATAAGCATAGCGCATCAAGAGTTCTTAGACTAAGCATACGCTATCAGAAAAAAAGCACAACTAATCAAGAAAAATCATAAATCAATTAAAACAAGTGCAAAAGTCATAAAGAATCAATTATAGTTACCAAACAATTGTGATAAGGCTTCCTCCGTCATCCCAGTGATGGGGTTTAGCTCCTCATATCAAAAACACGCACAAAATAATAATCCATAGCTCAAAAAGGTGTTTTATTGAAGAAATTGTATAAAACAAGAGATTTGTAATTTGTAATGGTGTTCTGTACGCCATCGTTACAAGTTTCTAAGACGTCGAAGAACGATAGTTCTCTGATGTTGTAGAAATGCGACTGTTTATGTTAGTCTAATGTTCTTCGTGTTCTTCAGCAGCATTAGCAGAACAGCTTTCCTGCAACTCTGATTTCTTCTCCTCTCTGTCTCCGTTCGTCCCACAAAAGTCTCGACCACCCTCTCTGACTCAAACCTAGGCTATATATATCCAGCAGGCTAATAAAATCTCGGTGAAATCTTCCCCAAAATTAATTCTTTTCTTTGCTGCCAAGGTACGATGAAAATAAGGAAAACTCCCTTCTTTGACGTAACCAACCCCGTTGCCTCTTCTGGTTTATCCAAACAGGTAAGTCCGAGTTCAAATAGTTGAGAAAACTCGAACAAAAGTAGCCCAAATCCAAATCAGAAGAACACGCCGGTGAGAACCAAAACCCGAGACCCTGTTTTGTTGAGAATTATCATTTTCTTAGTTTTCACGGCTTCTGTTACTTAACATAGGTTTACTAGAACTTATCTATCCTCATGAGTCGATAATGACCGAAACAATCTCTCCAACACACGATCTAGCTCGTGTTTATCCGAAACAGAGCCCTTTCCTTTTCCGCAAAGATATCTTCCATTTTTATCGTCCTGAAGCTCTACTACTGACGTGTTTAAACATGTATTGATCCTTCCTTCAAGTGGGGTATCGAAATACTCCTTCCTGTCCCATAAAACTCGGCTTCCATAAATCAGATAATCTTCATGCATGCAGAACAAATTCCCGCCAAATTGGATTTTCAAAATGTAGGAGATGACCTCCCCCTATCCGACAGTAGAGTCCTATTAGCAACTGGGGCGAAAACAGTTATTTTTGGGTGCAAATAGCCATGGGGTGCCCCTTATCAGTTGGGTGCCCCTTATCCTAACTGAGAGTCCGAATAGTAGGTATCCGGGTGCAACTTTTCGAGCCGATTTCTCCAAAAACGTTTATTGCCCAAAAATACCTACAAACACATAAAACACCATAATAAGAACAAAAACGGGTACTAACAATATATACAATTGAGATTAAAATGGACACATAAATGCGTCTATCAGACAACAGTCCAATGCACAATAAAATAAACGGTGGAAATAAAGCTAATTATAATTTATGTTTGTATTCACCTAGAAAAGAGAACACATTCCGAGCCCACCAACAAACATCAATCACACAACCTGGTGGGGTGAGCATTTTACACGTAATCCGCGGATTTAACCGGGACCAACCGTATTTTTGGGATGGATGCCCGGACAGTTCGCTAATGGATTGGACGCGGATGAGATTTTTGAAATCCAACGGATTGGGTCCGCATGCAACCTTGAAAATACGTTGGACATCCATATCCGTTAGATTAAGGTCATTTATATAGTTTATAGAAAATATATAAATAATTTTGGAATTTTTAAGGTGTTTGCTTGTAGTGTTGTCCATGGCACTTCTATATTTATATATACTTATATAAGAAGTCATCTATATTGGCTTTATTTTTCATTATAAATTTTAACTAACACAAATCCATTGGATTATCCGCACTCAATCCATTCATCCGTGCATCCATTGGATGTTGGATTGGATTCGGATGCCAAATTTGAAATCCGTAGTGAATTGGATTGGATGCGGATGAGGTAAAAACCGGTCCATGCTCACCCCTACCGGTGAGGCTCTTGGAAAACTTGGTATGTATTTCCGTTTTAACTTCATTTTTCAATTGTCACATTTGAATAGCGTAAATCACAAACACAATAACAAGTAGTCATCATTTGCAAAGCTTTTGCGTTCCTTAATCATTTTCACCCACCTTAGCTCCCAGTAGTGCTAGAAAGCTAGACAAGACAAATTCTTTCGCAACCGGACTACTGTATTCTGTATAAGAAAGTGAGAAGCCTTATTGCATCAATTTTGACAATACAGTCACCTAAATCGTTTCACTCAGTAATCCGATTATCAATTTTCAGGAGTTTCAGAGTAGGAATTGAGATGCAAAAACATTTCATACTAATAGAGCAATGAAACTTGAATAAGTTCTTCCAAGGGAATTTGAAAAAAAAAGTTCCTAATTCCAGTATTCATCAGTAAATTTCTTACTAATACTTAGGAAAGCGTACATTAGGATGAATGCATAGCCCCAACGATGTCAGTGATTTACACGCAGAAAGAAAAGAGATATGGGGTAAACAAGCTAGACTGAGCTCTTTAACGCTATACCATATTACAGTAGAAACCCAAGAATGTACCAGAGATTCACTCTGTTGCTCATAACGTCAGATAAAGAACTTGTGTATATCTGACGAATTATGAAACCATGGGGTGATATTGCCCATATCTGTCTCGGCATAAGTGGGGCCTAAAAATAAAAGAAAATTTGAAAATGATGGATCAAAATGTTTAACTCTGCACATTTTCTTTATCTAGGCTGGAGATTGGAGTTACTTCTTAAAACTGCAGGTTCTAATATGGGTTTCTAATAGTGAGGGGGTATGAAGAAGCTTCGTGGTGGAATGGATGTAACAGTTAAAAGATGATTCATGTCATCACAAGATATTTACCATAGACTAATGAAGGAAAAATAGGTGGTAAAAGACTAAAAGCCCAGTTCTACATAACTTGTGTCCGAATCACAAATAAAACACTTAAACGCTGAAAAGAAAACAAGCAATACCATATGTTTCTTAAGAAGTCAGTACTCTTTAAACCTAAACTTACATCTGTTGGAAGCAGAATCACAAATAAAGCGCTGAAAAGTAAACAAACAATACCACATGCTTCTTAAGAAATCAGTACTCTTCAAACCTAAACTTACATCTGTCGGAAGCTCTAGGAAGACTTAGAAACTCCGACTTGAGTACTTTCTTATTTATAGCATCAACTCTCTCTAGACGTAGTTTAACTGCTTTCAAAGCTTTTGCGTTCTTCAAAATCAGTTTCACCCATCTCATCTGCCTCGCATTCCCACCAAAATGCATAAAGGTAACTGACTCTAGGTATTGAAACATGCATCCAGCAGTCAACATATGATCAGCCCAACTGTGTTCTTCTTTGTTTTCGTCAAGGCAGCTCTGGGTTGGGATTAGAAAAGATTTAGACAAACATCAAAAAAGAGCAAATTTGGAAGCATAAATATTGTAAACGAAACCCAAGACTTGTTCTGCCATTTCAAGTAGACAAGTATTGAGAATCAAAAGTTCCGTGTGCTTGCCTCTTCAAATGTGAGACACCTCAAATTAGGTACTGCTTTGAGCAGTGTAAATAGTGATTCATCAGTGATTTCACCTTCATGCAGGATCAACTTTTCCAAATAATGAAACTCAGGTAGGACATTTATGAAGTCATCTACAATGGAGAGAGCCTATTTATCACAAGGAAACAACAGTTTTGAGAAGTCAGATTATATAATACATAAAGACGGGCAAAAAAAAAGAAGAAAGAATACCTGTAGGGTTTCAGCATGAATATCTAAGCGTTGTACATGAGAAAGCGCTCGAACAAACTTGCTTACAGATGCATCATAACCTATCTTTTGACTCATTGGTACGCCATCTTCACAATATAGGAGTACTCTTGCATATTCTAGTGTTTCAAAGCTGGAAAAAACATATTCCTTAGCCACACAACCACAATAGGCAAGTGATGCTAGATTTGGTGCATGAATTGTGAGAGCACAGTTTTGTAAACCATCATCACCACCCCATCCGTCGAAATCAATCACCAAGAGTTTCAGTGCAGAAATTGAGATACAGAAATTCCTCACACCAAACCAAGTGCAGTATTCCAAAATCAAATCTTCAAGGACAGGGCATTTAGAAAAGTGTTGTTCATTCCAGCAGCAATCATCAGTAAATTGTACTCCACAGAGTTTAAGGCTCATGAGTTTTGGTAAACAGAAACTTCTAGGAAGATGGGTAGCATCATTTACAGCAAGTTCCAATTTAACTAATGATTCACATGTAAAAAGAGAGATGGGAATGAAAAAGGTTTGTCTTGATCTAGACGGAGTCCGAGCTCTTCGACATTACGCCTTGTTAAATTTTCGATCCATGAATGAACCCGAGATGCACTCATGTGTTCATTTGTCATGAGTTCGAACTTCTGAATATTTGATGATGTGTCGTGAAGAAGCAATGTTCTATCCACAAATTCCATGAAATTACTGGTTTCCGTTTCGGAAAATACATCACACGATAAGGGAAAAACAAGAGTGGGAATAGATGTCCATAAGTGTTTCCATCTTTTAGATAGTGAAGAAGTCTGAGCAACACGCTTGAGATCAAGGAAAGAAAGGATATGATGAATAAGTGAGTCGGGTAATACACTAAACCTATCCTTTGCCTCAACAATGTGTTTCTGTCTCTTGGACAATAGATTCAAATCCATGATATTTTAATTTTTCTGTACAAAAAAAAAAAAAAAAAAACAGATGGAAATTAAGGGTTTCACAATGAGTATATCTGATACTAGCTAATAAACAACATATGCGCCTAAAAAAGAAACAAGCTATCCTATTACACAAAGAAAAGAAGATAATTTAAAAGTGAATGAAAAGATTACCTCTCAACTCTGAAGCTTCCACAAAATGAAGAACTACTCCTAATTAACAACCAATTAGAATAGTTAATGCTCTATAAATCATCAAGATCTTCACTTACAGCATCAATTAAAGATTAAGATAAAGATTTATAGTTTTCTGACAAAAGACGAAGATTAAGATTTATAGTTTTCTTCACTATTTATATTTGTTCGATGGCTATCACCTTCTTTGCCATCAACTTCAACATTTTCTCAGATAAAAACCACACACTCACCATCTCTCTTGCCAGAAATCTGTTGGCCGGGACAAAAAGAGAAAGTTTGGTTAAGAAAGATATTACAGAAGTGAGTTCTAGAGTCACGGTAGAGTTAGAAAGAGAGAAGCAAATTTAGGATTTTACAGGCACATTTTGTAAAATATTGTCAAAATTGAGTCGAGTGGGTCGTTGACGGTCAAGAAATGGTCTAGGGGATGTCAAGACCATAAATGGACGTGGATGGATCAAATTTAAGGCTAACCCCTATGGGCTAGATTGGCCAAAAAGTGTTGCAAATCAAGAAAAAAGTGTGGAAAAAAAGTTGACACTACTTCTGTTTACTTCCCTCTCCTAGCAAGTGCTTGCGGTTCAACTAGTAGCGAGATTGAAACATTTGAATCATTCAGCGCGTTCAAAAAATGACTTTTGCAAGAATAGCAAAGCTGCGTTCAAAACATCATAATTTCAAGTAACGAAGATTCTCGGTGGACGCCTAAAATTGCAAGAATAGCAGCAGGGATGGACATAGTTTAACTTTCATTTCAAGGTTTTTCATATGGTTTACAGTTTTGTGATTCGGGAACTTGAAATGGACAATAGTCCAATGCACAGTAAAAGGTTGAAATAAAGGCTGATTCTAATTTATGTTTATTTTCACTCCGCCCTTGAGTTCTTTTTCACTTGTCACATTTGCATAGTGTATGTAAATCACAAACACGCTAACAAGTAGCCATCATTTGCAAAGATTTATTTATTTGTTTGTATAAAAGAAAAGGGGATGCTGGTTTTATGTCCATACTGTAGTTTGTTTAGGTTGCCAGCAGAGTTCATAGGTTTGGTTTTAGGATTTTAGTTCAGGATTCTCAGGTTCTTTGGAAGCTTATGTTTTGCATTGAAACGGAGTACTACGATCGAAAAGATTTGTGTTGATCATCTTTGGCTCGGTTATGTAAAATGATTGTAATGGTCCGGTTGCTCGACTCGAGCAGATATAGCTACATTGCCTAAAAATAAAATAGAACAAAATTGAAAATGATTAATCGAATGTTTAATTACCTCTCCACATTTACTTTATCTAGGCTGGAGATCGGAGTTACTTCTTAGAACTCGCCCGTTCTAATATGGGTTTCTAACAAATGACAGGTATGAAGAAGCTTCTCGATGAATGTAATAGATTAACAATGATTCATGTCATCACAAGAAATTTACCATATGACTATTCAAGGAAAAAATAAGCAGTAAATGACTAAAAGCTCAGTTCTAAGTAAATTGCGTCCGAATCACAAAATAAAACGCTTAAACGCTTGGAAAGAAAACAAACAATACCATATGTTTCTTAAGAAGCTCGGACTCTTTAAACCTAAACCTACATCCGTGGAAAGTTGAATCACAAATAAAAAGCTGAAAAGTAAAACAAACAATACCACATGGTTCTTAAGAAATCAGTACTCGTCAAACCTAAACTTACATATGTCGGAAGCTCTAGGAAGACTTAGAAACTCGATTCAAGCACCTTCTTATTTATCGCATCAACTCTCTTTAGATATAGTTTAACGCTTTCAAAGTCTGTTGCATTCTTCAAAATCAGTTTCACCCATCTCATCCGCCCGCATTCCCACCAAAACGCATAAAGGTAATCGACTCTAGGTATTGAAACATGCACCCAAAGAAGTCAACATATGATCAGCCCAACTGTGTTCTTCTTCATTTTCGTCAAGGGAGCTCTGAGTTGGGATTAGAAAAAAAAAAATAGACAAACATCAAAAGAGAGCAAATTTGGAAGTAACATAAATACCGTAAAACAAAACCCAAGACTTGTTCGCCATTTCAAGTAGATAAGGATTGAGAATCAAAAGTTTTGTGCACCCGCCTCTTCAAATGTGAGACACCTCAAATTAGGTCCGCTTTGAGCAATGTAAATAGTGATTTATCGCTTATTTCTCCTTCTTGCAGGATCAAATTTTCCAGTGGTCAAATTTTCCAAATCACGAAACTCGGGCAAGACATTTACGAAGTCATCTACAATGGAGAGAGCCTATTCATCACAAGGAAATAACAGTTTTGAGGAGTCGTAATACAATACATAAAAACATAAAGAGGGCAAAAAGAAAGAAGAATACCCGTAGGGTTTCAAGATGAATATCTAAGCTTTGCACATGAGAAAGCGCTCGAACAAACTTGCTTATAGCTGCACCATAACCTATCTTTTGATTCATTGGTACATCATCTTCACAAAATAGGAATACTCTTGCATATTCTAGTGTTTCAAAACTGGAAAAAACATATTCCTTGGCCACACAAGCACGATAGGCAAGTGATACTAGATTTGGTGCATTAATTGTGAGAGCACATTTTTGTAAACCATCATCACCATCAATGTCGTAATCAATCGCCAAGCCTTTTAGAGCTGGAGTGGAGATGAGTAACTTCCTCACACCAAACCAAGTGCAGTCTTCCAAACACAACTTTTCAAGGACAGGGCAACTAGAAAAGTGTTGCTCATTCCAAGCAGCCATCATCAAGAAATGTACTCCACAGAGTTTAAGGCTCATGAGTTTTGGTAAATGTAAAACTTATAGGAAGATGGGTAGCATCATTTACAGCCAGATCCAATTTAACCAATGAGTCACATGTAAAAAGAGAGATGGGAATAAAAAAAGGTTTGTCTTGATCTAGACAGAGTTCGAGGTCTTCGACATTACGCCTTGTTAAATTTTCGATCCATGAATGAACCCGAGATGCACTCATGTATTCATTCGTAATAACTTTGGCCTTCTGAATATTTGATGATGTGTCATGAAGAAGCAATGTTCTATCCACAAATTCCATGAATTAAGGTATTTTCTCCCAGAGCAGCTCAATACTGGTTTCGGTTTCGGGAAACATAGAACACGAGAAGGGAAAAACAAGAGCTGGTATAGATGTTATTAGGAGATATTGTATAATTATGTATATATTGTTTATATGGTTAGGAAATATAATAAGTTAGGAAAGATATTATTTTGAGTTAATGCTAGCAAATATGTTTTTAGTTATCTTCCTATTTAGCTTAAGGGAATACTGATTTTGTAACCAAGTTTTTGATAATAAGAAAAGCTTCGATTTCTCTACCTTGTCGTTTCATGGCATCTGAGCCTGAAAGACATAATTTTTTATTTTTTTAATTTTAAAATCAGAAATTTGTGTTGAAGATTGATACCATGGCTGTTGTAGCTAATTTAGCGATCACAACCAAGAACTCAGTGGAGGATTTTTATCGTCACAAGATCGACTGGGTCTTGCTGATCTTCTTACTGATACCCAATGGGAAACCATTGTGCAAATGGTGAAAACTTCGAATAATGATTCGAATGAGAAGATTTCTGGTAAATGGATACTTGATACAGGGGCTTCACGACATATGACAGGAAGTAAAGAGTTTTTGCTTAAGACTCATAAAATAGGTTTTTCTTCCGTAAAGCTTCCGAATGGCACATACTCTCATGCTCCATGCGAAGGCACCGTGGTGTTTGAAAAACGATATGAAATTATTCCGTGTTTTATTCGCTCCCGATCTCCACTGCAATTTGATTTCTTTAGCATGTTTAATTAAAGATTTGAGATGTATTGTCACTTTGACTGATAAGTTATGTGTGATACAGGACCGCACTACGAGGATGATAGGTGTAGAATACACCGTATTTACTATCTAGTAGTTACGCTTTCTTTGCTATTTTTCTGGTGAATTATGTACTTTACGCGTGCTTTTGAGTTTTATAGGTGCAATGGAGTCACCGAGAACAAAAGGAGAAGAAATTAGCCATTTGGAGCGTAAAAGGCAAAACGACCAGTTCACAGGCGAGCTATATGTGGAGCAGGTTGAAACGCGGCGAAGGAGCGGAAGAATGAATTGTTAGTTGTCTAAAACTGACAGTTGGATAGAGAATTAGGCTGTCGGTTATCTGGAACCGACAAGCCAAAATAATTGGAGGTGGCCCATATCCGTTATCTGGGTGCCTAAATATGGCCGTACAGCAAATTTTATCACCTTGGTTTTGTGAAGGAATTCGTTTTCTTCCCAAATCTCATTTTTTTGCATCTGAGAAAGAAATTGATGCAGCGGCCATGGATTCAGGTAACAGAGAACAAGGGAGAGGTTTTTACTGAGATGAAATCAATGATGAAGATGAACGGGGAACACGAGAGACAGAGAACGGATGAATTAGTTGTTGGAGTTGGAAATGGAGTTGGTAGGGTTTGAGCAAGATGTGGTCGATCGATTCAGAGTTGGGGTTTGAGATGGTTGAGCATTGGATGAGCAAGGAAGAAGATGTAAAATGCGATTTAAGGTGGGTTTGGTGTGATGTAGAGATTGGGAGTGTTATTGAGAGTGGATCCGAGATGCTCGGGAGTTAGGGTTAGCAAAACTGAAATGGGTTTTTGAGTAAAGCTGTGTTGCTATGGATCGATGGGATTACTTTGAAAACTAAGGAAATATGGAACTTGGCAGGAGTGCTGGATTCAAATTGTTGGTTGCTGATTGGTTCTTGTGGTGCTGGTACACAGAGAATGAAGTTGGTTGAGTTGATGCTGCTAATGGATGCTGCAATGACTAAGATTGCAGTTCAGGGAGATAATGGAGGTGTTGGTGTTGGCTGTGCTGAAATGGCTGCATGATGCTGTGAAGTAGCAACTGAGCTTGGTGGTATGGCAGAGGAACAATGGTTTATTGTTAGTTACAGGTTCAGGGCAAGTTTGAGTTGAATTGTGCAGGGAATGGTTGGCTTGAGCTCTGAGTTTTGGCACTAAGGCTGTGGCAGAGATGAGTGGCCTGTGCAGCTCAAGGTGTTGTATGGGATACCTGAGTATGTATGCAAAAGCTGAGATGGGCTGCAAAGCTATTGCAGTGTAGGAGCTAAGGGTTGAGTAATAGGCTGAGCTAGGGAGATGGATTGAGGTGATGGCAGAGATAATGGAGGTGCTCTGTCACAAATGGAGGTGTTGGTGCTGGCTGCCCTGATGAGAGTGAAGTTGATGCTGTTGTGATGAGTGCGCTATAATGGGTCTTGTTGGGGCTCTGTGATGATGGTTATTACAGCTGCAGCTCAATGAGGCTGGTGGCATAGAGGCTTGCACTGAGAAATGGCAGCTAGTGTTGGCTGTGACTGAGACTGAATTGATTATGATGCAGGCTGGAGTTGCTGGCATCAGTGGTGGATGGAATGGTGTAAAGCAGATGGTGCTGGTGCTTAAGCTTGAGCTCTGTAGTAGGTGGATTGGTTGACTACAGGGAAGAGTGCAAAGTAAAAGAAGTGGCAATGGATTGATGCTGCAATGCAAAGGCATGAACTTGAGTTTGAGCTGTTGGAGCTGGTAGCAGGTGTAGCTCAAATGCGAGGGGAACCAGGTGCAGGGAGATGCAAGAGTTGCTGATATTGTGGTTAAGCCGCAATGAGATGGAGTGCGGTGAACCGAGGATTGATCTTTGGGCATCTGAGTTGGAACTGAAGTAAATTGAAGCTCAAACTAGGTGATTTTGAGCTCAGATATGGCAGGTGTTTGATGGTACTGTGGCAATGGTGCTGTGTTTGAGCTGAGCGAGAATGGCTCTGGTTATGTGCAGAACTGGATAATAACTGAGGTAATGGAGGGAGCAGATGGAGCTGAACTGGTGATGTAGTGATAGTTGCTTGCAAGGGAATTGAAATAGAGTTATACTTTTGGTGATTTGATTGAGCTACGATTCGCAGATATGGAAGTGAAAGAGGCATTGGAATAGCCATCATGGTCGGAAATGTGTACCGGTGAAGCACAAGGAGTGCAAGCTTTGTCAATGGCTCGGCAAACCGGTTTTGGCCACGACAACCTTGATTAGCTAACTGCACCGCCTGACTCATGGTGACTCACATCTCGAAGTCATGGTCCGACCGAGTTGACTCTCCTCGACTCGAAGTGTCGACCGAGTTAACCCGTTGATCCGCCGATCCGACCCGTTGACCGGTGGCCGGCGGACTTTGCCGGTCACCGAGCCGATTTCCGCGACTTCCGCCATAATCCCAGACTTGGCGACCACTTTGGGGCGTATTTTCTACACTGGTTTCTCATCTTTGTGGGCTTGGTGGACTCTCACCTAATGGACTTTGAAGACTAGACCTAATTTTAGAAGTTGGAGAAAAGCTATAAAAGGGAGGTTTTCTACAACACATGGGATATCTTTTTCTTGGGAATTTTGGAGAGCCACTTTTGTTTTGCTTCTAGGGTTTGGTTTTGTTCTTCTTCTTCCTTGTTTATTATTGAATATTGATGATGATGAACTCCATAGCTATGAGTAGCTAAACATCTTATTGGTTATGGGATAAAAGTTGATTTCTCAACATGCTTTTGATTCAATGAATTAGTTTTGTCTCAGTAATTATTGTTTGTGACTCACAATTAATAGTGTTATAAGATTTGAAAACTTGTTAGGTTGAGTCCGGAATCAATCCGATTTGTGTTCATCTCTAGAGCTATATTAGGGTTTTCAATACGAAAAAGTTGTTTATCCCTGATTCTAAGTAGCATAATTGTGGTTAGTGCTTGTAGTGATACATCCTACTAGTCACAAGTGAATCATAACTTTTGTTAAAACGTCTAGTGCTTTTACACATTCGTTTGCATTGATGAGTCTTATTCCATAAATCTTAATGCTTTTAGGAGTTAAACTTAATTGTGCTTTTACACTTTAGGTTGCTTTCGATTGAAGAATTCACATATGCATCTTTTAATGTGGTTGTGATGAAAACAGGGAATTAACGGGTTATACTTGCGATCAAGATATCCTAGGACTTTTAATAAATACGAGATTAAAATACCAATTCTAATCATTGATGAAAATACATGTTTGTGAATGATACTATCCCTTGACCAATATCCTCTCCTTATTGATTTCTCAAATTATTTACTTTGCTTTCAACTACTTTTATTTCTTAAACAACAAACATACCTTGGGTTACTTTAGAAACCGAAATTTACATAACAACAAACGCTCTCGTGGATACGAACTCTTCCTTACCTTGCGCTTCATTTAAATTTAGTGCGTAAGAAAGTGAAATTATTTTTGACGGATTGACACACGATCAAATTTTGGCGCCCGTTGATTCGGGAGGCATACTGACTTGTTATTAAGTTTTTAGTTTCTTTTACAATTTCGCTTTTATCTTTGCTTTTCGGTTCTTGTCTTGTTTCTCATTTGTTTGCGAGAATTGTTTTGCAGGTGCATAATCTCCGGCTTCTAAGGATTGGAATTATCCAAGGTGCGGGATAGCTACTAGACGCGGCACAATACTCCAACCAAGTAAAGACACAACGGACGAGCACGAGGAGGAAGTAGGAGAAGAGATTTTTCGACAACGAGAAGAAGAAGAAATGGGTGATGCAAATCGTTCACTCAAGGACTTAGCTTCTCATAGGCTTGATACACAACATGGGTGTATTCAAACGAACTCTACTTTTGAGATAAAGTTCGGGTTGCTTAGAGAATTACCAAAATTCCATGGCATGGTGAATGAAGATCCTAACAAACATCTTTTGGACTTCCACACCATTGTCACGGCTATGCTTCCAGCAAACGTTGAGGCGGATGGTGCAATGTTGAAGGTTTTCCGTTTCTCTTTAATGGATAGTGCTAAGGATTGGTTGTACTATTTACCTCCAGGAAGTGTCACAACATGGAATGGGTTGAAGAAACTCTTTTTTGGAGAGATATTTTCCTGCATCCAAGGCTACTCAAATTCGCAAAGAAATTTGTGGGATGAAGCAAAACGTGGGAGAATCCTTATATGAATTATGGGAAAGGTACAAGAGATTGGTTGCAAGCTGCCCTCACCACCAATTTAGTGACGCTATGATCATCCAATACTTCTATGAAGGACTCCAATCAAGTGATAGGAATCTTATTGAAGCTGCGGGTGGTGGTGCACTAGTTAGCAAGACGGTGGCACAAGCTAGGGAGTTGATTGAAAACATGGCAGCGAACTCACAACAATTCTTAAGTCGTGGTTCGGATGTGATTCTAAGAAGGGTGAGTGAAGTGAGCGAGGTGGAGGAACTTCGTCAACAAATGGGTAACATGACAACAATGTTGCAACAAGTGGCATCCGCGGTTATACCAACTTCTCCTCAATCTTATGAAGACGAGCAAGCTAATGCGATCTTTCCGAATCAACCAAGACGGTATGATCCCTACTCCAACACTTACAATCCGGGATGGAGAGATCACCCCAATTTTAGCTATGCCAACAAGCAAGGTGCCGTTCAACAACCTACTTTCAACCGTCCTAGTGGATTTCAACCACAACAACAACAATTTCAGCAACCGCAAGCACAACAATCAATGCAAACTCAAGGTGCTGATATCGATGCAAAGCTTCAAACTTTTATGCAAGGTATTTCTACCATGTTCAAAGAGAGTCAACAAGAGACTAAGAGTGTTATTAAGGAGTTGCAAACACAAATGGGCTCCATGGCGGTTGATATCAACAATTTGAAGGCACAAAATAGTGGAGACTTCCTTCTCAACCTATTAACCCAAAAGAGGGTGTCAATGCTATTACGTTGAGAAGCGGTACACAACTTGTGCAACCCGAAGCTGCTGATTCGGGCAAGGTGGAGACACCAAAGGAACCTGTTTTGGAGGAGAAAGTCGAGGATTCTCCCCAAACTTCTGAGGTACCTATTCCTAACTCTAAAACTCCGGTTTCTACTTATGTTCCTCCTCTACCTTTTCCTCGCAGATTTGCAAGTTCTAAGAAGGCGGAACTAGAAAAGGAGAATTTAGACGTTCTTAAAAAGATCCATGTGAACATACCACTCATTGATGCTATCAAGCAAGTTCCAAAGTATGCAAAGGTGTTGAAGGACTTGTGTACCAACAAACAAAGGCTCAAAGGTAATGAAGTGCTTATTGTGGGGGAGAATGCTTGGCAATCTTACAACACAAACTCCCACTTAAGTGCAAGGATCAGGGTAGTTTCGACATTCCCGTCAAAATTGGTAACACAACTTTTAACAAAGCTATGTTGGACTTAGGTGCTCAGTTAATGTTATGCCTGCGTCAATGTATAATTCACTTGATCTTGGTCCTCTTAAAAAGGCTGAAATTGTATTACAATTAGCCGATCGCTCTAATGTTTACCCAATGGGTATTGTTGAGGATGTTCTTTGCAGTTAATCAACTTGTATTTCTGCGGACTTTTGTGTGTTAGAGATGGATGAAGGTTTTAGGACTCGTCTCTTCCATTGCTACTTGGGCGTCCTTTCATGAAAACGGCGAAAACCATAATTGATGTGGATAAGGGAACGCTAACTATGGAGTTCGATGGAGAAATAATACGTTTCAACATTTTCGAGACGATGAGATATCCTAGCGATGTCCACTCTTGTTTCTCCATTGATGTGATGGATACATTGGCACAACAAATATTTGAATTAAACGGTGATGATGCTTTGGATACCGTGTTAACTACATCCATGGATAATGGTGTAGAGTGTGGTAATGAAGTCAAGAAAGCTCTTGGTGATCTTAATTCACTCCAAGGATGCCCGAAAACTCATAATATCTCTTTTATTTCTTTACCATGCAAAGTGATGAAAAGCTTGTACCTTCAATTATTAAATCTCCGATTTTAGAATTGAAACCTCTTCCCACCACCTTAAGTACTTGTACTTGGGTGATAATGAAGAGTTACCGGTGATTGTTTCTAACAAGCTTAGTGATTTACAGGAGCAAAAACTTCTAAGGGTGCTAAGGAAGTACAAGACGGCCATAGGATGGACAATTGCCGATATCAAGGGTATTAGCCCCGCCGTTTGTATGCACAAAATTCGTTTGGAGGATGATGCAAAGCCTACTAGGGAAGCGCAACGTCGTTTGAATCCTCCCATGATGGAAGTTGTGAAAAAGGAGATACTCAAGCTTTTGGAAGTGGGTGTTATCTACCCCATATCCGATAGCAAGTGGGTAAGCCGGTACAAGTAGTGCCAAAGAAATCGGGAGTAACGGTGGTGGAGAATGATAAGAATGAACTTGTCCCAACTCGTGTGCAAACCGGTTGGAGGGTTTGTATTGATTATAGAAAATTGAATGCCACCACTAAAAAAGATCACTTTCCTTTACCTTTATTGATCAAATGCTTGAACGTTTATTTGGACACTCATACTATTGCTTTCTTGATGGCTATTCAAAGTTATAATCGATTGTGATAGCAGGAGGACCAAGAGAAAACCACTTTCACTTGTCCTTTCGGTACTTTTGCTTATAGAAGGATGCCTTTTGGCCTATGCAATGCTCCGGCTACTTTTCAAAGGTGTATGGTAAGTATCTTTTCGGAATATGTTGAAAACATAATCGAAGTGTTCATGGATGACTTTAGTGTCTTTGGTGATTCATTTGACCTTTGCTTGAACAACTTGTCTCTAATCCTTGAACGATGTGTTGAAACAAATCTTGTGCTAAATTGGGAGAAGTGCCATTTCATGGTAACTCATGGCATAGTTTTAGGCCATATAATATCTTCTAAAGGTTTGGAAGTCGATAAATCTAAGATAGACCTTATTCGTGCTCTTACCCCTCCCACTACGGTGAGGGAGATACGTTCTTTTCTTGGTCATGCAGGTTTCTATCGTAGATTCATCAAGGACTTTTCCAAGATAGCGTCACCACTTTGTAGCTTATTGCAAAAAGATGTGGTTTTTAACTTTGATGAGAAATGTATGGGCGGCATTCAATGGCGTGAAAGAACTTTTGATTTCAGCCCCTATCATTAAACCACCGGATTGGAGTAAGCCGTTTGAACTCATGTGTGATGCTAGTGATTATGCGGTTGGTGCGGTGCTTGGGCAACGTGTGGGGAGGCTTCCTCATGCTATCTATTATGCTTCTAGAACGTTAAATGAGGCCCAACAAAACTACACAACCACTGAAAAAGAGTTATTAGCTATTGTTTTTGCTTTGGAAAAGTTTCGCTCTTATCTAATTGGTACAAAAGTTGTTGTTTTTCCGATCATGCAGCGCTTAAGTACTTGCTTACAGAGAAAGAGGCGAAACCGAGGCTCATACGGTGGATATTACTCTTGCAAGAGTTTGATATTGAAATCAAAGACAAGAAAGGGATTGAGAACACTGCTATGCGGATCATTTGAGCCGACTTGCTGTGGACAAGGAGACTACCCCGTTGCGTGAAAGTTTCCCGGACGAGCAACTTTTCTCGATTGCCTTTGGAGAACCATGGTATGCCAATATTGTGAATTACTTAGTTTCTAAACAAATCCCACGTAACTTGTCTCGTCTTTGAGAGGGACAAACTTAAGAGGTTAGGGAACCAATACATATGGGATGATCCTTACTTATGGAAACATGGTAGTGACCAAGTAATACGAAGGTGCGTGCCCGAATCAATTTAACTCTATCTTGTCTTTTTGCCACTCTTATGCTTGCGGAGGACATTTTGGGAGTAAGAGAACCGCGCACAAGGTACTTGAAAGTGGTTTTATTGGCCAACTTTGTTTAAGGATGCACATATATTTTGTACAACTTGTGATAGGTGCCAAAGAACCAAGCAATCTAGGTGTCCTAAATCAAATGCCACAAACTTTTATTCAATTTATTGAAGTTTTTGATGTATGGGGTATTGATTTTATGGGGCCTTTTGTCAACTCATATGGGAATTTTTATATCTTACTTGCGGTTGATTATGTCTCGAAATGGGTGGAAGCTAAAGCCACCCCAACTAATGATTCTAAAGTTGTTTTCGATTTCGTGCAAGCTAATATTTTTGCAAGGTTTGGAATTCCAAGGGCGATAATTAGCGATGGGGGTTCTCACTTCAAAAACAGGTGTTCTTGCAAAGCTTGCTAAGGAAGTACAATGTCGCATAAGATTGCAACACCTTATCATCCACAAACCAATGGACAAGCCGAGGTGTCTAATCGAGAGGTGAAATCAATTCTAGAAAAGACGGTGAACCGACAAGGAAGGATTGGAGCATGCGACTTAATGATGCTTTGTGGGCATATAGAACCGCATATAAAACACCTATTGGAATGTCTCCTTTTAGGCTTGTGTATGGTAAACCTTGTCACTTACCCGTGGAAATTGAGCATAAGGCGTTTTGGGCTATTAAGCAATGCAACATGGAGATGGATGGGGCTGGAAAGCAAAGGAAGTTACAACTCCAAGAGCTAGAGGAGCTTCAGCAATGATGCATTTGAAAGCTCACGGATTTACAAAGAAAAGACGAAAGCATTCCATGATAACATGATTTCTAGGATACAATTTTGTATTGGGCAGTAAAGTGCTTTTGTTTAATTCTCGCTTGCAATTATTTCCGGGTAAATTAAGGTCACGATGGATCGGACCTTTTATTGTTACTAATGTGTTTTCTCATGGTGTGTGGAAATTGTAGCATAGCTACGGGGAAAGAACTTAAAGTTAATGGGCACAGGTTGAAACCATATTATGAGAACTTCACTTCCGAGGTGGTGGAAGGAGTTAACTTTGTGGATGTGCTCCCTCTGGAGGAGTCATAGAAAGAGAGGAGATAGTCGGGCTGACGACTTTAAACCAAGCGCTAATTGGGAGGCAACCCAAAGGATGAGTATTTCTTGTCTTGTATTTCTTTCTTTTCTTGTTTTTAGTTTTTCTTGTTTTGTTTTTACTTTGTTTTTGCTGATTTCTTGCTAGGATTTCCCACCTTAACTTACTTTGGATGATTCAATTTTACATTGAGGACAATGTAAAATTTAAGTGTGGGGAGCATTTATATTTTTTAGTTTTTTTTTAAAAAAAAAAAAAAAAAAAAATTAAAATAGAAAAATAGAAAAAAAACGAGTAAAAATTTGTGCTTTTTGAACTCCGAAATCTAGAACTTGTGCCTTTAGGATGACACCATTAGTGGATGGAACCATTTTGAATGCGGGGGAGTTGAGGAACCAATTAACTAAAAGGGACGAACATAGCTTTAAATCACAAATTATATGATAGTTGTTACCATATCTCGGAATATCACCATATCACGTTCTATTTTTATTTTTCCATATTTATCTATTGTTCTCTAAGTGCTTTGGTGGGTCACTAAAAATCGACGTGTTATTACTGCTAGGATGAAATAGAGTGATTGAGTTACAAAAAAAAAAAAAAAAAAAAAATGATGAAAAAAATTTATGAAAAGAAAAAAAAGGACCGATCAATTAGACCAAAACGGAATAAAAAGACACTTGGGAATAGCAGTATGTGTGAAACGTAGTCCCTGTCTCCGTCGCCTAAACAAGCGTGGAATGCAGGATCCAAGGCAACTATCATGTACTTGCTGACAAGAAGCATGCGCTTGGATCCAAAAGATCTAATCATGCCGTCTAAAAAAAAAAGAAAAGAGAAATTGGATCCAGTTTGATCCAATCATAAAAAAAAAATATTATTGTGTTGAATAAAGTCACTTTTGGTTCCCTTGTATATGCCAATTGATTTGATGTAGCATTCAACACTAAGTAGCTCAATCCAATAGGATTAGGTTCATCTTAGCAGTGACCTTCAAACAGATATGGGAAACATCGAACACTTGAGAATATTCGCCAACATCTACATCTATGTCCATCTTCTTAATCTTTTCATTGTGATTGTGGTTTGTTAGTTTCCGAGTATTGTGGCTTGTTCAACTATCTAATTAGAGTTTATTTATTAATATTTGAATTGAATTTGCAAGGTACCTCTTCCTGTAGTCATTTTGGATTCGTTCATTGATTTGTCACGAATAGACGGAGTTTGAAATATAGGTTTTGTGGGTATATCTCTAGTAAACCCTCACGAGACTATAACTCGTCCACTAGGGATACCTAGGGGTTTAAAGGCTTGTTATTTATGCTAAAAGTGACCGTAGCCTCGACGACACGGAGTTGTTGTATTTTATTGTTTTGTTTGATTTGCTCGAGGACTAGCAAAGTCTAAGTGTGGGGAATCGATAGGTGTAGAATACACCGTATTTACTATCTAGTAGTTACGCTTTCTTTGCTTTATTTTTCCGGTGAATTATGTACTTTACGCGTGCTTTTGAGTTTTATAGGTGCAATGGAGTCACCGAGAACAAAAGGAGAAGAAATTAGCCATTTGGAGCGTAAAAGGCAAAACGACCACCACAAAAAGCGAGCTATATGTGGAGCAAAGTTGAAACGCAGCGAAGGAGCGGAAGAATGAATTGTTAGTTGTCTAAAATCGACAGCTTGGATAGAGAATTAGGCTGTCGGTTATCCGGAACCGACAAGCCAAAATAATTGAGGTGGCCCATATCCGTTATCCGGGTGCCTAAATATGGCCGACAGCTGACTTTATCAGCTTGGTTTTGTGAAGGAACTCGTTTTCTTCCCCAAACTTCATTTGATTTTGCATCTGAGAAAGAAATTGATGCAGCGGCCATGGATTCAGGTCACAGAGAACAAGGGAGAGGTTTTTACTGAGATGAAATCAATGATGAAGATGAACGGGGAACACGAGAGACAGAGAACGGATGAATTAGTTGTTGGAGTTGGAAATGGAGTTGGTAGGGTTTGAGCAAGATGTGGTCGATCGATTCAGAGTTGGGGTTTGAGATGGTTGAGCATTGGATGAGCAAGGAAGAAGATGTAAAACAGATTTAAGGTGGGTTTGGTGTGATGTAGAGATTGGGAGTGTTATTGAGAGTGGATCTGAGATGCTCAGGAGTTAGGGTTAGCAAAACTGAAATGGGTTTTGAGTAAATCTGTGTTGCTATGGATCGATGGGATTACTTTGAAAACTAAGGAAATATGGAACTTGGCAGGAGTGCTGGATTCAAATTGTTGGTTGCTGTTGGTTCTTGTGGTGCTGGTACACAGAGAATGAAGTTGGTCTAGTTGATGCTGCTAATGGATGCTGCAATGACTAAGATTGCTGATTCGGTGGAGATAATGGAGGTGTTGGTGTTGGTGTGCTTGAAATGGTCACACGATGTCGTGAAGTAGCAACTGAGCTTGGTGGTATGGCAGAGGAACAATGGTTTATTGTTAGCTGCAGGTTCAGGGCAAGTTTGAGTTGAATTGTGCAGGGAATGGTTGGCTTGAGCTCTGAGTTTTGGCACTAAGGTCATGGGCAGTAGATGAGTGGCCCCAGGCTGCTCAAGGTGTTGTATGGGATACCCGAGTATGTATGCAAAAGCTGAGATGGGCTGCAAAGCTATTGCAGTGTAGGAGCTAAGGGTTGAGTAATAGGCTGAGCTAGGGAGATGGATTGAGGTGATGGCAGATAATGGAGGTGCTCTGTCACAAATGGAGGTGTTGGTGCTGGCTGCCCTGATGAGAGTGAAGTTGATGCTGTTGTGATGAGTGCGCTATAATGGGTCTTGTTGGGGCTCTGTGATGATGGTTATTACAGCTGCAGCTCAATGAGGTCGGGGTGGCATAGAGGTCATGACCGAGAAATGGCAGCTAGTGTTATTGCGATCGAGATGAATTGATTATGATGCAGCCGGAGTCACGGGCATCAGTGGTGGATGGAATGGTGTAAAGTGAGATGGTGCTTTGGTGCTTAAGCTTGAGCTGTAGTAGGTGGATTGGTTGACTACCAGGGGAAGAGTGCAAAGTAAAAGAAGTGGCAATGGATTGATGCTGCAATGCAAAGGCATGAACTTGAGTTTGAGCTGTTGAGCCGGTAGCAGTGTAGCTCAAATGCAGTGGAACCGGTGCGAGGAGATGCAAGAGCGATATTGTGGTTAAGCTGCAACGAGATGGAGTGCAAAGCCGAATCGAGGATTGATCTTTGTGGCATCCGAGTTGGAATGAAGTAAATTGAAGCTCAAACTAGGTGATTTTGAGCTCAGATATGGCAGGTGTTTGATGGTACTGTGGCAATGGTGCTGTGTTTGAGCTGAGCGAGAATGGCTCTGGTTATGTGCAGAACTGGATAATAACTGAGGTAATGGAGGGAGCAGATGGAGCTGAACTGGTGATGTAGTGATAGTTGCTTGCAAGGGAATTGAAATAGAGTTATACTTTTGGTGATTTGATTGAGCTACAGTTCTGCAGGATATGGAAGTGAAAGAGGCATTGGAATAGCCATCATGGCTGGAAATGTGCTGGTGAAGCACAAGGAGTGCAAGCCTGTGCAATGGCCTGGCAAACTGGTTTTGGCCTGACAACCAGTTAGCTAACCAGAATCAGCCTGACTCACAGCTGACTCACATCTGAGTCATGGTCTGACCGAGTTGACTCTCCCTGACTCGGTGCTGACCGAGTTAACCCGTTGATCCGCCGATCCGACCCGTTGACCGGTGACCGGGCGGACTTTGCCGGTCACCGGAGCCGATTTCCGGCGACTTTCCGGCCATAATCCCAGACTTCCACGACCACTTTCGGGGCGTATTTTCTACACGGTTTCTCATCTTTGTGGGCTTGGTGGACTCTCACCTAATGGACTTTGAAGACTAGACCTAATTTTAGAAGTTGGAGAAAAGCTATAAAAGGGAGGTTTTCTACAACACATGGGATATCTTTTTTCTTGGGAATTTTGGAGAGCCACTTTGTTTTGCTTCTAGGGTTTGGTTTTTGTTCTTCTTCTTCCTTGTTTATTATTGAATATTGATGATGATGAACCCATAGCTATGAGTAGCTAAACATCTTATTGGTTATGGGATAAAAGTTGATTTCTCAACATGCTTTTGATTCAATGAATTAGTTTTGTCTCAAGTAATTATTGTTTGTGACTCACAATTAATAGTGTTATAAGATTTGAAAACTTGTTAGGTTGAGTCCGGAATCAATCCGATTTGTGTTCATCTCTAGAGCTATATTAGGTTTTCAATACGAAAAAGTTGTTTATCCCCGATTCTAAGTAGCATAATTGTGGTTAGTGCTTGTAGTGATACATCCTACTAGTCACAAGTGAATCATAACTTTTGTTAAAACGCCTAGTGCTTTTACACATTCGCTTGCATTGATGAGTCTTATTCCATAAATCTTAATGCTTTTAGGGAGTTAAACTTAATTGTGCTTTTACACTTTAGGTTGCTTTACTGAAGAATTCACATATGCATCTTTTAATGTGGTTGTGATGAAAATAGGGAATTAACGGGTTATACTTGCGATCAAGATATCCTAGGACTTTTAATAAATACGAGATTAAAATACCAATTCTAATCATTGATGAAAATACATGTTTGTGAATGATACTATCCCTTGACCAATATCCTCTCCTTATTGATTTCTCAAATTATTTACTTTGCTTTCAACTACTTTTATTTCTTAAACAACAAACATACCTTGGGTTACTTTAGAAACTGAAATTTACATAACAACAAACGCCTCTCTGTGGATACGAACTCTTCCTTACCTTGTGCTTCATTTAAATTTAGTGCGTAAGAAAGTGAAATTATTTTTGACGGATTGACACACGATCAGAGGACGGTGATTGGAGTGGGTGAGGAACGAGACGGGGTCTATATCTACCACAGTGGAAGGCCCATTGCAGCAAATCGGGTATCCATTGGAGAAGATTATTGTTTGTGGCATAGACGTTTAGGTCATGCATCTAATAAGGTTGTTTCTTTACTTAGGGTATGAATAAAGTCGATTGTCGTAAATTTCTTAATGAACCGTGTGATATTTGCTTTAAGGCTAAACAAACTCGGATTACTTTTCCTATTAGTGAGAATAAAGCTGATGACTTGTTCGATTTAGTTCATTGTGATATGTGGGGACCTTATCGTACTCCATCTTCTTGTGGTGCACATTATTTTCTTACCATTGTCGACGATTATTCTCATTGTGTTTGGATTTATTTAGTGGCACATAAAACTGAGGTGGTGGAAAATTTTCAGAATTTTTGTGCTATGGCTAAGACGCAATTTGATAGACACGTTAAGAAGGTGCGCAGATGATAATGGTACGGAATTTCTTCCATTAATTCCTTTCTTTACTAAACGGGGTATAGAATTTCAAACTTCATGTGTGGATACGCCACAACAAAATGGGCGAGTTGAACGCAAACATCGTCATATATTGAATGTGGCGCGTGCTTACGATTTCAAGCCAATTTACCTCTTCGATTTTGGGGTGAATGTATCTTAAGTGCCGCTTATATTATTAATCGCACGCCAACTCCGTTGCTCAATGGGAGAACTCCATATGAATTGTTACATAAGAAGCCTCCAATTTATAATCTTATTCGGTATTTGGATGTTTTTGTGCTATGCAAGTATTGTGCCTCGTGATCGTAATAAGTTTAATCCACGAAGTCGGAGATGTATCTTTGTTGGTTATCCATTTGGAAAAAAAGGTTGGCGGTTGTTTGATTTGGAAACAAAACAATTTTTTATATCTCGTGATGTAGTCTTCTTTGAAAACAAGTTTCCTTACACAGTTGTTTCCTCGGATAATAATAATAATAATGAAGAATGCCAATTAAGGTTGGAAGATTGGTCGGTGATTTCTGCAGAAAGTGCAAGAATAGAAAATTCTGATGGGGTACCAGCCAGTACAGAACGTGGCAGAACTGCAGGGATGTTGGCTTCGGGAGACTGTAGAAGACCGTGTAAGCAGGTTCAGGAGATAGCAATACAGACAGATTTACGGTCGTCTGACAATGTTTGTATTTCAGACACTGTTAACATTCAACAGGTCACGGGTGAAAGAACTACAAGCGTCCCTGCTACATCTTTTCAAAACGTGACAGGTAGGGTCACTTCTAACGGAAGTTCAAGAGTCACTACTATACCTTTTCAAAACGTGACCGGTGGGGTTGCTTCTAATGGAAGTCCAAGGGTCACTGCTATACCTTCACAAAACGTGACAAGGGGAGTCACTTCTGATGTTGTCCCTTGTGCAGAACATTATGATACTGACCCATGTGATGTACCTTCACCGACGGAGTCAGACGGTGATGTTTTTAACTCACCTGATGGAGTAACTTCACTGGCAGGGGGGTCTTCTGATGCAGGTTTAGTGCCTGACAGTGCACACATACCTGACAATATTTCTGATGAAGTTTTATTGCCTTCTACCGACAGACAGGCTGCTATCAGTGACATTTCTGATAAAACAGTTCGACGAAGTGAAGGGGTGGATTATCATGAAACATTTGCAAAATTAAATATAATTCTGATGGTAGTGTCGAGCGGTACAAGGCTCGCTTGGTTGTTCTTGGTAATCGACAAGTTGAAGGGGTGGATTATCATGAAACATTTGCTCCCGTAGCTAAAATGGTTTCAAGTTAGAACATTTTTAGCAAATGCAGCTTGCTCGTGATTGGGAGTTACATCAAATGGATGTTCATAATGCTTTTCTACATGGGGATCTTGATGAGGAAGTATATATGCACTTCCTCCAGGATATTCGACTAAATATCCTGGTAAAGTGTGTCGACTCCATAAATCTTTGTACGGTCTTCGTCAAGCTCCTCGTAATTGGTTTGCTAAGCTTGCGGGTGCTCTTAAGGCTTTTGGATTTGTACAGTCTTATGCCGATTACTCTCTATTTACCCTACGACGAGGTGAGAACTCCATTAATGTACTTGTCTATGTGGATGATTTAATTATTCCGGGAATAATTCCGCCGCTTATTATCGCTTTTAAAGAATATTTAAGTCGTTGCTTTCATGGAAAGATTTGGGCAATCTCAAGTATTTTCTTGGTATTGAAATGTCTCGAGAGAGTGATGGTCTTTTTTTATCTCAACGGAAATACACCTTGGATATTCTATTCCGAGACCGGACTTCTTGGAGCCAAACCGGCTTCTTCACCCATTGATCAACATCATCGTCTAGCTCTAGATGATGGACCTCTCTATTCCGACTCATCTCAAGATCGTCGGCTTATTGGACGTTTTGATTTATTTGACCATTACACGTCCCGAATTGTGTTACTCGGTGCATGTGTTGGCTCAATTTATGCAGGTCTCCTCGGGTATCTCATTGGGAAGTCGCTCTTCGAGTTCTTCGTTATCTAAAGGGCCATCCGGTCAAGGGATTGTTTTACGCAAGGATAGTGCTCTCCAACTTATCGCTTATTGTGATTCCGATTGGGCCTCCCGCCCACTTAGTCGTCGTTAAACGCTTTGGTTATTTTATTTTTGGGAGGCTCACCTATATCTTGGAAGACAAAGAAGCAACACACAAAGATCTCGTTCTTCCGGAAGCCGAGTATCGTTCCATGGCTCATACTTGTAGTGAACTCACGTGTCTAAAGGCATTATTGAAATCTCTAGGTGTGTTTCACTCTCACCTATGCGTCTTTATCTGTGATGATCTAATCAAGACTTCATATTGTCGCTAATCCTGTTTTTCATGAACGCACAAAACATATTGAGATTGATTATCATTATGTACGAGATCAAATTCAGTCCTGGAGCTATTATTACTTCTCATGTTCGCACAACCGCTCGGCTTGCGGATATTTTCACCAAAGCCCGGTCGTCCTCGGTTTGAGCTACTTCTTCGCAAGTTGGGCATTCGTGATCTCCATGCTCCAACTTGAGGGGAGTATTAGGAGATATTGTATAATTATGTATATATTGTTTATATGGTTAGGAAATATAATAAGTTAGGAAAGATATTATTTTGAGTTAATGCTAGCAAATATGTTTTTAGTTATCTTCCTATTTAGCTTAAGGGAATACAGATTTTGTAACCAAGTTTTTGATAATAAGAAAAGCTTCTGATTTCTCTACCTTGTCGTTTCAGATGTCCATATGTGTTTCCATCTTTTAGATAGTAAAGAAGTCTGAGCAACACGCTTGAGATCAAGGAAAGAAAGGATATGATGAATAAGTGGATCGGGTAATACACTAAACCTATCCTTTGCCTCAACAATGTGTTTTGTCTCTTGGATTGATTATTAAAATCCATGAGATTTTAATTTTCCGTACAAAAAAAAAAAAAAAAAAAAAAAAACAGATGGAAATTAAGGGTTTCACAATGAGTATATCTGATACTAGCTATTACACAACATAGATTACACAAAGAAAAGAAGATAATTTAGAACTGAATTAGAAGATTACCTCAACTCTTTAATTAGAAACGCATCAATTAAAGATTAAGATTTATAGTTTTCTGACAAAATTTCAATACCTTAAAAATCGGAACCCGTAATCCCAGTTTTCTAACGAAACTAAAATGAACCATTTCGATTCATGTAAAATATGAATATCCACTGTTGAATCTTCTTCTTCACTAGTTTGAGAGCTAGTAAGGGTTTTAGATGAAAACTTATATTTGTTCGATTGTTATCACCTTCTTTGCCATCAACTTCAACATTTCTCGATGAAAATCACACACTCACCATCTCTCTTGCCAGAGAGATCTGTTTGGTTAAGAAAGATACAACCGAGAAGTGAGTTCTAGACATCGAGGCGGTGGTAGAGTTTGAAGGAGAGAAACAAATTTAGGGTTTTATAGGGTATTTTCCAAAATATTGTCAAAACCGAGTCAAGTGGACCGTTGACGGTCAAGAAATGGTCTAGGAACCGTTGAAGAAGCTGGAGAGGGGAGACATCAGAGAACTTTGATGAGATGCAGCTTAAGCTTTTGCTACTAGTGCATATAAGCAGTTCCGCTTCAGCCACACATCAGAGAACTTTGATCCCCTACCGACTTCCAAGAACTAGAAAACTTCCACACAATCGCAGTCTTGGATTGAACCTTTCTGTGAACACGGAAATCACGTAGGCATCCACATGTTCACAAACAATCTTTGCGTGAATTGAATACACGCATTAAGGTGTGAATATAGCATAAAATACATAGATAGGTGTTGATTCATTGATTCCAAACCCGCGGGTTTGTCATGATCTCATCAACATCCAAAATGGTAGATATAAGAAGTGAACACATAAATGAAGAGATATGAGTGCTAAACGTAAAGGAGACAATGATTTACGTGGTTCAAAGACTAAGGCCTACATCCACGGGTCAGGGTATTCACTATGAAGTAATGGTTACAAGAATAGTCGCAAGACTTTTGGTGTTCATCAAACCCGCAGGTTGATGCTCATACTTACTTCTCACTGATTTCTCTCCTATACTCTCGTTTTCTCTCTCTGTGTTCCCCCCCCATGTTTGGTAAGGACATGTATGTATATATATATATATAGCTAATCTAAGTGGGTCCCTTGGAAAAGAGTTGTTGAAGTCTTATCTTCTTGTGTTCTGTGCATAATTCGCGGACTTCCTTATCATTCCGCGCCTTCTAGTGTTTCGTGTTCATTACGGCGACTGCACCTCGCTCTCTCGTTGGTCATTTGACACGTGCCTCCGAGCGGCATTAAATGCGAGTGGTTGGGGCGGTCCCAATCTGCGCCGGCGTGTGTCGCTCTTCCCTTGTCACGTACGTGTCGGTTGGACCTTCCCGGCCGTTGATTATGCCTCATCTCGTGATGAGGTAAAGTGTAGCAGATAGTTCTTTGGTGTTACGTGGGGATATCTTCCTTTGATACTCCTTCATCTTCGACCGTTGAACTTGACAGATGGCACGCCTGTCTAGATCCAATGGATGCCCCTATGTGTCATCCATTTTATGACGTGGCCTCCACGTGGGCTTTGCTAGTACACGTGGTGAGGGAGATAAATAAGTGTACTTACAATTTGCCCCTCTTCTTGTGATCGGGGCGCCCCTTTTAGTTGGGAGAAGAATCATGTGGCACGTTTTTTTTTTTTTTATCTCTCTCTTCATAACTTCTCCTAAAAAAAGGAGTTATCCGCATTTATTGTGCACGTTTCCCATATCGGCCATAACTGCCCTTGGGTAGTGGACGGGTTTCTTTTGGTCCTATAAAAAGAAAAGGATGAAGGAATGTGAATTAAATTCACATTCTCTCGTTTATCCTCTCGACCCACTTTCTTTTCGTCTTCTTAACTTCTTCACCACCATTATCGTTGCCGCTGCCGCCGTTGGCATTGTTGTTTATTGAAATTCAGGTAGGATTCTTTATTTAGTTTACTCGTCATTCCTACCCTTGTTGATTTCTTGATTTTCAAGTGATGAATCATGATGGGTTTAATCTTATGCATATCATGGAATTTGAAAGTTGTCGCTACCGGCCGTGTGTTTTTCCCGGCCACGTTTGATTCTCTCTTTTTCTTCTTTCGTGTTTGAGTAATAGCTTGAGAGCTTAAATGGTTGTAGATGAAATCTAGGGTTTTCCTCACGTTATTTCTTTCTTGAGATTTTTTATTTTCGATCTTCCTTGACTCGATTTGTACTTCTATTTGTGTTTGTGTCCCAGATATGTCCGATCGTCCGCGGGTTCCTTATCAAACTCCTCCGTCAAGTCCTCATAGATCTCCTCGGAGGGATTCCAACATTAGGGGCGGAACTTCGGCTCCTCTTATGCGGGGTAATCCTCGGGATAGACGAATGTCCTCGTCCTCTGGTCAGAGGCCTTCGCTCAAAAAATGTGATCCGCCGCAGGGGTCTAGGTACGCCGTGAATCGTCCTAGAGATGGGTCTCCTAAGAGACAGCAGAATCCGCGCGCTGAACTTCTAGATGTGCAGCCTCTTCGCGCCATGCCTCCACCGCGGACTAATATTCCTTTGACTCCATCTGTGCCTAGTTGTGCAAGTCAACTAAGAATCAGCCTCGAAGAGGAAGGCTACGGAGATAGAATCTTCGGGAGATGTAGTTCCTCCTAAGAAGAAGGTAGCGGGTTTCATGGAGGATGTTACGGAAACGTTCACGAGGATGACTCTTCCGTTACCTTTCGTCCTTTACCTTTGGGTAACAAGAAGTTCACTTTCGGACACATCGATCTTGAAGCCTTCAAATTGAAGCACGGTCTTAAGCACTTCCAAGTGCGCTTTTATGCCCACGATAAAGATATAACCTATGAGATGGTTACCATTATCGCACGATGCCTTTCATTTATTGACGACCGTGGGTGCTTTCGAGGCTGGTTTGATGTTGCCTTTGTATAAATTGGTGATGATTTCTACTACGGGTTTTGTCTAGCCGCGATATCTGCTAAGAAGAGTCATAATCGTGGGGGTGCGGCGGTTGACGGGAAATTATCTTCGCCATCTCCGAGAATGCTATCTTCGTAGCAAAGGGCAAACGATGATGACCTGCTATACCCCCAAATTAGAAGAGGAGAAAGGGTGGTATACTCCTGAAAATTTCAACAAGTCCTTTGGAGATTATGTTAACAGGAATACACGTAAGCCGTGGTCTGTGAGTCTGCGGAATATTGTTCTGGTAAGGGGAAATTCGCCTTTTGAGCGAGGTAAGTGATTCCAAAATGGCGAGGGTTCTGGTCTTTGAAGGTCTTCCTATTCCCGCATCGATGAGAGAATTAAGCGTGATCATGACTATGAGTGGTCCGCCACTTTGTTCTTGAAGTTGTTGGTCCGTGTGCCTATGGTTGGGTCCCCGGACCCCATGGTTGGCAACCTCATCGTTGTGGTCCTTATCGCGAAGCCTCTCCTTCTCGTTATGCCCATTCTTGCCCTTGGCGAGATGAGTTTTGGAGGTATGGATTTTGCTTACAATCGTGATGTTGATGATGCGGAAGATGAAGATATCTCCGATGCTAACCCTCCTACGCAGAGTGCTAATATTGCTAAGGTGTGTTGTTTGTTTTCTACGTACATATGCCCTTCGTTTTCTTAAATAATGTTGATTATGCTAAGGAAAGGAGATAAAAATGGCTCTTTTAGAATTCTCTTTATCATTATGTTTCATTGTCATTATGTCTCGCAGTGCTTAGAAAGAAAAAGATCAATCCCAAGCAATCGTCAAATTCTCCCACCGAAGATTCTACGCACTTCGAGGATGTGAACAGTCCAGTGGATGGTGATGAGGATGTTTAGATAAGGAAGAAAGGATTGAGACTTCTCCGCCCTTTCAAGAAGGAAATAGTGTTCTTTGGGGGGCGTTGGTAGAGGTGATGGTGATCGTGCCATTGGTGGTGGTAGTGGTGATCGGCCACTTGGTGGTGGTAGTGGTGATCGGGCCCTTGGTGGTGGTGGTGATGTCGTGTCGGGGGGCTGCTAAGTCAAGTGGGGCCGCGGGTATTGAGGTTGGTGAAAATCGATCGCAGAGGACGGTGGTATTGGCTGGGCACGTTGTAGACAAGGGCAAGGGAGTTGCTCTTGGTAGTAGTGACAAGGATGGGGATACTTACTTGTGAGTTCTCCTTTGGTAAGGTTTTATCGGGGAACAATCTTTTGACATGGCCGCAGCCTAGGGCTTGTCTCGGATTTCAATATGCTTTCGCCGGTGATGACTCGGGATGTTCTTCGGGGTAGGCGGAGGTGGGTTAGTACGCGGATCTCGATGCCGAGGTTTTGGTGGTTCATCCAGAGGGTTTTGTTGGCACTTCCTCCGCTCTTGGCGGGGCTTTGGTGCAAGGTATACTGGTGCTTTACTTGGTGGGAAGCCCTCAGATTCTTCCTCAGATGATTTCTCGCGGTCATTGACCGCGGATGGCGATGATGCTATTTTGGCTTGGCTTAAAAAGAAAGACTTGCTTGTCGTGTCGCATCCTGCCCCAGTGATTGAAGGGGAAAAGAGTTAGGACTCTTTTACTCGCAGGCATATGGAGCTAACCTATGAGGAGGTGGTAGATGAAGAGTGGGACAAGAATCTTGTGGCCGGGATTGATCTCGTGGTGAATCCTCCTCTCTTGTTGCGGGTATGATGGCTATTCTTTGATGGGTACAAGACAGATTATCCCCAATGAGCGGTTATTGGAGGTTTGCCCTGCTCTCTCTATCCCTGATTTTACTTAGGTGTGTTATGTGAACTAATCTCCATTTTTGATCGATAGATGATGAGGAGTGAGTATTGCAATCATAATCTTTACCGGCTCTTCAAGGCTAAGTCTCTCAAGCTAGAAGCGAAACTCCGCCATCGTGAAGAGGTGCTTTCGAGTGTTGAAGCTGCGGCCTCTCGCTAAAGATAAGGAAATAGCAGAGTCAAGGGTCCGCTTAAGCGCAAGGAGCGGGGACGTGGAAGAGGCAAAGCTGCGTTCCGAGCTAGCTTTCGGTCAAGGGCAGTTAGAGGTGGTCGAGAAGAATTCTTCATCTATTTCAGGTATGCGTCTCATTCTCTTGATTATTAGATGTTCCTTATATGTTCTGAGTTATCTTCTTCTTCCCTCCTCCCGCTGTACTATCTTCAGTGGGTGGAATCCCTGAGTTGATGTGGCTTCGGGGTGAGAGAATTCGTCAAAAACGTATTGTTGAGTTAGTTGAAAAACTCAAGAGTGAATCAGCGAAATGGAATGCTCGTGCGGATGTCCATAATGCTATGGCCGAAGAATGACGTAAGAAAAAGTTTTACTTGGTAGATCTGCAAAACCAAAATAACCATGACCGTCATTTATTCAACAGGGCTCTTTTGTGGACGCGGGATAATCTTGAGAAAGCCGCGCGCAGATTTCCGCTCTAGAAGTTAAGCTCAATGTCATGGAAGAAGAACTGCGGCAAGCGCGTTCTTCTCATCCCTCAGATGTGCGGGCTTATATGCAACGTCTTGATAAAGAAAGAGATGACGCTAGGGCGGAATCTGGCGCTCTTAGTAGTGCTTTATCCGCGTCTCGAGCTGATGTGGCCCGTCAAAGTTGAGTATGAGAAAAACTTAGAGGTGACTATGTATCGTCTTAACAAGGGTTTGGAATCGAAGAACGATGAGGTTAACCGATATCATCATTCGAACTCAATGCTTCGAGACGACCTAAGCGCTGAAGTCAAGCATGCTCATAATCTTCTGCAGGTAGATTATGATAGGTTATCAAATGAATATGATTATGCCGCAGAAGCACGGGACTCCACGGTTTATCATTGTGAAGGTATACGTCTTTGTCATCGAGTGTGCTTTGTGTTGTATTTGTAATAATTGTCCTTTTCTAATATCCGCAGATCTCCAAGGGCGCTTCAGCCGCGGATGGCAAGTTTGCCGAAGCTCGAGGCTAAGGTAGTTCAATTGGAGGGCCAAGTCAATTACCATCGTGGTATGGCCTTGTCTCGGGAGGAAGCGTGAAGCAAGCCAATCAAAAGGTGGACCATGTTTCCACTTCCCTAAATCAGGTGAGATGAAGAGTGTAGCTATAGGCTTCGTGGCTCGTAAGCAGTTGGCATAAGAGATTAAGGACTCTTGGTGAGATTGAGTTGGATCTCAAGAAGAACCATGGGCTAACCAAGAATTATACTCGTCGTCCCCGTGCTGTGCTCCCTTGAGTTCTTCTCGGCCCTTCCTCTGGTGGTAGTGTTCCTTTCGTTGAAGGATAAACCCGCGGATAATGCTCCTTCTCGTAGATCATAGCTAGTATGCTAGGGATTGATCTCGATTTGCTTATCATTTTGGCGTTTTGCTACTTTTCTTGCTAGGCTTGTAATCAACTGCTGTGTACTAGATCAAACTTTAGCGTTTAAATCTGAATTTGAATTTTGTTGAATTCGCATCTATTGGCTTTACAAATCAAGTTAATATAATGATTAATTCCGTAGTGTTTGTAATCCAAGGATGTTGATCCTTGGAATTTGAGAAAGTGTATTGTTCGTGCAATTCCGTAGGTTGATATCCCGGAATTGTCTTGTGACCTTGCACCCGTCCGACTAATTCCTTGGCGAGGATTTCGAACGGTGGGGGTCTGGGCCGACGTTCAAGGATATATTCTATTGAGTTCGCGGCTTATAATATTGCTCGGGTATCCCGTTCTGTGGGAAGTCACCCCCTGGTCGTACACTTATAGACGCTTATGGGGGAGTTCCGAGAGATTGCATGTGTATGCTTTGTGCGGGATATTCCCCGACATATTGCAGTGGGTATGATCCACGCTTTGTGCGGGACATTCCTCTTATTAAAGTATAATGCCAGTTCTTAATAATAGTAACTGCACAATGATTTACGTGGTTCAGCCCTAAGGCCTACGTCCATGGGGTAACGATAGTGTCGATATTTTATTAAGATGTGACATGGTTTTCAATGTACATTCATATTACGTTCCTTTGTTGATCTTCCTATGTACAGATGGGTATGTAAGTAGTATATACATGTGTCTCATATGGTATAGGTTGTGGGTTTTGAATAAATTGAAATGCGTGTGGGTAATGAATAGAATATGACACTTGAAGACGAAAGCTTGGATTGATTGAAAAGTTAAGGCGCGTTACTCCTTCATCATAGATAGAAACATGTGGACTTGTAAGTCAATTTTCTTCTTCTGAAATGCATACGCAGGTGATAGATTACGGGTAGTATGGCTTGAGATATTTGGCATTCCACGGATGCATGAGGATTTCCCCTTTCAAATTACGCAGATAGTAAGAGCCATTTCCTGCGATGTCGTGTATTACGTAGGGTCCTCCCCAAGTTGGTGCTAATTTTCTCCACTTCTTTTCTCGCTGGTATTGGGGAATGGTCCTTAACACATACGCCCTTCTACAAAATTCTAAGTTTCACTTTTTTGTTATATTCTCCGGCTAGCTCTACTGGTAGTTTTCCATTCTTTGCAGTGCCGCTTCTCTCCTTTCTTCGAAGATCGTCAATCTTTTCCAACATCATGTCCGTGGTGAGGTTCTTCTCCCATGCTTCTGTCTTTGTTGTTGGTAGTAGAATTTCCGTAGGGATTATTGCTTCTGCTCCATACGTGAGTAAAAACGGAGACTCTCCTGTAGTTGATCTTCGAGTTGTCCTGTATGCCCACAGAACGTTATGTAATTGCTCACACCACCGCCCCTTGTACTCGTCTAGTTGTTTTTTAAGGATAAGTGCTAAAGTTTTGTTCGTGGCTTCTGCTTGTCCATTGCTCTGTGGGTATATGGGGGTGGATTTGTTTTTTCGAATTTTGAGAGTGTCGAACAGCAAGTTGATGAGTGCCAAATATTGCATATTTATACACCTTTTTATTGGCATTTTACTCATCTTTTGTGCTCAGAAATCAGATATTATCCCAGATTCTGTGTTTTCTTTGTTTTCAAGAATAAATATTTGTATTAATTAATTTTGTGTTTTTAGGTAATAAATAAAGCTCGGAGAATTTGAGGTGCCAAAAGAGCAAAGAATTGGAGACGAGCATCTATGGAGAGCGAGATAGCCAAAACCGCGCGCGAATCAGTTGCAACCCAACAAGGAAGACATGAGTTTGAGCTAGCCATGACCCGGATCCGAACCCGCTCATCCCGAGCCGTTGAGATCTCGCCCAGCTGCATCCTACGCTCGCTCCTTCACTCACATCATTTCTCGATGCCTCCGCTCAACACCAAAACAACCCAACTCTCCCTCAGCTGTTCAGATCTTACCCGTTGCATCCTACGGTCGCTCCAGCCTCGCGCATCAAGCTTCGCTGTGCCCGCTCAACACCGAAGTTCCCTATACCTATACCCCTTCGACCTAACCATTTCTCTTCCTCCATTTCTCTTTCTTCTCTTCTCTTCTTCATCCCCCCGACCATCTCTGAGAAAACCCATTCCTCCCTCTCCCTATTACAGAGCCACCACCTCACCACCCACATCTTCTTCCCTGACACCACAGCCTCCAACCGCACCACCTTCTCCCCCTAGCTTCTCTCTATTTCTCTCATAGCTTCTTTCCTAGAGGCTAAGTGAGAAATAGGAAGAACTAGGGTTAGGGTTTTTGTCCAATCAATCAAGGGAGTTGCTGAAGGCGAATTGACAGAGGAGAGCATTGATTCAGCGACGTGGGTGAGAGGATATTGAATTATTTTTCAATTATTTGCTGTTTTGGAGAGATTTAGGGTTTACCTTTGCATGTATAAATAGAGGAGAAGTTAGATGTTTAAGTGTATGCCTGGGCTAGCCAGAGCACCAATTTAGATTTAATCTGTATTATTTATAGTTTAATTGTTCATTTGACGTTCTAATCTAGTTTGCTAGGGTTTCATTGAAACCCTAATTCCCTGTTGTGTTTTAAACTCTGTTGAACTGTTCTTGAATGCTTAAACTATAATTATGTCTTCAATTCTAGTACCCAAGGCTTTTCTCTCACAATGGATGCCTTGTATCCATTGTAGTTAGGTTACAACTGTTTTGAGTGTGCTGCAGCTCAGACCTTAGATATAATTGCTAACTCCCTTGACTAGTTGTACTTAATTAGACAAATAGTACTCTGGGTTAGTACCCTCAGCTGATATTTGAAGTATTACATGGAGAAACTCCATAGATAGGTGGTAGAATTGACACACTGCCCTTATCTGTCACAGGACAAGAAAGCTCAACTTAGTTGAACACATGATAGGAATTAGAGGTGGATGTGAAGACCCTAGTATCCTCATTGTCACTGTCTTATATCTTTGTTACTATTCAGAGTCACTTGAAAATCATCCAGCCGTATCGGCAACAAAACCTTTGTGTTACACTTCCTTGATAGAAAAAGAGAGCAAAGCCATTAGATCACTTCTACAAAGCACACCACAAGTCTCGTGGTTCGACCCGTCACTTGCCACGCCTCCAACAGGCGCCGTGCACTTGCGGTTATCACAAGTAGGCTAAAATCATACCATCTTCCCAGCCTACCAAGTTTTTGGCGCCGTTTCTTGGGGACTTGGCGTGTGCTATTTTGATTAATTGCTTGTCTTCACTGATTTCCATTTCATCATGTACATATTTACTTTGAACTGTTGCTCTTAACCTTCTAGTAAGTATAACTCAACTGAAATTTAGTTTTTCCTGCAATTTTTTTACATTCCTGCATATGTCATTGCATTTTAGTTAACTACATACTTGCATAACTACATTCTCTCATTTCTTGTTGTTAAGCTCTGCATCTCTGCCATGAAAAATAACTTAGTGTAATCATTCCATAATCATCTCATAACATGTAATGTCACTATAATCATCTCACTATCCTTTTGTAGCTTTCACAAATTATAGCATCTTGCATTTTAGTGTCACTTGTAACTCTCATTCCCTGACAGTCCAATAAGCATAACAACTATTGCTTTTCCCCTGTGATGATCCAAAATAACTCTCATTCCCTGTCACTTGTAACACTCTTGTCCTTTTGTAGCCAAGATACTCTCGGTGCATGTGCCAGTGTTAATATTCAACTCCTTTGCTTCACCTGCACTTTTATGAGAACCTGAACTTTCCTCCGAGCAACAGTACCCCATATCCTCTGCTGAGCAAGCCCAAGGAGACAAGAGAAAGGTGCATAACTTGAGCAGCCCATGCAATTTATAGGATTCAGGTGAGTGGCTCCTTCATAGCTGAATATGCTACAACTTTGTGCCTAATTGCTCTACTTATTGCTAGCCTGCTGATCTGTGCAGCAGTGAGCTTGTGCTAAACATCTTTGTTTGTGCACCAGTAAGCCATTGATTCCTGAACGGCTGCTAGTTGAATGAATACTTGCTGTGAAATTTGAGCTTAACATGAGAAATTATCTATGTGTATGTTGCTGACAAACTAGCTGCCCTGGTACCCTGCATGATTAGCTACCTTGCTAGGTAATGACCCCTGAGTTGATTGAAAATCTTATAAGCGTTACCTTGAATGCATGATAAAACCTATGCTAGGTAGTACACACACCCTGAGCATCTTTGTTTGTGCACCTATGCGATACCCTGTTGTGAGTTCTGTGCTGTTAAGCCTGCAAAATCTGTTGTGACATCCTGTTGTATGTTCTGTGCCTTACCTTACACAGCCCTCGCTCGCCTCCGGCCCAGCCTAAATTTGTTGAGCTCGAGCAAAGAACTCCGGGTTAGCTTAGTTGTAGCCCGTGAAACCCAAGTAAGGTCAACTGAGTACCTTGATCCCACAGACCCTGTCAATTGACCCTAACACCCATTTGCATAACCTGTGTAAGCCTGCTAAACTTGCCCTGCACAAGTTGTGCTGTGCTGTGACAACCTGTGTGCACAAACTTGCTGTGCTGAGCTGTGAATGCACTTAGACCTCTGTTGTGCAAGTTAGCCAAGTTGTACTTGAGCTGATAACCTCCAGCCCCCAGTAGCTGTGAGGTTAAGCTTGGGTAACCAAGCTAGTTGCAAGCCAAGTTGAGGTCAACTGAGATAGTTGATGCCTCATGCCTTAACCTTTATGTATGTTTAACCTTGTGCTAGGCCTTGATATCTGTTGAGCTTTGCATACCCTGAGCACAACCATCTGCCCTGACCTCCAGCCCCTGAAGTTGTGATCTTGAGCAAAACCTGGATAGCCAAGTTAGATACAAAGCCAAGCTAAAGTGCCCTGTGCCTTGTGCAACCCTGTAGAGCCAAGTATTTACCAAAATAGACCTTGCCAAACCAATCTGACTCACACTTTTGGGCATAACCCTGTTGACACTTGCATCTGAATAGTGTGCTGACTTGCTGCTCTGCCCTGGCAAATTGCCATGAGAGATTAGCTCTGAAAAGTGTGCTGTGCAACCTAGAATTCTACAAGGCTTGTGTTCAACTCCAGCCCCTGAAGCTGTGAGACTGAGCTGCAACTTGGTTAACCAAGTTGGGTGCATTCCATACCTGACATCAACTAGGTTTGGTTGATATCAATCGACCTAGTTGACTCTGTCAACTCTGAGCATAACTTGTGAAAGCCCAAGTGAAGTCAACTGATATAGTTGACTTCATCAGCCCTGTACCCTTAGCATGTTTCACCCTGTCAACTAAAGCTGTCGCCTCATCTGTGAAGTTGTAAATCTGCATTGATCTGACCTGTTAACCTGTTGATGTTTTGAATGGTTTGCTATACTCACATGAGAGACTAGTTCTTACAAGTGACATATCTGTGTGCATAATATCCGGCCTTGAAATTTCACATGTATTGCTTCCTATGCATGAGCTGCTTGGTAATATCTTGATTGTTGCTCTGCCTTGGCTGACTGCCAGTAGTGCTTGACTCTGAGCTAGCTCTCAGGGTATCTTTGTGCATCAGCCTGTGACTCTCTGAGTGAAATCATTGTTTTGATTGAGCATTTTGGCCCTGAATCTGTCAGCCATTTATCTGAGCATTGGACCCTGAGTTGTGCATTTGTGTGTGCACAGTTTGTTTTTAGCCATGTTGAGTTGTGTATCTAATTGTTGCTAATCTGTTGACTCTATGTCTTGCATTGTGCACCTGCCAGCTTGTGTTTAATCTTACTGTGTTGAGCACTCTCTTGAGTTGCCAATCTGTACAATCTGTGCTGTGTACTTGCATTGGTATGACATCTATTGTGCTTTGCTTAATCTGTTAAAATCCACTTAACAAATGTTGTCCTGTGCATAAGCTGAGCTGCAACTTAACTGAAGCCCACAAAACCAAAAACTGAACCCAGTTCCACTGGGTTGTACAAATCCCACAAAAACCAAACCAGCCCAATAAACCTAAACCCAATAAACCAAACTGAGCCCACTATAACTGGGCTTTTGCATAACCTTTGGGCTGTGCATTTGCATCACTTGGGCTACCTTCCCTGTTTTGAAACATCATTGGTTATACATGATTTGATATGTGCTATGCTTCTTTTTGAGTTCACATTGAGTTTCTAGACCATGTCAGGATTTTGGTCTGCAACTGGGGATGAAAACAAATCCATTAGAGAGCTTGCTTACGGGCATGCTTCACCATATGAAACCCCCATAATGATTTTAGGGAGTATTATGAGCCTTCTCAGGGCCCTGCCCTTGGATACTCATACCCTAACCATCATGAGCATATGTATCAGTCACCACAGTGGGGAGTTGAACAATTTTATACTCCCCCGACTCCTTGTTTACAATCACTAATGGAAACGCTCATGGAACAAAATGCTAGGCTTGAACTGAATGCAATACATGACCATCCATATAGCAACATGTCTGAATCTCCCTTCTCTAGTGAACCTCATGCACAACCATGCAGTGAATATCCATATGAGGCATGCATACCCACTATTGAAGACTCTCCTTCCATTGAACAATGTTACATGTTCTTAAAGATGAACCTGATTCATTTAGAAAAAGAAGAATGGAGGGAAGTTCATGATAAGATGATTGTTGTCCCTAATGAAGAAAATCTTGAAAATAGTGTTTCTCTTCCTACTCATGCAACTGATATTGAATATGAACCTAATCTAGAGGAAAATGAGTACACTAGAAATGCTACAATTTTGAATAGGGAAATACATTTTTGTTATGATGATGATGATGAGGAGGAATATGATATGTTAGAAGAGCATGTGCATGCAGAAAATATGATGGAATCTTTTGGTTCAGAGACGTTAGGCGTCTCTTCTGTGAACCCTATGAATGATGCTTCTTCTAATATTCATACCTGTGATGCTGATTTGGGGCCTGTGCAATTGTCATGTGAAAGTGAGCATGCTATATCACCTGTTTCTTCTGATTATGTCATACATGAGAATGAACTTTTGAGTAATGATGATTATGACATGGAGATTGATGAACTGTTTTATGCAGGTGAACATGATTTACCTTCTTCTGACCTTAGGAAAGTGTGTGATGGTGCAAATGATCTTATACATGAAAACAACTTAGATGTACCTAATCTCTCTCCTAAGGCACAGATTGAAATTCCTCCACCAAACCTAGGTGTAGTTTGTAACAAAATTGCAAAACCAACTTTTCTGAAAATGCCTAATTTAGGCCTAGAGCTTTGTGCTTCCCAAGTCCTCTTGGACTATTTTGCATCAAAGTATAACACCTTTAGGGAACCACGGTTGGAATGTGTATGTGCACTTTGTTCTTAGCAAAACTCATTTTGAGTTAGACCTTTTGCATGATGTACCTTTAAATTTGCAAGATTTTGTGCTCAAAAACACACCTATTGACAAATTTAGGTTTGGGGAAAGTCATTCCCATATGCAGCCTTACTTGCACTCTCTTGTTATATCTGTAAGGCTGTTGATGTTTGTATATATTTTCTATTGGGTTGATCCTCAACTCTTTAGATTGTTAGTATATGGTGAATTTTCATTGTATATAATACAGTAGGACTTGTTAAATTTTTTCTTTTCTTGAATCGGTTGAGTCTTCTTGTGCATATTTTGTGCTAATCCGATATGATCTCCACTGAGAATGTTGGATTCTAGCCTTGACTAATGAAGCTCCAACCTTGCTTCCGCCGACATCCGGTAATCTCTTCCCTTTTCTCTACTCAACATAGTTCTCATGGTATGTGACTGTTTAAATTCTTTGTATCTGTTGACACATTGAGGACAATGTTTGATTTAGGTTTGGGGGTACATTTGCATATAGAATTTTTAGTCTTTCTTTTATTTAAAAAAAAAAAAAAAAAAAAAAAAATTTCAAAACTTTTCGCAAATAAAAACCTCCAAATTTTAGAGATTTTAGAGTCACTAGCATGCTTCTAGCTATGTTTACATAGAGAGTCCGACCGAAATAACAGTAAATTGGAAGTCGGGAGAACGCAATCGGGTTTCTTAGTTGATTAGAGCGTTAAAGTTGGATTTAACCATACCGGAGGGCGAATTAGGTGTTGTTTAGATATTCGGTAGTAGAATTATGATCACCCATAGTGGAGACTACCCATTTTACATCAAGTGAGGCACCAACCTTCATTTTTTGCAACTTTCTAGAAAAGATGTTAGAGTGTGTGTCACCGTACGTCAATTCCGGGTAGGAATGGTGATCTACCCAACTTCGCACCATTTTCAGCACTACTTTTGATCTCTTGAGTGCTATTTTTGTTAATCATGAGGGTGACGTTTAAAGATGAAAACTCCTTCTAAATACCGATTTGTAGTTAGCATCACTCTCTCTCTCTCAACAACATCAACAGATTCATAGAAACACATCATCGTCAGCAAGTGGAGCATCATCAGAATATTCGAAGAAAAGTTGAGATAGTCCAAGGTTTATGTGCAACAAAGAAAAGAAAATAGGATGAGAATTAATGAAGTTTGTAAAATCAAGACAAGTGTGAAAAATTGAGTCTTATTGTTTTATTGTTATTTTCTTTCTAAAAAAAAAAAAAAAAAAAAAGTTTGTCAAGTTTTTGTGAAGTTCAGAAGTTCGTCATCAACATTTGAAGACCGAAGACCGAAGATTGAAGACGTTTCTATGAATGCTGAGAGAGTGATATTAATTGCCGATAGGGTGAGAAGGTAAGTGAGTACTCCCACCCTTGCTAAATGGTTGATTTCCTTTCTTAGAGATCATCGAAAAGATTCTTTTTGTCCACACTTCGTGAGTCTCGAGAAATTATTTCGGAAGGTTATCCTTCTTACCTACAACGTGTGCGGGATTTCTCTCTTTATTCCTGCCTGCACACATGAGAGACTAAAAAGCGATATTTTTGAGTGCAATTATCATAAAACCCTATTAGTGAGGCGAAGTCGAGGCTTATGATCACAATCGAATCCGAATTCTTTCATATGGTATGGTTACTTCTCGCTCAAAGACTTAAGGATGAGAATGCGTTCTTTGATAGTTCTAACTTCTGTTACTAGCATGCGAAACTCTATGTCCTCATAGCTCCTTGGATGCTTGAGACTCTTTTACACTCGAAGTTGGAGAAGGTTTTGTGGGTACACCTCTGCGGTAAACCCTCACGAGACTACAACTCGTCCACTAGGGACACCTAGCGGTTTAAAGGCTTAGTGCATACGCTAAATGCATTCGAGAGACCTGCGACAGGGGTATAGTTAGGATTTCTTAATTTCTATTTCACTTGAGGACAAGTAAAATTCAGGTTTGGGGGTATTTGATGAGTGCCAAATATTGCATATTTATACACCTTTTTATTGGCATTTTACTCATCTTTTGTGCTCGTAAATCGATATTATCCAGCATTCGTGTTTTCTTTGTTTTCAAGAATAAATATTTGTATTAATTAATTTTGTGTTTTTAGGTAATAAATAAAGCTCGGAGAATTTGAGGTGCCAAAAGAGCAAAGAATTGGAGACGAGCATCTATGGAGCAGATAGCCAAAACCCGCGCGCGAATCAGTTGCAACCCAACAAGGAAGACATGAGTTTGAGCTAGCCATGACCCGGATCCGAACCCGCTCATCCCGAGCCGTTGAGATCTCGCCCAGCTGCATCCTACGCTCGCTCCTTCACTCACATCATTTCTCGATGCCTCCGCTCAACACCAAAACAACCCAACTCTCCCTCAGCTGTTCAGATCTTACCCGTTGCATCCTACGGTCGCTCCAGCCTCGCGCATCAAGCTTCGTTGTGCCCGCTCAACACCGAAGTTCCCTATACCTATACCCCTTCGACCTAACCATTTCTCTTCCTCCATTTCTCTTTCTTCTCTTCTCTTCTTCATCCCCCGACCATCTCTGAGAAAACCCATTCCTCCCTCTCCCTATTACAGAGCCACCACCTCACCACCCACATCTTCTTCCCTGACACCACAGCCTCCAACCGCACCACCTTCTCCCCTAGCTTCTCTCTATTTCTCTTCTCTAGCTTCTTTCCTAGAGGCTAAGTGAGAAATAGGAAGAACTAGGGTTAGGGTTTTTGTCCAATCAATCAAGGGAGTTGCTGAAGGCGAATTGACAGAGGAGAGCATTGATTCAGCGACGTGGGTGAGAGGATATTGAATTATTTTTCAATTATTTGCTGTTTTGGAGAGATTTAGGGTTTACCTTTGCATGTATAAATAGAGGAGAAGTTAGATGTTTAAGTGTATGCCAGGCTAGTTGAGCACCAATTTAGATTTAATCTGTATTATTTATAGTTTAATTGTTCATTTGACGTTCTAATCTAGTTTGCTAGGGTTTCATTGAAACCCTAATTCCCTGTTGTGTTTTAAACTCTGTTGAACTGTTCTTGAATGCTTAAACTATAATTATGTCTTCAATTCTAGTACCCAAGGCTTTTCTCTCACAATGGATGCCTTGTATCCATTGTAGTTAGGTTACAACCTTGTTTTGAGTGTCTGTCAGCTCGGACCTTAGATATAATTGCTAACTCCCTTGACTAGTTGTACTTAATTAGACAAATAGTACTCCGGGTTAGTACCCTCACTGATATTTGAAGTATTACATGGAGAAACTCCATAGATAGGTGGTAGAATTGACACACTTGCCCTTATCATCACAGGACAAGAAAGCTCAACTTAGTTGAACACATGATAGGAATTAGAGGTGGATGTGAAGACCCTAGTATCCTCATTGTCACTGTCTTATATCTTAGTTACTATTCAGAGTCACTTGAAAATCATCCAGCCGTATCGGCAACAAAACCTTTGTGTTACACTTCCTTGATAGAAATTCAGTAGAGCAAAGCCATTAGATCACTTCTACAGCACCACAAGTCTCTGTGGTTCGACCCGTACTTGCCACGCCTCCAACAGGCGCCGTGCACTTGCGGTTATCACAAGTAGGCTAAAATCAGACCATCTTCCCAGCCTACCACAAGTCGATATTCTTTCCTTGCAGCTGTTTACCGTTGTCGGAAACTATCTCTGCGGGGATGCCAAACCTGCAAATGATATTTTGAAAAATAAAAGTAAAGACGTCTGAATCACGAATTCTTGCCAGTGCCTTGGCTTCTACCCACTTGCTGAAGTAATCCGTTGCCACTATTAGGAATCTTCTTTTTCCGGTCCCTGATACGAACGAGCCCACTATGTCGATACCCCATTTTGAAAAGGGCCACGGACTACCCACAGAGTTCAACTTTATGGCTGGGGCGTGGATTCGTCTGCCAAATCTTTGACATTCCTCGCACCTTTGCGCCATTCTGGCCGCGTCTCGGATCATGGTTGGCCAGTAGTAGCCCTGTGTCTTTGCCTTATCTGCAAGGGACCTCATTCCGCTGTGATTCCCCGCGTCTCCTCTATGGATGTCTTTCAAGATGCCATGTCCCTCGGATCGGGACAGGCAGCGACGAAGTGGCCCGAGGAATGATTTTCTGTATAAGGTTCCGTCTCTTAGCTCGTACCTCCCTGCTCTGGATTGCACTTTCCTAGCCTGTTTGGTGTCCTGGGGGAGTTTCCCTTCCTCGAGGAAAGAATGGATTTCGATTCTCCAATCTTCTTCCTGACTGTAATCGTCGTCCTCATCTGCTTGTCGCATGATGTCATCGTTCTGGAAGTCGTCGAATATGTGCTCTCCGATATCATCGTCAGAGATATCTTCCTCCCTAGACTTGCGTTGGTTAGCCGCGCACATCTCTTGGGGCTTGATGGATGGTTCGTACACTCTTGTTATCTTGATTGCTTTGACTTCCTCGTTCTTGAGCATGGGCGATATATATGCCAGGGCATCCGCGTGCCCGAGCTCCTTTCTACGCAGAGATAGCGGAACTTGATTTTTCGTATTTGGGAAATCAACGTTTGCACGAGCCATGTATGCCATTAGTGTCTCGTCGTACACATTGTATTCGTAGCCTATCTGTCGTATGATTAGTTGTGAGTCACTTGTCAACCGTACTTCTAGTATCCCCATTTCAATTATCAAGCGGAGAGCGTGGACCACTCCTTCGTACTCTACGATGTTATTTGTATGGCCTTCAAATTCCAATCTGAATGCGTGTACGATCCTATCCCCCGCGGGTGATAGGCCTGGAAATGTGTATGTTTTAGCCTACAATTATACCGCAAGTGCACGGTGTCTAGTCTGTAAGACAGGGCAAGTGCGAGTCGAACCACAAAGACTTGTGGTGCTGTGTGTGATCAAAGGCTTGCTCTAGCTGAATTTCAGGTGGTAATGTGACAACAGGGGGTTTTGTGCCGATACGGCTGAGATGGTATTGTGACAATGAACTAAGGAATGATAAACGGTGACAATGGGGTGCTAGGGTTATCAATTCCACCTCTAAATTCCTAGTATGTGTTCAACTAGGTGGAGTTTCTTGTTTATGGCGTTAAGGATAAGGTGTCAATTTTATCACTTAGCTAAGGAGTTTCACCTAATGATAACTCAATTATCAGCTAAGGCACTAACCTAGAGCACTAGTTGTCTAATTAAGCACAACTAGTCAAAAGAATTAGCATTTTAACTCTAAGGCTTGAGCTGAAGCATAACCAATGTAATTTTTGCCTAACTACAATGTATACATGGCATGCATTGTGAGAGAAGAACATTGGATGCTAGCACTGAGATTATCTTTATGATTAAGCACTCAAGAAAACTTCAAACTCAGTTGAATTCATAACAAGGAATTAGGGTTTCACTGAAACCCTAGCAACTTAATTTAAAACATAATTTAGAACAATTTAAACACAATTACTCCTAATTGGTGCTCTGGCTAGCCCAGGCATCCACCCTAACACACACAGACCCATCCTATTTATACATGCCAAAATATCCCCAAACCCTAATTCTTCAAAATCGAAATTAAATAAAAAATAAATCAAACCCAATCTCTGATCGCCTCTGAATCGTGCTCTCCTCGTCTCAGAGCTCCATGCGTCGACTGATTTGATGTATGAGAAACCCTAGCCCCAATTATCTCTAATTTAGCTTCTAGGGTTGATAGAAGCTAAGAGAGAGATAACTAGCTCTAGAGAGGGTGCGGAGGTGGTTGATAGAGCTAGTGGTGATGGCGACAGGAGAGGTGATGAAGGTGGCGACTGTGGAGTTTGGTCGGGAGATGGGTTTTGCAGAGGCATGAGAAGAAGAAAGAGAAGAAGAAGAGAGGAAATGAGTTGGTCGACTAGGGTAAAGGTATAGGTGTTTTCGTTGTGAAGCAGGCGCAGCGAGGTTTGATGAAGAGGCCTCGCGAGCGTTGGATGAACGGGTACGATCCGAACTACCGAGGGGATTTTTCTTTGTTGAGCGGAGGAGCAAAGTGTGATGTGCATGAAGGAGCGACCATTGGATGTGGGCGAGGGAGATCTCAACGGCTCGAAATGATGGGCTTGGATCCGGGTCGTGGGTCGGAGATGGATAGCTCGAGCCCATGTCTTGTAGATGAGTTGCTACTTGTTGTGTTGCAATTGTTGCGCGCGCAGGCTTTGGCTTTCTGCTCCATAGACACTTTTCTCCAATTCTCTGCTCCTTCGGCTCCTCAGTTTCTCCGAGCTTTATTTATTACCTAAAAACACAAAATTAATTAATACAAACATTTATTTTCGAAAACAAAGAAAACACAGAATCTGGGATAATATCTGATTTCTAAGCGCAAAAGATGAGTAAAATGCCAATAAAAAGGTGTATAAATATGCAATATTTGGCACTCATCAAATACCCCCAAACCTGAATTTTACTTGTCCTCAAGTGAAACAGAAATAAAGAAATCCTAACTATACCCCTGTCGCAGGTCTCTCGAATGCATTTAGCGTATGCACTAAGCCTTTAAACCCCTAGGTGTCCCTAGTGGACGAGTTGTAGTCTCGTGAGAGTTTACAGAGGTGTACCCACAAAACCTTCTCCAACTTCAGAGTGTAAAAGAGTCTCAAGCCTCCAAGAAGCTATGAGGACATAGAGTTTCGCATGCTAGTAACACGAAGTTAGAACTACCAAAGAACGCATTCTCATCCTTAAGTCTTTGAGCGAGAAGTAACCATACCATATGAAAGAATTCGGATTCGATTGTGATCATAAGCCTCGACTTCTGCCTCACTAATAGGGTTTTATGATAATTGCACTCAAAAAGATCGCTTTTTTTAGTCTCTCATGTGCAGGTGGGAATAAAGAGAGAAATCCTGCACACGTTGTAGGTAAGAAGGATAACCTTCCGAAATAAAATCTGGAGACTCCACAGAGGTGTGGACAAAAAGAATCTTTTCTGATGATCTCTAAGAAAGGAAATTAACCATTAGCAAGGATGGGAGTACTCACTTACCTTCTCACCCGATCGGCAATTAATATCATTCTCTCATAGGAACCATAGAAACGTCTTCAATCTTCGGTCTTCAACTGTAGATGACGAACTTCTGAACTTTACAAAAACTTGACAATATTTTTTTTTTCCTTAAGTACATGAATTGAAAATAATAATACAACACACACATTTTTTTTTTTTTTTTTTTTTACATGACAATAAAACTCAATTTTTCACAAACTTCATTAATTCTCATCCTATTTTCTTTTCTTTGTTTTGTTGCATATAAACCTTGGACTATCTCAACTTTTCTTTCAATATTCGATGATGCTCCGTTTCTTCGACGATGATGTGTTTCTATGGGTCTCGTTGATTGAGAGAGAGAATGATGCTAACTGCAAATCGATATTTAGAAGGAGTTTTCTTCTTTAAACGTCACCCTCATGATTGACAAAAACTAGCACTCAAGAGATCAAAAGTAGTGCTGAAAGTGGTACGAAGTTGGGTAGCTCACCATTCCTACCCGGAATTGATGTACGGTGACACACACTCTAATGACTTTTCTAGAAAGTTGCAAAAAATTGAAGGTTGGTGCCTCACTTGATGTAAAATGGGTAGTCTCCACTATGGGTGATCACAATTCTACTACCGAATATCTAAACAGCACCTAATTCGCCCTCCGGTATGGTTAAATCCTACTTTAACGCTCTAATCAACTAAGAAACCCGATTGTGTTCTCCCAGTACTTCCAAGTTCTGTTATTTCGGTCAGACTCTCTATGTAAACATAGCTAGAAGCATGCTAGTGACTCTAAAATCTCTAAAAGTTGGAGGTTTTTATTTGCAAAAAGTTTTGAATTTTTTTTTTTTTTTTTTTTTTTTTTTTTTTTAAAGAAAGACTAAAAACTTTATATGCAAATGCACCCCCAAACCTAAATCAAACATTGTCCTCAATGTGTCAACATATAATACAAATTTAAACAGTCACATACCACGAGAACTATGCTGATAAGAGAAAAGGGAAGAGATTACCGGGATGTCGGCAGTGGAGCAAGGTCGAGCTTCATTAGTCAAGGCTAGAATCCAACATTCTCAATGGAGGTCATATCGGATTAGCATAATATATGCACAAGAAGACTCAACCGATTCAAGAAAGAAAAATTTAACAAGTCCTCTTGGATTATATACAAAAATTCACCATATATCAACAGTCTAAAGAGTTGAGGATCAACCCAAAAGACGGTATGTACAAACATCAACATAGCCTTACACAAATATAATATGAGAGTGCAAGTAAGACTGTGTATGTGAATGAGTTTCCCCCAAACCTAAACTTGTGAACGGGTGTGTTTGGGAGCACAAAATCTTGTAATTTTAACGGTACATCATGCAAAAGGTCTAACTCAAAATGAGTTTTACTAATAACAGGCAGATATACACATTCCAACTGTGGTTCCAAGTGTTATACTTTGATGCAAAATAGTCCAAGAGGACTTGGGAGGCACAAAGTTCTAGGCCTAAATTGGGAACTCTCAGAAAAGTTGGTTTAAGATTTTTGTGACAAACTATACCTAGGTTTGGTGGAGGAGTTTCAATTTGTGACTCATGAGAGAGATTAGGTACATCTAAGTTATTTTCATGTATAAAATCATTTGCACCATCACACACTTTCCTAAAGTCGAAGAAGGTAAATCATGTTCACCTGCATAAAACAATTCATCAATCTCCATGTCATAATCATGATCACTCTCATGCACAACATGATCAGGAGAGATATCATGTTGTAACCTAGGCATGGAATCAGGCACATGCATTGAATCATCTGTGTCATCAGACAATTCAGCTATTCCTAGGTCACAAACAGGTGGTAAAGCATGCTCACTTTCACAGGACAATTGCACAGGTTCCAAATCAACATCACATGTATGAATATCAGAAGAAACATCATTCATAGGGTTCACGTAAGAGACACTTAATGTCTCCGAACCTAAAGATTCTACTACATTTTCAAAATAAACATGCTCTTCATATTCATCATCATCATCATAGCAAAAATTCATCTCTCCATTCAAAATGGTAGTATTTTTAGTGTACTCATCTACCTCTAGATTAGGTTCATATTCAAAGTGTTAGTTGCATGAGTAAGACTAGAAACACTATTTTCGAATTATCGGGAATAACAGACATCCTATCATTTTGTAACTCAATCGGGTTCCTTTGAAGAATCATAGTGAGTTGTTCTATTGAAGGAGAGTCTTCACTAGTGGGTATGCATTCCTCATATGGATATTCATTGTATGGTTGAGCATGAGGTTCACTAGAGAAGGGAAATTCAGGACATGTTGCTATATGGATGGTGATGTATTGCATTCATTTCAAGCCTAGCATTTTGCTCCATGAGTGTTTCCATTAGTGATTGCCAACTAGGAGTTGGGGAGTATAAAATTGTTCATCTCCCCACTGTGGTGAATGATGCATGTGTGCAAAGTTGATTATGGTCCCAATAGTCACTTCTAGACAATTCGTACATTGGATTATCATGGCTTTCCCTAGACTGCCTAAAATCATGCAAAATATAGCAGTTCTCAGCAGGGTGATCTAAGCTACCACATAAGGTACAAGCATACATTTCATATTGCCTAGAGGAGTTAGATTTGACAGATTGCTCATGTAATTGCCTTTCTAAAGCAGATACTTGAGCTTCTAATTGATCTAAAAGTGATGACTGGGTATGAGAAAAGTGTTCATTTTCAACCTGTGGTGGATGATGCATGTGCTCATAATGATTAGGGTATGTGAGGTCAGGGCCTTGAGAAGGCTCATAAAATTCCCTAAAATCACTATGGTATGTGGGGAGTTCATATTGTGAAGCATGCCCGTAAGCAAGCTCTCTAATGGATTTGTTTGTATCCCCAGTTGCAGACCAAAATCCTGACATGATTTAGCACTCAAATTGAACTCAAAGCCCAGTTGTAGTGGACTCAGTTTGGTTTATTGGGTTTCATTTGGTTTAAGTGGGATTTGGTTTGTTTGGGCTTTGGTTTGTTTGAAATGTACATCCCAGAGGTTATGCAAAAGCCAAGTGGCTGTGGGCTTCAGATTTGGTTTTGGTGGGATTGGTTTGTTGGGAAAGTACAGCCCAGTTGATGTTAAACAGCCCAACAGTGTGGGTTCTAGCCCAGATGATGTGGGCTCAGATGTGTGTACAGCCCAGCAGTATGGCTTATGTGGGCTGAAAGTTCAGAATGCTAAGCCTAGGAAGTGGGCTTCAGCTTATGCAGCCCAGCTGCTCAGTTTGGTTCATTATGGGCTGGTTTGGTTGCAGAGCCCAGCTGTTGTGGGAAGGATAACATCCCAGTTTGAGTTCTTGTGGGCTCAGTTTGGTGTAAGCCCAAGCTATGCAAAGCTCAGTGGTTTGCACAGAAGCACAGCCTCTCAGCACAGCTTGTGCAGGGCAGGTTTAAGCTCAGTTGTGTGAGCTTCAGCTTGTGCACAATTTTCACAAAGTGACACTCTAATTTCAGCACACAGGAGTGCTTTAAGAATTGCACAGCACAAGTAAAGATTGGTTTAGGCCCAGCACAGTGGCGGGTAATGTGCGACTAAGGTTGATTGCAAAGCCTAGGGTGTGTGCGAGAGGTTGGTTCTATGCACAGGTTGTGTGCAGGTTTCAGCTTACAGGCAAAGCACAAACTCACAAGATTGACACGGCTCGCACAATGCAATGTGTGCACAAAGACAAGACAGGACTTATGAGCACAACACAGTCTAAGTGTAACTCATAGCATAGCACAACAAATGAGAAGCTTATGCACAGGTAGTCAAAGCACAGGTTGGCAATTGAATCACAACACACAGTAGCAACAAATTACAGCAATGATACCTGAAGCTAGGCACACAGGGAGACACATCACAGGGTTTACAGGGTAGATGGTTTACAGGGTCTGTGACAAGTTTATGCAAGCGGGAGTTTGCGGATGTGCAGGTTATTCGGGTTCTTTGCTCAAGCTCACGCCTTGTGGGCTGGAGCTTGGCTCAGGGCTGTGTAAGGTAAGGCACACAACAATGTATCACACAGATTGTAAGCTATGCACAGTTTAGTAGCAATTTTGGCTAACCTCCAAATCGCAGCTCAGGCGCATCTGTGACAGGGCAGCGGTTGCAGCCGCATGGCTATGTTGATCCTTGTCTTCCCTTCCTTTGGCCTTTGTAGCATGCACCTGTGAGCTCAACAGATCAAACTCAGTTCTCAATGTTATACAATAAGCAACAGAGCTATAGTGCTACAATGACAGAGCTCAGGGTTATGCTCAAAGTAAGAATCAAGCTACATGATATGCACTAAGAGTATCTTGGACTGATTGGAACTAAGATTTACAAGTAGCACTAATATGCAAGGCAATGATACTTATGAAGTTATAGCTAAAAACTACAAGGCTAAGATGAAGTTTATATGATCAGATGGGCTGGCTAAGCTACAGATTATAGATGCAATCTACTTTAAAGTAAAGATGCAGGGATGTACAGGGGTGATAAAGGGTTACAGCTAAGATGCAGGTTACTATAATGCAAGCTAATGCAAGTGAACAAGAATTCAAAAGTATGGCTATAGCTAAATATGAGACTACAAGTGGAGATAACACTAGCTACACTGAGTTACACTACAGGGCAGTGATGTAGAACTGTTAACAATAAAGAGTGTAGAAATGAAGAAAAATTATGGCTAAGTTACGCTAAGACAGGGAAGGAATGAAACTAATATGCAATGAACAAGATGTAATAGAAGATGCAGAATGCAAAAATGCAGGAAAAAAAACAGTTAAGTTATATTAATACAGGCTAAAAACAACTATAGATAGCAAATATATACAAGGTTAAGTTAGCATTCAGTGAAGCAAGGCCAATAATCAGCAGGGCACACGCCAAGTCCCCGGCAACGGCGCCAAAAACTTGATAGGCCTGGAAATGTGTATGTTTTAGCCTACAATTATACCGCAAGTGCACGGTGTCTAGTCTGTAAGACAGGGCAAGTGCGAGTCGAACCACAGAGACTTGTGGTGCTGTGTGTGATCAAAGGCTTGCTCTAGCTGAATTTCAGGTGGTAATGTGACAACAGGGGGTTTTGTGCCGATACGGCTGAGATGGTATTGTGACAATGAACTAAGGAATGATAAACAGTGACAATGGGGTGCTAGGGTTATCAATTCCACCTCTAAATTCCTAGTATGTGTTCAACTAGGTGGAGTTTCTTGTTTCTATGGCAGTTAAGGATAAGGTGTCAATTTTATCACTTAGCTAAGGAGTTTCACCTAATGATAACTCAATTATCAGCTAAGGCACTAACCTAGAGCACTAGTTGTCTAATTAATCACAACTAGTCAAAAGAATTAGCATTTTAACTCTAAGGCTTGAGCTGAAGCATAACCAATGTAATTTTTGCCTAACTACAATGTATACATGGCATGCATTGTGAGAGAAGAACATTGGATGCTAGCACTGAGATTATCTTTATGATTAAGCACTCAAGAAAACTTCAAACTCAGTTGAATTCATAACAAGGAATTAGGTTTCATGAAACCCTAGCAACTTAATTTAAAACATAATTTAGAACAATTTAAACACAATTACTCCTAATTGGTGCTCGCCAGCCAGGCATCCACCCTAACACACACAGACTCCATCCTATTTATACATGCCAAAATATCCCCAAACCCTAATTCTTCAAAATCGAAATTAAATAAAAAAATAAATCAAACCCAATCTCCGATCGCCTCGAATCGTGCTCTCCTCGTCTCACAGCTCCATGCGTCGACTGATTTGATGTATGAGAAACCCTAGCCCCAATTATCTCTAATTTAGCTTCTAGGGTTGATAGAAGCTAAGAGAGAGATAACTAGCTCTAGAGAGGGTGCGGAGGTGGTTGATAGAGCTAGTGGTGATGGCGACAGGAGAGGTGATGAAGGTGGCGACTGTGGAGTTTGGTCGGGAGATGGGTTTTGCAGAGGCATGAGAAGAAGAAAGAGAAGAAGAAGAAGAGAGGAAATGAGTTGGTCGACTAGGGTATAGGTATAGGTGTTTTCGTTGTGAAGCAGGCGCAGCGAGGTTTGATGAAGAGGCCTCAGCGAGCGTTGGATGAAGCGGGTACGATATGAACGGCTGAGGGGATTTTTGCTGTTGAGCGGAGGTGCAAAGTGTGATGTGCATGAAGGAGCGACCGTTGGATGTAGCTGAGGGAGATCTCAACGGCTCAGAAATGATGGGCTTGGATCCGGGTCGTGGGTCGGAGATGGATAGCTCGAGCCCATGTCTTGTAGATGAGTTGCTACTTGTTGTGTTGCAACTGTTGCGCGCGCGGGCTTTGGCTTTCTGCTCCATAGACACTTGTCTCCAATTCTCTGCTCCTTCGGCTCCTCAGTTTCTCCGAGCTTTATTTATTACCTAAAAACACAAAATTAATTAATACAAATATTTATTTTCGAAAACAAAGAAAACACAGAATCTGGGATAATATCTGATTTCTAAGCGCAAAAGATGAGTAAAATGCCAATAAAAAGGTGTATAAATATGCAATATTTGGCACTCATCAGCGGGTGTGGTGATGACGATGCCTATCCCCGCGCCCTCTCTATTTTTGGAGCCGTCAACAAAGACCTCCCATTGTCGTGGGTTTACCGGTTCAAGAATATTATTTGGCTCCTTTTGCTTTTCTATTTTCGGGGCGCCGCGCCCTCCATCCTTGTATGCGCACCTCTTCTTCGTCGTCCAAAGGTAGGTCTGCTAGGAAGCCTGCTAACACTTGCGATTTCTGAGAGTGTTGAAGCTCATAGTGGATGTTGAATTGGTCGAGGTACGTGCTCCATTTTGCTATGCGTCCTACCTTTCCTGCCCCTTTGAGGATGGCTTCTAAGGGTGCTCGACATGGGATACGTATGTCATGCGTTAAGAAGTACGTCCTCAGCTTTAAGGTAGACCATACGATGGCTAAAATTAGTTGTTCGATTCTTGTGTAGTTTCTTTCCGCGGAATTCAGGGTCTTGCTGACATAGTAGATTGGTTGCTCCTCCTTTGTGTGGGTCCCGAACAGATCTGCGCTTACCGCATCGTCTGTTCTTGCGATGTACAATGCCAAGACTTCGTCGTGGTCCGGGTTTTCGAAGGATAGGGATCTCCGCTAGGTATTGTTTGATGCCTAGAAGGCTTCTTCGCATTCTCAGCGTCCATTCAAATTTCGTCCCCTTCTTTAGTATGTTGAAAAAGGGTTTGCATTTATCCGAGGATCTCGAGATGAACCTTCCCAGCCGCTAGGGATCCATTGAGATTTTTTACTTCTTTTAGATTCTTGGGAGATGGCATGTCTACTATGGCTCGGATTTTTGCGGGATCTACTTCAATGCCCCTTTTTGTCACCGGTACCCAAGGAATTTTCCGGATGTTACTCCGAAGGTGCACTTCTCCGGTTTACCTTCATATTGTGTTCTCTCATGGCTTCGAAGATGTCCCTCAGGTCTTGGTGATGGTTCTTCCTCAATCTGCTTTTTACGAGCATATCATCAACGTAGACCTCCAAGGTCCTGCCAATCCATGGCTTGAAAATGGCATCGACCATCCTTTGGTATGTTGCTCCCGCGTTCCGGAGCCCGAAAGGCATCCTCACATAGCAATAGAGGCCGTGGGGTGTGTAAAATGCCGTATGTTGCTGATCTTCTTCTGCAAAAAATAGTTGATTGTACCCGGAGTATCCGTCCATGAATGATAGCTCTTCGTATCCTTCTACTGCGTCGACTAGTTGATCAATGCTGGGTAGTGGGTAACTGTCCTTGGGGCACGCTTTGTTCAAGTTGGTGAAGTCGATGCAGATTCTGACCCCACCACTCTTCTTTGGCACTATTACCATGTTACAGATCCAAGTAGGAGATTTGACTTCTTTTATGAAACCAGCCTCCAACAGCTTTCGCGGCTGTTTCTATCGCTTTGTGATACTCGGTAGCCACCTTTCGTATCTTTTGTCTTACCGGGGTATGCCGGGGTTTAATGCGCAGCTCATGTTGTATCTGTCTTTGGGTCTATTAGGGCATGTCGATAGTTTCCACGCGAAGATGTCCGCGTATTCCTTTAGTAGTTTCACCCAGCGAGGCTTCGCGTTCTTCGTCCATTAGAGTTCCTATCTTGATCTTTTTTGGATTCTCCTCCGTCCCTATGTTAACTTCCTTCACCGCCTCCAAGGATGTGAATGTGGGTTTTGGTTCCCAAGGTGAGGAACTTTCTTTAATTGCTATTTGGTAGGCTCGGATTCTTTGTTTGCTAGAGCATCCTGGTTAGCGGTTGATGTTGATGCTTCCGTGTTCCCTACGGAGTTCCCTTGGACAAGCTTTTCCCCGAGATTCCTTCAAGTATTCATCGATGGCTTTGTCTTTGGATGTTGTCTTGTTCCGAGCCCTACGAGTTCGTCTTTTCTCATCTTCTTCATTGTTGAGTTGTATTTGCATTGCCCGGCATTCCTTTGCGGAAGCTTGATCACCCTTGATCTCCATTACTCCTAGGGAGTAGGAAACCTAAGGTATTGATGGTAGGTGGCTGCGACTCCTTAAGCTTGTGGACCCATCTTCGTCCAATAATGACATTGTAGGGTGAAGGCGCGTCCACCACACTCAAGCGAGTGTCAACTTTCATGGGACCTGCGGCCCACCCGCAAAACAATATCCCCGAGAGGCTTCGTAGCCGTACCATTGAAACCATAGATGGTATAGTGCGAGGTCAAGAGTTGCTCGTCATTAAGCTCCATACGTTTGAAGGTATCGTAAAACAGACATTTACGGAGCTCCCTCCATCGATGAGGATTTTCTTTATGTTGCATCCTGCGATTGGCAAGGTGAGAATCAAAGGATCATTGTGATCTTCCATGTCATCCTCAATGTCCGCGACCTCGAAGGTTAGAGGTGCGTCCATCCATTCTTCGTGATCTTCCACTTCTTTCCCGTCTAAACTGTAAAGCTCACAATAGTCTTCAAATTGCTTCCTCAATCTTTTCCCTATTTGTGCAGTCGTGGTTGGTTTTTTGCTTTCCGAGTGAGGATATAGTATTCACCCAAGCGATTACCCTCCGGCAATTGGACATGTTTGCTGCGTTTGGTTCTGTCTTCCGTGACCTTCTCTACATATTTTTGAGATCCCCCGCATCTATGCCCTTTTGTATCATTATCTTGAGATTTTTGCACTTCTCTGTTGGGTGCCCGTAGAAGCGTGGAAATCACGGTACTCTTTGGATTCTTCCGAGGCCGGTGGTTGCTTCCCCTTAGACCAAGGCCAGTCTAAGTTTTCGCGGTCCTTGATCTCCTTTAAGATGCGTGAGTAGCCGGTGTTGAGCTTCGTGTAGACTCGGTCTTCAAATTTTCTACCACTCCTTTTGTGGTCGTCTTTCGATCTTTTCGCGCCCGCCGGGTCTGTTTGCTTGTTCCGTGGAGGTCGTTGATCCCGTGCTCTTGGGTTCTCTCGTTGAATTTCTTCCAACCTTGCATGTTTTTCGATGATGATCCTCAAATCTCCTCTCGTGGTTGGGGTGGTACCGTGGATTTCGACAAACAATGGGCTCATCTTGTCAAGTCCCCATTTGTAACAGCTTAATACTCACCACGGGGGTCCACATGTCCTATGGCTTGACATATCTTGTGCCACCTATCCGTGTATTCTCGAATGGACTCCTTATATTTGATTGCAAGCGAGAAGAGCTTGTCTATCCCCGTGTTCACAACCTTGTTATACATGTAGGTGGCCAAGAACTTTTCGGTGAGCCGATCATACGAATCAATGCATCCCGGCTTGAGGTTATCAAACCAAGATAACGCGGAGCCTTCGTGCTTGAAGGGAAGTATCCAGCATAGTATAGCTTCGTCATGGTCCCACCTGGCCATTACCCTGTTGTAATATCGTAGGTGGGCAGCGGGATCCGTGGACCCGTCGTCACACTCAAAGGATGGGACCGAACACTTCTGCGGAATGGTAACCGTAGCCAACTGCCGTTCTAGTGGGGTAGTGTTGGCCTCCTTCATAACCTGTTCTAGTCTTTTACCTCCTTGTCTGGTCTTGATTTGATTGATCTCTGCTAGCATTTCTTCACGAAGACTCTCCATTGCCAGACAGTGCTCGTCCGAATGGAAGACCGCGTCTTCCTTGTAGGTTGTGACATCGTGGCCTCCTCTTCTTCATAGTAGTCCGAAGTTTCCGGATGGTAGTCCAGGGCCGACCTTCTATTGTTCCGTGCACCTCTTTGGGGTATTCCTCTTTGATTGACTATCACAGGGATGTTTTCGAGGATCATCCTCCGGTCTCTATTCCGTACAAGCAGAGTTAGCCTCGTGCCGCTCGATTCTCTAGCTCCGCGCTTTGGAGGATCTTCTCTCTTAATTGCTGGTTCTCTTGGGCTAGTAAGGCCACCGCGTCCGCGTATGTCCTTTCGATTCCTTTTTAGGTCTTCTAGTTGCGCCAATATTTGCGCAGACCGGTTTGAATCTTGATTTGGCATTCCTATCTCAGAATCGAGCTTGTCCCTGGGGCCGCGGTATTGATTTCATCCACTAGCCGTATATCCTATTTCGATCATTCCGTAGGATCCCGCTGCGCTTATGCGTTTTGTTCATTGGTGGTGGTATCCCGTAAGGAAGGTTACGGATTACCGATTCTACACATCGCTTCTCGAGGCTCGGTGGCCCGGTTGTAGGAGGTCACTTTGGAGGCGACCACTTGCGAAGCTCCTACGTTAGGTGTAGCAGCTCTTGCCACCGCGGCCTTCTTTGCTTCCATTGCAATGATGCCCGCATCTAAAAGTGATGTGCTTTCCGCTCCATTCTGCGTCTTGTCTCCGGCTATGAGTCCTTCACTCTTCTGTTTGCTCCTTGTTACTACTGACAAAGTCCTAGGCGCCTCTTTTGAAGGTACCTTTGTCTTCCCGTATCTTTGTTCTTTCCATTGTAATATTCTCGCAGAGAAAGCATGGAGGTAAACCGAGACAAAAAATCCATGAGTTAGTTTGTTAGTTCAAACTCGATTTCATAAGCTCGATTTCTAGAGGCAGAGAGTGTATTCAAGCTATTGGTTTAGCGAATAATATGAAAAACATAGACGGATGTGCGGAATTAATTGGAATAAGGTCCATGGGTGTTGTTTGCAAAAGTCCCGCATCTATTGGTGGGAATTATGTGTGAAAGACTAGTTAAAACATAGATCCGTTGGTTAGAAGTTACACAACGCCCCAGATCTGTTGGTAGAAAATATAATGGACATAAATATGTGCGAAAAATAGCCCAAAATACAGATCTGCTAGTTAAAGGTTGTAAAAGACCCGTGATCCTTGGTAGAAAGTACAAAGAATATAGAAATGTGCAAAAATGAGTTTAAACACAGATCTGTGTCTATGTTCTAAGTAAAAAAATTTTTGAGGTAGAGGCTATAAAGTCACGTGGAAAGATTAATCTGCTTTTAGCGCCATATTGTGAACACGGAAATCACGTAGGCATCCACATGTTCACAAACAATCTTTGTGTGAATTGAATACACGTATTAAGGTGTGAATATAGCATAAAATACATAGATAGGTGTTGATTCATTGATTCCAAACCCCGCGGGTTTGTCGTGATCTCATCAACATCCAAAATGGTAGATCTAAGAAGTGAACACATAAATGAAGAGATATGAGTGCTAAACGTAAAGGAGACAATGATTTACGTGGTTCAGCACTAAGGCCTACATCCACGGGTCTGGGGTATTCACTATGAAGTAATGGTTACAAGAATAGTCGCAAGACTTTTGGTGTTCATCAAACCCGCAGGTTGATGCTCATACTTACTTCTCACTGATTTCCCTTCTATACTCGTTTTCTCTCTCCGTGTTCCCCCATGTTTGGTAAGGACATGTATATATATATAGCTAATCTAAGTGGGTCCCTTGGAAAAGAGTTGTTGAAGTCTTATCTTCTTGTGTTCTGTGCATAATCCGCGGACTTCCTTATCATTCCGCGCCTTCTGGTGTTTCCGTGTTCATTACGCTGACCAGCCCTCGCTCTCTCCTCGTTGGTCATTTGACACGTTCCTCCGAGCAAAAGCATTAAATGCGAGTGGTTGGGGCGGTCCAATCTGCGCTGTGGTGTCAGCTCTTCCCTTGTCACGTCCGTGTCGGGCTTGACCTTCCAAGCTGTTGATTATGCCTCATCTCGTGATGAGGTAAAGTGTAGCAGAGTAGTTCTTTGGTGTTACGTGGGGATATCTTCCTTTGATACTCCTTCATCTTCGACCGTTGAACTTGACAGATGGCACGCCGTCTAGATCCAATGGATGCCCCTATGTGTCATCCATTTTTATGACGTGGCCTCCACATGGGCTTTGCTAGTACACGTGGTGAGGGAGATAACTAAGTGTACTTACACTTTCATGCCGAAAAGAATGCAGTCAAAAGTCATTATCATCAATACTATTGATTTTGGTCATTTATCTGTCAAAATTTTGTTACCTTTGTTACAGGATAAAAATTATTCTCGTTTTATGAGAATTTGTTACACAGTAAATATCTTTTCCTCATTTAAAAACTCTTCCAAAAAAAAAATTAAACTCTCTATCAACTCTCAAAACCCTTTCATTAGATTTAGATCTACAGAAATGTCTTCTTCTTCAAACTCTCAAATCTCTGCTATCACCTCAAAGATGCAGAACGCTAAAATTAGAGATATCTGTGCTCGACAGATGCGAAGAGCAGCAGGTCCTAAAGTAGCAATCTTAGAAGCTTCGAAGAAACTAAACACTACTCTGATTGGTAAACTCTTTACCAAAGATGATGTTGAAACGGATGAAGTCAGGAAGGAAGCAAAGCTAGTCTGGAACAGATACAAAATAAGAGAAATCAGACGTCTCGACAGCCACATTTTCCTATTCAAGTTTAACTCAGAGGAAGTTATGAATGCCATTCTAAAAAAAGGGCCTTGGAATCTTCTTAAGGCTCATTTGAACGTCAAAAAATATGATGCGGCCATCCCTGTAGAAGACTGGGTTTTTGATGAACAAGAATGGACAGTACAATTTCAACATATCCTTCTTGAGCATCACTCTTTAGCTGTCGTCAATGATGCTATTGCAGAACTGGGAACAAAAATTTCGACCGATCCTGAGGATTGCAAACCTTCGTTTGGTAGTACTATCTCAGCAAGAATTAAGATAAATCTCTCAAAACCTCTTCACAGAGGTGGATGGTGGAACACGGCTGCTGGAGGACAAACGTGGATACGCTTCCACTGGGAAAGACAACCACATAACTTATGTTCTAAATGCTATACCATAGATCATGATGAAGACGAATGTGCAAACACAACAGATGATTTAATGATCAGGAGATTCACCAATGAGCAATATGTGGAGTATATTCATGAACTAGCTTCTGCGTATGGGGTAGAGATTATTGATGATCTTGATCTCCATCTCCAGAAGATCTGTGAAGCTAGCAAGAAACAACTGGAAACTGTTTCTGATAACGAGGAACAACAAAGGAATCATAAAAGGTCGAGAACCGATGACCAAGAAAAAGTCATAGAGGGAGACACTGAGAACCCACCTAACAATGACTTCGATGGTATGGAACATGACCTGATTGAAGAAGCGCATCCAGAGACGAGGAAGAACCCCCATGAGATGAATGAGGCCAGCGCTCTTTTGGTAATAATTCTTAAACATCAGTTAAACTTTAATGTTGTTTCACTTGCTTTAAATTATTTTAGATTTCCTAAATTTACATTTAATCTGTCTGGTTCGTGTTTCTCAACTGGTGTTATTAATTATCACAGTAGTTTTAGTTTAAGTATCAAGTTTGTCCATACTGTACGCAACCAAAGCATGAAAACAATTAGCTGGAATTGTCAAGGCTTTCTTGGCAAAACCACTAGAGATCATTTACTACACTTAAACAATCTCCATTCTCCAGATATGATTTTTCTATGTGAAACAAAGATAAATGATGATCGTATAGTCAATCTTACTAGTGCCCTCAGATTCCCAAATTATTGCTTTGTTCCTTCTCTAGGTCGTGCAGGTAGAATTATTCTATTGTGGAAAGATGGCTTCAAGGTTGAAATTATGAACACATCCAGGAATATGATTCATGCTGTAATAAACAATGACCAAGCTATAGGGGACTGGTTTCTGTCTTGTGTCTATGGCACTCCCTATGTAGATCAACAACTTGAACAATGGAAATATATCCAAGAACTAAGTACATCTGTTTCCATTCCTTGGGCACTCATTGGTGACTTAAACATAGTATTAAGCCCACATGAAAGAAACTCTACTTCCTCAACAACTCCCCAGGAGGTCCTAGAGTCCATTAGGCAATCTTATTTACAAGACATGAACTTTACTGGTAATCCCTTCACTTGGACTAGCAACAGCCATGGAACTGGTAAAGTTAAGTCTAGATTAGACAGATCTCTTGTTAATAGTGAATTCATTATTAGCTATCCTAATGCTAGTCTTAAACATATTTCTCAACTAGGCTCAGATCATGCTCCTATCATGCTCTCTCTTTATGGCCATATAGTCTCATCGGAAAAAATTGGAAGTTTTTTGAACACTGGCTTCAAAACAATTCATGTGCTAACGATATCATTAATGCCTGGAACTCTAACATCTCTGGTTCTGCAGCTTTTATCTTGTCTGACAAACAGGCAAACACTAGATATCTCTTATCTAAGTGGAGTAAGTCCACTTTTGGGCATATTCCTTCAAGAATCTCTGAACTCAAGCAAGTTTTATCTAATCTTCAAGCCACAGATGTTCAGGGCAGTAATACTTCTAAAGTTATAGAGTTGGAAAAGCAAATTGATTCTTTAAATGACATTCAAGCAAGCTCAAACAAACAGAAATCCAGAGACAGGTTTTATAATGATATGGATAAAAACTCTAAGTATTTCCATATTAGAGCTAATCAGAGAAGAACAAGAAACAAGATAGATTCTATTAAAGCTCCAGATGGTTCCTGGTGCCAAGATAGATCTTCCATTGAACAGCTGCTTGTAAGTCATTTTCATACTATCAGTACTACAGGAAATCCAGCAGATTGTCATCATTTTCTCCAGCATATTCCTTCCTATATCACTCGACAAGACAATGATGAACTAATTGCAATCCCTAATGAACAAGAAATACATAAAGCTCTTTTGTCTATGGAGCCTTGGACATCTCCAGGTCCAGATGGTTTTCCCCCTGGTTTTTTATCAATATCAATGGTCAGTGGTTAAAGATGATATCTGTAAAGTGGTTCAAGCTTTCTTTCATTCAGGTTTTCTCTTGAAGAAACTAAACTGCACTAGAGTTACTTTAATTCCCAAGACCAACTCAGCTCAAAAACCAGAAGATTTCAGACTTATTGCTCTTTGCAATACAATTTACAAAATAATTTCTAAAGTCATTGCACTGAGAATTAAGAAGCACATGGTCAATATCATCTCTCCCATGCAATCTGCATATGTCCCTGGGAGATTGATCTCTGAAAATATATGTATGGTTCAAGAATTGGTTCAAGCTATGAAGAAGAAAAAGGGTAGAACTGGTCATTTAGCTTTAAAGATGGATATGTCAAAAGCTTTTGATAGGCTATAATGGGAGTTTCTAATGGAAGTTCTAAAGAAGTTTGGGTTTTCTGAAAAGTTCTGTCATCTCATACATCAATGTATCTCAACCACCCAAATTGAGATTATGGTTAATGGTTGTCCATCTCCCTCTTTCAAACCTACAAGAGGCATTAGGCAAGGGGATCCCCTATCCCCTTACCTTTTCATCCTAGCAATGGAGGCTTTCTCTAGAAACATGAATCATTGTGAAAATACAAAGCAGCTGACAGGTATGAAAATCTCAAGATCTGCTCCTAAGATTAACCATTTATTATTTGTAGATGATTGCCTGTTATTTTGTAAAGCAAACTTAGATCAATCAAGAAGACTTCTCCAGGTTATAGAAGACTTCAGCTCTTGCTCTGGACAACTCATAAATTTTCACAAATCAGCTGTATACTTTAGCAAGAATATGAATCCTTCATCTTGCCAGACAATAAGTGGTATTCTCCAAGTCAGACAAATGGATCTTAATGAGGAAAAATACTTAGGACTACCATTCTTTCTTGGTAGAAATAAGAAAATTCCTTTCTCTATTATCAACAACAAAATGGAAGCAAGGCTAACAAAATGGAGATGCATTAATATGTCAGAAGCTGCCAGGTCTGTGATGGTAAAAATGTGACAAATGCTATACCAGTTCATCATATGCTGAGTTTCAAATTCCCAGATACTACCATCAAGAAAATGAATTCCACACAACAAAAGTTCTGGAGGAAAAAAGAGTCCAACAAAGGTAAACAACTTATTACTTGGAAGAGTGTTAATACTCCAAAAGAAGAAGGAGGGTTGGGATTTAGAGATCTTCATCTGTTTAATAGAGCTCTCTTGGCAAAATCAGCATGGAGATTGAGTACTGACCAAACTTCAATATGTGCAAAATCATTACAGGCTAAATACTTCCCAGATGGTCAACTATATAATATAAAGAAAAGCAAAAACTCCACTTGGTCTTGGACTAGCATCAGTTCTGAGATAAATTTCATCCTCAGGTTCAGTTTCTGGTCACTCGGAAATGGTCATAAAATTCTAATCTGGAAGCATAACTGGGTGTATGGAATGAATGAGCCGCTACACCTATACAAGGTGCTATTAGTCACTCTCAATATACTCATGTCTATCAACTATTTGCTGCTGATAATTGTAGTTGGAATTCAGACTTGGTATTCTCTCTTTTTAATGCCCAAACTGCAAGCACAATTCTTAATACTTCAATTTTTCCTAACTTTGAAGACAAACTAGTTTGGACTCTGGAGAAAAATGGAGTTTTTTCTGTTAAGTCAGCATATAAGAAGATGTTTGAGGAGGAAAATGTCGGACACTCAGTCAGTGACACTATGAAGGCAGTATTCAAAAGGTTGTGGAGGTTACCTTTACTACCAAGGGTGAACCAATTTCTATGGAAATGTGTGAAAGATGTTTTGCCTTCCAGAGATAAATTAACTCATGTAATTCAAAATGGTGATTACAATTGTCCTTTCTGCAAGCAAGTCACAGAAACATCTTCACACTGTATTCTTGAGTGCCATATTGTGCACTTGGTTTGGTTCGCTGTGCTGGGGATAACAAGTCCTTCTACTGTTACTCTTAAAGACTGGATCATAAGTCATTTCATGCAGCTACAATCTGGACAGACTAATGAAGACATAATTTGCAAAATAGCTATTGTAGCTTGGTGCATTTGGTCTCATAGATGTGATACCGTATTCAAGGGAGTTTCTTCTTCACCTGAAATTATTATACAAAACTGCAGGAAGTATCTCTCAGATTTCACTGACATGTCTAGGAAAAGACCAGCCAACCCAAATAGACAAAATAAAAATAATTTGCCTTTGGTGCTCTCTCCAAGAGGAACTATTACTATTAATTCGAGATGGCTCTTTTCTAAACAATAATGGTGGAATAGGTCTAATCGCTCGTGATTTTGCGGTACCCATAAAGGAACCAAATGCATCTACCTAGCAGCATCAACTAGTTCGTAACACGCAGAGTGCCAAGGATCTGGGAGGCGATTACATGGGCAAAGGAAATGAATCTACAAAATGTTCGGTTTGAATTGGACTCAAAACGGTAATGGACGCTTGATGAATAATGAGCACAATAACTGCGACTGGAGAATACACAATTTAATTCGTACCATTAAGCAATCTTTTTTAGATTTTAACTCTTGGCAATGTTCTTATGTGCCTAAAGAGAAGAATAAAATAGCGGACATGTTGTCCAAACTATCTAGAGTCGATAAATTGAGTTATGTTTGGTCCTCTGATCCTCCTAGTTTGATTGTCGCTCAACTAGAAGAGGATGCAAACTATGTTCACTCTTAAAACTTTAATATATATCTCTCTTTCAGTTTCAAAAAAAAAAAAAATCGCAGTCTTGGATGCCAAGATCCGACTAATTTGTAAGCATGGGATAGATTGACCGGAAATGGACAAAGTATCGTCGATGGATCAAATTGCTAGTAGAGAAGCAACTATGAAGATTCTCGAGAACGCCTAAAATTGCGAGAATAGCACCAGGAATGGAAAAAAGAAAATTAGCGGCAGGCCAACTTACCGTCGGCTCCATGACTGATGTCTCCCATAAGTGCATCATATTTAAAAAAAATAGCAGGGGTCTTTTAAATGGGCATCAGCATGCATGTCAACTTAGTTGTTTAACCGTCGGCTCCATGACTGATGTCGTGTATCAATAATTAAAAGCATGCATGTCAACTTATTCTTATTCTCAGTGTATATTTTTTTTGATGCAAAATAATTGTATTTTGATCAAAGTTCTTTACATATTATTTTGATACATCTAACGTGTTGTTCATTGTTGCAAGATTCCAACACTAGTGCATAAGCAGTTCCACTTCAGCCACACATCAGAGAACTTTGATCCCCTGCCAACTTCCAAGAACTAGAAAACTTCCACATAATCGTAGTCTTGGATGCCAAGATCCAACTAATTTGTAAGCATGGGATAGAAATGGACAAATTATCGTCCATGGATCCAATTGCCAGTAAAGAAGCAAGTATGAAGATTCTCTGAGAATGCCTAAAATTGCAAGAATAGGGGGAGGAATGGACATAATTTAACTTTCATTTCAAGGTTTTCATATACAGTTTTGTGAGTCGGAAACCGGAAATGGACAACAGTCCAATGCACAATAAAATAAAAGGTGAAAATTTATATTATATTTATATTATATAAAAATAGAGTTTTTTTCGAGCGACGTGGTTAATCGGAGCTTCTGGTTGATTCTGGCCCCACCATTCTAAATTTCAGCCAATAGAATTCCAGTAGAATCTTTTGGGCCCGCGAAATATTTTTTTACCAATCACATTTTAAAAATAATTTCTTAAATTTCTTAAATCTTATTTATTCTAAGAAACATATCAAAACAAATATAAGCAATTTAAACATTACCAAAAAAAAAAATCATCATCATGATAAAATAAGATAAAATGTTCATCATGATTTCATCGTAAAATTAAATCCATCATATGATTAAAAAAACAATCATATAAATAAACCAATGTCCAATGTCCATTGACAGTTTTTGTAATGAAATCCCCTTAATTACATCTCCAAACTACGATAAAAGAAAAATCTCCCCCTAATTACATGGTATTGAATACCTAAAAAATATTATAAGCATGAACCTGAATGAATTTTTTTTCAGGTGAGTAAATAAAAGAAAATACCTGATTTGTGGGAGTCATGCCTGAATAGAGTGAAGAGTCCGTTAATCCTGTACAAAAAATAAAATAATACAAAACCATTAGGAGTATGAATTCCAAATTCCAAAAAAAAAAAAAAAAATCACGAACATCAAAAAAAAAAACAAAAACAAAATCATAGGAGCGATTTCATTAACAATTTTGGAAAATACCAAAATAAATGTGGATATCAAAAATAACAAGAACGAAAATATTGGAAGGAAGAAAATATTGCGATATCATATCCAAATAAATGTGAATATTGGATACGTATATTATTTCCTACAAAGAAGTTTTTTTTTTTTGGAATTTTTTGGGTTTATCTACTCTCTATTTAAGGCCCTTGCACAGATGCCAGGATCCCATTTTTCTTTGGTGCGGCACAAGAGAAAAAATACAGTGTTTCATCGGCATGCTTTGATCGTAAACTCATCACTTTTTATATGCTATTCCCATTGTTTTTTCTTGGGCTTTTTGCGATGAAGGTGTTTATTGTTTCGTTGATTGATTGATTTGATTCCAGAAACAGGTTTATTTTTAGGATCGTAAACTCCACTCTACATTGAGGTGAGAAACTCATCACTTTTAATTTGATATTCCCATTGTTTTTTCAATGACTTTTTTGCCATAAAAGTCTTTATTCGTAGCTTCTGGTTGTTTTTTTCGATGCTGGATATTTATCAAACGAGATCTGGGTATTATTTTGATTCCATACGGTGGAATCCACTTTACAAAATACATTGAAATGATCTAAAATATGATGTGCAACAGTCGGTTGAGTTCCTTACACTTGGTAATGGATCGGGACTCCAGTATTGAGAGTGGAGTGCGCAAGAGCAAAAATACAGGTATACTTTGTGGTTGAGTGTGTTTCATCGGCATATTTTTTTTTTTGGGGGATTATCGTTGTTTTTTTCCCTTACATATGATCCATGCAGCAAGAAAGTCCGTGGGTAGAACCAAGAAACCAGTTATGATAGATCCGACTACTCCAGAGCAGGCAAGGGTGAATCGTATGAAGCGTAAGGGCGTGATACTAGAGAAAAAAACAGGAAAATACGTAGATTGCTTGAAGGTACGGATGCAGGTACATGCATATTTCAACGAATAAGATCATGTTCCAGGACGTTGTTTGATTTTATTTTGTTGTTATTTTTAATGCCTATAGAAAGTTTGCAGCCGATAGCAGTGCCAGAGCAACCAAGTTGTGAACCAGAACAGGCTAGGGTGAATCGCCATAGGCGAAAAAGTATAGTAATGGTGTTTGTTTCTTATTAAGTTTTTGTGTTGGTTTATTATTAGTTTTCAGATAACATTATATTTGAAAAGCATGTCCATTAGAATACAACACAACGTTAGTCGTTATCCTTTCTTAAGGATGCTAAAGAATGTATTACCATATCCAATGCATATTTATTTTTGGAGATGCTAAAGAATGTATTACCATATCCAATGCATATTTATTTTTGGAGTTATAGTAGTTTCCGATTTGGTAGTAGATATTTAAGGCAACAAGATTCCAAAAGATTCAAACTTCCATAAAACCGTGAATAATGTACATAGATAAAACGACTTAAAGTAGGGTGGGAAAAAGGAGTAGATATTTGAGGCAACTAGATACTAAAATTTTTTATCTTACATGAAAAACAATAATAATATATTGTCTTAAATATGTGTGCAGACGTCATTAAATAGGTAAGAAATTTTTTTTAACATGAATAGATTTCTAAGATGGCAATTAAATATACATGACAAGTATTTTTACATGGATAGATTTATATATTTTGCCTTTGGTGAGACTTATTTTTACATTTCTAATATTACCATTATTGAGTAGAATACAAAGATTCTCTACCATAAGAATCAATTTTTAGAATCTTCTCATTTTTAAAGCAAGGTAGGATTGGTAAAAAGTATCCTTAATTAAAAAGTATAAGTAGGTAAAAATATTTATGAACAGGAATAAATAAATATGTATAATGCTAAACTTCGGTTGACTAGGTACTAGGTACTAGGATTAGTTACCAAAATTAGATTGAGGGGTTTAAAAAAAAACTTAGAAATATATGGACTTTAGTGGGCTAAACACTAGGCATTTGGTGGACTAAATCCAAAAATCAAGAGAAAATTGGGCACTTTTAAGATTTTAGGGGGCTATAGCCAGGGTTAGTCCACCCTTGGATCCGCCTGATTCCGTTCCTTTTTTTTTATTAGGTGTTGCCCACGTAATTTACATATATAGAGACTTCTTTACGCTAAATTTATTGGAATTTTTACTATATAAAAAAAATGTAAAATAATTTAATTTTAGCAATAACAGATATTCTAAGTATAGTAGATATACAAGGCAGGATTGGTTTTATTTGGTTAAATTATGGATATGCAAATAAAAAGTATCCTTAGTTAAAAATTCAAAGTAGGTAGAAATATCTAAAAAATATTACGCTAAATTTACATTTCCATTAATATTTACCTATAATTACGTCACGTATACTGTTAACTATATATAGGAACTAACCATACCTTCCTCTTGACATAAACTTGGTATGTATATACCTTCCTCTTGACATAAAAATCATAAATTCTCTTAAAGCAAAGAATAAGACCGTATATATTGATAGGAAAATAAATGTATATAAAATATTTGTTAAAATTCTAATTCCAAAATTACAAATTCAGTTTTCTCTATTTCTAAAAAAAATATCTATATTTAAAATAAACTATATATAACCGTAGTTTCGAAAATTATATATAGTGAGGCATCGTATGTATGATTCATTGCAGGTTTTACAAAATTGATTTACTTCTCACATGATTTAATCGTTTCATAATCATGATGTGTTTTATCGTTTAATAAGCATGATGTGTTTTAATATTATAAATGGCACACAATATATAGTAGATCGTATGCTAAACAAGATGTATTTTTTGATTTCGTTCTCTGAATACAACACAACATTAGTCGTTATCCTTTGGGCTTATCTTCCTTTTCACATTATTTGATCTTTTGATAGGCATGATGTCTTTTTAAGTTTTCGCATGATCTAATGTTATTAATGCGCACAATATATAGTAGATCGTATGATCACCATGATTGATCATAACAAAGCTTCTGAAAATTATTAATCGCATGCTGTTTATTGAACCATGCACATGTATGGGTGAAAATCAATACTTGGGCAACCTTTTAGGCACCGTTTAACGAGAGGAGCCGAACCAAAGTGATTATTTCTGCCAAGCTCTATCTATTTCTGTCCACTGAGAATGAATTTCTCAATGCTGTAATTTCAACCTCATACGGAGATTTGGCAACAAATAAATTCAAAAAACAGTATGTCGCTCATGCTGCTATTCTCGCTTCTCAAGATGACAAGATCAATGAAATAAATAAGTGCATAGCAGCATGCTATTTCCGAGAGAAGGACGTGAATACCCGAGTAGGGATTATGTGTCTTTTAATACTGATAATTACACTGAAGCAGTGCAGTTGTATCCCAGGGAATTTCTAAACAAGGTTGAACATGCGTACATGCCGCCTCATGAACTGAGATTAAAAATTGGACTTCCAATTATTCTCTTGAGTGGACAAACCAGGGACCAAGACATTGCTGGGACTAACAAACCAAACATAGGATTACCATTTGGTCCTGCCCAACCAGACATCATATAATCGTTTAGTGCTGCCAGCAGAACATAGATAAATGCATAGTTTTTCGTGGCTCGGGCAACCCTAAAGTCTTCCTAACTAAAAATAGTATCAAATATTTTTTATTGGGAAATATAAGCTTTTTTTTTTTTTTTTGAAGGTGAAATATAAGCTAAAAATAGTATCGAATATCTTTGTTAAGAAATATATCGTTGGGAATTCCTTAAACATACAAAAAAAAAATCTACCAAAGGCCTAATTTAATAGATTCTTTAAACATAGTTATCCGATTACGGTAGCAAAGTAGAGCACCTAAAATAAATAAGTTTTTGCCATATTTATCCACACGCGGTAAGAAATAAAAAACCTAATTTAGCACAAGATTTCGAAAACTATAAAAGCGAAAACTCTGATATTTTGAGAACACGAAATCCACCTCTTGTAAGAAGAAAAAAGAATCTCATACATATCGAAAGAAAGATGTCGAAGCTAATCAATCTAGGAAAAAGAAACATCCTTCAAGCCTCTCAATTGCTAGAGAAGAAAAATCTACAGAACAATAAAAACGTAAGCTCTTACGAAAAATTATTGAATATGTATAAGTAAATGTGTCGCACCAGACTAATCCCTTTTTTTTTTTTTTTTGTTGTTGTTTCTAAACAGGTTTACTCGATGAACTGCAAGGCAACGATTAGAGGCATAAAGAAATCTTCGGAAGGGTACTACTCTGCTTGCCAGAAATGCAACGGCAAACATGAGCTGACAAAAAACACACGGTGGTGCTACTCTTGCAGCGAAGAGGTCGAATTCCCGGAGACCAGGTAAGTGAAAAAAAAAACAAAAAAACAAAAACAAAACCTTGAAAAACAACACGAGTCCCAATCTAACATAAAGAATAATTGCAGGTTGTTATTGAATCTTAGGGTGAAGGATGATAGTGAAAAAGCAATATTTGTTGTCCATGGAGAAACTGCTGAAGAACTAATTGATATACAGTTGAATGACATCAAAGGATTGATAGACGAAAAAAACAAAGAAAAACAACACGAGTTAAGATGCCGAATAACTCAAAAGATCAAAGGATATGAATGTGTGTTTAACTGGAAGTTACTAAACAAACCTGGGAAACAAAATATTTTGATGTGAAAAAAAAAATTGTCAAAGTGAATCCTTCAAACCGTGAATTCCATCAGGTATTGATACCAATACCAATCTAGACATGATGCATTAACTTTAAAATACTATGATTCTAACAAGTTGTATTTTCAGGTTACTACTGCTAAAATTTCAAAGCGAAAGCAGGTTCTATCTGATACCGAAAGTGAGTCCGATAAAAGTTGTACCGACTTTGATGAAATTTCGGTTGTAACACCAGCCAAGAAAAAATGTTGCAGGAAACTTATCCTGTTATCTGACAGTGAGTCGGAAGAAACCAAAGATTCTGAAGTGGTCATCGTATCAAACAACGATAATTAGAAGTTCAATCGGAGTACAACATTACCATGAATTATGGTTTAAGGAAATAATAAAATAGATGGCTTTGTCAATTAGTATTGGTCCCATTTTTGTTTAGCGTTCTCTTAGTAGAAGTTTTTATTTTTAGGGTTCTTTGTATGCCCTTATTTTTTCTCATTGTTCAAATAGTGTGCAAGTCTATTTAGCATTAACTGATGAAACATGTCTCGAATAAGACTACTACCACAATATACGAAGCAACCCTAACTGTTTTTCTATCAACAAACAAACCCTAGGTGTTGACTCAGAAAAAGACAAACCCCAGCTCTGTATGAATATATGCAATCTAAAAAAAAAAACGACAAAACATTTGCGGAACAATATAAAAATGCAAAGTATGCTTATCTATAATCTTGATGAACTTCACATCAAGAAAAAAAAAAAAGAAGAGACATACAAAGACAACAAAGAAACCATAGGCAAAAGGGGTGTGAATCTTTGATTTGATACGAACGGTATGGTTTTATTCGACCAACCAAAAGAAGTTTAATCCCTACCAAATAGTTTAAATTAACCTTGCTTGCCATTTTCAATCAATTCTTTGTTATTTGTAGAATTTTGAAATTTGAATTGTGATTTAGAATTTGTTTTTGTTTTATTACTATCAAGCTCCATGATAGAACTTCAACCTCATTAGTACTGACCAACCAAATATGCGACCATTTGGTGATAACTAACTTATGAAGTACACATGATTTTGACTCCAATAACCCCAGCTCCAACATTGGAAACCCTAAATTTAATCGGAATAAAAGTTATATTAAAATATTTATTACCTTTTTAACGTAGATAAAGGATATTCATCAAACCTATTGAGATCTTATTCGGGGGAAAATAATATGAAAATACCTTACTAAGATCTACATTTATTGAGTAATCCGATATCTAAACATGTACAATATCTAATACGTATCTGATAAATCGGGTGGAGTATCCAGAAACCATATAGAAACATGATATCTAAGCATAGTTTGGATTCCTTTAATATCGTTACATTCCAAATATTTAGGTTCTCTGTATCTTTCTTACCAAGCAATACAATTTAATAAATCATATAACAGTGATATTGCACCAAGCTTATATAGTTTCAATATCTACTAAAGGAAATCCCAGAAAAGAATCAAGAAATATGACTGTGAAAGAAAAATACGACAAAGAAGCAACCAAGGCTGATGACCAAGGCATGTAAATTTATTTAAGTATATTGCAGTTTTTCATACAAAAGTATTTTTTTGCATCGTAATTGAAATCTCAAACCAAACATGTGTGTTTTTTCATTTTCTGGCCAATCACATCGTAATTGGTGTATGCATTACTTTGTTTTTGAGATTTTATGTTGATTTACATTCACGTTTTAGGTATAAATCTCAAACACACGTATATTTTGATTTTATGTTTTTCCGAAATAAGAAAATACAGTGATAATTGATCTCAGTGATAATTAATAACATAAAGAATCATTGCAGGTTTCATGCTCGATTTACAATCATATTTTAAATATAGTGATTATAATGCCCACAATTTAACATGTTCTGTTTAATTCCATGGAGAGACGGATTTTTTAATAAAATTCTAAACTTTGACGAATTGAAATGTATAACAGGGATAGAAGAAGAACGGACTACAGAAAAAATCTACCCACGGTTTGAAACAACTCAAGGAACGCCAATCATGGATCACGGCATGAATGTGATTCCGACAACAAAAGAAGAATTTCTGGACAGAGTTATCGAAAATTCGTATCCAGAATTTGATGATAGAAACACTGAAAAAGGATATTTCTCGAGGAGAGCCATCTTAGCTTTTCATTCTGACAATGTGTTCAAAATAAATTCACGCATGGCTACCTTATTTCAGAATGAGCATACATATCTAAGCAATGACGCTTTATCTTGACTTCATATGATTATGCAAACATGGTCCATACACTATGCATAGAATTTAAACGACACAACATTTCCCCACATGCCGAATCATATACTGTGTTTAAAAATAGGAATGCCTATAAAACTGCTGAAACAGATCGATGATGGAAAGATCACCCCATCAGGTACAAGACTTGGCATATTAAAATTGGAAGAAGAAGAGATAGAAGCAGAAGTACTGGATGGTCTAGATGTTGGGAAAAAAATAATAACTCAACGCCAATTGATGTCATCCGGCGGAGGATTGGACATTCTGAGATACCAGTTTCCAGTGAAGGTCTGTTTTGCTATGACGATAAACGATATTCATGCAGAGAGTCTACGCAGTATTAGATACTATTTGAATACTGATACATTCAAAGATAGGCGAATGTACTTCGAAATTTCCCCATTGACAGGCCATCAAAATTCGCATTTAAATATTATAGTAATTGCCCTTAATTCTTATGAAAGTGGATACACAAAGACCATTTTAGCGGAACCGGTGGTTGACAGCGTATGTCTTATAGATCGATTTATTAGCGACGAAGCACAATTTCATTTTAGAATTTATACTTAGGCCCTTTATTTATTAGGAATACTTCTGTTCAGTTTACCTTTTACTTCTGTTTAGTTTACCCTTTATTGGATAATTATTTTATTTTGTCTTTTGAAGTGGGATTTTGAGAGTTCACAATTTAATTATTTACCTCTGAGCCTTGAACGAGCAACCAAATCATTGAAATTATTGGAGCAACAGAAACATACTTTCTTTTCTTTTTGGAAATGTTTTACTTTCATATTGTTTAGGAATGAAATTTTCCAGTTTATAATATCAATAATTTTTTTATGAAATCTGGATTGTGAATGTTGGCTATGGGGCTTATTCATTATGAATCAATACGCAAGGGGCTGGTGGAGGTTCAATACGCCTATGTCCATTATGAATAAGTTCCTTTCTGAAAATCTGAGTCCATGGGCACAAACCTAAGTCCAACAACATCTTATTAGACTCCAAACAGGCGTGTTAATCGGGAATAAGAATGGTATGGTTTATTCAACCAACCAAAACAAGTTTAACAATCGGGAATACAACTAAGGATCCATCAAAACCATAGACGATAATGAATGTTTGCTATTTTGAATCAATTCTTTGTTGGTTGATGAATCAAAAATAATAAAATTTTATTAGTATCAATATTTTTGGCCCTTTTTGTTCATTTTTTTATTTTCTTGCACACTTATTGGGATTACTTTGGTTTTGTGACATAATCTCTATATAAAAAGAGCATTCAATATTCCACAAGTAATAAACAGACCCGTGCATCGCACGGGTGACAATCTAGTAAAGCTAATTCTAATTTATGTTTGTATTCACCGAGAAAAGAGAACACGTTCCGAGCCCACCAACAAACATCAATCACAAAACCTGGTGGGGTGAGCATTTTACCCGTAATCCGCGGATTTAACCGGGACCAACCGTATTTTTGCGGATGGATGCCCGGATAGTTCGCTAATGGATTGGACGCGGATGAGATTTTTGAAATCCAACGGATTGGGTCCGGATGCAACCTTGAAAATCCGTTGGACATCCATATCCGTTAGATTAAGGTTATTTATATAGTTTATAGAAAATATATAAATAATTTTGGAATTTTTAAGGTGTTTGCTTGTAGTGTTGTCCATGACACTTCTATATTTATATATACTTATTTAAGAAGTCATCTATATTGGCTTTATTTTTCATTATAAATTTTAACTAACACAAATCCATTGGATTATGCGCACCCAATCCGTTCATCCGTGCATCCATTGGATGTTGGATTGATGCGATGCCAAATTTGAAATCCGTAGTGAATTGGATTGGATGCGGATGAGGTAAAAACGGTCCATGCTCACCCCTACCGGTGAGGCTCTTGAAAACTTGGTATGTATTTCCGTTTTAACTTCATATTTCAATTGTCACATTTGAATAGCGTAAATCACAAACACAATAACAAGTCGTCATCATTTGCAAAGCTTTTGCGTTCCTTAATCAGTTTCACCCACCTTAGCTCCCAGTAGTGCTAGAAAGCTAGACAAGACAAATTCTTTCGCAACCGGACTACTGTATTCTGTATAAGAAAGTGAGAAGCCTTATTGCATCAATGTTGACAATACAATCACCTAAATCGTTTCACTCAGTAATCCGATTATCAATTTTCAGGAGTTTCAGAGTAGGAATTGAGATGCAAAAACATTTCATACTAATAGAGCAATGAAACTTGAATAAGTTCTTCCAAGGGAATTTGAAAAAAAAAAGTTCCAAATTCCAGTATTCATCAGTAAATTTCTTACTAATACTTAGGAAAGCGTACATTAGGATGAATGCATAGCCCAACGATGTCAGTGATTTACACGCAGAAAGAAAAGAGATATGGGGTAAACAAGCTAGACTGAGCTCTTTAATGTTATACCATATTACAGTAGAAACCCAAGAATGTACCAGAGATTCACTCTGTTGCTCATAACGTCAGATAAAGAACTTGTGTATACCTGACGAATTATGAAACCATGGGGTGATATTGCCCATATCTGTCTCGGCATAAGTGGGGCCTAAAAATAAAAGAAAATTTGAAAATGATGGATCAAAATGTTTAACTCTGCACATTTTCTTTATCTAGGCTGGAGATTGGAGTTACTTCTTAAAACTGCAGGTTCTAATATGGGTTTCTAATAGTGAGAGGGTATGAAGAAGCTTCGTGGTGGAATGGATGTAACAGTTAAAGATGATTCATGTCATCACAAGATATTTACCATAGACTAACGAAGGAAAAATAGGTGGTAAAAGACTAAAAGCCCAGTTCTACATAACTTGTGTCCGAATCACAAATAAAACACTTAAACGCTGAAAAGAAAACAAGCGATACCATATGTTTCTTAAGAAGTCAGTACTCTTTAAACCTAAACTTACATCTGTTGGAAGCTGAATCACAAATAGAGCGCTGAAAAGTAAACAAACAATACCACATGCTTCTTAAGAAATCAGTACTCTTCGAACCTAAACTTACATCTGTCGGAAGCTCTAGGAAGACTTAGAAACTCTGACTTGAGTACTTTCTTATTTATAGCATCAACTCTCTCTAGACGTAGTTTAACTGCTTTCAAAGCTTTTGCGTTCTTCAAAACCAGTTTCACCCATCTCATCTGCCTCGCATTCCCACCAAAATGCATAAAGGTAACTGACTCTAGGTATTGAAACATGCATCCAGCAGTCAACATATGATCAGCCCAACTGTGTTCTTCTTTGTTTTCGTCAAGGCAGCTCTGGGTTGGGATTAGAAAAGATTTAGACAAACATCAAAAAGGAGCAAATTTGGAAGCATAAATATTGTAAACGAAACCCAAGACTTGTTCTGCCATTTCAAGTAGACAAGTATTGAGAATCAAAAGTTCCGTGTGCTTGCCTCTTCAAATGTGAGACACCTCAAATTAGGTACTGCTTTGAGCAGTGTAAATAGTGATTCATCAGTGATTTCACCTTCATGCAGGATCAACTTTTCCAAATAATGAAACTCAGGTAGGACATTTATGAAGTCATCTACAATGGAGAGAGCCTATTTATCACAAGGAAACAACAGTTTTGAGAAGTCAGATTATATAATACATAAAGACGGGCAAAAAAAAAAAAAGAAAGAATACCTGTAGGGTTTCAGCATGAATATCTAAGCGTTGTACATGAGAAAGCGCTCGAACAAACTTGCTTACAGATGCATCATAACCTATCTTTTGACTCATTGGTACGCCATCTTCACAATATAGGAGTACTCTTGCATATTCTAGTGTTTCAAAGCTGGAAAAAACATATTCCTTAGCCACACAACCACAATAGGCAAGTGATGCTAGATTTGGTGCATGAATTGTGAGAGCACAGTTTTGTAAACCATCATCACCACCCCATCCGTCGAAATCAATCACCAAGAGTTTCAGTGCAGAAATTGAGATACAGAAATTCCTCACACCAAACCAAGTGCAGTATTCCAAAATCAAATCTTCAAGGACAGGGCATTTAGAAAAGTGTTGTTCATTCCAGCAGCAATCATCAGTAAATTGTACTCTACAGAGTTTAAGGCTCATGAGTTTTGGTAAACAGAAACTTCTAGGAAGATGGGTAGCATCATTTACAGCAAGTTCCAATTTAACTAATGATTCACATGTAAAAAGAGAGATGGGAATGAAAAAAGGTTTGTCTTGATCTAGACGGAGTCCGAGCTCTTCGACATTACGCCTTGTTAAATTTTCGATCCATGAATGAACCCGAGATGCACTCATGTGTTCATTTGTCATGAGTTCGAACTTCTGAATATTTGATGATGTGTCGTGAAGAAGCAATGTTCTATCCACAAATTCCATGAAATTACTGGTTTCCGTTTCGGAAAATACATCACACGATAAGGGAAAAACAAGAGTGGGAATAGATGTCCATAAGTGTTTCCATCTTTTAGATAGTGAAGAAGTCTGAGCAACACGCTTGACATCAAGGAAAGAAAGGATATGATGAATAAGTGAGTCGGGTAATACACTAAACCTATCCTTTGCCTCAACAATGTGTTTCTGTCTCTTGGACAATAGATTCAAATCCATGATATTTTAATTTTTCTGTACAAAAAAAAAAAAAAAAAACAGATGGAAATTAAGGGTTTCACAATGAGTAAATCTGATACTAGCTAATAAACAACATATGCGCCTAAAAAAGAAACAAGCTATCCTATTACACAAAGAAAAGAAGATAATTTAAAAGTGAATGAAAAGATTACCTCTCAACTCTGAAGCTTCCACAAAATGAAGAACTACTCCTAATTAACAACCAATTAGAATAGTTAATGCTCTATAAATCATCAAGATCTTCACTTACAGCATCAATTAAAGATTAAGATAAAGATTTATAGTTTTCTGACAAAAGACGAAGATTAAGATTTATAGTTTTCTTCACTATTTATATTTGTTCGATGGCTATCACCTTCTTTGCCATCAACTTCAACATTTTCTCAGATAAAAAACCACACACTCACCATCTCTCTTGCCAGAAATCTGTTGGCCGGGACAAAAGAGAAAGTTTGGTTAAGAAAGATATTACAGAAGTGAGTTCTAGAGTCACGGTAGAGTTAGAAAGAGAGAAGCAAATTTAGGATTTTACAGGCACATTTTGTAAAATATTGTCAAAATTGAGTCGAGTGGGTCGTTGACGGTCAAGAAATGGTCTAGGGGATGTCAAGACCATAAATGGACGTGGATGGATCAAATTGCTAGTAAGGCTAACCCAATGGGCTAGATTGGCCAAAAAGTGTTGCAAATTAAGAAAAAAGTGTTTACTTCCCTCTCCTAGCAAGTGCTCATGGTTCAACTAGTAGCGAGATTGAAACGTCGAATGATTCAGCGTTCAAAAAGTGACTTTTGCAAGAATGGCAGCAGCTGTTCAAAACATCATAATTTCAGCGTAACGAAGATTCTCAGTGGACGCCTAAAATTGCAAGAATAGCAGCAGGGATGGACATAGTTTAACTTTCATTTCAAGGTTTTTCATATGGTTTACAGTTTTGTGAATCGGGAACTTGAAATAGATATAGTCCAATGCACAGTAAAAGGTTGAAATAAAGGCTAATTCTAATTTATGTTTATTTTCACTCCGCCCTTGAGTTCTTTTTCACTTGTCACATTTGCATAGTGTATGTAAATCACAAACACGCTAACAAGTGGCCATCATTTGCAAAGATTTATTTGTTTGTCTAAAAGAAAAGGGGATGCTGGTTTTATGTCCATACTGTAGCTTGTTTAGGTTGCCAGCAGAGTTCATAGGTTTGGTTTTAGGATTTTAGTTCAGGATTCTCAGGTTCTTTGGAAGCTTATGTTTTGCATTGGAAACGGAGTACTACGATCGAAAAGATTTGTGTTGATCATCTTTGGCTCAATTATGTAAAATGATTGTAATGGTCTGGTTGCTCGACTCGAGCAGATATAGCTCTGTTGCCTAAAAATAAAATAGAACAAAATTGAAAATGATTAATCAGAATGTTTAATTACCTCTCCACATTTACTTTATCTAGGCTGGAGATCGGAGTTACTTCTTAGAACTGCCCGTTCTAATATGGGTTTCTAACAGCGACAGGGTATGAAGAAGCTTCTCGATGAATGTAACAGTTAACAATGATTCATGTCATCACAAGAAATTTACCATATGACTATTCAAGGAAAAAATAAGCAGTAAATGACTAAAAGCTCAGTTCTAAGTAAATTGCGTCTGAATCACAAAATAAAACGCTTAAACGCTTGGAAGAAAACAAACAATACCATATGTTTCTTAAGAAGTCGGTACTCTTTAAACCTAAACCTACATCTGTCAGAAGCTGAATCACAAATAAAAAGCTGAAAAGTAAAACAAACAATACCACATGGTTCTTAAGAAATCAGTACTCGTCAAACCTAAACTTACATATGTCAGAAGCTCTAGGAAGACTTAGAAACTCTGATTCAAGCACCTTCTTATTTATCGCATCAACTCTCTTTAGATATAGTTTAACTGCTTTCAAAGCTGTTGCATTCTTCAAAATCAGTTTCACCCATCTCATCTGCCTCGCATTCCCACCAAAACGCATAAAGGTAACTGACTCTAGGTATTGAAACATGCACCCAGCAGTCAACATATGATCAGCCCAACTGTGTTCTTCTTCATTTTCGTCAAGGGAGCTCTGAGTTGGGATTAGAAAAAAAAAATAGACAAACATCAAAAGAGAGCAAATTTGGAAGTAACATAAATACTGTAAACAAAACCCAAGACTTGTTCTGCCATTTCAAGTAGATAAGTATTGAGAATCAAAAGTTTTGTGCACTTGCCTCTTCAAATGTGAGACACCTCAAATTAGGTACTGCTTTGAGCAATGTAAATAGTGATTTATCAGTTATTTCTCCTTCTTGCAGGATCAAATTTTCCAGGGTCAAATTTTCCAAATCACGAAACTCAGGCAAGACATTTACGAAGTCATCTACAATGGAGAGAGCCTATTCATCACAAGGAAATAACAGTTTTGAGGAGTCAGAATACAATACATAAAAACATAAAGAGGGCAAAAAGAAAGAAGAATACCCGTAGGGTTTCAGCATGAATATCTAAGCTTTGCACATGAGAAAGCGCTCGAACAAACTTGCTTATAGCTGCACCATAACCTATCTTTTGATTCATTGGTACATCATCTTCACAAATTAGGAATACTCTTGCATATTCTAGTGTTTCAAAACTGGAAAAAACATATTCCTTGGCCACACAAGCACGATAGGCAAGTGATACTAGATTTGGTGCATTAATTGTGAGAGCACATTTTTGTAAACCATCATCACCATCAATGTCGTAATCAATCGCCAAGCCTTTTAGAGCTGGAGTGGAGATGCAGAACTTCCTCACACCAAACCAAGTGCAGTCTTCCAAAAACAACTTTTCAAGGACAGGGCAACTAGAAAAGTGTTGCTCATTCCAGCAGCCATCATCAGTAAAATGTACTCCACAGAGTTTAAGGCTCATGAGTTTTGGTAAACAGAAACTTCTAGGAAGATGGGTAGCATCATTTACAGCCAGTTCCAATTTAACCAATGAGTCACATGTAAAAAGAGAGATGGGAATAAAAAAAGGTTTGTCTTGATCTAGACAGAGTTCGAGGTCTTCGACATTACGCCTTGTTAAATTTTCGATCCATGAATGAACCCGAGATGCACTCATGTATTCATTCGTAATAACTTTGGCCTTCTGAATATTTGATGATGTGTCATGAAGAAGCAATGTTCTATCCACAAATTCCATGAAATTACTGGTTTCGGTTTCGGGAAACATAGAACACGAGAAGGGAAAAACAAGAGCTGGTATAGATGTCCATATGTGTTTCCATCTTTTAGATAGTAAAGAAGTCTGAGCAACACGCTTGAGATCAAGGAAAGAAAGGATATGATGAATAAGTGGATCAGGTAATACACTAAACCTATCCTTTGCCTCAACAATGTGTTTCTGTCTCTTGGATTGATTATTAAAATCCATGAGATTTTAATTTTTCTGTACAAAAAAAAAAAAAAAAAACAGATTGAAATTAAGGGTTTCACAATGAGTATATCTGATACTAGCTATTACACAACATAGATTACACAAAGAAAAGAAGATAATTTAGAACTGAATTAGAAGATTACCTCAACTCTTTAATTAGAAACGCAATACCTTAAAAATCGGAACCCGTAATCCCAGTTTTCTAACAGAAACTAAAATGAACCATTTCCAGTTACAGAAAATATGAATATCCACTGTTGAATCTTCTTCTTCACTAGTTTGAGAGCTAGTAAGGGTTTTAGATGAAAACTTATATTTGTTCGATTGGTATCACCTTCTTTGCCATCAACTTCAACATTTCTCAGATGAAAAATCACACACTCACCATCTCTCTTGCCAGAGAGATCTGTTTGGTTAAGAAAGATACAACCGAGAAGTGAGTTCTAGACATCAGAGGCGGTGGTAGAGTTTGAAGGAGAGAAGCAAATTTAGGGTTTTATAGGGCATTTTGCAAAATATTGTCAAAACCGAGTCAAGTGGACCGTTGACGGTCAAGAAATGGTCTAGGAACCGTTGAAGAAGCTGGAGAGGGGAGACATGCTCCTTGGGGCTTAAGTATCTTCTTTTCTTTTTAAGCTTTTGCTAAGCAGTTCCGCTTCAGAGAACTTTGATCCCCCTACCCACTTCCAAAACTAGAAAACTTCCACATAATCGTAGTCTTGGATGCCAAGATCCAACTAATTTTTGAGCATGGGATAGATTGACCAGAAATGGACAAATTATCGTCCATGGATCAAATTGCTAGCAAAAAGATGCAAGTAGGAAGATTCTCGTAGGATTCCTAAAATTACAAGAATAGCAGCAGGAATGGACATAGTTTAACTTTCATTTTAAGTTTTTTCATATGGCTTACAGTTTTGTGAGTGGGGAACTGGAAATGGACAACAGTCCGATGCACAGTAAAAGGAGCTAAGTCGAATTTTATGTTTATTTGCACCGAGAAAAGAACAGTTCCAATGGCAACAACAAATATAAGTATTTAAAGTTTAGTAGGCCGACCGAGCGAAGCGAGGGAGGATTCTATATATGGTGACTTTGTGTCAGTGTGAAGCGTGACAATTTTTTCCAATTTAACAAAAAAGATTGGATTTGGTTCCACGATGAAAGAACGACACAGTCCCTCCTTAACTTTTTTTCCTTCTTTAAACAGATATAAATAACTGAAATGTTGAGGACATTTTTGTAAAGTGAAAAACATAAAACGCTGGAATAGTTTTAGAGGTCCGGGGTCGAATCCCTAAGAACCTCCAAAATTTTCATTTTTCCTCCCTTTTCTTCTACTTCTTCCCATATCTAATCTTCTATTCTTTCTACCAAACGAACAACAACAGAAATTTCTCTCTAGAATCCTTTCTTCTTCGTTTCATCTTCATCAATTTCACACCCTAAATCTCCATTAATATTTACTCAATTTAGACTTTAGAGTACAGAGTTCGGATTTGGTTGATTGAATATTCAATCTTCTTTAACCTGTAACCCTAAATTCAAAATTGGGTAAATTGATTGAACCACCATCATCATCACCAAGTTCGTCCTCTGCTTTCTAATCGAAGATTAGGTGAATTCATTGAATTACTTCCACGTTCATTACTTTACAGAGAATCATCAACCATCTTTTTTTCAGGAGATCCCAATTTATTTTTTTCTAATCGAAGATTGCAAACTTCAGAGTTCGGTAAAAAAATTCTGATCGAAGAACAGTTTGAGGTAAGATTAATGGGTCGTATATGATAATTTGGTATAACTTTTACATTTTTATATTAGGCCTCATTTGAATTTGAGTCTGACAAGCCCTATTAGTTTCTCCATTGTTGAAACTTGAAAGTTGAATCTGTGTTTTAAGGTGACAGAGTAAAACTAAGATGGAAATTTGACTGTGTTTTAATAATGTAATTTCCATGGTTAGGTTGAATGTTCGAGAAGAAGAGATGTTGAACTGAAATGGTTTTTGTGGTGTTGAGTTTTAAATGATTTGATTGTTTGTTTTGTTCCTAGGTTATGACTGAGATCGATTTGTTATGGCAGTGAACTGCAGGTGATGGATTATGATGCATATGGAATCGGGTTATAGATGCTCATGGTGGTGATCTTGTCGGCTGTCAAGGGTTTGTGTTCATGTTTTAAAGCGTGAATCGGGATGGTGATGTTGCAGGTGGATTTGAAGGTTAATTTGTGTTGCTGCTAAACTGGCAAAGAATGGAATGAATAATTGAGTACTAGCTGTGAATGCATTACAGGTAAGTTGCGGTGAGTGGTTGCTAGCAGTTGCGGTTTGTTGGAGATGGTGCCAGCGTTCATCTAGTGATAACCTTGATGCTTGTCTTAATGCTCTATACGAGAAGAGGTATTTGACTGTGTCTGTATTCTATCTTACCTGAAGTGCAAATGTTCATAATTGTTTTTCCATGGTTAGGTTGAATGTTTAGAAGTTCCAACTATTATTGATGGTTTGTTTTCATGACGATGAAGAATCCTCCTGTTCAGGTTAATGCTTTTTGTTGGAGTCGAATTCAATTGTTTTGGAATAGCATAGGGTGGTGAAGATACAAATTGAAATGCTACAGATCCTAATCTGGGTAAGATTGTAGTTTATGGCGCTTCTTATCCGGCCATCTCCAAAGTATGTAATTCTTTTTCTAATCTGCTGTGCGATAAGCTTCATAATCATAGGCGGAGACCAAGTCTTCTAAAACTTGCTCTGGAAGCTTAATTATGCCACTTGTGAATTCATTAATTTATCCAATCTTCCGTTAACTTTATCAATGTCGCCGTTGGTTCGTATATGGCGAGAGACATGAAAGACATTTTTTTCATGTGTTGTAATGGTGTAATTTAAGGTTGGTTTTTTTAATTTAATTCACAAAGTCGTTAAGCCTTGCAAGTCCCGTAGTGCAAAATGTACACTCGATTTATTGAATTGTTTGTTGTTCCATTCTTAACATTGTTGTGTTCTTTTGCTCTGCTCTTGCGTAGTATTTCCTTGAATGCCATGCATTTGCTTAAAGAAAGGCAAGTAAATACAATTCTAATCTCTGCTATCTCTTGCGTAGTAATTCCTTGATCAATAAGACCACTTTTGTTATGACTAAGAGCAATTGAGATATTTCATAATAATGTGCAGCTACTACTGCTATAGTAACATGTTGCAGGTCATACAAAGCACTAGTTTGTATTTGTACATTCTCCATATTTACTCGGTAGTCTTATCTTCTTGTAAAAAGTGATGTAGAAGTCTATGTTGTGAGCTTTGGCTAATACTCTGCCCATTTTTACTTTGGCATTCACGTTTGTGTGTTCCTACTATAGGAATTATTTTATGTCTTTATTTTTGTGTGTATTCTTATTGTTTGTTTCTTTACTTCGTATAGTGACTTTAAAGATGCCGAAATCCCTCCTGGAGCAAGGTCTTTAATTCTTGGCTACATTCAAAGGTGCTGTAGCAAAAGTATCTAGGGACCTGATTTGCGAAAGTTCAAAATTCCTTCCAATTGACACTGATTGTAGCTAAAAATTACTGTTAACAAGTGTTACTGAATCTTTTCTACTGATAGTGGTAAATTTAGGTTCACAAATTGTGATCTTTTTGACTTGTTTGTTGCTTGGGGTATGTCGAATAGGAGTGTTGATTGATGCTTTTGCATTTAAAGTTGTGATTTTAGTTCATTCTCAGCGGGTAGTGGTAACGTCAGTAGTAGGAATTGTGATTATTTTGCTTTGTTTTCTGGTGGGTATAAGTTGAGAAGTGTTGTTTGGTGTTTTTCCATCTCCATATGTGACTCTAATTATAACTTTCAAAATTGGTTTTACATTCTCATGTTGACAACCCATAACATTGAAATGACAGTATCTAAATTATTATGCAGCAATTATACTTTTTAAAATCCATCAAAACTTAGTTTTGTTTTCGGTCGCCGTTTTACCGTGGCAAATGGTCATCTAGTATCATTCTTTCTTCTATTGTTTATGTTGATGTTTCTTTACAAATTCCTTTCTTTTAATTTTCTTTAATTTGATTTGAATTAGTGCTATAGTTTCCTTGGTTTCATTCTAGGGTTTAGTTTGTTTTTCCGTGTAAAATTTAAATCTGTTATTCTCAACCAGTTTATTCTTCTGATTCAATGGCGTTCTAATTCATTTTTGCAGGGTTTCTCGTTTTATCATCATGAAGAACATCCAGTATGGGTTCTCTCAGTTCTATCTACTCCTTCTGTTAACTTTATTGCTACAATCAACTATAGTATTATTGGTTTCGCCAGCAGTATTGCAATTCATCGGTCTCCAGATGTCTCCCAACAGTATGTATCAGTATTCTAATCAAGTTAATCATGTGTATGATCGTATGGGTTTCTGTAATTTTTTACAGACCGACTCGTATATCCGATTCATCAAAGTCGTAACCAATTTTTGAAATTTGAATTTTCAAGTTTACCTTCTTTCACGGAGCCGGAAAAAGTTCAATCAAATTAGCTGTCTTCCGAGTTTGTTTCGGTTGACCATGCAGTCTTTAATAGATAGATATTCTTCTGCGAGTATACCGGTTAATTCGTTATTTTCTTCCTTTGCCATTGATCAAGGCAAGATATGCAGTTATGATATATTCTCTTCCCAATTATCTTCCTTAAAAGGAGAAATTCCAGCAAAGAGAAAAACCCAATCTCATTTCACAACAAGTTTTCATATACACTTAATAGCAATGGCGTCTAATTCCAACAATCAAGTTTCAGCCATAACTAGAAAGATGCAAAACTCAACCATTCGAGATCTCTGTGCAACGCAAATGAGAAGAACCTTAGGGTCAAAACAAACTCTAATCACTGAGGTTTCAAATGAATGGAAAAATACCTTGGTAGGAAAACTGTTCTCAGAAGATCCAATTGATACTGAGGATGTGAGGAAAGCTACAATCTCCTTATGGAAAAGATATAAAGTAAAAGAGGTACGTGGTATTGACAAGAATATCTTTTTATTCAAGTTCCATTCAGAAGAAACAATGCGTGCTGTTCTTAAAAAAATGCCATGGAATGTTCTAAAATGTTTGCTTAACCTAAAAATCTATGATCCCTCTATTAAAGTTCAAGACCAAAAGTTTACTCACCAAGAATGGAATGTCCAATTCCAAAGATTCGCTTTTAGAACATCATTCTCCGTCAGTAGTCAATGATGCAGTCAATGTGCTTCTAAATGGTGCTCCAGGTGAACAATTCAAACCAACTATGGGTTTGAGACAAGGTGACCCCTTGTCTCCTTACCTTTTTATTTTATGCATGGACATTTTTTCTAAAGCTCTGATTAATGCTGAGGATAACAATCTTATTAAAGGTATTAAAGTTACTCATGCTAGTCCTTCTGTGTCTCATCTTTTTTTTGCAGATGATCTTTTGATCTTCACTAAGGCAAACCCTAAAGAGGTTAGACATCTCAACTCTATCATTGAAAAATTTAGTATCATATCTGGTCAAGCCATAAACTTTGACAAGTCTGGACTTGCTTTCAGTCCTAAAATTTGTAACTAGGATAAAAATACCATTACTAATATTCTTAATATTAGAAGAATGGGTTTACAGGAGAAGTATTTAGGAGTTCCATTGCTGCTTCAAAGGAATAAAACTGAAAGTTTCTGATGTAGTACATCTTACTACGTATCAACCATGACAGTTTACACCTGAAGCGTGTATCAACTATGACAGTTGATCCCTAGTACGTGTATCAACTGTTACAGTTGATCCCATCCGTTTGTTTTAGTTAACTTGCCTGGCAAGTCCTATTCTTTCCTAGTTTGTTTTGATTTCCTTTTCTTTTCAGTTTAGTCGGTTCTTGTGAACCTATTTAAAGGCTTTTGCCTTCTTGTTTAGATACATCTTATTATCAATATTATTATCAAGTTTGTTTATCAATCTTTTACCTTAGAATCTTGATCCTAGAATCGTTTTTATTAAGTTTCGACGAAACTTAAACCTATCCCTCAATTACCCTTATCTCGTGCTACACTAGTTGGTATCAGATACAGAGTTTTTAGATTTTTATCTAGAAACAGATCCTTTACACAGCTTCCGCAACAAATTCAAAACCCTAATTTTTTTTTCTCAAAGCTATTTTAGTTTTCCTTTTTCCAATGGCAGATAAACCATTCACCTTAGCTGACATTGAAAAACTCTTTGACACCAAATTTGATGAACTTCAAACTTCCATTACATCTTTAGAAACCAAGCTTGAAACTAAGATGGATTCAACTACAAATTCGTTGAAAACAAAACTTAATTTGCATGGAGACTGTATCGACAAAATATGGAAACATGTTGGTCTTGGTGATTTGGAGATGCCAAAGTTAACTGATGATGAAGAAGAAGGAGCAAAGAAGACAGGAGAAACAGAGGATGATATAAAAGACGGAGAAGAAAGAGTAGCCGATGAAACAAAAAAAGTAAAACCACATACTTTTTATCGGCATACTTATATTCCTGAGAACATCTCACATCATCTTTCCCACAATGAGCCGTTAGAAGGTTTTCTTGACAAAAAACCTACTCCTGTCAATATCAACAGTGATGAGGAAGACCAAATCGAAGAAGGTGAAAGACAAAAGTGGATAAAAGAAAGACGATTAACGTCTAGTATGAGTCATTATGGAAGTATACCGGAATATAAACTTAAAGCTGATATTCCTAGTTTTCAGGGGGGTTTACACATCGAAGAATTACTAGATTGGTTTTATGAAGTGGAATCCTTTTTCAAATTTATGGATGTTCCGGACTCTTCTAAAGTGAAGTTGGTAGCATATAAACTAAAAGGTGGAGCCACACAGTGGGAAACACTCTCTGAAGATCGATCTAAGTATCACAAACCTCCTATATGCACTTTGGATAGAATGAGACGTTTATTAAGAGCTAAGTTTTTACCAAAAGATTACAAACAACAGTTGTTTCTTAAACTTCAAAACTGTAGACAAGGAGCTAGACTTGTTGAAGTATATATAGTCGAGTTTTATGCTTTAGTTGCTCGTAACCAATTGAATGAGATCGAAGAGCAATTGGTTGCACGTTTATAGATGGTTTGAACAATTTAATTCAACAAGGAATGACACAATCAGCTTTTACAATGGTTGAAGCGATACAACAAGCTCTTAAGATTGAAAGGCGTGTACTCAGTACTTCTCGCTAGGCTAATCCAAGACAAGCTCGTTATCAACACTTTTATAAAGCTGCAAGACCATATAACTCTTATGGTTATCGGGGTGAAAAAGGAGCAACAGCGTTGTTGATCCATATTCCAGAGGATCAACCGTCTTTGTTGATCCACAAGACAAGTGCAAACCAACCTTTTCAAAGAACAACAAACTACTGTTCTTTCGAACTCCGCTCCTACAATGCATATATCATCTCGCTAAACCACTTCAGCTCCTCCACAACGTAACTTTGCTCGTAATAATAGAGGTAATCAATTTCCACAAGAATTTCCTCAATTATCTAAACCCTCTAACCCTTATTCAAAGTTTCGAGGATATAAATGTAACAAGTGCAACCAAACTGGCCATACTTCTAGTGATTGTCGCAAATTCCATGCTTACATTAATGAAACTCCAGAAGAAACACAAGAAGAAGAAGAAGCATTAGGAGATGATGAGTTATTTTATCTTCAAGAACATGAGACTTATGATGCAGATTTCCTTGGAATGATTCGACCAGTTTTAATCACTGAACCATGTCCTACTCAGAGACATAATATTTTCAGATCTCATTGTTTCATTGAAGAGAAGCTTTGCACCATGATCATTGACAGTGGAAGTACATAAAACTATGTTTCTGCAAAATTAGTTGAAAAACTTGGTTTACTCGTTACCCTTCATCCAAAGCCGTATTCAGTTGGATGGATAAACAACTCTTCCACTCCAACAAATTACACATCAATGTTTGGTGAAGTTTTCTTTCCCTCGGGTATTGATTATGCTTTGTGTGATGTTATTAACATGACCGCAACAAGTTTATTATTGGGACGACCATGGCGAGTATGATATTCGTGTTGTTCATAACTCCTATGAGAATACTTATACCTTTGTTCATGAAGGGTTTACAAAAGTTTTATGGCCTTTACAATCTCCTACTTCAGTCAAGGAACCAACAGATAAGAAGACAAATGCACTAGTTGCTACCATTGTTCATTCTTTACAACCAAATCATTCTTTGAGTTCTCATGCACTAGTTTCACAGGTATGTTTGATAAATTTGGGTGCAGATTAGGTAATTGGAGAGATAAGCATTTAAACCAGCCTGCTAGGACAATTCTCACTCAAACAGTTTTAGGATCCATTGCTACTCATCATATGAGTGTGTTTCCTATGCCTAAAAAGTTAACTTATAGAATGGATGGCATTCAAAGAAGGTTCTGGTGGGGTAAGAGTAATAACAATAGAGGTTTCTATTTCAAAAACTGGTCTACTGCTGCTAATTCTAAAATGAAAGGTGGTCTGAATATCAGACAATCTGCTCTTTTTAATCAAGCTCTCCTAGCTAAACTAGCCTGGAGGATGTTACAGGATCTTAATGCTTTGTGGGTTCGATTTTAATGCATAAATACTTTCCTAACTCTCCTTTTCGAGATGGAATTAGTACTCATGGAAGCTGGATATGGAGAGGCATTTATCAAGGACTGCAAATTGTAAAAACATTGTTGTTGGGAAATTGCTAATCGCAGGGACATTCACGTATGGAAAGATAGGTGGTTGCCTGAATCTAAGGAATTAGTTCCCTCTACCAACTGGTCTTCTGGAGTTGAGTATGTTTCTCAACTTATTGAGCAAGATACTAAAAGCTGGGATTTGAACATGTTAAATGTTATGTTCCCTAAGTAATTATTGAGCAGATATGTAGAATTAGAATCCCAATGATAGGAAAGGATAAAATTAGTGGACAGTGTACTAGAAATGGGAAGTTCACAAATAAGTCCTTATAATATCTTATTAGATGAATATTCTTCAGGAGTTATCAGTAGCAATAACAACTTTCCCTGGAAGAGACTGTGGAAAATGAGTTTACCTCCTAAGATTCTCCATCTCCTATGGAGAATTCTTCAAGACTGTGTTCATACTAGAGAAAAAATGGTTAAACATGTTCAAACCATTGATGACATTTGTCCTTTGTGTGGTAATTGTAAGGAAGATGTTCAACATCTTTTTTTGCATTGTTCTATATCTCAGCGTATTTGGTTTGCTATGGATACCACTGTGCTTACTTCTGTTGGTAATCTGAATTTGGTCTCTTGGTTAACTAACATGTTTACATCTCAAAATTTTAATGATGCGCGATTGCGGGTAAAGATCGAGGTTTGTTGGTTGCATTCTGTGGCACATCTGGAAACTCATATGTGCTATAATTTTTGATAATGCTCAGTTCAAGCCAGATAGTTTTGTCCATGATTTAAAAATTTTATTTCAGAGATTGAAGCAAAAATCATAAACACAAAAAGTGTATCGGTAAAAGTAGTTTTATACCTTTGAAGTGGTTGGCAATGTTGTAGATTTTGCAATCAAAATAAATTTTGATGTCTCTTTTATTAATAAAAGTTTACCAAGTAGGAGTGGGACTAATAGCTCGCAACTCAGAGAAACTTTCATTGCGGCAAAGGAGTTCATCAACAAAGTAGTAGATGAGGAGCAAGGGAGGCTATTGCAAACCGGAAGCACCGAAATGGGCTAAAGAGAGGAATATTACTATGCTGCACTTGGAAGGCGACAACATCAACGTAGTGGATGCAATTAATGGAATCACTGGAAGAATAAATTGGACGACAAATAGTGTCATCCAAGAATGTCCTGTTTTACTTAATTATTTTAGAAGATGGAAATGCTCTCATTTTAAAAGAGAAGCGAATAGAGTGGCTGATGATTTAGCAAAATATGCAAGATCTAATGCAAACTCGGTTTGGTATGATCATCCTCCAGATTTTATCATCCAAAATCTGGAGATAGACAATGTACAAGTTTGATTTTCAATATATTTATTTTCCTATAAAAAAAAAAAAAAAAAAAAAAAAACATTTGGAAAAATTGGTATGTCCACCTTAAGTTCTTTTTCACTTGTCACATTTGCAAAGTCTAATCACAAACACAGTAACAAGTAGTCATCATTTGCGTTCCTTAATCATCAGATTCACCCACCTTATCTCCCGGTAGAGCTAGAAAGCTACAGGGGGTTAGTCAATTGATATTTATAGGGAATTTTGGAGACATTCCAAATCTCTTGTTAGTCGATAGGGAGTCTTTGTAAATCTATGAGAGTTTCTGTTATTTGGATAATGACTTTCTAAAAGTCTTTAGAATTCTGTGTTATTGGATAGTGACTTTTTGAAAGTCACTAGAATTCTCTGTTATTGGATTTGGATTTCCAAATCAATGATTTAAGGTTATGGGAGACTTTTAAGTGAAAATATACCATAAAAGGCTTAAACAAAGTCTCTCCAAAATAGGTGATATTTGTAGAGACTTTAGGATATTCAAAAAATTAACAATTAAGCTATAATAAATTCCATGCATATAATTAAACATAATATTATTTTCCAAAAACTCCACATTATGCGAGATCTCAACCCATGTATTATGTTCGTGTTCAATTTGGTTTAATTTTCGGTTGACAAAATAGTCATGATTCCTAAATTTACAATTTTTCATTGATTATATTCTTCCATCTTTTTATATTAATAAATAAATCTATGAATTATTTATTAGATATTAGTTTTATACAATGATTTTTGAATTATTTTTCCTTCTAATTTGAAGTATGTAATATAAAATTCATATATATTTGTCTCAATGACTCACTGAGATTTCCAAAAAATCACTCAGAGAGTCACCCAAAATCAATAGACTTATAGAGAGTCTCCCCAAATCTCTTACAAAAAAATTCTCTCGATATCTCTAAAAATCCTAATTGACTAACCCCCTGCTAGACAAGACAAATTCTTTCGCAACAGACTAGTGTATAAGAAAGTGACAAGCCTTGGTGCATCAATTTTGAAAATACAGTCACGCAAACCGTTCCACTCAGTAATCCGATTATCAATTTTCAGGAGTTTCAGAGTAGGAATTGAGATGTGAAAACATTTATACTAATAGAGCAATGATCTTAAAGTCGAATCTCTTAGAAAAAAACACTCTTTCTCCTCTCTGCAAATCGGGTGAGAAATGCTAGTCAGAATCTCTTAGAAAAAAACACTCTTTCTCCTCTCTGCAAATCGGGTGAGAAATGCTAGTCTAACTCAGTTGCATCCATTTCTCTCTTCCTATCAATCTTTTAGCAATTTTCAATAATTTTTTTTCATTTACTTGTGATTTAGTTTCTCTTATGACTTTATCTGCATAATTTCTTCTTGTTAATTTACTACTTTTGATTATTAGTTTGCATTGTTTCTCTTAATTTTTTCATGGCTAACTAATTGTTTTATGTTCTCTCCAAAAGATGTTTATGCAGTTTGTAGTTTCTCTAATGGCGTTTGCCTTATGTATGGTTGTGTTCAAGGCGTTTGCCGAGCTTGTTATTCTTGATCGTTTGACATTATGGAAGATCTGTGAGGTTATCAATGGCATTCGGTTTACGAAAATTGTTCTCCGATTCAACTCAGTTTCCCTACTTAGGGATTCATCCCGCCCTTGTCATCATTCAAAAAAAATTCAAAAACCACTATCACCAAGTCGGCTCTAAATTATGGCTTCTCATTATTCTTGGAATATCTATTCCCAGATGTTATTTCCTTACTTGTTCTGTTAAGAATAATGCTATCTTTACTGAGAATATCCAAGGAAAAGGAAACAAGAACTTTGACCTTACTAGATTTAAACTCAAGATATCTCATATATCATCTCTAGAAAAGTTCCTCAGCATAAACCCTAAAAAACCTAAAACCCTGTCTTGGTTATCAATGGAGAACGTAGCAAACAATGAAGTTGGTTCACTGGTTAATAAGTTCAAGCAGGCTACACTTGCTCTTAGTAATACTGAAGAAATGATCGTTGTTCAAAATAACAATAACTATGAAGATAAGGAAGAAGGAGAGAAAGAATGGGAGGCCTCTGCGATTGGGAAGGTAATTATTGAAGGAAGAATGAATCACGATCTGGTCCAAAAGTACATCAAATTTACTTGGCCATTCATTTCTGATGATGGGATTTTAATTATGCCGCAAGTGCACGGCTGTTGATTGGACAATATACAAATGCGGTTCGTTCCACAAGGACTAAATTTGTTACTTTTAGTTTCTAATTAAATGAAATACCAACAAGATTCGAAAATGTCTTTAAAGATTAAATAATAACTAATAAAATTAATAAATGGGAAAACACCAGGGCTTTGGATTCCACCACTATGATAGATACTAGACAACTCAACCATTTCTATAAAATTCTTCCTAAAATACTCAAGACGATTTAGGACACGACGTACGTCTTGGAAGATCTAATTTTTAAACCAATAAGAATTCTCAAAGTACTATTAATATTCACCACCAAATAATGTTGATTTCTAAATAAAACGTTTAACAATTGAGCAAGCAAAAAGGACGCATGATGAAACTATTATCATTATATACGAGAATATAGGACGAAGAATAATTTTTATTGAAACATCAAATTTCTCTAGTATACATCATAGGGCTTCCTCTTAGCCCTAGTATAGAGAATTAATTATATTCATTACAAAAGAAGAAGAAATGTTAAGAAAAAGAAAGAAAACTACACTAATGCTCACGGAACCGTCCTCCTATTCCATCTTCTTCAACCAGTATTTATAGTTTTCAAATGAAACCACTTTCCTTTATCATATCCACTACCACCTCATCATCCAATAACAGTATGCCACATGTCAAATAATATAAAAATCCTCCAATCAGAATGCGCCATGTGTCAAATAATGCAATCAATATCTTAATTATTATTTTCAACCATAAAGAATAATATTCTTTCCCAAATCTTCAAATATTCCATTACTCCACATCATAAGAAAATATTTTCTTCATTAAACAAAATATATTCAGATATCCTTTATCATAATTAATATCTTTCACATGTTTTCCACACTTCTACACACTCAGTGGAATTCTTACCACACTCCCATATCCACACAATTGGACTTAATAAAATGATTCTCCATGTAATTCCTTTCGAGCTTAGCCCATTTAATCATAAATCACTTCATTTCCGCACATTTCCGTATTTTAGTCCATCAAGCTTTATTTCCTTCAAAATACTTAAAACAAGTTTATTAGCGATAAAATGAGTCCTAGCTAATGTAATTATGGGTGAAAAAGCATCGCACTTACGTGCTTATCAAATTCCCCCACACTTACATTTTGCTTGTCCTCGAGCAAAACAAAGAAAATAAATATCCGCTAAACAGCTGGATAAAAAAAATGCATGCTAAACAGCGATACGAATCCACTAAACAGTGGATAGAGATGTCTGCTAAACAGCTAGACAGATCCGCATAAACAAGACCGAGATATGTCTGCTAAACAGCGAGACGGATCTCGCTAAACAGCTATATCGAGAGATTCTGCTAAATAGCTAGATGTAAAGACCCGCTAAACAGTACCGGGTCATCATATTATTTTTCCTTTTTTTTTTTTTTTTTTTTTTTTTTTGAAACAAGAAAATACAATAGACCCGCTCAACATCTGGTCATAATATGCAAGGAAATACCAAAAAGTTAATCGCTCCCCACACTTAAATCTAACATTATCCTTAATGTTTCTAGTAAAAGCACAATACCAAAAGTAAGTAACACGAGGCATCGATAAAGAGATTGGAAAGATACCTGGATGAAGCGTCCTTCCATGGGGAACAAGAAATAAAATTCCACAATGTACAACAAGAGTATGGGTTGCCTCCATTAAGCGCTAAATTTAGTGTCTTCAGCCAGACGTTGGTAGAATTAGTCACCACATAAAATACATAGCAATAGTCGGAACCTATGTGGGTCATCAAGACCGAATAGAGCTACCACAAATAAAAGGAATGCCAAGAAATTAAACAAATAAAGCACGCCCTTATCTAGTTTCCTTGTTAATACAACTACATCTAGTTGTATTTCGGGTTCAGGCTCTATGAAAGGGTCAAGATAAAATATTTTCATTGGCTTATTTTCCTCATAGTCAGGATCCGGAGGATCAGGTTGTAGAGTCTGAAAAAACTCAAATGAAAACTTAGAAGCACATAATAATAACCTGAACAATTGTGAATCCTCAAAGTCAACTAGATTTGACTTACAAAGTTGACCATAATGGTGGTCATTCTTAAGAAGATGTGTCGACAATTTTAATTTCCTAAAATAATTAGGTTTAGTTCTAAAAACTATATAATGACACATTTCGAAATGAGATACTCCCACATTTGGTAAATAAAATCTTGGTGGGACAACAAAATCAATTATGGTATCTTGGACCGGATTAACCACATCAACCAGAGGATGGGTTTCTATCAACTGAGTTTCTTTTTGGACATAACTAGGTTCAGGAAAACGTGCATGAAGATAGTCCCTTAAGATGGTAGAGGCACAAAAGTCAAGTCCCAAATTAGGGACCTTTGTAAGAGTCAAAGGTAAACCACATGGAGAATGATATTTACCCCTAAACCTAGAGTTGTCAATATCCTTGTATAAACTAGTCACAATTTCCTTAATTTCTAAATTATCAGATTTAGGAAAATGGTCTTTTATTTCTTCTAGGTTGTAATCATGTGGTTCTACAGTGCTATAATCCTCAGCAGAGACTATTGTTTCCGAATTGTTAGACTCTAAAACCCTAGTCTCAGGATAAACTCTTTCCTCTAATCCATCCTCGACTTCATAATCACAATAATATACTACACCATCTAAAACTATGGTGTCTCTAGTCATATACTCATCCTTTTGAATAAGTGAATAATTATCAACATTATTAGGATTTGAAAGAAACAACATTATAATCATAAGGATCAATTGGTGCAACAATTTCCTCGTCATTATGACTACACATTTAAAATTCTTCATCGACACTGTCCTCATTATCATAACAATACGAAGATGGTAGAACCTTATCAAAACATGTAGTGTAATCAGATCTAACCTCTTCCTCTAAATTAGGTGAATAATTATACGTATTATCAGGGGTAAGATTGGAAACACTATTTTGGAATTCAAGTTCATTATGAGCAATATCCTTAGGTGCATATCATTCCACATACTTATTAACAGTCTCACACATTCTATCCAGGATTATTTGAGATTGACGCGCATATTCACGTGTAGTTTTATTGAACTTGTTAAGTGATTCCTCTAAAGAAACACTTGAATATTCATCACTAGGTGATAAACCAGTCGCTTGTTGAAACTGTTTGAGTGTATCTTCTAAGGAATTAGTTTTATATTCATCAAGAACTGATGGCAATTGTTTGATTAAATCCTCTAAAGATGGAGAACTCTCATTTTTTTCATTATAATATTGCTCATTCGCCCGTTCATATGATTGGTGGACGTGCGAATAGTATTTGGGATCACCATGGTATGAACCATAACCTTCAGAAGGTCGGTAGTGGTCCCTAGTACTATCCAAACTACGGACATAGTACGGATATTGTCCAATTTGAAATTCAAGTCGATATTCATTGTATTGGTCTTCATAATACCAGTTCGACATAAAACAGATTTTTTGTTGCACGTGCAAATGCAAGGTCGACTAAAATTGGTAGGCTCAGGTTACCTTAAGCAAAATATACCTACAGTCAAAGACTGGTCAACGGTACTGGCTAAGGTTTGTGGAATTTCGGCCGATAACTCCCATAAGGCCCGAGGCACGGGTTCAGCGTACTTTTCCACAGGTTTTCCAAAAATCAGTAGTCTAACGATGCAATTGGTGTGTGCAGGTGTATATATTTTTTTTCAAATAAAGAAAATAAAAGGAAAGAATAAAAATATTTACAAAATTAAAAAGAATCCTAAAATAATTATGTACAAAGAGAATAAAATCTAAAGAATCAAAACACTTCCTAATATAATTATTTACAAAAACAAAATAAAAATCCGGATACTTACTTGTTTAGTGCGCAAATTTTATTTTCACTTTAGATCTCCAATTATCCTGCACACCATAAATAAAAATATACCCAAGTAAAATCTAGAAAGAAAAAAAAAAAAAAAAAAAAATATAAACTATCCAAATATTTACAAATTTAAAAATAACAACTTGTAGTCCCCGGCTGCGGCGCCAAAAACTCTCCCCACCAAAAGATCAAAGATGAACATGAAGAATATCTAAGCCCCCTTTATATGCGACCACCTCAATTACTTTCCGCAAGAAGAAAATTTTCATTAGTCCCAAATCTCACGTATATGGTAAGAAAAATCTTCCCTTATCGCTGGAGTTTGGACACCAGATGTTTGGCATACAGTGTACGAGACACCCCCGTTATATTTTCTCTTTATATGGAAAATGATCTTGTCAGCCTTCCAACACTATGTGTAGTCTTTTGCAACATGAGTGGGAACCATGTGAGGCCATGTGTCCACAAAACTTTAGCTCATGCAGTTATCAAAGGTAAGTGCACTTTCCTTCTTCATTCGATACATATTCCTTGCGCAATCCGTGGAATGGATTATTCCTCCATGTGACCAATTACGTTTGTTCCCATACACCACTAGCATTAACTTTACCATTTAGCATGTTATGCCTTTTCAACTTCCATAATTAGATATGTGAGAGCACATGTCATGGTAGTTTGATACTTAGCTAGCAAGAGACATTATATGGCCACAAGAATATTAGGAAAGTCGTGTCTGACCTTCCAAATGCCATCAATGATTTAGTTTCCTTACCATTGCAATGGTGAGTTTGACGTTGGTTATTTTTGACCGGTCTATGCATCACGCGCATCCATGTTCTAGTATAGCCATTATAGAATTTTTAGGTCCATTTCTCCATTTACGGGTGAAGTTCTGTATTTTGGTCCATTGAGCATTATTCATTAAAATCTACAAAACTAAAAAAAACTCATCAAATTTGTACGAAATAGAGAACTAAAAATTGTAAATTAAGATGTAATGTATGACGTGTTTACACACTCAACATGGAGCTTCTTAACAAGTTGTTTGATCAAACTACTTCTCTGCAAATACAAGGAATCTTCATGGATTTAAGTAAAGATGATATCATGATCTGGAGGCCATATAGAGATGGTAAATTCTCAGTCAAAAGTGCCTATAAGCTTCTCACTATGTCTAACACAGACATCCAAATTAATGGGCGGCTTATTCACCCCTCATTTTGGAAGTCACTTTGGCAATGCAGTGCAGCACACAAAATCAAACTTTTTACTTGGAAGAGCATTCATGGTATTCACTCAACCAAAGCTAAGCTGGTTGTTTTTCAGGATTCTTCAGATACTCAGTGTGGTCTTTGTGGTTCCCATTATGAAACCATTGAACACTTATTGATGGAATGCAATTTCTCAAAAACTGTATGGAAGAACCTTAATATCAACATACAGGACGAACGAAACAGATTTGATAATGTTTCAGAATGGGTTGAAAACTGGTTCTCTGGTAATCTTAGCTCTACTAATGAAAGAAGATTTCTTTCTCTCATGATTGGATCTTAGATCCTTTGGAAGGATAGGTGTGATGCTGTATTCCAGGGAGTATCTCTCAATCCTCTCAACACTGTGCACATAATCAATTACTATTTATCCTCTTATTTAAGCACTAGTGCCATGCTTAACCCTAGATCCATGCATGACTCTAGTACCTCATTAATTGTTGTGTCGCGTTGGAAACCCCCTAGACAAGATACCTTCAAACTGAATATTGATGCTTCCTTTTGTCATGATTCTAAACAATTGGGTACGGGGATTGTTCTCCGGAATTTTGCAGGTACCTGTCAAGGAATACAAGGGCATTACTCAGATGGAGCACTAAGTCCTGAAAATGGAGAATGTAGAGCGATTCGAGAAGCTTTAATCTGGGCCAGGGAACTGAAGTTAAGACGTATCCATATTGAGGCAGACGCTAAGCTTGTCATTCAGTCCTTATTGGAGAATTCTCTTCTAATTCAATGGAGAATAGAAATCTTCTTAAATAGATTAAACATTTAGGGATAATTTGCGTTACCTCCCCGGGCCAAGATCATAATTAGCGTTACCTCCCCTACAGAAATTAAATTAGTGAAACCTCCCCTCGTTATATTTTTCGTCCAAAGCTGGTTATCCCAGTCAGCAGCTTTTTACACGTGGACCAGTTTTTACACGTGGACTTTGACTTTCCCACGTGTAAAAACTGGTAGGGGAGGTAACGCTTATTATGATCTTGGCCAGGGGAGGTATTCTGGGAAAGTCAAAGTCCACGTGTAAAAACTGGTCCACGTGTACAAAGCTGCTGACTGGGATAGCCAGCTTTGGACGGAAAATGTAACGAGGGGAGGTTTCACTAATTTAATTTCTGTAGGGGAGGTAACGCTAATTATGATCTTGGCCAGGGGAGGTAAGGCAAATTAACCCAAACATTTAAGTAGTAGTTTTGATTATTGTAAGTTTTCTTTCGTTAGTAGAGATGATAATCAAGTGTTGGATGCGGTAGCTAAGTCTGTCAGAGTAACAACATCCAACATTAGATGGTTTTCCAGTTAATTTTTGCGAACTCTTAGCAAGGGACCAAAATGCTCTTGCAACTTGATCAATAAAATTTTCTTTTATCAAAAAAAAAAAAGAGCAATGACCATAAATAAGTTCAAGGGAATTTGAAGAATTTCCTCACTCCAGTAATCATCGGCGAATTTAAAAAGACAAGTGCATAGCCCAACGATGTCAGTGACTTACACATAGAAAGAAAAGAGAAAGGGGGGTAAATAAGCTAGACTGAGTTGTTTAACGTTGGAAAGGAGGGAAACCCAAGAATGTATCGGAGATTCATTTGATTGCTCATAACGTTGGATAAAGAACTTGCGTATATCTGACGAATCATGAATTCATGGGGTGATATTGCCCATGAATTTATCGGTCTCGGAATAAGTGGGGTCTAAAAATAAAAGAAAATTTGAAAATGATCAATCAAAATGTTTAACTCTGCACATTTTCTTTGTCTAGGCTGGAGATCGGAGTTGCTTCTTAGAACTGCAGGTTCTAATATGGGTTTCTAATAGTGAGAGGTTATGAAGAAGCTTCATGGTGGATGTAACAGTTAAAGATGATTCATGTCATCACAAGATATTTACCATAGACTAATGAAGGAAAAATATGCGGTAAAAGACTAAAAGCCCGGTTCTAAATAACCGAATCACAAATAAAACACTTAAACGCTGAAAAGAAAACAAGCAATACCACTTGTTTCTTGAGAAGTCAGTACACTTCAAATAAACCTAAACTTACAACTGCCAGAAGCCCTAGGAAGACTTGGAAGCTCTGACTCAAGTACTTTCTTATTTATCGCATCATCTCTCTTTAGACGTAGTTTAACTGCTTTCAAAGCTTTTGCGTTCTTCAAAATCAGTTTCACCCATCTCATCTGCCTCGCATTCCCACCAAAACGCATAAAGGTAACTGACTCTAGGTATTGAAACATGCATCCAGCAGTCAACATATGATCAGCCCAATTGTGTTCTTCTTCATTTTCGTCAAGGCAGCTCTGAGTTGGGATTAGAAAAAAAAAGAAGACAAACATAAGAAAAGAGCAAATTTATAAGTGGCATAAATATTGTAAACGAAACCCAAGACTTGTTCTGCCATTTCAAGTAGACACGTTTGAGAATCAAAAGTTCTGTGTGCTTGCCTGATCAAATGTGAGCCTCCTCAAATTAGGTACTGCTTTGAGTAATGTAAATACTGATTTATCAGTGATTTCACCTTCTTTCAGGAACAACTTTTCCAAATAATGAAACTCGGGTAGGACATTTACGAAGTTATCTACAATGGAGAGAGCCTATTCATCAAAAAGAAATAACAGTTTTGAGGAGTCAGATTATATATAATACATAAAAACATAAAGAGGGCAAAAACAAAGAAGAATACCTGTAGGGATTCAACATGAATATCTAAGCGTTGTACATGAGAAAGCGCTCGAACAAACTTGCTTACAAATGCACCATAACCTATATTTTGATTCATTAGTACATCATCTTCACAAATTAGGAATACTCTTGCATGCTCTAGTGTTTCAGAACTGGAAAAAACATATTCCTTAGCCACACAAGCATGATAGACAAGTGATACTAGATTTGGTGCATCAATTGTGAGAGCACAATTTTGTAAACCATCATCATCATTAATGTCGTAATCAATCGCCAAGACTTTTAGAGCTGGAGTGGAGATACAGAACTTCCTCACACCAAACCAAGTGCAGTTTTCCAAAAACAACTTTTCAAGGACATGGAAACTAGAAAAGTGTTGCTCATTACAGCAGCAATCATCAGTAAAATGTACTCCACAAAGTTTAAGTCTCATGAGTTTTGGTAAACAGAAACTTCTAGGAAGATGGGTTGCATCATTTACAGCAAGTTCCAATTTAACCAATGAGTCACATGTAAAAAGAGAGATGTGAATGAAAAAAGGTTTGTATTGATCTAGACAGAGTCCGAGCTCTTCGACATTACGCCTTGTTAAATTTTCGATCCATAAATAAACCCGAGATGCACTCATGTGTTCATTTGTATTAACATCGGCCTTCTGAATATTTGATGATGTGTCGTGAAGAAGCAATGTTCTATCCACAAATTCCATGAAATTACTGGTTTCGGTTTCGGAAAATACATCACACGATAAGGGAAAAACAAGAGTTGGTATAGATGTCCATATGACATTTTGAAAAATATTGTCAAAACCGAGTCAAGTGGACCGTTGATGGTCAAGAAATGGTCTAGGAACCGTTGAAGAAGCTAGAGAGGTGAGACATGCTCCTTTTTTTTTTTTTTGAAAATATAAATATATTAATGGAAACAGAGTTGGCTAAGCATTTGATTCAGTCTCATTAGGAGCGAACTCAGATAGAGTTGTTCTGCTGATGAGTTAATCTGTGAGACATGCTCCTTGGGCATAAATATCTTCTTTTCTTTACTACTAGTGCATAAGCAGTTCCGCTTCAGCCACATATTAGAGAACTTTGATCCCCTGCCGACTTCCAAGAATTAGAAAACTTCCACATAATCGTAGTCTTGGATTCCAAGATCCAACTAATTTGTAAGCATGGGATAGAAATGGACAAATTATCGTCCATGGATCCAATTGCCAGTAAAGAAGCAAGTATGAAGATTCTCTGAGAATGCCTAAAATTGCAAGTATAGAGGCAGGAATGGACATAATTTAACTTTCGTTCCAAGGTTTTCATATACAGTTTTGTGAGTCGGAAACGGAAATGGACAACAGTCCAATGCACAATAAAATAAAAGGTGGAAATAAAGCTAATTCTAATTTATGTTTGTATTCACCGAGAAAAGAGAACACGTTCCGAGCCCACCAACAAACATCAATCACACAACCTGGTGGGGTGAGCATTTTACCCGTAATCCACGGATTTAATCGGGACCAACCGTATTTTTACGGATGGATGCCCGGACAGTTCGCTAATAGATTGGACGCGGATGAGATTTTTGAAATCCAACGGATTGGGTCCAAATGCAACCTTGAAAATCCGTTGGACATCCATATCCATTAGATTAAGGTCATTTATATATTTTATAGAAAATATATAAATAATTTTAGAATTTTTAAGGTGTTTGTAAGATCAGAATATCGCAACATTAATATCCTTGCGAAATCTTTGAACGACACACTGCGAAGACGTCGCAGATAGGTTATAGAAATGACGTACCAGATGACGACAGCCTGAACACGAGAAAGATGTGAAGACCTAGCGATATTGAGGAGTGTTGCGAGGTTTAACATTTATATACTCGCGAGAATATCGCAAGACAGATCCGAAAATAAAGGATAGCTTAGCTGTCATCCACCATGTAATGTCCTATATAAAGAGTCGAACAGGCCTAAGGTAGAGGGGAAATCTTTTTGAGAGTGAGGAGATAGTTTTGAGGAGAGAGAAAAGTATAGAGTTGCCGTTATATTCTTGGTGGAGAGAGAAAAGTCTAGAGTTGCCGTTGTATTCTTGGTTTCATTTCTTTCTTGTAAAATTTCTAAATCCTATTAATAAAAGTGTGATTGTTGATACTTAAAGATGAATTGATTATTATGAATTCTTGTGAGGGATGTATTGTAGAATTTCCTGCAACTACATAATGGCGCTAGAAACATGGATTGAAGAAAAAGATTAAAGATTGTCATTTAGATTGTTCAAATCAAGAAAATGATGAAACGAATGGATAAATCAGTAAAAGTGGAGAAAAGTAGAATCAAGGAATGTAACAAAAGATTGGAGTGTAATTTGATCACAAAAATAATGATTAATGAATTCCATGAGAACATCAGAGGGAGAATACATAAATGAGATTTTGAAGGAAAGAAAATTATAGTAGTAGAGAAGACATCACCTTTGAGAGATTGGGAAAAACAAAAAATTACGTTCACAGCAGCAAAAATACCAAAAGAGAATTTGGGCCACACATCTCCTTTGGTAATCACAGTAACCACACAGAAAGCAAATGAGAACTCAGCAAAAACTATGGAAGAATGGACAGTAAACAGAACTTTGGTGGATACAGGGAGTTCGGTGGATATAATGTTTTACCATACATACAAAAAAATGGGGTACAAAAATGAAGAGATGTCTCCTTCAACTTATCATATTCATGGATTTGGAAAATCTGTAACAAAACCAAAAGGGGAAATAGAGATGCGAATTTTTCTAGGAGAAATTGAAACACGAATAACATTATGTGTGGTGGATATGGAATCGCCATACAACATGTTGTTGGGAAGACCATGGATACACGCATTTAAAGTTGTAGCGTAAACATTACATCAATGCATTAGATTTCCTATGCCAAGTGGGATTGGTGAAATTAGAGGGGATGTGGATAAAGCGAAATTATGTTATCAAATTGAAGTGAAGCGGTATGAAGGACGTGCAGAGAAGCGGAAAAATTGCAAAAAAATGGCGAAGGAGGCAAAGAAAGAAGAAGAATTTAGAACTTACATGATAAGAGCAGAGGAAGGAAAATGAATACCTAGCGAAATTTCGGAAGAAGGGAATGGACCTGCGAAGGAGATAAAAGAACCAACACCTATGAGAGAAACTGAGGAAAGTTACACCGCGGCAGAACCAACAAAGGAAGTGAATATTGGAACCAAAGAAGCACCCAAAATACTAAAAATTGGAACTAAGATGGAGGCAGATGAAGAAGAAAGAACTATTAATCTGTTGCGAGAATATAAAGACATTTTCACATGGAATATGGATGAGATGCCGGGAATAGATCCGTCTGTGGCGTGTCATAAGTTGGAGATTGACAAAAATGCAAGGCCATTCAAACAAAGAATCAGAAAGATCGCAACAACGTATCATCCCCAAATAGAAGAAGAATCGAAGAAGATGCTTGATACAGGAATCATAAGACAAGATAAATATCCGGAGTGGATAGCAAACATGGTAGTGGTTCCAAAGAAGAATAAAGGGATAAGAATTTGTATAGATTTTACTGATCTAAATAAAGCTTGTCCGAAAGACAGTTTTCCGCTACCAGATATTCCACAGTTGGTAGAATCGGCGTGAAAAATGATAGAATATCTTCTCTAGATGGATACAAAGGATACAATCAAATCCCTCTCATTGAAGAAGATCAAGAACATACTGCTATACAAAGAATATCTTCTCCAAGAGGATTATACTGTTATACAAAAATGCCATTTGGTTTGCGAAATGCTGGAGCAATGTACCAAAGGATGGTAGAGAAAGTGTTTGCGAAGTGGATACATAAAACGTTAGAGGTGTATGTGGATGACATGTTAATAAAAAGTAAAGAAGCAAAAGATCATGTCCAAGATTTGAGGGAAATTTTTGAACAAATGAGACATTTTAACATCAAAGTAAATCCAGAGAAGTGTATTTTTAGGGTTGCATCAGGGAAATTTTTAGGCTACATTGTATCAAAAGAAGGAATACAAGTTGATCCAGCGAAGGTGCAAGCAGTTCGTGACATGCCAACACCAGCAACAATAAAAGATGTACAGAAATTGAACGAACTCTTAGCTTCGCTAGGGAGATTTGTTTCGTGATCATCAGATAAATGCAAACACTTTTTCAACATACTCAAAAAGGGGACGAAATTTAGATGGACGGATGAATACGAGAAAGCTTTGCAAGGAATAAAAGACCATCTGATGAATATATCTATTTTGCAAAAGGCAGAACCAGGAGAAGAATTATTAATCTATCTTGCGACAACTTCGCATGCATTAAGTGTTGTGTTATTACGAGTAGATGCAGGAGTTGAGAGACCAATCTATTACATCAGTAAAACCTTCAATGCCGCAGAGAAAAATTATTCAAAAATTGAAAAATTAATTTTGGCATTAGTTTGAAAAAAGCATTCAAACTTCGCATATATTTTCGGCACATACTGATGAAGGGTATTGACAAAGGTACCCATTGAATCAAGAATGAAGAATTCAAAAAGGTCAACCGAGTTGAGAGATGGAATGCACAAATAAGACATTTCAAAATCAAGTATGAAGTACTATCTTCATCCAAATCACAAGTTGTCGCAGATTTTCTAGAAGAATTTCCTCTAGAAGATGATGAAGATGTGGAGGAAATGATGGATATAGAAGAAGAATATGGAAATCCAAGATATCTATTGACAGAGCCAAATAGATGGGAAGTGTTTGTGGATGGATCATCAAATGGAGAAGGTAACGGAATTGGAATTGTTTTGATTTTGCCAGAGGGCATTAAAATGGCTTTTTCCTTCAGACTGGAGTTTACATCCAGCAATAATGAAACGGAATATGAAGCTGTAATACATGCTCTGAAATTCATAATAGAAATAAAGTTGGAAAATGTGAGAATCACCAGTGACTCGCAGCTAGTCATTCGACAAATAAAAGGAGAATACACTACAAATGAACCATCTTTTGAAGAAATACAAGAAACTTGTTGAAGAATTGTCAGCGAGAATCCCAAAAATAAAATGGAGACACATATCAAGAAAAGATAAAGACTCGCAGATGCTTTTGCTTTTATCTCAAGTATGATGACACTCCAATCATGAAGCTGGATAAAGATACTGAGGACGCTTTTATCACCATCAATCAATAAAGAAGAAGTAGATGTGATGATCATAGAAGATGGAGAACAAACACCCGTTATCGAAGATTGAGAGCCGAACTTCATGCATATCCCGATGAGGGGAGAAACACCAAGAAATAGGTCGGAGGCGCACAAATTAAAAATCCATGCGACAAATTATGAATTAAGAGATGGGATACTGCACGGATATCCTTTAATGGACCTTCACTCGGATGTTTAACACGAGAAGAAGGAGAAGAAGTGTTAAAGATGTTTCATAGTGGGGATGCTGGCAATCACAGCGGCGGAAGATCTTTGGCATACATAGCGAAAATACAAGGCTATTACTGGCCATATATGCATGAAGATGCGAAACGAATATTAAGACGTTGCGAAGATTGCCAAAGGCATGGAAAGAAAATACATGCACTGGAGCACCATTAACATATTCAACATGTGTATGGCCTTTTGGAAAATGGGGTTTAGATATTGTGTGACTGTTTTTACCAGGGTCTGGACAAAGAAGATATCTGATTGTCGCTACGGACTATTTCACAAAATGGGCAGAAGTAAAGGTTGTACAACACATTCGCGACAAAGATGTTTTTACGTTCATATGCAGATTTGGAATCCCCGCACAATTGGTATCTGATAATGGGAAACAGTTTGAGGGACAAAATATAGAACTGTTACTTAATGCATTTAAGATAAAATGTGGTAAGTCAACTCCTTTATACCCTCGGGCCAATGGGCGGCAGAAGCAACAAATAAGACAATCGCAGAGATATATTGAAGAAGAAATTAGAAGGGCATAATAGAGCATGGTGCGAACAGTGCATAATGCAAAGATGGGCTTACAACACAACCATGCGAGAAGCTACGGGAATGTCACCTTTGTTTAACATATGGAGTTGAGGCTGTGCTACCAACAGAAGTTATTATTCCAACAACAAAGAGATAAGCTTGGGAGAAAAATCTTAGTGCGGGTATTATCTTAACCAAATTAGATGAATTAGAAGAAAAAAGAGAGAGAGCTCTACAACATATGGAAAACTACCAAATAAGATTAGCCCGAGAATATAATAAACGTGTTAAAACACGTGAATTTCAACAGTGACTTGGTGTTGCGAGAAACACCAATATACCAACGAGAAAGTGGTGGAAAGCTTGCGAAAAAATGGGATGGACCTTATATCATCAAAGATATAGTTGGAACAGGGGCATATAGATTGATGGACCTTGAGGGTAAAGATGTGGGACGCAGAATCGATAGACCATGGAACAGATTATACTTAAAGAGATATTACCCGTAAAAGATTATAGGGAAAGAGTAGACTGCGATATGATGTATGATTGAAGCAAAACGAATCAAATATTTCATTCTTATGCTTGCGAAAGAATTATTGTGAGATTATACAAAACAAAGAAAAAGCATGCGAAAATTTCGCACAGATAATGACAAGAGATAATCAAAGTTCAATGACATACTAGAAAGGGGCGAACCTACTATGGCGTACACCCTAGTTCGCGAAATCAAAATTTCGCAAGAGGAAAATGTAACACCTAAAGTGCGTCATAGAAGGGGGTACTGTTGCATGGCTCGGAGTAAAAGGTTACACCGCCCCGGAACTTGAGTCATGGAGATTTGGGGTCAATAAAGCCCATCCAGGAGAGGTACCTTGGATTTTCAATCTAAGCTTATGACTTAGGTTGGACGATCGAGGGTCTCTTCTAAGGAGTCAGCATCTGATCAAGGCGCCAAGGTACACGGTTGAGCCAAGAGTGCCTGGGGCATTTGAAGTGTCTCGGACATTCTTGGTAAGTCTTGGCTTATGCTGCACTCGGCCCGAAGAAAACTCCACTTAGGGTGCAGTCTCGTAACCATAAGCCATATAGGCAAAAGGGATAAGAGGCTGCGAAAACAATCAAGTTGTTGTTAAGACCGGATGGGAGGAGCTAGCCTTGTACGGCAGAAGTACGCCTCCTTGAAGGGGCAACCAGGGGGAAGATAAGGGCGGCACCCTCCATTAGGGAGTTGATAAGTTTCTTAAGACGCAAATGTCATGAGGCTTTTTACTCATGGGAGTATCAAGACTTGTCATATTTGTGCAACAATCCTGAAGAGGCAATAATACAAAAGAAAAGATAAGACGAGATCAATGGGTCATTGCATGCAAGTGTAAAGACGTCCTGCGATTTCGTCGCAAGACGGCAATATCATGGGACTTTATATTCGCAAGAATATTTAGTCCTGTCATATTGTCGCATGAAAAATATCCCGCAGAGGCAATAATACTAGAGAAGTGATAAGGCAAGATCAATGGGTCATTACATGAAAGTGTAAAGACGTCCTGCGATTTTGTCGCAATGACAAGAGGTGGCAAAATAAGACCTTTAACTAGGAAGGCAAAATAAGACCACACAAGAGAAAAATAAAAAATGAAATTTTGGAAGAAACCAAGAAATATTGAATTGCGAAAATTCACAAAACAACATGCAGACTCGAGGCATGAATGCATGTTGCTATTCAAAAGTAACTTGCTTAATCTTTCATTTGAATATAAATAACAGAGATCTTTCATCGCAAGAAAGATAATGAGAGGCAGTATGGGAATTGTTAAAAAACAAACATTATCTTCCTCGCTAGTAAGCAGAATAATAAAAGAGTAAATACATCTCAAAGATGATTGAAGTACACCATTTGCAAAAAGTTATAAAAATGAAGTAACCCAAAGGAGAAAATTACAAAAGAAGTTCCAGTCTCAACATCAATCTTTTCGCCTTTAAGGAGATAATGAACGTTCTTCACCAATTTTATCGTTTCACCCAATTTTCTCACTTTCGCCAATTATTTCAGCCTCGCTGTGCCTTCCTCCATTCGGTTTATTTCGCTTCTTCTTCATCCGGGTTATTATCAACAATTTCATCGTCATGAGGAATTTCCTCTTCATTTGCGAGATCTTCGCCACTTTCATAATCATAATCACTATCAGGAGAACAAGGAACTTCATCATCATCTACTTCCAAAGGTTCGAAAGATATATGAGCAAGAGATTTGGACAATAAGATATCATTCAAAAGAACTTCAGCCCTGAGATGAACTTGGCGAAGGAGTGCTTTCTGATGATTCCTACTCTATATATCTTTGGAGTAAGCGAGATAATCAAATCTTCTTTCTGCCCGATCGCGAGAATGAGCAAGGGTAGCGGCAAGTGATGCATTCTCTTTGCGAATCTTGGCATAGCTAGATTCCAAAGTATAAAGGGAGGAGCGAAGATTTTTCTCAGATTCTGCAAAAACAAAGAATAAAGAAAACCATTCAGGCGAAGGATTTGCAAGGAAGATATCATAAAAAGACTTCACAAAGGAAAAATGATTGAGGCAGTCAAATTCTATGACTACCTTCCTTTTGCGAGATAAGATATTGGGTTAAAGCCAAGCAACTACTCTCCAAGTGGTCCATGGCATTGTCAAAATTATCTCCAACCAAACATTTCAATCGAGATCGCAAATTCTTTTCATTAGAAATGAGTAAGGTGTTTTCCTTCGCAAGAGAAGAGTAGGATTCTTCTAACTTGGAATATTGATCCTTGAGTTGGCTTGCTTTTACACTTAAAGTTATTCTACCCTGGATAAGTTTGTCCCTCTCAACAGTAACTTCTTTAAGTTTACTTCTCAACGAACAGAGAGATTTTTCTTGCTCATTACATACTCTTTGACAAATGTTAAGCTGTTGCGAAGAGATCGCCACCTTATTTAAAAGAACTCGCTTTTCTTGAGATAGAGTTTCATTTTCATCTGATAAAGTTTCCAACTCCAAATTAGCTTTAGTCAAAGAGTAAGAGAGGCGAGATAATTCACTACTTAATAAGTTTTACTTCTGAACTAATTGAGCATTCTCCTTGGTAAGATTATCTACTTGATCAACAGAGTATGTATGAAGATTATCTAATTGGTTATATTGATCCATCCAAGCATCTCTATCCATTTGGGCTTCTTCAAATGACAGATTCAAACCGATATATCTCCATTTTTCGCTTTCGGGTTTAAAGCTTAAAGGGCGAACAAGGGATTTAAAAAAGGGGGGTGGGGGGTGGATTCAAACTGATATACCTTTTAACTCTTCATTCTTCTAGCGAAGATTATCAAGATCCAGCGAAACATTCTGAAGCTTTTGATTTTCAAGATGAAGAGTGTCACATTTCAAGGTCATGGCTTGGAGGTTATTCTTCAAAATTTCAACTTCTTGTTCTAAGGATGTTTGCGAAACCATCCTGTCAGAGCCAAAATATTTACTCAAAATCTCGCAGACATTGGATTTGATAGGATCAACGGAGGTTTTCTTGACATCATCCAGGATATCTGATAAAACCTTGAAAGCTATATCCATTCCCTCTAGATTTTCTTTAGTAAAATGGAGAGATTCGGATGAAGAAGTGATGATGACAGAAGATGGGAGAGTTGAATCATCTTTTGTCATAGATATGTCATTCGAAGATGAAATTAGATGAAGGTTAATGACTAGGGTCGAGGCAAGATTATCAAGAGAAGAGGCATTAACAGCAGAAGAAGAGAAGGGTTCATTCGCAACATGGTTATCATGAGGAATTTCATTTATAGAAAGGTCAGGTACAGGGGAGAAGTCTGCTGCGACATTTTCGCAAATAAGGAAAGGGGATTTAGCTTGCGAAGATATCGCAGGAGGTGTTGAAAGCTTAAGCATAGGAAAGGGAACAGAAGTTTCAACATTTTTAGGGTGGCGAGATCTTTTGGGGGGCCTATCGACATTTTTGTCATCCTGCGAATCACAAGACAAATAAGAAACAGAGGCAACAATATTGTTATTAGAAGAATAAGTGTTTCTTAATACCTTGCTATTCACAGGTTTTCTTTTGTTTACAACGATTCTTGGCTGCGAACCCTTGGGGGCCTTAGGGTTTTGGATTGTGAACTGAAACAGAAACAGTATGAGAATTATTCAAAGATGAACGAAATCAAATAAGACAATTTCAGTAGAGGAATTCAATCCCAAATAGATCAATTTCAGCAAAATCAACAAACCTTGATGGCTCTATAAGAACAGTAGCAGAAAGACGGAGAAGATTTACAGAAAGATGAACAGTAGTAAAAAGTTGCAAACGACAAAAGATTCACAGAGAACGTAGAGATGAAGAAGACGAAGTAAAAGAAAGAAAATATTCTTATGATGACCGGTTAGCATTTAATGCGCCGGTAAAAAGGGGAATATTTAACACGTGTAAGCGGTTATACTTAATTCACGGAATCTTGTCGGCAGAAAATTTAAGGAAAGAAATGAACAGCTGCGGCATTTTGAAAGTATTAGTTCTCATGACATTCTCTCCTTCGCAGTGAAGACATGAGAAGAGGCAAGATGTAAGATCAGAATATCGCAACATTAATATCCTTGCGAAATCTTTGAACGACACACTACGAAGACGTCGCAGATAGGTTATAGAAATGACGTACCAGATGACGACAGCCTGAACACGAGAAAGATGTGAAGACCTAGCGAGATTAAGGAGTGTTGCGAGGTTTAACATTTATATACTCGCAAGAATATCGCAAGCCAGATCCGAAAATAAAGGATAGCTTAGCTGTCATCCACCATGTAATGTCCTATATAAAGAGTCGAACAGACCTAAGGTAGAGGGGAGATCTTTTTGAGAGTGAAGAGATAGTTTTGAGGAGAGAGAAAAGTCTAGAGTTGTCGTTGTATTCTTGGTGGAGAGAGAAAAGTCTAGAGTTGCCGTTGTATTCTTGGTTTCGTTTCTTTCTTGTAAAATTTCTAAATCCTATTAATAAAAGTGTGATTGTTGATACTTAAAGATGAATTGATTATTATGAATTCTTGTGAGGGATGTATTGTAGGATTTCCTACAACTATAGTGTTTACTTGTAGTGTTGTCCATGACAGTTCTATATTTATTTATACTTATATAAGAAGTCATCTATATTGGCTTTATTTTTTCATTATAAATTTTAACTAACACAAATCCATTGGATTATCCGCACCCAGTCCGTTCATCCGTGCATCCATTGGATGTTGGATTGGATGCGGATGCCAAATTTGAAATCCGTAGTGAATTGGATTGGATGCGGATGAGGTAAAAACCGGTCCATGCTCACCCCTACCGGTGAGGCTCTTGGAAAACTTGGTATGTATTTCCGTTTTAACTTCATTTTTCAATTGTCACATTTGAATAGCGTAAATCACAAACACAATAACAAGTAGTCATCATTTGCAAAGCTTTGCGTTCCTTAATCAGTTTCACCCACCTTAGCTCCCAAAGAGTGCTAGAAAGCTAGACAAGACAAATTCTTTCGCAACAGGACTCATCCGATTCTTGATAAGAAAGTGAGAAGCCTTATTGCATCAATTTTGACAATACAATCACCTAAACCGTTTCACTCAAAGAATCCGATTATCAATTTTCGGGAGTTTGAGTAGGAATTGAGATGCAAAAACATTTCATACTAATAGAGCAATGAAACTTGAATAAGTTCTTCAAGGGAATTTGAAAAAAAAAGTTCCTAATTCAGTATTCATCGGAAATTTCTTACTAATACTTAGGAAAGCGTACATTAGGATGAATGCATAGCCCAACGATGTCGTTGATTTACACGCAGAAAGAAAAGAGATATGGGGTAAACAAGCTAGATCGAGCTCTTTAACGTTATACCATATTACAGTAGAAACCCAAGAATGTACCAGAGATTCACTCTGTTGCTCATAACGTCGAGATAAAGAACTTGTGTATATCGACGAATTATGAAACCATGGGGTGATATTGCCCATATCTGTCTCGGCATAAGTGGGGCCTAAAAATAAAAGAAAATTTGAAAATGATGGATCAAAATGTTTAACTCTCGCACATTTTCTTTATCTAGGGTGGAGATTGGAGTTACTTCTTAAAACCTGGGCAGGTTCTAATATGGGTTTCTAATAGTGAGAGGGTATGAAGAAGCTTCGTGGTGGAATGGATGTAACAGTTAAAGATGATTCATGTCATCACAAGATATTTACCATAGACTAATGAAGGAAAAATAGGTGGTAAAAGACTAAAAACCCAGTTCTACATAACTTGTGTCCGAATCACAAATAAAACACTTAAACGCCGAAAAGAAAACAAGCAATACCATATGTTTCTTAAGAAGTCAAGACTCTTTAAACCTAAACTTACATCCATTGGAAAGAATCACAAATAAAGCGCCGAAAAGTAAACAAACAATACCACATGCTTCTTAAGAAATCGCACTCTTCAAACCTAAACTTACATCTTCTAAGCTCTAGGAAGACTTAGAAACTCGACTTGAGTACTTTCTTATTTATAAGCATCAACTCTCTCTAGACGTAATTTAACCGCTTTCAAAGCTTTTGCGTTCTTCAAAATCAGTTTCACCCATCTCATCCGCCTCGCATTCCCACCAAAATGCATAAAGGTAATCGACTCTAGGTATTGAAACATGCATCCAGAGTCAACATATGATCAGCCCAACCGTGTTCTTCTTTGTTTTCGTCAAGGCGACTACGGGTTGGGATTAGAAAAGATTTAGACAAACATCAAAAAAGAGCAAATTTGGAAGCATAAATATTGTAAACGAAACCCAAGACTTGTTCTGCCATTTCAAGTAGACAAGTATTGAGAATCAAAAGTTACGTGTGCTTGCCTCTTCAAATGTGAGACACCTCAAATTAGGTATTGCTTTGAGCAAAGTGTAAATAGTGATTCATCGCTGATTTCACCTTCATGCGGGATCAACTTTTCCAAATAATGAAACTCGGGTAGGACATTTATGAAGTCATCTACAATGGAGAGAGCCTATTTATCACAAGGAAACAACAGTTTTGAGAAGTCGAGATTATATAATACATAAAGACGGCAAAAAAAAAAGAAAGAATACCGTAGGGTTTCAAAGCATGAATATCTAAGCGTTGTACATGAGAAAGCGCTCGAACAAACTTGCTTACAGATGCATCATAACCTATCTTTTTGACTCATTGGTACGCCATCTTCACAATATAGGAGTACTCTTGCATATTCTAGTGTTTCAAAGCTGGAAAAACATATTCCTTAGCCACACAACCACAATAGGCAAGTGATGCTAGATTTGGTGCATGAATTGTGAGAGCACGCTTTGTAAACCATCATCACCACCCCATCCGTCGAAATCAATCACCAAGAGTTTCAGTGCAGAAATTGAGATACGTAAATTCCTCACACCAAACCAAGTGCGGTATTCCAAAATCAAATCTTCAAGGACAGGGCATTTAGAGAAGTGTTGTTCATTCCAAAAGAATCATCAGAAATTGTACTCCACGTAGTTTAAGGCTCATGAGTTTTGTAAACAGAAACTTCTAGGAAGATGGGTAGCATCATTTACAGCAAGTTCCAATTTAACTAATGATTCACATGTAAAAAGAGAGATGGGAATGAAAAAAGGTTTGTCTTGATCTAGACGGAGTTCGAGCTCTTCGACATTACGCCTTGTTAAATTTTCGATCCATGAATGAACCCGAGATGCACTCATGTGTTCATTTGTCATGAGTTCGAACTTCGAATATTTGATGATGTGTCGTGAAGAAGCAATGTTCTATCCACAAATTCCATGAAATTACCGGTTTCCGTTTCGGAAAATACATCACACGATAAGGGAAAAACAAGAGTGGGAATAGATGTCCATAAGTGTTTCCATCTTTTAGATAGTGAAGAAGTCGAGCAACACGCTTGATTTCAAGGAAAGAAAGGATATGATGAATAAGTGAGTCGGGTAATACACTAAACCTATCCTTTGCCTCAACAATGTGTTTCGTCTCTTGGACAATAGATTCAAATCCATGATATTTTAATTTTTCCGTACAAAAAAAAAAAAAAAAAAAAAAACGGATGGAAATTAAGGGTTTCACAATCCTCATTTGATTGGGGGCCAGACATTTTAATTAGGGGCCATGACTTTTTATTTGCACCCCAATTTTTTGAGGGGCGTATTAATCCGATATTGAAAAGACTGTTTTACCCTTACCTAAAACTAAACATTAAAAATTAGTTAACCTTAATTAGAAACCTTAATTAGGCTTCTCTTCTTCATCTTCCTCTCCTCCTCGTTCTCTTCTCCACCACCACCATTAACGACTATTTTGAAAAAAAAAAATTCTTCAACCGATTCACCGCGTAATCGTCGCCAAAAATCAAAACCCAAGAAAGCTATGGCTCCAATTAGAAGGTATATGAACTTAAACCCACCTTGTATTCATTACTATCGAAATTTCAGTGTAAGAGTCGTTAGTATCGAAATGAACACCCCTAACGACTTTTCATTTGCATGCGGATTCTATGAAAAATCGTTAGTGTATTAGGATGAAGATGACGACCCTAATTCGCTACTTCAACATTTTTTCCCTAGAATAGAGTCGTTACCGTATTAGGTTGAAAATGACGACCCTGTTTTGACGACCCTTTGTTATTGGTTAACGACTCTAGGTGAACATTATAAATGGTTGGTTAGGGTCGTCAGTATATCAGAATATCCCTATGACGACTCAAACACACAAAACTTGCCTTTTTATACGAGAGTTTGGATTCGAGAGTCGTACGGGTATTAAACGAATCAACTAACGACTCTAGGTGAACATTATAAACAATCGTCATGGTTTAACACACCACCTTGACGATTTTTCATCACCATTAAAAGTTGCAGTTAGAGTCGCCGCCATGTGTGTCAACATGATGACGACTCTTTAGGGTCGTTGGCGATACAACACCCGACTATAACGACCCTCACTCCGAGTAGTTCCATAGTGACCATCAATCGACCCCTTGGAGCACCATTCGACAATTTCAAGAGTATATGAGGTTTACCCGATTGTTTTGAGGTGCGGGTTCACTTGAATCACTCATTTCTAAAAACCCTAGTTTTTCCTCTCAAAACTACTCTTCTTCTTCTCAAAAAAAAAAAAAAAAAACTAAACTAAAATTTCCCCAAATTTTAATCCCAAAACCTGATTTTTATCTAAACAAAATTATCACACTAATCAACTTAATTAAATCTTAAAACTAATCACTCAGGGGCATTTTAGCCATTTAGAAACTATTTTTATAAGGGGTGACCCAAATTAGGATTGGGTGACCTTTTTTGTCCTCTAGTGCTTGGCCCCCAATTAAAATGCTTGGCCCCCAATCAAATGAGGTTTCACAATGAGTATATCTGATACTAGCTAATAAACAACATATGCGCCTAAAAAAGAAACAAGCTATCCTATTACACAAAGAAAAGAAGATACTTTAAAAGTGAATGAAAAGATTACCTCTCAACTCTGAAGCTTCCACAAAATGAAGAACTACTCCTAATTAACAACCAATTAGAATAGTTAATGCTCTATAAATCATCAAGATCTTCACTTACAGCATCAATTAAAGATTAAGATAAATATTTATAGTTTTCTGACAAAAGACGAAGATTAAGATTTATAGTTTTCTTCACTATTTATATTTGTTCGATGGCTATCACCTTCTTTGCCATCAACTTCAACATTTTCTCAGATAAAAAACCACACACTCACCATCTCTCTTGCCAGAAATCTGTTGGCCGGGACAAAAAGAGAAAGTTTGGTTAAGAAAGATATTACAGAAGTGAGTTCTAGAGTCACGGTAGAGTTAGAAAGAGAGAAGCAAATTTAGGGTTTTACAGGCACATTTTGTAAAATATTGTCAAAATTGAGTCAAGTGGGTCGTTGACGGTCAAGAAATGGTCTAGGGGATGTCAAGACCATAAATGGACGTGGATGGATCAAATTGCTAGTAAGGCTAACCCCTATGGGCTAGATTGGCTAAAAAGTGTTGCAAATCAAGAAAAAAGTGTGGAAAAAAAGTTGACACTACTTCTGTTTACTTCCCTCTCCTAGCAAGTGCTTGCGGTTCAACTAGTAGCGAGATTGAAACGCTGAATCATTCAGCGTTCAAAAAATGACTTGCAAGAATAGCAGCAGCGTTCAAAACATCATAATTTCAGCGTAACGAAGATTCTCAGTGGACGCCTAAAATTGCAAGAATAGCAGCAGGGATGGACATAGTTTAACTTTCATTTCAAGGTTTTTCATATGGTTTACAGTTTTGTGATTCGGGAACTTGAAATGGACAATAGTCCAATGCACAGTAAAAGGTTGAAATAAAGGCTAATTCTAATTTATGTTTATTTTCACTCCGCCCTTGAGTTCTTTTTCACTTGTCACATTTGCATAGTGTATGTAAATCACAAACACGCTAACAAGTGGCCATCATTTGCAAAGATTTATTTGTTTGTCTAAAAGAAAAGGGGATGCTGGTTTTATGTCCATACTGTAGCTTGTTTAGGTTGCCAGCAGAGTTCATAGGTTTGGTTTTAGGATTTTAGTTCAGGATTCTCAGGTTCTTTGGAAGCTTATGTTTTGCATTGGAAACGGAGTACTGAAAAGATTTGTGTTGATCATCTTTGGCTCAATTATGTAAAATGATTGTAATGGTCTGGTTGCTCGACTCGAGCAGATATAGCTCTGTTGCCTAAAAATAAAATAGAACAAAATTGAAAATGATTAATCAGAATGTTTAATTACCTCTCCACATTTACTTTATCTAGGCTGGAGATCGGAGTTACTTCTTAGAACTGCCCGTTCTAATATGGGTTTCTAACAGCGACAGGGTATGAAGAAGCTTCTTGATGAATGTAACAGTTAACGATGATTCATGTCATCACAAGAAATTTACCATATGACTATTCAAGGAAAAAATAAGCAGTAAATGACTAAAAGCTCAGTTCTAAGTAAATTGCGTCTGAATCACAAAATAAAACGCTTGAACGCTTGGAAGAAAACAAACAATACCATATGTTTCTTAAGAAGTCGGTACTCTTTAAACCTAAACCTACATCTGTCAGAAGCTGAATCACAAATAAAAAGCTGAAAAGTAAAACAAACAATACCACATGGTTCTTAAGAAATCAGTACTCGTCAAACCTAAACTTACATATGTCAGAAGCTCTAGGAAGACTTAGAAACTCTGATTCAAGCACCTTCTTATTTATCGCATCAACTCTCTTTAGATATAGTTTAACTGCTTTCAAAGCTGTTGCATTCTTCAAAATCAGTTTCACCCATCTCATCTGCCTCGCATTCCCACCAAAACGCATAAAGGTAACTGACTCTAGGTATTGAAACATGCACCCAGCAGTCAACATATGATCAGCCCAACTGTGTTCTTCTTCATTTTCGTCAAGGGAGCTCTGAGTTGGGATTAGAAAAAAAAATAGACAAACATCAAAAGAGAGCAAATTTGGAAGTAACATAAATACTGTAAACAAAACCCAAGACTTGTTCTGCCATTTCAAGTAGATAAGGATTGAGAATCAAAAGTTTTCTGCACCTGCCTCTTCAAATGTGAGACACCTCAAATTAGGTACTGCTTTGAGCAATGTAAATAGTGATTTATCAGTTATTTCTCCTTCTTGCAGGATCAAATTTTCCAGGGTCAAATTTTCCAAATCACGAAACTCAGGCAAGACATTTACGAAGTCATCTACAATGGAGAGAGCCTATTCATCACAAGGAAATAACAGTTTTGAGGAGTCAGAATACAATACATAAAAACATAAAGAGGGCAAAAAGAAAGAAGAATACCCGCAGGGTTTCAGCATGAATATCTAAGCTTTGCACATGAGAAAGCGCTCGAACAAACTTGCTTATAGCTGCACCATAACCTATCTTTTGATTCATTGGTACATCATCTTCACAAATTAGGAATACTCTTGCATATTCTAGTGTTTCAAAACTGGAAAAAACATATTCCTTGGCCACACAAGCACGATAGGCAAGTGATACTAGATTTGGTGCATTAATTGTGAGAGCACATTTTTGTAAACCATCATCACCATCAATGTCGTAATCAATCGCCAAGCCTTTTAGAGCTGGAGTGGAGATGCAGAACTTCCTCACACCAAACCAAGTGCAGTCTTCCAAACACAACTTTTCAAGGACAGGGCAACTAGAAAAGTGTTGCTCATTCCAGCAGCCATCATCAGTAAAATGTACTCCACAGAGTTTAAGCCTCGTGAGTTTTGGTAAACAGAAACTTCTAGGAAGATGGGTAGCATCATTTACAGCCAGTTCCAATATAACCAATGAGTCACATGTAAAAAGAGAGATGGGAATGAAAAAAGGTTTGTCTTGATCTACACAGAGCCCGAGCTCTTTGACATTACGCCTTGTTAAATTTTCAATCCATGAATGAACCCGAGATGCACTCATGTGTTCATTTGTATAAACTTTGGCCTTCTGAATATTTGATGATGTATCATGAAGAAGCAATGTTCTATCCACAAATTCCATGAAATTACTGGTTTCGGTTTCAGAAAATTCATCACACGATAAGGGAAAAACAAGAGCTGGTATAGATGTCCATATGTGCTTCCATCTTTTAGATAGTAAAGAAGTCTGAGCAACACGCTTGATATCAAGGAAAGAAAGGACATGATGAATAAGTGAGTCGGGTAATATACTAAACCTATCCTTTGCCTCAACAATGTGTTTCTGTCTCTTGGACAATAGATTCAAATCCATGAGATTTTAATTTTTCTGTACAAAATAAAAAAAAAAAACAACAGATGGAAATTAAGGGTTTCGCAACGAGTATATCTGGATACTAGCTAATAGACAACACATGCGCCTAAACAATAAACTAGCTATTACACAACATACAGATTACACAAAGATAATTAACAGATTACCTCTCAACTCTGAATTTTCCACAAAATGAAGAACTACTCCTGATTAACAACCAATCGAATAGTTAGTGCTCTATAATCATCAACATCTTCACTTAAAGCAGCATCAATTAAAGATTAAGATTTATAGTTCCCAAATCATCAAAATTTCAATACCTTCAAAAGATCAGAACCCAGTTTTCTAACAAAAACTCAAATCAATAAAATCACCATTTCCAGTCGAAGAAAATCTGAATATTCACTTTTGAGTCTTCTTCTTCACTAGTGTGAGTGAACTAATTTGAAATCTAGCAATGGTTTTAAGATGAAAACTTATAATTGTTTGATTGCATCATCTTCTTTGCCACTTTCCGATCAACTTCAAAATTTCTTTGATGAAAAATCACACTTACCAGAAATTTATGGGCTGGAAGAAAGTTTGGTCGAGAAAGATACAACCGAGAAGTGAGTTCTAGACATCTGCGGCAAATATTGAATGAGAGGAGCAAATTTAGTTTAGGGTTTTTGTCAAAACCGAGACAAGTGGGTCGTTGACGGTCAAGAAATGGTCCACGAATCGTCTCCTATTTTAAAGGAACAGGTACCAAAGCTTTAAAAAAAAAAATAGACAAAACCTGATTTATTTACACGAGAAAGTGTGAAACCAGTGAAGTGTTGTACTCTGCTCAACTTCAGCATTTCAACCCATCCAACTTCTTAGTCTCTTCTGATAAAAAAAAAAAACAAAAAAAAAAAAATTCTTAGTCTCTTACATCCAAAAATCTGAACTCTTTTCAGACGAAGACATCATAAATCGTGCAAATTCTAATTCAAGTCCAGCCCTCAAAAGACAACCCAGACCAACAGTCATATCTCTTCAATTCAGGAATTGGTTCTTCTTCAGGTGCTGATATTTTTAGAAGAGTTACATATGATAAACTTGAACAATGGACTATTCAATATCAACCCAAGAAGAAGTTCAAGTCCGCATATATGGATCAAATCAATTATTACATCACCTACTATCTTTGAAGACTCAGCTGAACTACTGCTATCTACAAATGAAATCCCTTTGCATCAAATAGATTCTACAACATCAGATAACAACTGCCAGTAATATCGTCGACATGTCGCAACAATGAACCTACCACACCCAGATATCAATGACTCTTCACAGGGGCAGGTGGATATACATACTCACTTACTACCTTTTTTGGCTTTAACCCCTTATCACCTACCTTTTTTGGCTTTAACCCCTTATCACCTCTTTAATATATGTTAGGACTTGCTCTAGTATAATCTAGTATCTCTAGTGTGTAAATGTTTGAGCTGGTGGTTACTCCACCTTTTTTTTGTTGCTGCTCTTTTGTATGTGTTTTGTCATCTCTGTATATATAATCTGCATCTAGTTTTGTGAACACAGAAATAACGATGGTACCCATATGTTCACAAACAATACTCGTATGTATTCATGTACTTAAGGAGAATAAATCATAAGTAAAACTACGTTGATACGATGACTCATCGACTCAGAGCCTTCGGGCTCGTCCCTGTCTAATTGTGGGGGAGTAACTTAGTTATTCTTACAATCGAGATGCATAATAAATCAGAGCGTAATAATAATAATGACAGCAAGTAAAGTGCTGAATGTAAATGAGACGATGATTTACGTGGTTCAATACTAAGGTCTACGTCCACGGGGGTTTGTGTTTCCTTATGTATTTAAGAGTTACAAAGATAGTCGAATGACTCTATGTGAATAACGAAGCTAATGGGGAAATGGAACTCATACCTACTCCTCATATTTCTCTCTCTTATTGTTTTCTCCTCTATTCACTAAAAATTGTTTGACCCCCTCCCTCTCAGTGAAGAGGGGTATTTATAGGGATAGAATATGGGGTCCACCATCAGAGGCAGTTACAACCTTATCTTCTTGATCTTCGTGCGGATCCCGCTGATGTCTTCGTTCTCGACCGATGGCTCCATCGGTCATGCACGGTAACGATGGGTCACCTCTTTCTTATCCACAGGCTGATTGACACGTACTCATGCCTAGAGTGTTTAATGCGGGTGGTTGGGCTACACCGCACGCGCTGCATGGATGTTTGCGGCTCCCATCACATCCGTGTCATAGAGTCTAGTCTCAACCGTTGATCTTGGGTCTTCCTTGAGATGGGGTAAAGCAGATCCTAGGGTGTTCTTCGGTACTTCTCAGTGGCTTGATACTTCAGTGCCCCTAGGTTCTTGGCCGTCGGATCAGCTTGATGACGAACATGTGTAGATGACAGATGCCCCTTGGGTGTTGAGACGTGACATCGTGCCTTGATGTCTCAAGCTGTGTGTCCTCCACGTGTAATTCTTCTGACACGTGGCGAATGATGAATTATGTGTACACAATTTGCCCCTTTTCTTCTGATTTGGATGTTAGTCAAAGTTAGAAGAAAACTATCTTTTCATCTTTTTTTTCTCTCCACAATAACTTCCCTAGGTTTTAGGGCACGTTACCCACTCCTCGCAATAACTCCTTCTTGAATCATGGGACGGTTTTATCATCTCTGGTGCGATAAATATGAGAGAGGATGTTGTTGAAATAAATTTTATTCCTTCTTCATTCTCTTGTCAGTTCATAACTCTTTATTCTCTGAACCTTTTCCTTTTTCTTTGTTCTTTAGCTCTTAACTACTGTTGCTGATCTTTTCTGTTACGATTTCAATTAACCCTGACAAGACCTTCAGAGTCATACCGCTGTCGTTGTTCGTCAGGTGTTTTAAGTTAATCCCGTCCGCCTCTGATTATCTAAAGCGCTTTCAATTCAGGTATGGTGTTCATCATTCTGTTCTTGATTTTAGTTGATATTCATCTTTTTGCTGTTGTATCTAGGTTTCGTGATGAAGAACAAAATATACGAAAGTATATATACTTGCCCCTGTTCTTTATCACGAAATCCATGGCTTCTCTGCTGATCGTTGAAGCCTGTTTTGTTGTAGTTATAACTGAGTTAGGGTTTTTGGTTTTCTGTGTTTTGGTGACGTTTCTGATAGACTATGAAAATAACAAAGTTTTGTTTTATAATCTTCCATGTCTTCTCTGTCTGATCTTCGTCCTACTTTTATGCTTCTCGTAGGTATGGCTGATCGTCATCAGGTTCCTTATCAGACTCCATCATCGAGTCCTTACAGGTCTCCTCCTTCTAGGAGTCCTGATGTGTCTCCACCGAAGGGTGTCCCATCTAGACCTTCTCAGCCGGATCTTCGTTCTCATAAAACTTCATCTTCATCTGGTCCCAGAGTTTCATCTACGAAGAGGGGGGATCCGCCGAAGGGTTCTCAAGGTTCTCGATATGCCGTTAAACGTCCTGCTTCTCAACGTGTTGAACCGACAAATGCGCCACCTCCTTCTTCTCGTCGTGCCGAACAACTAGATGTACAGCCTCTTCGTTCTGTTGCCCCTACTACGACGCCTTCACAGAAGTCTACGGTCCCCTCATCTACTGCTCCAGAGAGGGGGAAATCTACTAAGGTGTTTATGGGTGAAAATCGTTTCTGCCGATTTCAGTAAATTCGGTAGGTGAGTGAGAAACTGGTTTAAACCCTAAACAAATGTGCCGCACGTGAGCACTTTATAGATTCGAAGATCAATCATACAAGTCCGGCCTAAACCAAGAAATGGCCGTTCCAAACTTGCTTCGGCCACAAAGTGGAGGAGAAGGGTTGATTTGGGGAGGGAAGCAAAGAAAGGTGTTGAGACTGAATAGTTCGGGGAGAGTAGTATCTCGACTTGTATCAGAAATTGAAAGCCTAGGAAGCTTGCAAGAGATGACAGCTCTTTTGGAGAGCTTGCAAAGTTGCCTTTCCGAGAGTGTAGTATTTTTGTCCTGACCGAGACTTGTTGTCCGGGTGGAAATAAAAGACCTATTTATACAAGTCGAGATTGAAACATACCCTGGTCTCATGAAGGAAGAGAGTAAAGGGTGAAATAATGGGAGGAGGTGGTAACCGCATGGTGTTAATGGGTGAAAACGTTTTCACCATTATTTCCTCATTTATTTGACCGCTATATTCCTTTTCACGCTTTCTTAATGTGAGCGTAGTGTACGGGGCAAGTCGTGACCGCCAAACCAAAACCCTGGAAAGCATCCCCCAGTTTGTGTTGATATCACGAGTGTTGATTGCACCTTGATTGCAAGTGGCGCTGCTAGTGGCGCGTGTGGCATGTGCCATTGGCATGTGCGGAATGCCTTGGTGGTAGGTTGTACGTTGAGTGTAAGTGGCAATGCCCAGCGCTAGGGGCGTGTGTGGCATGTGCCAATGGCATGTGCGGAATGCCTTGGTGGTAGGTTGCACGGTTTGCAAGTTAGGCTACCACCGTGTGTGTTTGGCATGTGCCAATGGCATGTGCGGAATGCCTTGGTGGTAGGTAGCACGGTTTGCAAGTTAGGCTACCAGCGTGTGTGTTTGGCATGTGCGGAATGCCTTGGTGGTAGGTTGCACGGTTTGCAAGTTAGGCTACCAGTGACGCATGTTGGCATGTGCCAAATGGCATGCGTGGCCGTTAGGGCCGTGGTTTGGCAAGAAAGGCTACCAGCGAGCATGTTGGCATGTGCCAATGGCATACCCGGCCAATTTGGGTCGCGCCTTGGTAGGAAAGCTACCAGCGAGCATGTTGGCATGTGCCAATGGCATGTGCGGAATGCCTTGGTGGTAGGTTGCACGGTTTGCAAGTTAGGCTACCAGTGACGCATGTTGGCATGCGTGGCCGTTAGGGCCGTGGCCTTGGTAGGAAAAGCTACCAGCGAGCATGTTGGCATGTGCCAACGGCATGTGCTCGGCCATTAGGGCCGCGGTTTGGCAAGAAAGGCTACCAGCGAGCATGTTGGCATGTGCCAATGGCATGCTCGGCCATTAGGGTCGTGGTTTGGCAAGAAAGGCTACCAACGAGCATGTTGGCATGTGCCAATGGCATACCCGGCCAATTTGGGTCGCGCCTTGGTAGGAAAGCTACCAGCGAGCATGTTGGCATGTGCCAATGGCATACCCAGCCAATTTGGGTCGCGCCTTGGTAGAAAGCTACCAATGAGCATGTTGGCATGTGCCAATGGCATACCCGGCCAATTTTGGTCGCGCCTTGGTAGGAAAGCTACCAATGAGCATGTTGGCATGTGCCGATGGCATGCTCGGCCATTAGGGCCGCGGTTTGGCAAGAAAGGCTACCAAGTGACGCATGTTGGCATGTGCCAATGGCATGCGTGGCCGACTTGGCCTAGGTTGCATGGTTTGCAAGCCTAGGGCGCTATATTTGGCATGTGCCAATGGCATGAGAGGCTTGGAAATATGGCTTGTGGTACGTGTTGGCATGTGCCAATGGTACGTACGCCGTGTTGACCTAGTTGCATGTTTTGCAAGCCTAGGGCGCTATAGCGCTTAGTTGGCATGGTTGCCAATGAGTGCGATATGCGAGTTTGGTTTTGGCGTCGCTGCCATGGTGCGCAGTGTGCGGCTTGGTTTGGCATTGTTGCCATGGTGCGCAGTGTGCGGCTTGGTTTGGCATTGTTGCCATGGTGCGCCGATATGCGGCTTGGTTTGGCATTGTTGCCATGGTGCGCGAGTGTGCGGCTTGGTTTTTGGCATTGTTGCCATGGTGCGCGGTGTGCGGCTTGGTTTGGCATTGTTGCCATGGTGCGCGTAGTGTGCGGCTTGGTTTGGCATTGTTGCCATGGTGCGCGGTGTGCGGCTTGATTTTGGAATTAGGGTTACGTGTCGAAAACCTAAGTCGGTATTTTGAAAAAAATACCCCTATTAATTATTTACACCCGAGTTAAATGCTCTTAGTTAATGTGTTGCGGGTAACACTAGGTCATGGGGTTTTACGATTTTACCCCTTGTTTAAAAACCACCATCAACATTAAGTCCCCCGCTTTAGCTCGGAGCAGGGGCTTTGTTGAGGTAAGCATAAGATGGTGACAAACTATCAACGACAAACCGTAAAGAGAATTTAGGAGGCTTGTCTGACCTTTTATATATAGGATTTGGAATCCTTGCTTCTGATAGTTTTGCACAAATCGGGAGGCTGGCACAATTGGTGGAGCCGATGCAACTTGGGCGACGTTGGGAAGCTGCGTGATTTGGGAAACTGAGTGTGCTAGCTGGTGGGACCGGCGCAAGATGTGGAAGCTGTGCGTGCTTGCAGGCGTGACTTGGGCGGCCATTGGGAAGTTGGGCGCAACTGGTGGGACCGGTGCAACTTGGGCGACGTTGGGAAGTTGGCGTGAGTTGGGAAACTGAGCGTGCTAGCTGGTGGGACCGGTGCAACTTGGGCGACGTTGGGAAGTTGGCATGAGTTGGGAAACTGAGCGTGCTAGCTGGTGGGACCAGCGTAAGGTGTGGAAGCCGTGCGTGCTTGCTGGCGTGACCGATGTAAACAAGGAGGGAGTTTCTCCAGATAGCAAAGTTTCCTTATCTTGCTTTCCTTCACGTGCGGCTTCAATTAGGGCATTATTCGTGCTGAAATCTGGAAGCGTTATGTCCCTCATTGCTTCCTTTCCTTTTTAAGATTCCGTATTCATACCCAACGCAACTGCATCATCTCCCTTGTTTGAGAGGGGTTCTCCTTGTTGGTTTCTCTTTTCTTTGCCTAGAGACGAATCATCCTCTAAACAGTGAGATTCTCCAAGTGAAGGCGCGAGATCTGACTCTTGCGAAGACACCCGACTAGGGTTATTCGGGCTAAGAAAATCATATCGGTATGTTTTCTTCTTCTTCTCTGTTCATGTTATCCTCTTTTATATGTGTATAGATAGGATGGAACTTGATCATTTTCCCCATTCTTTGCAAGTGTATGATGGGACCTTCCGGGGATGGCCGTGCCTTTAACTTTTCGGAAAAGGACTTGGGGTGGCGCAGATCAATCTTCTTCTCTTGAGGAGGCATTGGTTGGGATTGAGTCCTGCTCCACGAAGCTAGTGAAATTGTTAAGGACCTCCCTTCCATCTATCCCCCCGAAGAACATGTACATGCTCGGACTCTCTTGGGTTCAGTGAGTGTGGAGGAGAGCGCCATGATTCTTGATTTTGATGTGGGTGAATCGAAGAACTTTCTTCGAAATGTCAATGAGAAAACCTTTGAAGGAGCATATGATGGAAACGAAATAGCCTTTGAAGTTGATGCCAAAGGTGCTGTTGGTAATACCAGAGAGGTCATGGTGGCGTATGCTGGAATGGTCGTCGGGGAGGACATCTTCTTCTTGTTGTGGTCGCAGGGATGGGATGTTGAGGTTGCTGCTGCTAAAACCGTTGAATGGAACCTTTGTTGCCCGAAGGATTGCTGGGGACAGTGTTTGAAGATAGCTTTGCCCGAGGGGACTTGTGCTCCATCTTTCGAGGGCTAGTTCCTCCCTTTTGTTATTTCTGTTAACTGCTTAGTTCCCCCGATGCCTCCTCTTTTTTTTTTTTTGGTAAACTCATCTTTTCTTTCTTCATCAGTAAACATTTTGCTTCATACACATTTTTGAAAGAGGTTGTGGTATGATGGCTCTGCAGTGGTTTTCTGGGTTTATCTGATGTATTTCCCTGATATCTGGAGAATTTTGCTTGGAAAAAGATGTATATTTTTTTTTTTGACGGGAAGGGAATCCCCAGGGATAAATACAAACGGTGAATTCATCTTGGGGAAGTACAACTACTAAGAGGAATTGTTAAAGGAAATACTGAAAAGAAAAGGAGTAAATGGGAAGTACAGCCCCCCCCCCCCCCTTTTTTTTATGGATTGGATTCCTTGAGCCATCGCGAGTGAATTATCACGCCTTCAGGTGTGACTGCATTGATGAGATTGCAATATCCTCCCAAAAGGGTATCCGCAACTGATACGGCCTCGTCTTCTCCTTCACCGGGCAAATCCATTTTACTGTCATCTTCCCAACTTGAAACGTTCTTTCTTTGACCACTACATCTCCAATTGAAAACGGGTTCAGACGTCGTGCAACCGTTTGAGTCTTGGCTTCGTTGGCTTCAATAGAGGTTTCCAAGCTTTTTGCAAAGTGTTCAAATGGTCCGGCCTCCCATTCGCATTTCTTGACAGCGTTCGTGCCAGTAGTCGCGCCGAGTCCCCATGACGGAAAGGGGGAAGGAAAGACAAGCTGCGTAAAAGGTTGCTTGGTCAGACTTACTTGCATTTGAAAACCATGAGCTAGCACCAACGAGTCTTCTCCGGATGTCTGGGTTTCTTCAGTAGTTTGTTGATGCGATAACCAGTGGGATGATTTGTTGGAATTTCCTTCGGGCGTGGACGTTGGTGGAGGGCGCACATCCAATTTCGCTTTGTTGTCGAGCACCCATAAACGTCCCAATATCATGTCGTGATCTAGTTCTTTGACAATATGGAATTTGCTATTTGTTATAGCGTCTCCCATCTCGATCTCTAAGTTGATGTAGCCACGCGCGTTCAAAGCTTCTCCTCTCAAGTCCTTAATCACCGACTGACGGAATAGGTAGCGTCTTGTTTTGTAAACCCCGCGCCTTCGGTGTCTTGAAAGTAATGATGTTTGGTAGGAGGTCACGTCGATGAGCGTGTCGTCAAATTCGTTACCTCTTAAACGGGACGTGGTCGGCGAGTCCCGCTTGCCGTCACTTTGTTTGGGAAGCTTGAGCCCTGGCGTGGATTTCGAGGGGAGAAAAAGACGTTTTATTTGATACAACACGATTGAGAGCTGCGAAAATATCTTGCGCCTCGAACCTTGGAAAGATAGAGAATTTCGCATACATGTCGCATCATGGATTGTACAGTCTCGTGCACGGAAAGTCCCCAGAGGAACCGCATTTCTTATCGGGAGTGGGTCTCGATGCACTCTTTCGTCTCCTAGTTGGAGTTCTCCCCGCTTCTATCCTTTCTTTGAAAATATGCTTTAGTCCTTTGCAATCGCTAGTCGGGTGGTAACGAACCCGTGGTAATGAAAGTATTTGGGGTTCGCCATCTCACTCGCTGGTGGTCAGTCCGAGCGGTGGCAACTGACGACATCATCTTGAACCCGAGGCTTCTAGGAGGTCAATCACCTCCTCGATGGGGAATGGGAAATCAAGGGTATTTCCTTCCGGTCTCACGATGCTGCACATGAGTTTTAGTGGCGATCTTCCGTTGCAGGGTTCCGTTGCGCCGGCGCTTCGCGTTGGTGGTGGCTCGCATTTCTGCGCTTTCTTTTTCCTCTTTCGTTACTATGTTCACGGAGGATGAGCCGACATTGAATTGTTTGCTGATGAGGCGTCTACTCCCGCGGGTTTCGCGCGCATCTTCTGGGCTTGAGTCGGCCTAGTTCTTTCCAGAATCTTCGGTGCCGTTGTTGCGATCGTCCGCGCTCCATGGAGTTCGGAGAACGTTTGGAAACGCAAGTTTTAGCTAGCGCAGAGATTGGAACCATACCATTGATGCATGCGTTCACCAATTGTTGCTCGGTCACGTTTGGGTCGTGACAATCGAGTGCTTGAACCCTGAACCTTTGACGAAATTATTCGGATGTTCGTTATCCCACCGGTACATTCTTCCAAGGTGAAAAAGTAACTTGTTCGAGACACGAAGAAGTATTTCTTGTAAAACGCAGTGACCATGCTACTCCTAGTTGGGAATGCCGCTCGGTGGGATGGTGCATTCCTGCACCATCGTACAGGTAAATTGAGGAGAATAGTACCCCTTGGGAGAGGGATTCTGCATTTCGGATGGGTAAGGGGGTTGGTGATGATGCACGTCCAACTCATCATTCTTGATTCGGGTCATGAGGAGTTGTTCCAAATCTTCTCTCATGACAAAGTTGGGTGGCTGATTTCTTTCCAACGGGATTCTAGTGCGAGTTTCCTCATCCATGGAGGCGTGCTCCGCCGAGGTGTCGGCGTGTCGGGGTTGTTGGAGGCGTTCCTAAATGGCTATGGAGGGCGCGACTCACGTGGTAGTCGTTCGTCGGGGTCTTGAGAAAGATGAGTACCTCCTTCGTGCTGAAACCATATCTGCAGGCTCGCGAGCATCTCTTGTCGCTCCATCGGATCGCCGATGGTGACGTAAGGGCGACTTCTCTTGTCCCTCCGGTTTCTCGTCCCGTCGGCGGGTAGTTGGGATCTTGGTCGCGACGGGAGGCGCCATGTTAGACGGCATTTGGGGTCGTGCGCGGCTCTAGCCCGGGTGATCGGTGGCGCGACACCCTAAAAAAAAAAGATATTTTCGTTGCCGTGATTAGAGGGTTGTGCGAGACGCTAGAGGAGTGCGCGTCTCCGCCCCGGTGATCTACGTGTTACACTTGAGGGAGTGCATTCGATGTTGCTGTTGTCGCCCCAAGTGACGTAACAACGTATTGGGAGAGATGCTAACATCGGGGTGCGTTCTGGCCGGTGTTCTCGGCAGCCGCGCTCCGACTGAGTTCCACCATGTTGGGATTTGACGTTCGGGAAACGAAATCAGAGTCGGAGTTGGTATTGTAACAGATGATCAATCCTCATTTGTGGTCGCCAATTGTTTATGGGTGAAAATCGTTCGCCGATTTCCAAGAAATTCGTGAGGTGAGTGAGAAACCGGTTTAAACCCTAAACAAATGTGCTGCACGTGAGCACTTTATAGATTCGAGAGATCAATCTCGTATAAGTCCTACTAAACCAAGAAATGGCGTTCCAAACTTGCTTCGTGGTCACAAAGTGGAGGAGAAGGGTTGATTTGGGGAGGGAAGCAAAGAAAGGTGTTGAGACCGAGAATAGTTCCGGGAGAGTAGTATCTCGACTTGTATCATAAATTGAAAGCCTAGAAGCTTGCAAGAGATGAAAGCTCTTTGGGGAGCTTGCAAAGTTGCCTTTCCGAGAGTGTAGTATTTTCTCCGACCGAGACTTGTTGTCTGGTGGAAATAGGTAAGACCTATTTATACAAGTCGAGATTGAAACGTACCCTGGTCTCATGAAGGAAGAGAGTAAAGGGTGAAATAATGGGAGGAGGTGGTAAACGCATGGTGTTTGATAGGTGTAGAATACACCGTATTTAATATCTAGTATTTATGCTTTCTTTGCGAGTTTTCTTGTAAATTATGTATCTTATGCGTGCTTTTGAGTTTATTAGGTGCAATGGAGTCATTTGGAGCAAAAAGACCAATGGCCTGAATTTGAGGCGGAGCTGGTGCTGGTATGAAGGGAACTAATGCAGTAGCTGAGGTGTAATTACAGGGTCTTGGCAACATTGCAGGTGGAGCTGGTGGTATACTTGAGCTGAAATGGAAGGCCAGAGAATGGCAATGAACTGAAGCAGTGCAGGGAAGAACTTGAGTAGCTTAGAAGATGGCATTGCAGGTGAAGTTCGTGACTTGCAAAGTGGTATTGTGGTTGCACATACGTTAAGAAAATGGTGCAGTGGTTTGTGTTTCAAGTGAAGGTTTGGTATTGTTGGTGGTAGTATGAGAGTTGAAGCTACAACACCGAGGCCTGCTTGCAGCTTGCCGTGAAGTGCCAATAAGCTATGGAATTGAGCTAGACAGACGTGGTAATGTGATTGAATTGAAAGGATGCACCGGAGGTGGTTTTGCTTGCCAGAGCTGAAAGAAATTGCCGATGTCAGAATGAAGTGTGTTTACGGATGTTCAAGGGATGTTGGTGAGGTGGAAATGAGTCGGGGTGTCAGCTGAGAAGCCGATAAGAATGTGCGGTTGGTTCAGGTGGCAAGAAAAGATGGTGTTGAGCAGAGATGTGAGCCGAGAAAAGTGTGAGGAGAGGTGTGCATCGGGAGATGTGTGCCAGTAATGGCGGCTTGTGGTTGATGAGAGGCGGAGATGTTGGAGAATGTGGCAAAGGTTGGTGCAGAACCGAGCTAAGGATGGAAGTGGCAGTAGTTTGATGGTGGCATTGCGAGTGAGTTATAAGAGAAGCACCATTGCACGAGTTTGCAAGGTGGAATGGATTTTTTGAGCCGCAGTAAATAGTGCGAAAACGGAGTGAAAATGGCGCACCTATAGTAAGCATACTTCGGTTGTCGATTTCGGAGCTAGAGTGTCGATCGCAATATTTCGGTGAATCGCGAGGGGGTATGAGTCGGATGCAAGAATCGACCACGGACATATGAGCTACGCATCACGCTTTTGGGCGCGTTTTTGCAAGAGATAAAGAATTGGTTTGGATGATTTTTGTGAATGTTTGGAATGCGAGAAGGGGAGATGAGTTGCGGGAAGTACATACTTGTTGGTGACAGTTTCCCGATGATTCAAGTAGCCTGAGATAAATTTTCCGGCGACGGATTCCAGGCCATGTGGACCGGATTCGGCGATGACGTCAGCAATTAAAGCGACGCTTTTTGGACCCAAAATTCCAGAGACATATTTTTCACTCCCGGGCTTGGTGGACGAATTTGAGACGGGGTTTGAGAAGACTTGACCTACTTTGGGTATCCTTTTGGGAGAGGCATATAAATAGAACTTTTTCTCTAAACCTAGAGATATCTCCATTAGGGAGAACTCATACTTTTGGTTCTAGGGTTTAGAAACATGATAGGTTTTCTCCTTCTTCTTGGTATGAACTCCTATGCCATGAGTAACTAAGTTTTTATTATTGGTTGAAGATGTAGTTGGATATTGCAACCAAGTTATGATTTTTATGAATTAGTTTTCTCTCAATATTATCGTATGATTTCTACGGGTTATAATAATTGCATGATTGATGGATTGCAATATGATTGAATGTTTGTTTAGTCAAGTCTAGAATTGATTGAACTCACATCCATATCTATAGCTATTTTAGGGTTTTCATCGAGCGATAACCTTGAATAATATTAGCATGATATGATTAGGGTTTGTAGTGATACATCCTCGTAGTCATATGTAGAAATTGACATTTGTTCGAATTGTTTGCGCAATGTATTTCAATTGCATTGATTAGCCTATTTACGAAACTTAATGCTCCTAGGAATTGAACTTGATTAGCGCAAGGCGTTAGGTTATTCTTTAGGTAGATTTCACATACGTGACTCTAATGTGTGTGTTGATAACTTTGGAAATTACGGAGTATTCTTGCAATAAGGTATTCTATGGCTTTTGATGGTAGCGAGATTAAATACTGAATTCTATTCATATATTCATAAACTTGTTTACAATTGAAGATGAAACCTTTATCCAATATTTTCGCATCCTTGATTTGCGTGCTTTGTTTATTTGCTTTTGTTTATTTTTATTTACACAATCAAATTCTTCCGGGTGTTTTATATAGGAAACCATAACAATTCGACAACCTAGACCTCTGTGGGATCGATCCTTTCTTACCCTTGCTATATTTATATTTTGAGTAGTAAGAAAGTGTAATTTATTTTGACGCTACGACGGTCAAATTTTGGCGCCGATTCCGGGAGGCAGCGGTTGTTAATTGTTTTGGTTTCTTATTTTTGTATTTAGTTTTGTTTTATTTTTTCTTATTTTCGGGTACTTAGTAGTTTTGAGAATCTTATTTCAGGTGCTTATTTCTATGGAAGGAGCATATTGGAACAACGGATGCGGTTTTCAACAACCTCAACATTACGATAACTACCAATTCCATGGGTATAATCAAAACCAATTCATTGGTTATGACCAATATTCCATGGAACCTTGTGGTTTTCCTCAACAACCTTATGGCGGGTATGTGTGTGAACAACAACAAGGATGGGAGGATTCTTATGTTTGTGAACAAAAAGTCTCTAATTTTATAGACGAAGTTTCCAACTTTTTACAAGAGGAATTTCAAAAAGCTAAAGAGACTACAAACGAGCAACTCCAAGAACTTCGTGAAAGTATGATTATCTTGCGAAGAGACATTGATCAATACAAGGAAGATATGGATAATTCTAATGTGCATATGGTTTGTGATGAATATTTGATTGATGCTAATGTTGAAAAAGGCTAATCCTTGGGCACTTTCGTTGATAATTGTGTAGTTAACTCAACTCTTGATCTTAATAATGATCATTCACCTATTCAAAAGGATGAGTTAGAAATTAACAACACTAAATTCAGCGAGGAACAATCTTATGTTGACTATGATAGTGACGGTGATTATGATACATTGCTTGAAACAAGTCATGGTGACATCTCCGAGGAGTCTTTTTGGGATCAATATGAAGACGAAGAGGAATATGTTGACACTTGTGTAGATTACTCAAGCATTGATCTTAATAATGATCAAGAGCCTATTCAAAGGGTGGAGCTTGAGGATGATGCATTTTCGAGTGTTCTAAAAAAGTTTCTTATAATAAAATTTGGATCCGCAAAAGAGTATGTGCCTTACAACAAAAAGGAGGAATATGTTGAGAATGAGACCGTTATGACCAATATTGTGGAAGACCCAATTGAACTTGTGCATGATTGTAATGATGATGTTTATGTCGAGACTATGGTTACGGCAGAAACGGATGAAGAATGGTTGCAAGGTTTAATAGAGGACCATGATATAAAAGAGGTGAATAATTCACTTGAGTTTTTCAAAGATGAAGAGGATTCCGTAATACAAGAGATTGTGCAAGGTTTATCTAACCCTTTGCCTATTGTTTCTTCTCCTATACCTCTTATTGGTTTGAATGTATGTGCTTCGAGAATATTGTTGGCTGACTTTGTTTCTCGTTTTCCGCCATTAGAGACACTTGATTCTCATACTATGCAGGTTATGGAACCAGAAACCGTGGAGGTACCCGACTTCTATATTCTTTATACACTTCCAAGCGTGGACAAGAATAAGTGTGGGGGAAGCTTTTATCGGTTCATAGCTTCACTTTTGCTTTATATTACTAATATTTGTGTGAAGTTAGTGTTTCCAAAACAGGTGCTATGGAAGGATCCTCAACTTTTCAGATTGTTGATATATGGGGAATGAATCTTACAAGAAGCTAAGTCGGGCCGTCGACTTTAAAACAAGCGCTAAGTGGGAGGCAACCCACCGGTTTTGTATCTTTTATCCTTTTGCATTTTATTTTTGTTTCGTTTATTTATTTTTTACTGTTTTTATATCATATTTGCATCCCTATGATTAATTTCATTGAGTCCGTAATCTATCTTAGAAGAGAATTATGCCGAATACCTTTTCGTCAGAAAATTTCAGACTGCGCGTAGTTCAGTCCAGAGACCATAACTATCAGACCGTTTATCGAAACACTGTGAAATTTTGACACTGTGTAGAAAACACGTAGGTGAACAACTTTTGTGAAATGGAGTTTTTCCAAATTCTTACCAATTTGCACAGTTTTTGCGTTTTATCTGCTGTTACGTCAGAATTCAGAACTTTCGGTTTTACACATTGAGGACAATGTGAAGTTTAAGTGTGGGGGAGCATTTATATGTTTGTGTAGTTTGTTTTTGACACCATTAGTGGATGGAACCATTTTGAATGCAGGAGTTGAGGAACCAATTAACTAAAAGGGGAAGAATATAGCTCAGAAATCACAAATTAACATGATAGTTGTTACCATATCTCGGAATATCACCATATCACGTTCTATTTTGATTTTTCCATATTTATCTATTGTTCTCTAAGTGCTTTGGTGGGTCACTAAACATCGACGTGTTATTACTGCTAGGATGAAATAGAGTGGTTGAGTTACTAGAAAAAAAACAAAAAACAAAAAAAAAAAAAAAAAAAAAAAAAATGAAAAAAAAAAATTAAAAGAAAAAAAAAAAAAAAAACCGATCAATTAGACCAAAACGGAATAAAAAGACACTTGGGAATAGCAGTATGTGTGAAACGTAGTCCCTGTCTCCGTCGCCTAAACAAGCGTGGAATGCAGGATCCAAGGCAACTATCATGTACTTGCGACAAGAAGCATGCGCTTGGATCCAAAAGATCTAATCATGCCGTCTAAAAAGAAAAGAACTTGGATCCAGTTTGATCCAATAATATAAAAAAAAAAAAAAAAAAAAAAAAAGAAGAAGAAATTATTAATGTGTTGAATAAAGTCACTCTTGGTTCCTTGTATATGCCAATTGATTTGATGTAGCATTCAAGACTTCGAAAGTAGCTCAATCCAATAGATTAGGTTCATTTTAGCAATGACCTTGACAGAGATATGGGAAACATCGAACACTTGTGAATATTCGCCAACATCTACATCTATATCCATCTTCTTAATCTTTTCATTGTGATTGTGGTTTGTTAGTTTCCAGAGTATCGTGGCTTGTTCGACTATCTAATTAGAGTTTATTTACTAATAATTGAATTGAATTTGCAAGGTACCTCCTCCTGTAGTCATTTTGGATTCATTCATTGATTTGACACAAATAGACGGAGTTTGAAATATAGGTTTTGTAGGTAGACCTCTTGTAAACCTTCACGAGACTATAACTCGTCCACTAGGGACATCTAGGGGTTTAAAGGATTGTTATTTATGCTAAAATTAGAGTAGCCTCGACGACACGGAGTTGTTGTATTATTGTTTTGTTTGATTTGCTCGAGGACAAGCAAAGTCTAAGTGTGGGGGAATTTGATAGGTGTAGAATACACCGTATTTAATATCTAGTATCTATGCTTTCTTTGCGAGTTTTCTTGTAAATTATGTATCTTATGTGTGCTTTTGAGTTTATTAGGTGCAATGGAGTCATTTGGAGCAAAAAGACCAATGCTTTGAATTTGAGGCGGAGAGTAGTCGGTATGAAGGAACTAATGCAGATAGGCCGAGGTGTAATTATGTGGTCTTGGCAAGGTGCAGTGGAGTCGGTGGGTATACTTGAGTCGAAATGGAAGGCCGAGAATGGCAATGAACTTGGCAAAGTGCAGGGAAGAACTTGAGTAGCTTAGAAGATGGCATTGCGGTGGCTTGTGACTTGCGGTGGTATTGTGTCGCGCCATCTTGTTAAGAAAATGGTGCGGTGGTTTGTGTTCTGTAGTCGAATTCTGCACTGGGTATTGTTGGTGGTAGTATGAGAGTTGAAGCTACAACACTGAGGCCAAGCCGCGATTCTTGTGAAGTGCCAATAAGCTATGGAATTGAGCTAGGCAGTGATGGTAATGTGATTGAATTGAAAGGATGCACTGGAGGTGGTTTTGCTTGCCGGAGCCGAAAGAAATTGCCGATTTGTAATGAAGTGTGTTACAGATGTTCAAGGGATGTTGGAGTGAGTCGAGATGGCTGGTGCTTGTTGAGAAGCTGATAAGAATGTGCAGTTGGCTCGGTGGCAAGAAAAGATGGTGTTGAGCAGACAGAGATGTGAGCGAGTAGTGCGGAAAGGTGAGTCGGAGATGTCTTGGCAGTAATGGCGATTGTGGTTGATGAGAGGCAGGGAGATGTGCCGGAGAATGTGGGGTTGGTGCGGGGAACCGAGCCAAGGATGGAAGTGGCGAGTTTGATGGTGGCATTGCAGTGAGTTATAAGAGAAGCACCAGCACGAGTTTGCAAGCGGGAATGGATTTTTGAAGCCGCAGAAAATAGTGCGAAACGGAGTGAAAATGGCGCACGGAAGCATACTTCCGGTTGTCGGATTTCGGAGCTTAGAGTGTCGATCGCAATATTTCGGTGAATCGCGAGGGGGTAAGAGTCGGATGCAAGAATCGACAGGACATATGAGCTACGCATCACGCTTTGGGGCGTTGCGCAAGAGATAAAGAATTGGTTTGGATGATTTTTGTGAATGTTTGGAATGCAGAGAAGGGGAGATGAGTTGCTCGAAGTACATACTTGTTGGTGACAGCTTTCCGATGATTCAAGTAGCCTCGAGATAAATTTTCCCAGCGACGGATCCGGCGGCCAGTGACCGGATTCCGCGATGATGTCAGCAATTAAAGCGACGCTTTTTGGACCCAAAATTCCAGAGACATATTTTTCACTCCTGGGCTTGGTGGACGAATTTGAGACGGGTTTGGAGAAGACTTGACCTACTTTGGGTATCCTTTTGGGAGAGGCATATAAATAGAACTTTTTCTCTAAACCTTAGATATCTCCATTAGGAGAACTCATACTTTTGGTTCTAGGGTTTAGAAACATGATAGGTTTTCTCCTTCTTCTTGCTATGAACTCCTATGCCATGAGTAACTAAGTTTTTATTATTGGTTGAAGATGTAGTTGGATATTGCAACCAAGTTATGATTTTTATGAATTAGTTTTCTCTCAATATTATCGTATGATTTCTACGGGTTATAATAATTGCATGATTGATGGATTGCAATATGATTGAATGTTTGTTTAGTCAAGTCTAGAATTGATTGAACTCACATCCATATCTATAGCTATTTTAGGGTTTTCATCGAGCGATAACCTTGAATACTAGTAGCATGATATGATTAGGGTTTGTAGTGATACATCCTCGTAGTCATATGTAGAAATTGACCTTTGTTCGAATTGTTTGCGCAATGTATTTCAATTGCATTGATTAGCCTATTTCTGAAACTTAATGCTCCTAGGAATTGAACTTGATTAGCGCAAGGCGTTAGGTTATTCTTTAGGGTAGATTTCACATACGCAACCCTAATGTGTGTGTTGATAACTTTGGAAATTACGGAGTATTCTTTGCAATAAGGTATTCTATGGCTTTTGATGGTAGCGAGATTAAATACGAATTCTATTCATATATTCATAAACTTGTTTACAATTGAAGATGAAACCTTTATCCAATATTTTCGCATCCTTGATTTGCGTGCTTTGTTTATTTGCTTTTTGTTTATTTTTATTTACACAATCAGAAATTCTTAGGGTGTTTTATATAGGAAACCATAACAATTCGACAACCTAGACCTCTGTGGGATCGATCCTTTCTTGCCCTTGCTATATTTATATTTTGAGTAGTAAGAAAGTGTAATTTATTTTTGACGCTTACGACAGCGGTCAGTGTTAATGGTGAAAATGTTTTCACCATTATTTCCTCATTTATTTGACCGCTTTATTCCTTTTCACGCTTTCTTAATGTGAGCGTAGTGTACGATGCAAGATGTGACCGCCAAACCAAAACCCTGGAAAGCATCCCCGTTTGTGTTGATATCTCGAGTGTTGGGTGCACCTTGAGTGCAAGTGGCGCTGCTAGTGGCGCGTGTGGCATGTGCCATTGGCATGTGCGGAATGCCTTGGTGGTAGGTTGTACGTTGAGTGTAAGTGGCAATGCCAGAGCTGTTAGTGGCGTGTGTGGCATGTGCCAATGGCATGTGCGGAATGCCTTGGTGGTAGGTTGCACGGTTTGCAAGTTAGGCTACCAGCGTGTGTGTTTGGCATGTGCGAATGCCTTGGTGGTAGGTTGCACGGTTTTGCAAGTTAGGCTACCGGCGGTGTGTTTGGCATGTGCGGAATGCCTTGGTGGTAGGTTGCACGGTTTGCAAGTTAGGCTACCAAAGGACGATGTTGGCATGCGTGACCGTTAGTGGCCGTGGTTTGGCAAGAAAGGCTACCAAATGCGAGCATGTTGGCATGTGCCAATGGCATACCCGGCCAATTTGGGTCGCGCCTTGGTAGGAAAGCTACCAGCGAGCATGTTGGCATGTGCCAATGGCATGTGCGGAATGCCTTGGTGGTAGGTTGCACGGTTTGCAAGTTAGGGCTACGTGGACGCATGTTGGCATGTGCCAAATGGCGTGCGTGGGTTAGGGCCGTGGCCTTGGTAGAAAAGCTACCGTGAGCATGTTGGCATGTGCCAACGGATGCCTCGGCCATTAGGGCCGCGGTTTGGCAAGAAAGGCTACCAGCGAGCATGTTGGCATGTGCCAATGGCATGCTCGGCCATTAGGGCCGTGGTTCGGCAAGAAAGGCTACCAGCGAGCATGTTGGCATGTGCCAATGGCATACCCGGCCAATTTGGGTCGCGCCTTGGTAGGAAATCTACCAGCGAGCATGTTGGCATGTGCCAATGGCATACCCGGCCAATTTGGGTCGCGCCTTGGTAGGAAAGCTACCAGCGAGCATGTTGGCATGTGCCAATGGCATGCTCGGCCATTAGGGCCGCGGTTTGGCAAGAAAGGCTACCAGTGACGCATGTTGGCATGTGCCAATGGCATGCGTGGCCGACTTGGCCTAGGTTGCATGGTTTGCAAGCCTAGGGCGCTATATTTGGCATGTGCCAATGGCATAACGGCTTGGAAATATGGCTTGTGGTACGTGTTGGCATGTGCCAATGGTACGTACGGCCGTGTTGACCTAGTTGCATGTTTTGCAAGCCTAGGGCGCTATAGCGGCTTAGTTGGCATGGTTGCCAATGAGTGCGATATGCAGTTTGGTTTTGGCGTCGCTGCCATGGTGCGCAGTGTGCGGCTTGGTTTGGCATTGTTGCCATGGTGCCCAAGCAGCGGCTTGGTTTGGCATTGTTGCCATGGTGCGCAGTGTGCGGCTTGGTTTGGCATTGTTGTCATGGTGCGCGGTGTGCGGCTTGGTTTGGCATTGTTGCCATGGTGCGCGGTGTGCGGCTTGGTTTGGCATTGTTGCCATGGTGCGCGGTGTGCGGCTTGGTTTGGCATTGTTGCCATGGTGCGCGGTGTGCGGCTTGGTTTTGGAATTGTTGCCATGGTGCGCAGTGTGCGGCTTGGTTTGGCATCGTTGCCATGGTGCGCAGTGTGCGGCTTGGTTTGGCATTGTTGCCATGGTGCGCAGGTGTGCGGCTTGGTTTGGCATTGTTGCCATGGTGCGCGATGTGCGGCTTAGTTTGGCATTGTTGCCATGGTGCGCAAAGTGTGCGGCTTGGTTTTGGAATTAGGGTTTTGTGTCGAAAACCTAATGGGTATTTTGAAAAATACCCCTATTAATTATTTACACTCGAGTTAAATGCTCTTAGTTAATGTGTTGCGGGTAACACTAGGTCATGGGGTTTTACGATTTTACCCCTTGTTTAAAAACCACCATCAACATAAGGGTACCGCGCCGAAGGCCGACCCACCGAGGAATCCGCCAACCAAGAGGAAAGCTTCGGATATGAGTCCCCCGAAGAGATCGTCATCGGGTAAAGCTGCCGATTCTAATGTTGCCCCAGTTATACGAAACACCTCGGTTAGTAAGAAGAAAGTCACTTTTAAGCACATAGATCTCGAAGCGTTCAAAGTAAAACATGGCCTCGATGCTTTCGACGTTAAGTTTTATGCTCCCGATGATGATCTTACTTATGATCTGATTTCGAACTATAAGTACGATGATTTTCACTTGCTGAAACCGTGGGGGCCTTCGAAGCTGGCCTCATGTTGCCCTTGTATAAGTCGGGTGATTCCTTCTATTACGATGTCTTGGCTCATCGTGAGGGTTCTACTCCACATACTTACTGCCGTTCGGTGGTGCAACTAAGTAGAAATTATCTTCGTTTGTTGAAAGAATGCTACCTTCGGAGTAAAGGCGAGACGATGATGACATGCTACGTTCCCGACCCCACTGAGAAAGATCTGTACACTCCTGCAAATTTTAATGCTTCTTTCGGAGACCACGTCAATGGTAGAAATCGTAAGCCTTGGAGTGTAGGTCTTCGTACAATTCCTGCTTCTCAAGGTGAAGTTCGTCTTTTAAGCGAAGTGAGTGATTCGAAGCTTCGTTATGTCCCTGGTACCGAAGGAACCCCTTCTCAAAAACTTTTTCCAAGGAATGAAAAGCTCAAACTTGACCATGCTATGAGTGGCATGCCACCGTTATTGAAGTCGTCGGTCCTTGGGCTTTGATAGACGCATTTATGTGTCTATTTTATTCTCAATTGTATATATTGTTAGTACCCGTTTTTGTTCTTATTATGATGTTTTATGTGTTTGTAGGTATTTTTGGGCAATAAACGTTTTTTGGAGAAATCGGCTCGAAAAGTTGCTAAAGGGACCTCTGGAGGACACTTGCTATTCAGACCTTTCACATTGGATAAGGGGTACCCTATTGATAAGGGGCATCCACCGTTATTTGCACCCCAGAGCCATTGTTTCCACCCCACGGCTATAGGCACCCCAGTCTGGATAGGGGGAATCCATCTTCTCCAATTTGAAACTCAATTTTGGCGGGAAAATAAGAGGAGTTTCAGGCAGATTAGGGTTCGACTTCTGGGCAACTTTTAAGGAGATTCAATCGCCAATTTTTGCATGCTGGGCTTGATTCAAGTAAACAGGGTTGATGTAGGTGATGAAAGCGAAGGACTTTGGCTGGATAGTTCGCTATTCGTGAAACAGGGAAGGATGGTTTGTTCGCGGGTTTGTCTAGTGTGTCTGAGAGAGACTCAATCACTGAAACAAGTTGGGCTGGGTTTGATAACGCTAAACAGGACTTGTATGGGTCTCTACCTCGACTAGAACCGGCTAGATATCACGATTACAGGGAAACAAAATATCTCGGGTTTATCCGAGATATATATGGAAGTTACGTGGATTGGAAGAAGAATATCTTCACTGTTCGACTTTATCCTATATTTGGAAGAGTTTACAACCAAATAGAAGACGCGTAAAAGGTTAAAGAATGAAGGAAATACCGAGACTTTGGCGAGAAGGAAAATATAGAAAAACTCGGATTTAATCGAGTCATATGGACCCTGAATGATATATATAAGGGTCTGGAAGTCTCACAGGGGGGAGTGAGTATTTGGGGGTCGATACGGAGGATTAGGAAAGTTACAGAGGTACGGGAGCAGCAGCAGGTGAAGAAGAAGAAAAAGAGTTAAAAGCACGACACCATAAAAGTGTCGTTCTCAAGAACACGAAGAACAGACTAACAGAGGCAGTCTTATTTAAACAAAGACAAAAGAAGTATCGTTGTTCATCAATATTAGATCACATACATCATAAGCTTGTCATCTTTTCTCGTGTGACGTTCACCTGTTGTTGTAAGAGTCATTTGTAACGCGCTACAGCGTTGCAAACTGCTCCGCTTTATTAGTTTTCTCTTGTTTTTCACCTATTTGAGCTATGAACAATTATTTTGAGCACGTGAATAATATGAGGAGCTAAACCCCAACACTGGGATGACGGAGGAAGCCATATTTCATGCGTGTGGTAATTATATTTAATTCTTTCATGACTTTTTGCATGGATTGTTAATTGTTTTATGGTTTTTATTGAATGGTCGTGATTTCAATTGATGGGTTATACTTAGGTGAAGTCTTTTGATATCCCATGCTTTAGATATACTGATCGTTGCTTTTCAAAAAATCTACATTGGCAAAGAAAAGAGTCAATATTTTATTTGAGCTGTTTGGAATAAATATATGAATCGCATGCATGAATTTATGGTGGAATCCCGAGTCTCAGTATCTCTCGATACTTGTGACAATCTTGTGTATATATTTTCTTTGTTTTTAGTATTTTCTTAAGTCAAACCTTTACAAGTCTGATTTGAACGAACTTTTACTACCATTTCTACAACAACAATTTAAAATCACATCAATTTTTCGCAGCCTCTTATCCTTTTTGCCTATATGGCTTATAGTTACGAGACTGCACCCTAAGTGAGGTTTTCTTCGGGCCGAGTGCATCTGATAGACGCATTTATGTGTCTATTTTCATCTCGACTTTCTATATTGTTAGTACCCATTTTTGTACTTATTATGGTGTTTTTGTGTATTTGTAGGTATTTTTGAGAAATAAATATTTTTGGAAAAATCTACGAAAAGTTGCACCTGAGGACACCTATTATTCGGACTCCCATTTTGGATAAGGGGTAACCTAATTACTAAGGGGCACCCCATTTCTAGGCAGCTACTAAACACAGTAATTCGTAGACGATGATAGGGGAGGTCATCTTCTAAATTTGAATTTTGCTTTTTGGCGGGAAAACTAGTTGCAGTCTAGGGTTCGAGTTTTGAAGCTTCTGTATGGAGATTCAATCACTGCTTTTGCTTTGAATAAATTTTCTTGGGCTAAACAGGAGTTGTGTGGGTGTTTAATCCGATCAAATTGGTCTAGAGTATCACCAGTTATTCAAAACAGGGAACACGATATTACGGGATTGCATGGTTGTATTTTTAGAAGAAATTTTGTGCGAGTTAATCGTGCATATGGATTGGGATGAAGTTGAAGCGACAAGGCAGGGATGAGTGACGTGTTGGAATAAAAAACAGGGCATGAAATCTTCTTTATATTTGGTAGTTTGTTAAAACAGGAGGAGTTATCTCGGTATTTGCTGCTCGTATTTGGAAATTATGTGACGATATCTTCTCTGCTGGATTTGATACGATCCTAGAGAAAGTTTAGAGGTGTTGGATGAACTCAGAAGCCGCGTAAATAAGATGGAGAAAGAAGAAAACAATGCCGAGACTTGTGGAAGAGGAATAAGAGATTTCTTGGAGGTTTAATCGTGTTGTTGGGTATAAATAAGAGAGGTTGGTATTTTTAAGGGGTGGTCGAGACTTTGAGATAGTTTGGGGTAGTTACAGAGCTCGAACCAAGGCAGCAGAGGCGTGTTTGATCATCACAGTCGAGAGGTAGAAGAAGAACCGAAAAACAAAGACTTAAGGAAAGTCGCGAGAATCCGTCACCTATTCTTTCAAATTCAAAGACTTTGTACAGCTTTTTCCAACAATTATATTGGGTTCGCAATGATTCGCAACAGTTTCTGAATGTTGAGTTACAGAACAAATATATCTGTTACAAACTCGCTGGTTTATTAGTTTTCTCTTATTTTTCACACTTTTGAGCTATGAATATCTATTTTGAGCATGTGAATAATATGAGGAGATAAACCCCTTAGCCGAGGCGACGGAGGAAGCCATTGTTCCGTGAAGAGTGGTATATTTCTTTTTTAATTAATTTTTGCAATTTCTTTTATGATTATTTGCATGGAACTTATATTGGAAATTTGATTTTTATTGAATGATTGTGATTCGTTTTGATGGAGCATGCTTAGTTTAAGACTTTTGATGTTTCATGCTTGATGTATACAATTGTTACTTCGAAAATCTACTAGAGGCAATAAATTAGAATCACTTCAAACGCAAAGAATTGCATGTATATTAATTGATTAGATTGAATCACTTAATTGGTCAATGGTGGAATCCTGAGTTTCGGTGCTTTTTATAATCTTGATAACAACTTTGATTGCGTTTTCTATTTTACTTTGAGTCTAAAACGAATCTTCACAAGTCTGTACATCTTTTACTACCACTTTCTACAACAACATAAAACCATATCAATTTTTGGCGCCGCCGACGCGGACTTGTTTTTAGATTTGTTTTTAGGTTTTTAGTGATTTTTATTCTTTTGTTCTATTTTAGGTTTTCTTGGGTATTTGTGTTTTGGTTACAGGTTTGGATATTGGATCAAAAAGAAAGTCGAGCCAAAGATATTGGTGATTAACTAAAGACTTGGATTCAAAGACAAATCGAAAAGAAACGAGGAAGAGACAAAGAATTTTATTTTTATTTTTATTTATTTTTTATGTTTTTTCGAAAATCGTATTAGGTTTATAATTATTTTTGTAATTTTTCTTTTTATTTTTGGACTTTTTGGACATTTTTGGGACTTTGGACATTATTTTTAAACCCTACTGATGGGTAGTCTTAAATATAAATGTTTGAGAGAAGGAGGACAATTACAATATTGTCTCGCACCTTGTTCGTACATAACGACATAGGAGTCAGTGGCCCGAGACGACTACAACCGATTCATCCTCCATCTGAAACGGGAGGTAAGATTCTAAACACTCGCGAATCCCCTGTCAGCGAGTTACTGGATTCCTTCGTTTGCATATATGTTGAGGACTTGAATACGGCTGCTTTAATTTTCTAGTAAAGGGAAAGGCCGGCCATACAAGATAAGGGTTCGGATTTCATCACCGTTCTCTTCTTGCCCGCCTTAGGAACACGTAACCTACGCGAACCTAAGCCTTAAAATTTTGACTAGAACAAGACCGATAGGGTAACGAGCTTAATAGGAAAAGTCATTCGAAAAATATTGGTTACTCTTTTAAGCACACTTCGAAGTTCATGAAGGTTTCTGTGAGTTGAATGCGTGACTGCGCAGCCTTGTAATTCCGGTGAGGCCTTAGGTATCAAAGCTCCACTGAGCTTCCCTCGCCTCTATTCAACTTACTTTGACTCCGGATTGATTCCGAGGGGTTTGCTTAAATTGTAACGAATTCCTTTTCGAAGGATTAGAAGATGGTCTAGAAACAATCTAAGTGGAGCCATCATGCTTTTTGTTTGCTAGAAATCAATAGGTTTGATTTGGTTGAGTCGCCTTTGTTTTGTGATTGCATAGAATCCCCTTCCTTATTATTTTGCATGCTTAGGAACGTAAAAGAGACGCCCTAGGTAGATTTGTTAAAGAGAAACCTAGTAGTTCTAAGCGTCTCAATAACCTCAATTTAGAAAGTCCGATTTTTGAAGACTCCGTTTTTGAACGTCCGTTTGAGGAGACAATCCCTAATATTCCGATAGTGCCAAAAATGGCAACTTTGAAAGCTTTGTTGAACCCGACTAGGACTACTCGTCCCTCGTGTATCAGGTTAGCTGAAACAGAAGCAACTTATGAACTTAGACCTGGGACCTTACAGCTGCTCCCAATCTTCTTAGGGAAAGAAAATGAAAACCCATATTTCCATCTTAGGGATTTTGAAGAAATTTGTAGTAACCTAAAAATTAGAGATCTTGATGATGATGTTCTGAAACTTAGGTTATTCCTTTTTTCCCTAAAAGATAAAGCCAAATCGTGGCTATATAGTTTGGCTTCCGGGTCAATCGAAACATATGAACAACTTACATCTGCCTTTTTGAACAAGTTTTTCCCTAGGCACAAAACATCGTCTATTAGGACGCAAATGTGCACATTTTCTCAACATGAGGGATAATCTTTGTATAGGTATTTGGAAAGGTTCAATGATATATTACCCCAATGTACTCATCATGGTCTAGAAAAGGTTAGGTTAGTTCAGATCCTTTATGAGGGTTTAGATTATTCCACTACGACCACGTAGAATCTATGTGTACATGTGGGTTTGAAAACCAAACAGCTTGATGCGCGATGACATTTTTGAATGAAATCGCCGAAAAAGACCGAACAATGGGGAAAATAGTAGGGTACCAGAAAACAATTCTTCTAGGTAGAGGAAACGTTAATAGGGTAGAAGGAGGCTATGAATCAGATGCAAAATTGCAAAGAATAGCTAAAAGGTTAGAAGCTATAGAATTGGGTCACACTAGTGGTAGAGTGGAGCCTTTTGGGAAGGCTGTAATAATGAAGAGCAATCTAATGCTCTATATAATGACACTAGATTCGACAACCGTCAGAAATTTGACCCATATTCAGAAACCTATAATCCTGGTTAGAAAAACCATCCGAACCTTTCGTGGTCTAAGGGCCGAGTCAAGGTCAACTTAGTAATTCGAATGTTCCCCTGTGTTTTGGTTATAATAAGAACTCTCCGTGTCAAGCTCGTTTAACCCTTCAGAGAATAAAATGTCTAGCTTAGAGGAATCTCTCAGTATATTAAGAAAGATCCAGGATATGTTAGCACAGAGCCAGGAAATGTTAGCAAAGAGCCAGGAAATGTTAGCAAAGAGCCAAGTTAGTTTTGAACAGGAAACCAAGCAGAATTTTCAAACTAATGCTCAGACTCTTGCTAAGTTAGAACTTCAAATAGGTCAAATAGCTAAGACTTTAAGTGAAAGAGATAACGGAAGGTTCCCTAGTCAAACTAATCCCAACCCTAGAGGAGTTCATGAAATAGGTGCAAAACCGTTACAACAGTTGAATTCAATTAGAACCCTTAGGAGTGGTAGAGTAGTAGACAATCAGGTAATCATGCCCGATAGTGTGCATATTGTAGAACACCCCTCAGGACCATCCATAGCTGAGGGGACTGATAAAATCTCTGATGATGTCAATTCGGTTCCTGAGAGGCCCTATTTTATGCCTAGAGCCCCATTTCCAGAGCTATTAGTACCAACAAAGAGTGAATCCAACTTTAATGACATAATGGAGGTTTTTAAGAAAGTTACCATAAACCTTCCGTTACTAGAAACAATTAGGCAACTTCCGGCTTATGCCAAATTCCTTAAAGATATGTGTACGCGAAATCGAAAGCTTAGTGTCCCTAAAAAAGCCTTTTAGCTTGATCATGTAAGTTCGATCATTGAGAACAACACAACTCCTAAGTATAAAGACCTGTGTGCCCCTACGATTGCTTGCACGATAGGAAAACACATGGTAGAGAAAGCTTTACTTGACTTAGGAGCTAGTGTGAACTTACTCGTACCATGTGTACTTACAAAACAGGACTTGGTGAATTGAAACCTACCAAGATAACACCGGCAGCTTAGTCGACAGGTCTCGTTAAAATTCCTCATGGTGTGATAGAGGATGTTCTTATTGAGGTCGACAAGTTTATTTAACTGTGGATTTCATAGTCCTAGATACACAACCCGGTCCCCCGACCGAGAGAGAATCAAATACCGGTAATTTTAGGTTGCCCATTTTTAGCCACGTCTAATGTTTTGTATCAACCGTAGGACAGACTTATGAACTTATCCTTTGGTAATATGACAACTGAACTAAATGTCTTTAATGTTACTAGACAACCTTCTGATGATTTAGAGGAAGTGAATATGATTAGCACTTTAGTTCATGATCTAGTTCAGGATAATTGGGACGACACTTTATTGGATGAATTTGATGAGATAATTCTCTTAGGTCGAGATAGATGACCAAACTTTAGACCTAGAAGAAGCTCTCGAACATTTTAAGGACTCTACACACCTGTAAATGGTGCAATAGTATTAGGTCTTTCTGAGAGTTATGATAACCCTAAGTGTGGGGGTAGAGAACTAGATGAAGCTCTTGAGTATTTTAAAGACTCTAAGAGCAACTGCGGTGGTGCGAGTATAACCAAAGATCAAAGAGGGAAAACAAGACCAAAATTTGGGTTTAGTTCGGTGTGTGACGCTACGGGTGGAAGACTAAATTTGGTGGAGCGTACACTATACGTTCGCCTGGTGTGGGGCGTGGACTACACGTTCGTATGGTATGGGGCGGAGATATAAAGCATAAAGAAAAAAGAAAAAAAAAAGGGCGGAGGTATAATGCCCGCCCCACTAAATTCAAAACAAACCAAAGAATTGGGCGGTGGTATAAACACTCGCCCCACTAAGTTTAGAAATTAAAAAATAAAATAAAATGGGGCGTTTAGTATACGTTTGCCCGATGTGGGGCGTTAAGTATACGTTCGCCAGATATGGGGCGTTAAGTATACGTTCGCCCGATGTGGGGCGTTAACTATACGTTCGCTCGACTATATTTGACTATATTTGGTTTTGGTCTTGGTCCCAGACCAAATATAGTCTGGGATTTGGTCTTTGGTCCGGATTTTAATCGATAGTCTGTCCGCTGTGTCTCGATTTTTGACCAAATATTTGGTTATACTCGCCCACTGTGGTTGCTCTAAGGATCTATAAATTCAAGCCATAGTGCTAGGTCTTACGGAGAGTAGTGATTACCCTAAGTTTGAGGGTATTGATCGTCAAGTATCCCCATTAGAAGTCCTTAACTTGGGACTCGAGCCCAGTGCAGGTCCGAGGTATTACCTCGAGTCTCTTCCGACTCCACAACCCGATCCTCCTGATACTATCCATGAGGAAATCCAGCTATTTGAGACTCGTTATTTGGGTAAATCCGTTTATCAAGACATTCATATGAAGCCCAAGTGGGCACCAGAAAAAATCCAATTGTCTTGCAGAAACCTTGGATGAGGATGTGCCCATCTGTTCATTTTTCTGATCCTGTGCAATTGTCTCATTTTAGTGGCAGTATTATTTGGCTTTGATGATCCACAATTGTTTCGACTATTGATATACGATTTGAAAGGGTAATTTTATGGGTACGTAATGTCTGGCTGAAGACGTTAAACTTAGCACTTCTTGGGAGGTAACCCAATATTCATGCGACACGGTAATATCTTTCCTTATCTCTTTTGCTTCAAATGGTAACAAATTTCTCCTTGTTCATGCTTTTAATTTTATCTTTAGAACATTGAGGACAATGTTAGATTTAAGTTTGGGGGTATGGGAGAAACTTTTTAGTTGCATTGATAAACTCTGAACCTAGAAATTTATGCGTATTAAGGATGGCACTAACCAATCTAAGTGGATGGAAGCATTTTGGTTGTAGGAGTTGAGGAACCAATCGATTAGATGGAAACATCTAAAGATTCTATTCATAAAAGCACAGAGCTCGGGTGTTAGAAATAACATGATAGTTTCACCATATCTCGTTGAGTCCTTTTCACTTATATTTTTGTTTTGTTTTGTTTTTAAACTATGTTTCTCTAAGTGATTGGGTGGGGCTCACGATTCAAGTTGTTACCAATGCTAGGGTGAATTAGAGTGATTGAGATACCAAAAAAAAAAAAAAAAGAAAAAAAAAAAAAAAAAAAGTGAGACCGAGACCATCGACCTACCTAATAAATTCAATAAAGTCGACCAATGGAACCCTTGTATATGCCGGTTGTGTTGACCTAGAGTTAGGTTTATCGACCACTGGTTCCCTTGTATATGCCAGTGTGTTGATATTAGTCATACTAGTATCTCAGTCCATTAGGATAGGTTCATTTTGGTGGAGGCCTTCAGACAGATATGGGAAACACCATTCACTTAGTAAACATCAAAACCATCTATGTTTTTCTCTATATCCATCTTCTTGATCTATCCATGTGATTAGTTTTGACTCCGGGTATTGATGTCCATAGTGCGACTATCTGAGTAGAGCTCTGTGACTTATATATGAATTTTAGTATGCTTGAGTACAAACTCATGTAAAGAAATTGGAATTTCGCATCAGGGTACTTCCTCCTGTATTCAATAAGTATGCCAACCAAGGAGTTTCTTTAGTGCCTTCCAAGGTTCTCGCCAGATAGCGAGGGTCCTGGAGTGTAAAGGTTTTGTGGGTATATCTCTTGTAAACCCTCCCGAGACTATAACTCGGCCACTAGGGCCACCTAGGGGTTTAAAGGCTTGTTGCATACGCTAAATGCAATCGACGATGCTGCGACGGTGAGTTAGGATTTTATTTTTGCTCTGGACTAGCAAATAATAAGTTTGGGGGTATTTGATAGACGCATTTATGTGTCTATTTTCATCTCGACTTTCTATATTGTTAGTACCCATTTTTGTACTTATTATGGTGTTTTGTGTATTTGTAGGTATTTTGAGAAATAAACATTTTTTGGAAAAATCGGCTCAGAGAAAAAAAGTTGCACCGGAGGACACCTACTATTCGGACTCCCATTTTGGATAAGGGGTAACCTAATTACTAAGGGGCACCCCATTTCCAGGCAGCTACTAAACACAGACCCGTAGACGATAGGGGGAGGTCATCTTCTAAATTTGAATTTTGCTTTTGGCGGGAAAACTAGTTGCAGACTAGGGTTCGAGTTTTGAAGCTTCTGTAGGGAGATTCAATCATTGCTTTCCTTTGAATAAATTTTCTTGGGCTAGCGGGGAGTTGTGTGGGTGTTTAATCCGATCAAATTGGTCAGTATCACCAGTTATTCAAAACAGGAACACGATATTACTGGATTGCATGGTTGTATTTTTAGAAGAAATTTTGTGCGAGTTAATCGTGCATATGGATTGGGATGAAGTTGAAGCGACAAGGCAGGGATGAGTGACGTGTTGGAATAAAAAACATGGCATGAAAACAAGGCATGAAATCTTCTTTATATTTGGTAGTTTGTTAAAACAGGGAGGAGTTATCTCGGGTATTTGCTGCTGTATTTGGAAATTATGTGACGATATCTTCTCTGCTGGATTTGATACGATCCTAGAGAAAATTTAGAGGCGTTGGATGAACTCAGAAGCCGCGTAAAGAAGATGGAGAAAGAAGAAAATAATGCCGAGACTTGTGGAAGAGGAATAAGAGATTTCTTGGAGGTTTAATCGTGTTGTTGGGTATAAATAAGAGAGGTTGGTATTTTTAAGGGGTGGTCGAGACTTTGAGATAGTTTGGGGTAGTTACAGAGCTCGAACCAAGGCAGCAGAGGCGTGTTTGATCATCACAGTCGAGAGGTAGAAGAAGAACCAGAAAACAGCACTTAAGGAAAGTCGCAGAATCCGTCACCTATTCTTTCAAATTCAAAGACTTTGTAACAGTTTTTCCAACAATTATATTGGGTTCGCAACAGTTTCCGCACAGTTTTGAGTAAAGTGAGTTCTCAGAACAAATATATACATTACAAACTCGCTGGTTTATTAGTTTTCTCTTATTTTTCACACTTTTGAGCTATGAATATCTATTTTGAGCACGTGAATAATATGAGGAGATAAACCCCTTAGCCGAGGCGACGGAGGAAGCCATTGTTCCGTGAAGAGTGGTATATTTCTATTTTAATTAATTTTTGCAATTTCTTTTATGATTATTTGCATGGAACTAATATTGGAAAATTGATTTTTATTGAATGATTGTGATTCGTTTTGATGGATCATGCTTAGTTTAAGACTTTTGATGTTTCATGCTTGATGTATACAATTGTTACTTCGAAAATCTACTAGAGGTAATAAATTAGAATCACTTCAAACGTAAAGAATTGCATGAATATTGATTAGATTGAATCACTTAATTGGTCAATGGTGGAATCCTGAGTTTCGGTGCTTTTTATAATCTTGATAACAACTTTGATTGAGTTTTATATTTTACTTTGAGTCTAAAACGAATCTTCACAAGTCTGAGTGAACGACATCTTTTACTACCACTTTCTACAACAACATAAAACCACATCATGCTTATGATTGGGTACCTGGTGAGCATGGGTGTCGCCCTGTTGCTGGTATCCAACCTCGTGATAGCGCTCCCGCTCGTTATGACGACTTCTATCCTTGGCAGTTAAACTTTGATGGTATGAATTTTGAATATGCCTACGATGTCGCTGATGTGGACGAAGAAGAAGGCTCCGATGCTACCCTTCCTCCAAAGAGTACTGCCACTGTTAAGGTATGCCTTCTCATGAGATTGTAATGTGTATGCTTGCCCCTTTTCTTCTTGGTTTGAGATCAATCAGAGCATGGAGAAAATTATCTTTATGATAACGCCATATTATGATTTTCAGGTAACGAAGAAGAAAAATATAGGTCATGTTCAGTCTTCTACCGCTGCTGTTGAGGAGACAGAAATTCCCGATGAGGTTACTAGTCCCGTGAACGACGAGTATATCGAGGAAGAAGAGGAAGTTACAGATGATGATGAGCGTACATAGACTTCTCCACATAATCATGAGGACGGTGATAATATTGGTGGTGGAGCTACTGGAGAGGAGATTGCCCTGGCGGTCAAGGAGATATTACCGCTGATGATCCTACACTTTCTCCCCCTCCGAATCAAAGGAACGAAGATGTTGATTTTCAACAGACAGTCCCTGCTGGGTCGGTCCAAGAGTTTTCTTTTGTCAAGGATTATTCCTCTGGTGAGCAGATTGATATTGGAGATGTTGGCTTTCGTTTGCTTTCTCCAAACGATGAATGGGATGTTCTCGCTGAGTCTGGTGGTGAAAAATCAACTGTGATGGAAAAGAATTCCGATGATGGGAACACCGAGGCTCTTGCTACCTAGGAAGCCGAAGCCAAGAAGGATTTTGATAGTCAAAAGAACGTTGTTGACAAAGGGGCTTCCACCGAGGCTTCGGAAGGCTTCGAGAAGGCCATGATGCATGATGGATATGATGTCATACTTAACTGGTTATTGAAGAAAAACATGATATTCGTGCCTAACCCTGCTCCGGTGGTCCCGGGTGAGAAGAGTTTCGATGCTTTCACTCTAATCGGAACATGCAGTTGGCGTCCCATGATGAGGTTGCAGAGAAATGAGAGAAGGACCTGGGGGCTATAGTCTTCTAGTTGATCCACCATCCACCGTTGCTGACATGATGGCGACAGCCGATGGGTATCAGTACGTCTACCCTCAGCAGCGTATTCTTGAGGTAACTACAGAATCCCTCTGGACTGGTTGATGTGTTGTGACGTCTTTTTATTAATTAGTCACTTCTTGTTTTCCAATGCAGATAATGAGGAGCGAATATTGCAATCAACTATGTACTAGTTCTTTAAAGCGAAGGCCCTTAAATTTGAGGCTAAGCTTCGTCATAGAGAGGAGGAGTTGAATGCTTCTGAGGCACTCGTTGTTGCTAAGGACAAGGAGATATTGGAATTGAAGAATCTGTTTAAGGGGAAAGAGCGGCTTGGTGTCAAGAGGAGAAGCTTCAGCCTTGAACTCGCACTTGTTCGTAGTGATCTAGAGAAGGCCCGTAACGATGCTTCGTCTTCCCAAGGTTTGTTTTCTTCCTTATTCTCCTATTCATCTCTCCTTTCGTCTTTTAGTGTGCCGTTCGAGTCTCCCGCCCTATCTTAAGCGGGTGATGTCGAAGAGAGTTAGCATGGCTTCGATCGAGAGGACTCGACAGCTTCTCGGATTAGAGAGTTGGTGCGTAAAATTAAGGATGAAGCCGATAAAATGGAATGCCCGGACGATGAGCATAATGTCCGGGTGATCGAATGGCTAGAGAAGTTTTAACCAAATGGTTGATATGCGTAACAGTTATAATGCCGATCGCCGCCGCTTAACACCGCCTACCGTGGGACTCGTGATAATCACGTGAGGCGCGTGAGGATATTTCCGTTTAGAGGCTAAGGTAACAAGTTTGGAAGAAGAGCTCCGCCAAGCTAGTTCATCTCACGCACTCTCGGGTTAAGGGTTATATACAACGACTTGTTCGGGAGAGAGACGATGCCAGAGCTGAGGCTCATGCTGTTAGTAACGCCTTGAGTGCTTCTCGGGCCGTTACACATGGAGGTAGAACCGTAAACCCATGATTGTGATTGAATGTTGGTTTGATCAATCACATAGTTCTTGAAAGTCCATGAACCAATTCTAAACTTGTTTGGAAGTGTGGCAAATCGGTTTCAAGGTTGTAAGTGTGAAAGAGAACTTACAAAGTTAAGATGTCGATAAATTTGAACACGTGTTGTGAATGTTTATTTCTATAATTGTTCAAAGATATTCCTTCACTAGCTAAGGGAATAGAATCCCGTGGATCGAAACATAATTAAGTTAAGAATCTTTTAATTAAGGTTATTAGTTTCATTTTTGTAGGAAATTACAAAGAATTAGTAATGTGCATTTACTAATTATATTTTTCTGAGAGATTTCGATCGTTATTTTTGGACAGAGCATTTCGTGAATTATGAAAACCGAATCGCGGCTTTTATGAATATCTTGAGAATATTTTCGGTTTTGTAAATTCCTTGGTGTCCAAACTTCCTTGTATATAAATACACGAAGTTTGCCTTCTAGCAAACTAATCCTTCAGAATAACAGATTTACTCTTTGTTGTTGTTACGGGGGTGTACCCGCCTATTCGGAGAGGAGAGTAACCTAATTAGGCGAAATCTCTTACGGCCGCTCAATTTAAAGTCTTCTTTGGGATTGAGAAGCTCTAGCGCGCCCGTTGGTGGGAAACTAGATAACTGCGGTTTATCTTTCTTTTCGATTGATTTGATGACTAACGGTGTTTGAAATCTGATTGCACCTAGTTTGTTTATTCTTGAGAATCTTCTCTTCCCGATATAAGATTCACTCAAACTAGTTCGAAGTTTCGACTGTGGATCTTTAGACTATTGTTAGTTCTAAAGACGATCTTGTGATAATCCATTGTTAATGCATCTCCTGTTATGCGTGATTGATCACAAGAGATTCAAGTGATTGTGAGTGTGTTTTTATTGAAGATTTAAGAAGATTTGAAGACAAAGAAGATATTGAAGATCTCGAATTGGGTTTTATAATCTTTGGTGTGCACGATACTTGTTTAGGTAAAAGAGGATCCAATTAATAATCGGTTTATCCTTGTGGTAGATTGGACTGATTAATTGAGTAGATCGGCATCAATACGTGATGCTTGTCGTAGGTGCAATCAAATTAATTCAATATTTCCACGCAATTAAAAATAATATAATGGAAGTCAAGTTCGTTCCCACGAGGAGCAAGTGATCTTAGTTGTAAAAGTTGTCACGAAAGGGGGTGTAAAAAGCAAAATAAAAATAAACAAAGCAATTAAAATCGAAAGTTGAAAGATGAAAGCAATAAGAGAGACAAGATCAAGGAATCCTTCTTCGTTACAAAACAATGATTAAAGTTATGTTCTTTTCTACTTGTTATTAGTCACAAATTATCACCAACCGTAGGATAGCAAAGTCCGCTTAGCTAAGCCCCAAAATCCCTAATTTCACCGATACGGAAAGTCCGCCTTAGTTATCGATTCTATTCAAAAGAACCACCTTGAGGTCCGCTCAACAAGATGTAATTCCTCATGCATTAAGTTTTATGAATTTAGGTTTATATTAGTAGTTAAACTCTTAGCTCAAGGTCTACTTTCTAGCGTTGTTTCTACACACAATTGCTCCACGGAATCCCTCCGCAAGGTCTCGTGTTTTCTACTTATGTAAAGAGTCAAAGAACGATTACTTATCCCCTAACTTATACTAGATATAGATCAATTAACAAATCAATTTAGCGTGGCACACCCAAACAATCTATCAATCAATCATGAATGTCTTTAAGATCACTCCTATTAGTAAAAACAATCGATAATCATGTGAAAACTTCAAGATAGAATTTGAAAACAAAAACTCAAATCATGTTAAGAACTAGGAATTCATCCTCAATCAATAAGAAAATTAGCTACTCATGTTTTTGAAATTCACACAAATAATAATAATTAAAAGAAGAATTTTCAAATTCACACAAGTAATTAAAAAGAAAAAAATCTTAGAAAAGCAAGCAAAAACACAAGTGTTGTGTGTGTAGAGAGGTGTGTAGAAGTTGTAGAAAACTTCTCTATTTATAGGCTTCAAAATTCTCCAAATCTTCCAAGGATTAGAATCCTTTTCCTTTTGCAATTCAATTTCCAATTCCAAGCTTTTCTCAACTCTTCCACCTTCTCTTTCCAAATTTGAGTCCAATTCTCCATCCAATTCCTAGCCCAAGTCTTCACACCCATGAGAGAAGTCCATAGAAAATTTCGGAATTTTTGCTCGCCGGAAAATCGGGATTATGGCCGGAATTTGGCCGGAAAACGTCACCGCCGGTCACCTGAAAATTTCTCCGTCGAGAGAATATTCGACGGAATATTCCGTTCGGTCCTCCGTTAGGACTAACGGTCAAATGGGTCAACCGTCAGTCAACAGTTAGTCAAAGGTCAAGGAGAAGGAGTGAGTCAACTCAGAGTCAGAACCGAGTCAGTGATCCAGCTCAGTGCAGACCAGGCCACTTGCCAGGCCATACTGTGTCGCACCAGGATGGTGCATCACTGCTTGCTCCCGACCCATAATGGCTCTCTACCATTTCGATTCAGACTTTCTCTCCACCGCAACATAGTATCCATTCTACCACCCGAGCCCCCGCATCTCCATGGCAAACAAAGAACCTCAACCTCGGTCTCCATTCCTAACGCAGCCTGCATCAACCATGCCAAAGACTCGCAATATCACCGGGTTCAAGCCATCCTCAACATCCATGGCTCTCGCAACACAATCCATAAATCCCATTCCATTTCCCCGCAATCCCCGCAAACCTAAACATACATCTAAAGCCATCTCGGCACAAAGCTTCACTGTATTCACCGTAATGCCTTCGGATCCTCCAACGTTTCTCAACTCAAGCACATTCACGACTTCGATTCCCGAATCGATTGCAAAGAACACCCGACATCACCCCGCAACCTCAAGCTTCATCATCCGGGCCTTGCAGTATCTCTTGCAACACACATCCCATCCTCACGAGCACATCTGTCTCAACAGCCTCAAATTACCTGTAACAGCTTCTTGAACTGTAACTGCTTCACTATCCTGTATCAATTCCTAACATTCATCTACACAGTCCATTCACATTCCCAGCTTCCCAGCAGCTTCACTCCAACTTTAACTCTTCCCAGGCCATGTTTTGCTCATCACCAGATTGCTCATACCTCCAGGCAATCCACAAGACCCCGCCAATCTCTATCATTCAAACCACCAAAGACTTCCATCTAATTTGCAAAGTGACACTCACAAGACCATCTTCTTATATCATTCTGCAACAGAGACCACCTGCCATCAATGCAATCAATTTCCCATCCTGTTCTGTTTAACACCACCATCTCTCAAGCTTCCACCACTGCATTTTTACCCATACATCTTTTGTACCACCTGAACCACCAACTCATAGCATAACAACACCACCTCTGCCTTTGCCTGCACCCATTTTCTTCAAATTCATCTTGAACCACCATTAATTCCACAGACCCATTAGCTCAATTTCTCGGATCAACCACCAATTTCCCATGAATTTCTTCATCTGCTGCTCAACCACAGCAACCTGACCATCTCCAATCTTCACCCACAGTCGATCTTCATCAATTCTTCTCGATCTACTCTTCATATCAGCTCTCGGTCGATCATACAACCAACAACAGCGACAACCATCATCGTTCTAATCTCAATCCCATCTTACCGAGCTCCATCATCTTCAAATTCTACTCGATTTCATCTCGGGTCTTAACAACAGAAGCCACCAAACCCATCTTCGATTTATCTCTGGATTTCTCTTTAGATTTCTCGGGCAAACAATAGCAACAGCGGCTGCTTCTCTATCTCGATTCATACATCGAACCCTAATTTCTGGGTTTCTGAGTTCATCTCTCGACTTCATTAACGGCAGCAGCCATGGCTGCTTGTTCTTTCTCATTCTCAATTTCAACACAAAATGATTGAGAAATAAATCTCAATTAGGATAGGGTTATACAGCTGGGTCTGGATCCGGGTACGGGTGTGGAGCAGGGTATGGGTCAGAGTTTAGGGTGTGGGTGGATTCAAACACCCACCATAAGTACACCCCAATTGTGCTATTCTCACTCCCTTCTTTTGGATAAGGGGCGCCTCTTTGACCTCCCCTTAACCTTGGCTGGGCTCCATATAGTATTCCCTCCTTGGTGAAATGACAATTTTACCCTTTTGCTAAAATATGGTGATTTCTTCTCCTTTTCCTCCGTGTGACTCCATAGTAGCTACAAAACTCAAAACAAGCGTAAAATACATAATTTACACGAAAAATAGCAAAGAAAGCATAAACTACTAGATAGTAAATTAGGTGTATTCTACACCTATCAAATTCCCCCACACTTAGACTTTGCTAGTCCTCGAGCAAATCAAACTAAAAACTCACAACTTCAAAGCGTTCAAGCGTCCTAAGCATCCAAAGAGCTATGAGGACATAGAGTTTCTGCATGCTAGTAATAAGAAGTTAGAAATACTAAAGAACATATTCTCATTCTTAAATGTTGAGTGAGAAATAATCACACCATAATGAGAGAATGCGTGTTTGAGAAACGATCAATAAGCATTTCGCCTCGACTTCTGCCTCACCAAATAGGATTTTATGATAATTGCACTCAAAAAGACAGCTTTTTTATGGTTCTCACATGTGTGCGGTAGGAATGAAGAGAGAATCCCGCAACACGTTGAATGGTGGGAAGGATAACTTCCGAAATATTTTGAAAAACCCACATCTTTTAATATTTTGAAAACCATTTTTCTGACGATCTCTAAGAAAGGAAATCAACCATTTTATCGAGGATGAGATTACTTACTCACCTTCACATCCGATCGCCAATTATGATAACACCACTCTCACGGCATCCAATAGAAACGTCTTCCGCTCCTTATCTTGATCTTCATGGTCTTCGTCTTCGGTTTCAACTATTGATGATAAACCCTTGAATTTCATAAATCCTTAACAATTTATAACTCTTTTTACCTTAAAATCCTTGTCGCTTGAAACTTTCTTATAAATTTTCCTTCCCCACGGCTCATTATACAAATATTTCTCTTTTTTTTTTCTCTCTTTTTTTTTTTTTTTTTTTCTTTTTTAATTTTTTTTTTTTTTTTTTCAAAATTTTTTTTTTTTTTTTACAAGAGAAATTAAATACAAAATAAACCATGGCCGTGTGGAAGAAGTATTTTACCGCTTGATTCTTCACAACTTGTATCGTCTTGAAATCATAAACTTTCAAAAATTCTCACCTTTTAATTTTCTTCGCTTTCATGAATAAGTCTTCATACTTGAATATAAAATTACCTCATTGTAGTGTAAGTCTTCAACATATATGTAAAAATCCGCTCTTTGTATGTTGCTTTACTTGAATTTGAAATTTGCTCTCATTTTGTTGCTTGTAAACCTTAAACTTTTCCAACTTTCCTTGTAGATTTTGATGTCGCTCCTTGTTGATGATGAATGTGTTTCTATGGATCCGTTGTTGTCGCGAGAGAGAATGGTGCTAACCGCAAATCGAACTACAAGAAGGAAGCTTTCATCCATGGACGTCACCCTCATGATTGACAAAATTAGCACTCAAGAGATCAAAGAGTAGTGCTTTTATTGGTGGGAGGTTGGGTAGCTCACCATTCTACCCGGAATTAACGTACGGTGACACACACTCAAAAGAAGCTCTTTAGTAGATGGAAGATTTCTGGTCGGTGCCTCTCATGATATGAATACGGGTAGTCTCCACTAATGATTGATCAGCAACTCTAATAACGCACTTCTCCTCGCACCAAATTCGCATCACCGGCATGATTAAATCCATTATTTAACACTCAAACAAACAAGAAATCCGAATGTAGTTCTCTAACATTTCCAAGTTCAATTATGTCGGTCAAAAACTCTATGTAAACATACCTAGAAGTATGCTAGTGACTCTAAAATCTTTAAAAGTTGGAATTTTTATGTAAAACTTTTTTTTTTTTTTTCAAATTTTTTCATTTTTTTGTAATTTTTGTTTTAAAAACATGCTTAACCACTCCCCCACACTTAAACCTTACATTGTCCTCAATGTAATTGAATCCTCCTAGTAAAGTCAAGGTGGGAAATTTTAACATGATAAGAAACAAGAAAAAGAAATAACAAAAAGCAAAAAGATAAGAAATACAAAACCGATGGGTTGCCTCCCATTAAGCGCTTGTTTTAAAGTCGACGGCCCGACTTAGCTCTTGCGGCACATTACTCCTCCAGAGGGAGTGCATCTTGAAGTCCAATTCATCCACATTCACATGGAAAGTTTTCATAATATGGCTTCAACCTATGGCCGTTGACTTTCAATTGTTGTCCTGAAGCTAACAATATCAATCGCACCATGAGCATAAACATTAGTAACAACATATGGTCCCACCCAACGAGGACTTAACTTTCCGGAAATAAACGTAAACGAGAATTAAATAAAAGGACTTTTGTCCCACAACAAAACTTTTCCGAGAAATCATCTTGTCATGAAAAAGCTTAGTCTTTTCCTTGTAAATACGGGCACTCGTAAGCATCATTACGTATCTCCTCTAACTCATGTAGTTGTAACTTCCTTTGCTTCCCGCTTCATCATACTCCATGTTGAATTTCTTTATCGCCCAATAAGCCTTATGTTCAAGTTCAACCTAAGATGACAAGCCTTACCATAAACCAACCTATATGGAGACATACCAATTGGTGTCTTATACGCCGTTCTATACGCCCAAAGTGCATCGTTGAGTTTATAGCTCCAATCTTTCCTTGTGGTATTTACCGTTTTCTCAAGAATGGACTTAATCTCACGATTCGAAATTTCCGCTTGTCCACTAGTTTGTGGATGATAAGGCGTACCAATTTTGTGTGTTATGTTGTACTTCTTGAGGAGAGTGTGGAAAGCCTCTTGAAATGTGAGCCTCCATCACTTATCACCACTCTTGGTGTTCCATGCCTATTGAAAATATTTTCCCTTACAAAATCACAAACAACTTGAGAGTCATTAGTCTTGGTGGCTCTAGCTTCCACCCATTTCGAAACATAATCAACGGCAAGAAGTATATAAAAGTTCCCATTCGAATTGACAAAAGGGCCCATAAAATCAATACCCCACACATCAAAAAAATCTCAACGGTGAGAATTGGTGTGAGTGGCATTTGATTTCGAGCACCTAGATTGCCCGTTCGTTGACATCTATCACACGATTTACAAAAAAACATATGAATCTTCAAACAAGGTGGGCCAATAAAATCCACTCGAGAACTTTGAGAGCGGTGACGTTTAGAACCAAAGTGGCCACCACATGCAAAAGTGTGGCAAAAGGAGAGAATGGATTGAAATTCGGAATTAGGCACGCACCTTCGCATTATTTGATCAACGCCATATTTCCATAAGTATGGTTCATCCCACACATATTGCTTAGCTACCTTCTTAAGTTTCATCTTTTGGAAATTAGACATTGTACTAGGTACTTTCCTTGTCACCAAGTAATTCACTATATCCGCATACCAAGGTGTTGATTCTTCCATGGAGAAAAGTTGTTCGTCCGAAAGCGGTCATGTAATGGAAGTTCCTCTTGAGACATAACAAGTCTACTAAGATGATCCGCAACGGTATTCTCCACACCCTCTTATCACGAATTTCTATGTCGAACTCTTGTAACAATAGGATCCACCGAATTAATCTTGGCTTAGCTTCTTTCTTCTTTATTAAGTGTCTTAGTGCGGCATGATCGGAATACACAATAACCTTTGTACCCACCAAGTATGATCGAAATTTTTCCAAAGCAAAAACTATAGCCAATAACTCCTTTTCCGTGGTAGAATAATTGATTTGTGCATCATTAAGGGTCCTAGATGCATAATAGATAACATGGGACAACTTGTCCACCCTTTGACCCAAAACGGCTCCAACCGCATAATCACTAGCATCACACATTAATTCAAATGGAAGATTCCAATCCGGTGATTTGATAATCGGCGCACTTGTCAACATCTCCTTTAATTTGTCAAAAGCATCCTCGCATTCCTTGTTGAAGTTGAAAGGTACCTCCTTTTGTAATAACTTGCACATCGGCATGGAGATTTTGGAGAAATCCTTGATAAACCGCCTATAGAAACCTGCATGACCAAGAAAAGAACGGATTTCCCTCACCGAAGTGGGATATTGTAAGTTCCTTATTAAATCTATCTTTGACTTGTCCACTTCGAGCCCTTGAGAGGACACAATGTGACCAAGTACTATGCCATGGTTTACCATAAAGTGACATTTCTCCCAATTGAGGACAAGGTTTGTGTCTATGCATCGTTTAAGAATTAGTTCAAGGTTATTTAAACAACCATCAAAAGAATTGCCATAAACACTAAAGTCATCCATAAATACCTCGATGATGCGCTCCACATAATCCGAGAATATACTCACCATGCATCTTTGAAAAGTAGCCGGCGCATTGCAAAGGCCAAACGGCATCCGTCTATATGCAAACGTTCCAAACGGACAAGTGAAAGTGGTCTTCTCTGGTCCTCCGGTGCAATAACAATTTGGTTGTATCCCGAATAACCATCCAAAAAGCAATAATAAGAATGCCCCGCTAACCGCTCCAACATTTGATCAATGAAAGGTAAAGGAAAGTGATCCTTGCGGGTTGCGGAATTAAGCTTTCTATAGTCAATACACACTCTCCAACCGGTTTGAACTCTTGTAGGAACAAGTTCATCGTCTTGATTTCGAACAACCGTGACTCCGGATTTCTTTGGTACCACTTGAACCGGACTTACCCACTTGCTATCGGAAATTGGGTAGATTACCCCCACACTTAGCAATTTGAGTATCTCTTTTTCACAACCTCCATCATGGGAGGATTAAGCCGACGTTGAGCATCACGTATCGGCTTCACGTTTTCTTCCATTAGAATCCTATGCATGCACATGGATGGACTAATACCTTTGATGTCCGCAATTGTCCACCCAATAGCCGTTTTGTGCTCTTTCAAGACTCTAAGCAAACGGTCTTCTTGTACCGGTGTGAGGTTCTTAGAAATAATCACCGGAAGCTCATCTCCATCTCCCAAGAAAGCATACTTCAAATGGTCCGGAAGTGGCTTCAATTCTAGTTTGGGCGCCTTCACAATAGATGGTACAAGTATTTCATCATTCACGGGTAAAGAAATATATGAAACATCACCCTTTTTAGCTTCTTGCAATGTCGCCAAAGCACCACACATCTCCACCAATTCCTTGGAGATTTCAACATCCAAGTTAGACAAGCCATGGACGTCCAATTCAATGCTCTTTTGCAACACCACATCAAGTTCATCTTCTTGGTTCAATTCCACCATTTGTTGCGCTAATGAATCAACCACATCAATGGAGTAAACGGAATGCACATCACTTGGGTAACGCATGGCTTCAAATATGTTAAAGTGTATTATCTCTTTGTCGAATTCCATAGTGAGTGTACCCTTATCAACATCAATCTTCGTCTTTGCGGTCTTCATGAATGGCCTCCCAAGAAGTAAAGAAGTAGATGATCGGTTCTCATTGTTGTCCATATCCACCACAAAGAAGTCCACCGGAAAAATAAGCTCATTTACTTGCACTAGCACGTCTTCTACAAGCCCCTTAGGATATATGTTAGACTTGTTTGCCAATTGGATAATAACTCTTGTCTCTTTCAAAGGTCCAAGATTCAAGGAGTCATATATTTCGGCCGACATCACACTAATGGAAGCTCCCAAATCAAGTAAAGCATGTTCAAACCTTTGTTTACCAATAGTAATTGGCACCGTGAAACCACCGGGATCCGTGCACTTTGTAGGCATCTTCTTCAATAGCATAGCCGACGACTCTCGCCAACTTTAGTAATTTCATTATCAAGCAACCTATCCTTCTTGATGCATAATTCCTTCATGAACTTGGCATACCTTGGAATTGTCTTGATAGCCTCAATGAATGGGATGTTGATTTCAATCTTCTTGAAGATATCCATAAGTGCCTTGTCTTGAGCTTCTTTCTTGGATTTAGCAAAACGACTAGGAAAAGGAGGTGGAGTAGTGAAAGTAGAAACCGGTTCCTTGGATTGGTCGTTTGGTGTGGAATTCTCCTTTGGTGCGGTTTCCTCCTTGTCATTGACTACCTCTTCACTAACTTCCTCATGATGACTTGGATCCTCCACTTGCCTTCCACTTCTTAAAGTAACCGCATTAACATTCTCTCTTGGATTCACAAATGGTTGTGAAGGAAGTTTTGTGGAAACTTGAGATTTCAATAAATTCACATCGGTCGCCAATTGTCCCATTTGAGTTTGTAAATCCTTGATAGCCGAATCGGTCTTTTGTTGATTTTGTTGAAACAATGACGTAATACCTTGCATCATGACATTAAGCTTATCATCAATTGAAGAATCACTTGTTCCTTGACTTGTTGTGGTTGGAATTGTTGAAAACCATCTTGTTGTTGAGGTTGAAAACGTGATTGTTGAAAACCTCCTTGTTGCGCATATGGATTAGGAGCCGCTTGCGTGTTTGCATAACTAAAGTTGGGATGATCCTTCCAACCGGGATTATAGGTATTGGAGTATGGATCGTACCTTGGCCTTTGATTTGGATATAAAGCATTCACTTGTTCGGTCTCACCATCCGGAATAATTACCGCGGCCATCCTTTGAATCATTGTCTCCATGTTACTCATCCTTTGATCAAGATATGATGAAGAATCACTAACTTCATGCACTTGCCTAACCATTGGTTCATCCCTTGTGTAGAATTGTTCATGAGTTTGCCGCCATACTTTCAATCAACTCTCTAGCTTCGGTCAAAGTCTTGTTCATTAGTGCACCACCACCCGCGGCGTCAAGAAGAGACCTATCACTTGTGTGAAGAGCTTCATAGAAGTATTGGAGTATCATAACATCACTAAATTGATGGTGTGGACAGCTTGCCACCAACCTCTTGTATCGCTCCCAACATTCATACAATGATTCTCCCACTTGTTGTTTCAATCCACAAATCTCCTTGCGAATTTGAGTAGCTTTGGATGCGGGAAAATATCTCTCGAGGAAAATTTTCTTCATCCCATTCCATGTTGTGATACTTCCGGAAGGCAAATAATATAACCATTCCTTAGCATTACCCGCCAAAGAAAACGGGAAAGCTTTCAACATTGCTCCATCCGCATTAGTCTCCGGTGGAAGCATGGCCATAATTATGGCGTAGAAGTCCATAAGATGTTTGTTTGGGTCCTCATTCACCATGCCATGGAACTTTGGTAACTCTCTAATCAACCCCGGCTTGATTTGAAGGTTGAGTTAGTTTGGATACACCATTGTTGTGTATCAAGCCTGTGAGAAGCTAGGTCCTTCATTGTACGATCAGCCATTGTTTCTTCCTCTTTGTCCGAATCACTTGATGAAGGAGGAAGTGGAGTGTTAATCGCTCGAATGAAATCCTTTAGTTGAGTGCCGGATCGAAGACGTATTGGACCTTGTCTACCCCTTTAAGCATTCACCAAAGGTATAACACCGAAACAAGATTCTCACAAACTAAGTTAGATACGGTAAAGAATCTAACAAAGCAAAAAGAATAAAAACAACTAAAAATCGCCCGTTGCTCCCTAAGAGCGGCGCCAAAATTTGATGCGTGTCGTAGGTGCAATCAAATTAATTCAATATTTCCACTCAATTAAAAATAATATAATGGAAGTCAAGTTCGTTCCCACGAGGAGCAAGTGATCTTAGTTGTAAAAGTTGTCACGAAAGGGGGTGTAAAAGCAAAATAAAAATAAACAAAGCAATTAAAATCGAAAGTTGAAAGATGAAAGCAATAAGAGAGACAAGATCAAGGAATCCTTCTTCGTTACGAAACAATGATTAAAGTTATGTTCTTTTCTACTTGTTATTAGTCACAGATTATCACCAACCGTAGGATAGCAGGTCCGCTTAGCTAGCCCCAAAATCCCTAATTTCACCGGATAACGGAATGTGTCCGCTTAGTTATCGGATTCTATTCAAAAGAACCACCTTGAGGTCCGCTTACAAGATGTAATTCCCAGAATGCATTAAGTTTTATGAATTTAGGTTTAGTACTAGTAGTTAAACTTAGTTCGCTTGGTTCACTTTCTAGCGTTGTTTCTACACACAATTGCTCCACGGAATCCCTCCGCAAGGTCTCGTGTTTTCTACTTGTGTAAAGAGTCAAAGAACGATTACGTATTCCCTAACTTATACTAGATATAGATCAATTAACAAATCAATTTAGCGTGCACTCCAAACAATCTATCAATCAATCATGAATGTCTTTAAGATCACTCCTATTAGTAAAAACAATCGATAATCATGTGAAAAACTTCAAGATAGAATTTGAAAACAAAAACTCAAATCATGTTAAGAACTAGGAATTCATCCTCAATCAATAAGAAAATTAGCTACTCATGTTTTTGAAATTCACACAAATAATAATAATTAAAAGAAGAATTTTCAAATTCACACAAGTAATTAAAAAGAAAAATCTTAGAAAAGCAAGCAAAAACACAAGTGATGTGTGTGTAGAGAGGTGTGTAGAAGTTGTAGAAAACTTCTCTATTTATAGGCTTCAAAATTCTCCAAATCTTCTAAGGATTAGAATCCTTTTCCTTTTGTAACTCAATTTCCAAATTCCAAGCTTTTCTCAACTCTTCCACCTTCTCTTTCCAAATTTGAGTCCAATTCTCCATCCAATTCCTAGCCCAAGTCTTCACACCCATGAGAGAAGTCCATAGAAAATTCTGGAATTTTGCTCGCCGGAAAACTGGGATTATGGCCGGAATTTGGCCGGAAAACGTCGCCGCCGGCCACCTGAAAATTTCTGTCGTCGGGAGAATATTCGACGGAATATTCCGTCAGTCCACCGTTAGGACTAACGGTCAAACTGGTCAACCGTCAGTCAACGTTAGTCAAAGGTCAAGGAGAAGGAGTGAGTCAACTCAGAGTCAGAACCGAGTCAGTGATCCCATTTCCGGTGCAGAGACCGTGCCACTTGCCGGGCCATACTTGTGTTGCACCAGGATGGTGCATCATCGCTTGCTCCCACCATAATGGCTCTCTACCATTTGATTCGGCTTTCTCTCCACTGCAACATAGTATCCATTCTACCACTCCGAGCCCCGCATCTCCATGGCAAACAAAGAACCTCAACCTCGGCCTCCATTCCTAATCGCACTGCATCAACCATGCCAAGACTGCAATATCACCGGGTTCAAGCCATCCTCAACATCCATGGCTCGCAACACAATCCATAAATCCCATTCCATTTCCGCAACTCGCAAACCTAAACATACATCTAAAGCCATCTCTGCATAAAGCTTCATGTATTCCGTAATGACTTCGGATCCTCCACTGTTTCTCAACTCAAGCACAATTCACGACTTCGATTCCCGGAATCGATTGCAGCAACACCTGACATCACCCTGCAACCTCAGCTTCATCATCCAGTCTTGCAGTATCTCTTGCAACACACATCCCATCCTCACGAGCACATCTGTCTCAACAGCCTCAAATTACCTGTAACAGCTTCTTGAACTGTAACTGCTTCACTATCCTGTATCAATTCCTAACATTCATCTACACAGTCCATTCACATTCCCAGCTTCCCAAAGCAGCCTTCACTCCAACTTTAACTCTTCCTGTGCCATGTTTTGCTCATCACCGCATTGCTCATACCTCCGTGCAATCCACAAGACCTGCCAATCTCTATCATTCAAACCACCAAGACTTCCATCTAATTTGCAGTGACACTCACAAAGACCATCTTCTTATATCATTCTGCAACAGTGAGACCACCGCCATCAATGCAATCAATTTCCCATCCTGTCTCTGCTTTTAACACCACCATCTCTCAAGCTTCCACCATGCATTTTTACCCATACATCTTTTGTACCACCTGAACCACCAACTCATAGCATAACAACACCACCTCTGCCTTTGCCTGCACCCATTTTCTTCAAATTCATCTTGAACCACCATTAATTCCACAGACCCATTAGCTCAATTTCTCGGATCAACCACCAATTTCCCATGAATTTCTTCATCTGCTGCTCAACCACAGCAACCTGACCATCTCCAATCTTCACCCACGTGGATCTTCATCAATTCTTCTCGATCTACTCTTCATATCAGCTCTCGGTCGATCATACAACCAACAACATGACAACCATCATCGTTCTAATCTCAATCCCATCTTACCGAGCTCCATCATCTTCAAATTCTACTCGATTTCATCTCGGGTCTCAACAATGAAGCCACCAAACCCATCTTCGATTTATCTCTCGGATTTCTCTTTAGATTTCTGCAAACAATAGCAATAATGGCCGCTTCTCTATCTCGATTCATACATCGAACCCTAATTTCTGGGTTTCTGAGTTCATCTCTCGACTTCATTAACGGCAGCAGCCATGGCTGCTTGTTCTTTCTCATTCTCAATTTCAACACAAAATGATTGAGAAATAAATCTCATTAGGATAGGGTTATACAAACTGGTCCGGATCCGGCACGGGTGTGGAGAGGTATGGGTCGAGTTTAGGGTGTGGGTGGATTCAAACACCCACCATAAGTACACCCCAATTGTGCTATTCTCACTCCCTTCTTTTGGATAAGGGGCGCCTCTTTGACCTCCCCTTAACCTTGGCTGGGCTCCATATAGTATTCCCTCCTTGGTGAAATGACAATTTTACCCTTTTGCTAAAATATGGTGATTTCTTCTCCTTTTCCTCCGTGTGACTCCATAGTAGCTACAAAACTCAAAACAAGCGTAAAATACATAATTTACACGAAAAATAGCAAAGAAAGCATAAACTACTAGATAGTAAATTAGGTGTATTCTACACCTATCAATACGTTTCCTTGTGATTAAAGATATTGATTGGCTTAATCTTAAACGATTACCTTTGGGTGATTGAACATAAGATAGATCTAAGGACCCGACGAAGGAGTTTATGTTAAGATAGACAGAAGAGCCTTTGTCCGACTCATATCACTTGGTTGAATAGAGTTGATACCAAACAGATTTGTTGTTCCTTTACTGTTTGGAATACGAACCAAAGGAATTGTTCCAAGTACGTGACTTATTCACAAGTCGGAGGCGTGGGAATACAGACGGAGCTAAGTGAACTATAAGGTTAGTTACTTGGTCTCAACTATACGAAGTTAGGTGTAATTTTGTGTAGCGGCTTAATCCTGAGAGTATTCAATTCTGGACAAGGTCCCGGGTTTTTCTGCATTTGCGGTTTCCTCTTTAACAAAATCTTGCTGTGTCATTTACTTTTATTTTTCGCATTATAATTGTTTTATTATAATTAAAGTAAATCACACAAATGTTGATTCCTATTAACTTGATAAGAAATCCTATTGTGTTTGGTTAAGTCCGAACCTTTGTATCAAGTAAACATAATTCGTTGTTGTATTGTCTCGATCTCGTATCCATAGACGATCACACGAAGTGTGAACCGATTAGTTGTATTGTCTCGACTCAGTCCATAAACAATCACTTTAAGAGAAAGGACTTATAGGTAGGAAAAGTTTTAGCTTGAGGTATATTTGGGTACCCTCTCCTTTTCAATTGGTATCATAGCAGGGAAACACGAAAAGATCTAACAATCTGTGTTTGGTGCGATCCAACCTATAAGAATTGAATCGAATTTCTGATTCAGTTAACGTTATGCAAGAGTATGAATACTCAAATATTGAAGATGTTACCACTTCGTTAACTCATGATCCAGGAGTTACGAAAGCATCTATGTCTATCTCTAATGAAAGAGAAGAAGCTGATAAAGAGTTGGTAAAACTCCTAAAGCCTATACAGTCTATGTCTTCTAAAGTGCTCATTTTAAAGACAGAGTCAAATCTTCTTAAACAGGAGATCAGAGAAAAAGACATTCAACTGAACTGTCTAGCCAAAGAGAAAATAGATATCGCTGTCAAACTAAAATCTCTTGGTAAATCTCTTACGAGATAAAGAGACACGTCCCATGATTCTCGAATAATGATGTTGTTGTGATTTCTTCGATGAGGAAACTAAAAGTCCTTGCTCGACTTTTACGATTGTGACAAAAACGGGTTGATCACATCCGAAGCAGGATCAAGATGATGGTAGTTTGCCTAACTATATCAAGTTAGAAGAGGATGGGAAACCGGCTTCTAGAGATATCGATGATCAAACAAAATCTTGTCCAAAGGAAACTTTGAACCGATTCCGTGATGACTCTAAGGAATACAACTTTCAGTCACTTGACAGGAAACTTATACTTCTTCAACATATTGTGGTAAATTTTTTGAAAGAAGTTTATTGTCTTAAAAAACTGAAAGATTATTCCTCAGTAGAAAGAAAAATTATACTACATCCCGATAAGATCAACTCAAAGGAGTCAGAGGAAAGAGTTGATAATCGCTTCCGATAGTTGTTTCAGATGATCACACTAATGTGAATAATAAGGAAGTCCTTAAAATGAGAAAATCGTATGAAAATCTCATTGAAAGAATTAAGAGAGATCTAGCTATCTCCGAGAATTATCACATTAGTACTTTTTCTCCACATGATCATATCTCTAGAGTTAGAAAAGATCATCATCTTGGGAGAAAATATTTTGGGCAGAAATTCCCTAAAAGAGACATGAACCGTGTTTCTGATATTCACTGTAAGCTGGAAAAAGCTTACTCCGATGCAACTTAGTTGTATCGTATGTTGTGCTTTATCATCCTTTCGTGCTCATAATCTTGGATGGGAAAGGCACAATAAAACAGGAGCACATGTACCATTGTGTAGTTGTTTATCAGAAAAATTATGTGATAGTTTATGGATTGATGCGAATCCATGGCAGTTAAAAATGTTCATGTTCAACATTATTTTCCAAAAATAGGTGATATTTGGAATTTTCGGATTTTTAATAATCCTTCCGCCTTGAGAATTTTGGACTAAGGAAACGAAATATATTGTGATATTTTTTGGATTTTCCAGAGGTCTCTTGGTCCGAAAGTTGGCTCTTTTAAGAGGAGAAACTTTATCTTTTCTGTATTCGAAACCCTGAGAAATCCTTTTATATATTATTCATAATCGGGCATGCCTCCAGTAACTCGCAGTGTCTCAAAGACTAATAAGGAGGAAGCTCAAAAAGTTAAGGATTGTCAAGGAATCGATACAGAGAGAAAGAAGAAAGGCATTATGTCTCGATTATGACTCACAAGATCACAAGATGAGTCATGTCTGTTGGCTTACAACCTTCAAGATCCAACCAAAACCAAGTGGATTCGTTCTGATAGTATGTCTCAATATATCCAAGGTTTTGATGAACTAGAAACCAATCTTGCTATGACTATTCGACATCAAGATTGGGTAAAATAAAAGTATGAAGGAACAAGAGAAAGTCTTGCTGAGCTCAAAGTCCTAATTGAGGATCTTGAAAAACAAGAAGTGGATGCGGACAAGTCCCTGGAGACATGCTTTAATAGTTTGAACACTGAAGAGACCTCAGTGAACAACAAGAACACCACTAGAGATTAAGTTATTTGCTATAATACTTAATCTAGTTTAATAGACATCAATTTTTGATTTCTTTCATTCATTGTATTGGTCTATTATGAATAAAATTATTTGTTTGAGTAATTTTTCTTGTGATAGTTTTTGGTTTACATAGCCTGTGCTTAATTGCTTTTACCTTATTGCTATGTATGTTTATGGGATGTTTGATTTCGGATTTACTACCTTAATATTCGATCTCATATTTTGAACCCTCATGTTTGGGTGACTTTTTGATTTAGCGGGATTAAGTTCTATCCCTAGTAGGTAGGCTTTATCAAAGGATTATGAGGGGTTCTAATAGAAACAATATGTGAAAAAGTCACAATATGTTGAATCGTTTTGGTTTAACATAAAATCATATGTGTTTCGACGGTTTTCAACTTTTGCTTGCAATTGTTAAAACCGGTTTGCAACCTTTCTGGTAAAGGTTGAGGTGTGTTGTTATTATTTTGTTCATGCATAAGGATGAAAACGTGGTGATATTTCGATATCAATTCTCCTGGACGAAGATGCAATCATATTGGAGAAGTGAATGCGAAATTTGAGGTAACAATCTTGTTAGTTAATTGTTTTCTGTTTAAGAAAAGCCCAGTATATATTATATATATTTGTTGCTTTTGCTTAACAAAATTTCGGTTCAATTGATATTTATTCCATGATGCGTGAGTGGATGTGTGTTTTCACTACACCATTTTAATGATTTCGCAACTAAGATTCGCAACGGTGTAAGGTCGGTTGCGAATTTTTCGTTCAATTGCAATAGTAGATATTTCGCAACTCTTTCGCGGCCGTTTGAATTTTGCAACCTCATCCTGGAGGTTGCGAATTGCAACACGCGCTCATTTCAAGCGTGCGTACCGCTTGCTTGGTCGTAACACTGGAGCCTGATAAACACGCCTAGTCAAACTCTAGGTCAAGTATGCTTCTTTTTGTTTCCACCCTTGACCTTAAGTTAACCTATATCTTCCTTATCGAGAAGAAAATTCATCTTATTTTTCTCCTCGATACTCTCTCATCCCTCTCCATCCCCTTTCCATCTTTGAACTCCATCTCCTCTCCATGTAATAGTGTGAAGAACTTCATCTCTAAAACCATTGAAATCAACGTCCGGGTATAATCGTTTGCATCATCGTTTTCTTTCGGTTTATAGGGTTCATAGATTATGATTTCTAGGGTTTCGTAGTGAATAATTTTTTTTTCGGTTTATAGATTTAAGTTTAAGTTTATCGATTTCTAGGGTTCATTTAAGTTTATTGATTTAGGGTTTGATCATTTGTTAATCTACTATTTTCGATTTTAGCAATTTTGATTTAAGTTTATCGATTTAGGGTTTCATTTGTGAATCTGTTTTTTCGATTTCGGTTTTCTAATTTCTTATTCTCTCTTTCGTCTTGTTTGTATACGATTCTAGAGCAATGGGTCCTTGTAATGTGTTCTTTACATAAAATTGCAGATATCAATTGATTTATAACGTTCTTTGATTACGGGGAGCAGTGGATTTGGAAAGGGAGCTTGTTGTTTGTCATGGAGGGATTGGTTTTCTTACTGTGATGTGCAACGACGACTATACTTTTAGCTATGCTTTAGCTATTAGGGGTTTATGTCGGGTTTTAGATTTTGTTTCTTTGCTTGAGAAGGAATTTTTGGGTTGCAATCTATCTTTTGTCCAACAAGTGATTGTTCCTGTAATTTATATCTTTGTCGGTACTTGTTTCCCGACTACATGTGATTTATTTAGTTGTGGCGAAGCTCGATCGTTGGTTTTGTATCCTATTTATCTTCTTCTCGCTATTTTTCAATATACAACACATGTGTGTTTTTCATTTGTATAAATTTGAATATGAATCTGATGTATTACATTGCTCTCTGGATTTCAGGAAAACCAAGAGGATTTGGATAGAGTGCTTATTTTGTGTCATAGTTGGATAGATAGGTTCCTTACTAGGATGTGAAACATCATTGAACTTTTAACTTCGCTTTTAGGGGTTTATATCGATTTTAGTTTCTTCACTTGAAAGAATTCTTTGTTTGCAATCTCTCTTATGTGTTCTCACGACTAATTATTCCTATTACTTTTTCTTTGTCGGGTGCTCAAGTCCGACTCTTTGGGTTTATTTGGCTGCGGAGGTCTGTCTTACTTGTTGTAGAAGCCCGATGGGTTGTTTAGTATCTTATCTTCTTGGCTATTTTTAAATTTGAATATAAATCTGAGGTATTATATTGTGCTATGGATTTGAAAGCCAAGATGATTTGGAAAGGAACTTATTGTCATTGTCATAGTTGGATAGATTGGTTCCTTCTTGGGATGTGAAAAGTCAATGAACCGTTTAACTTCACTTTTAGGGATTTGTATCGATTTTAATATCTTCGCTTGAAAGAATTTTTGGTTGTGGTATGTCTTTTGTCTGTTTCAATGTTTCCTCCTTGACTAGAAACTGACTGTTCCTAAATTTATTTGTTGTCAGGGTGCTTGCTTCCGTCTACTGTGATTTATTTGGTTGTGGAACGTATGTGATTTTATTGGATGCGGTGCTTGTCTTCATTGTGGCAGGAGGAAGAGGCCAAAGAAGCGACAGGAAGGAAAATGAGCGAGTCATGAATGAACGCCTTTCTCAGACCATATCTCGAATGATTTGTTTTTCAAGCACACGTTTCTTGATTCATTTAGTTTAATTATCTGTTAATGGATTCTTAGTTATTTTCTTACTAGTGCTCGGTATTTCAGATCTCATGTCTTAGAGTCGAGCAAACACAGTTAAGTCGATCTCTTGAAAAAGAGAGACAAAGAGCATATGAAAATCGATATGAATATCTGGCAGCACAAGAGTCAGTTTCTACCTATGAAGTTCATGTCAATCAACTTGAAGAAGAAATTAAGGAACACAATAATAAACACAGACAAGAACTGATGGATCTAATGTCAGACAACAAACTATTGCAGTAGGTAGTTTTGAGTATGGTGACGTAGGGTGTGTATTGACAAGCATACCATATACATTTTTCTTGAACTTATGCTACAACATATACTGTCTCCATAACCTTCTTCATGATGTTGTTTGTGTTATATACTATCACGAGATTTCTGATATTGGGATCTATTTTTTTCGCAGGAATTAGAACGGGAGAAAACAGCTAGATAAGATTTGGAAAGGAAGTCCCATCTTCAATCTTCTGTACCTGATCAATCTCATACGAACAAAAACATCAATGCGTATCTTGAAAATGGTAAATTGTTGTTGGATTGCTCAGGTCTTAAACTTTTTTTTTTCCCGATTCATTTCGATTTTCCCCATTTTTCATAGGAGGCAACTCCATGCGTAATCTTTCAAGTCTTTGGAAGCCTTGGCGGCATGGAGGACAATCTTTCCTTCAAGCATCTCTTGGTTCATCTGACAGCTTCTCCGAGAAGAGGCTTAGTGAGGCAACCATGAGGAGCATGACTCCAAGTGCTTTTGAATCTACCTCCTGTCAGAAAGATGGGGAGCTAGATTCATACACGTCTAGTTTGGTATGGACGAGTGATCTTTGTTATATACTTTCTCATTTTCCATGATCAAGAATCTTATAGGGCTAGGTCAATAAAAGCTTACAAGTCTTCGTTTAAGGAACAAAGTAACTTTGATTACAGAAATATTAGTTTGTTGAGAAGTATGTGTAACTGTGTAACAATTTTGTTATTTTTATTATGCAGACCTAGGCTATGTAGGATCCAAAGATTGTAACATTCTATCTCGATCCAGTCATGAGACATGTATGTGAACCATCGGGAGTTCATATGACTCAGCCGAAGTTACTCATCATTTACCGCATTTGTACTTAGCATAGATCTTGGGCATCCAACAATGTTATTCCTTAGTTGAAACATCTCTATTTGATATCTAGATTCAAGTTTTTTTTTTTTAATATCCTTATATGTTTTGCACTAATGTATTTTGCACTGCTGTCCAGTGTGTTACAAAAAGGAGAGTATGATGAAATTCCTGCTATCCTAATATGTTTTCCAGGTGAGACTAATCATCTGCCTCACCATTCTCTGAGTTGTTTATCATTGCATAGTATGGGATTGTAAATCTGCCATGTTACTTATTCATGTACTTCAATCGTCCAGGGTTTACTACGTGAGGTATGTATTCATGATGAAATATTACTCTCAGCTTTCCTTAATCGGTTATTCAACACTCTCAGCTGTTCTATGATTGAATTCTCAGTTTCCGTCCGTGCGATTCAAGAAAAATACCAGGTCCTTACTGAATTTCCACATCTTACATACATATGTCTCATTATTTCACCTGGATAATGGCCTACACTAAGGCGAGTTATCCTTTTGATAGTTTGCCTCTCTTTTCTTGCTTTATTTAAATCGAGTGCATGTCTTCTATAACTTATACTCAAAAGTATATGTTGCATGTGATTGCGATGAAACAAAGAAAGTGTGGAATTATATTTGATATATCTTGAAAGGTTCTTTGGAATTTTGTACTCGTCGAGATCCTGAAGCATTCTATCGGCATATGATATGATCTTGGAAGTTTGAGATATTAAATACAAACCCAAATGATCTTGGAACTTGGGAATTTTGAACTTTATACAAGCTGAACTTAGGAACTAAGTAAGTTTATGTGTATGTGAATTAAATGAATGACATAGTTTGTATCAAATACTCATACTTGTTGTCAACTTCAATTGAAGAATTCTTTTTTCATAATGGTGAATGTGGAAATGAAAGTGAATGAATGTGTAAAAGTTTGTACATCTATGGAATGTTGAATATGGGTAAGCGGGTAAGCTGGGGGGGTAAATGTGGGGGAATGGATTTTGACCAGGTCAATGAAGACTTGACCTTTTTTTGCCGTTGCAAAAAAATTAGCAACGTTGTATTTGTTGCTAAGTTAGAACCGAGAACCGATAAATTAGAACCGGAACCAATAATATTTTAGTTCCGGGTAGAGGTATTCCTGTAATTAGAAATAGGTTCGCAACGACAGACTTTGGTTGCGAATACACAGAGTCGCAACGGCACAATACGTTGCGAATCTCCGTTGCTGACCAAGAGTCGCAACAGAGCTTATGCCGTTGCGAAAAAATGCAACACCGTGTTTTGAAACGTCACTTTGCCGTTGCGAGCCCAGTCAGCAACGGCTAGACTCCGTTGCGAATCCCTAAAAATGGTGTAGTGTTCAATTGGTTCCGGTTAAGAAAAACTATTGTTATCTTGCTTTATTGTGTGGTATCAATTGTTTAGGCTTACAAAATTTCGGTACAATTGATGTGTGTGTGATTCAATTGGTTCCGGTTAAGAAAAACTATTGTTATCTTGCTTTTGTATGGTATCAATCGTTTAGGCTTACAAAATTACGGTGCAATTGCGGTGCTTATAATGTCTATGTTGTTTCAATTGCTTCCGGTTGAGTTGAATAATTATGCAAGTTGATTTATTTTGGTTTGTATGAATTATTTATGGCTTAACGAAATAATATGTGTACGGGATGAGTTGTTTAGTCCAATTCGATTCCGGATAAGATAAGCTAAATTAATTCTAATCTTAGTTATACTTATCGAAGTGAGGTTTTGGTTATTCAAGTCTAATCGAATGCCTAAACAAGAAATGCTAGTTAACTAACCTAGTACTTGTCTTGTTTAAAATTGAAAGGTATAAGTTTATGGATAATTAGAACTTTGATGAGAAAAATGGAGTTTATCTTTATTTTGGTCTTATCGAATTAATCGGTTGTTTAACAATCGGTTTAGCAAAGGTACTAATATGCTTAGTTGTTTTTGGTTTGCTAAACTAAATTGGAAAAATTGTTTTGGAAAATTATTTCCTTGGCAACATATCAAAATAAGACTACTTGTAGTTTCGGTTTTGATATTGGTTATCGAGAACATGATGTGTGGAACCCTCGTGCCTAACTCTGAGGTTTGAAAGTCTATTCGAGATTTGTAAGATTCTTTTCGTGTTGTCCATTATTTTCTCGTTTCTTTGTCATTTTTGTGACAAAAAGGGAGAAATAGATGGAGTAAATAGGTGATCTTTGGCATTGATATTTATATTGATTGGCATCGCTAGGGAAAAGAACATTGGTACTTGAATGTGTTTATCTAACGAAAGAGTGAAAGCACAGACTAGGGGGGGTAACATGTCATATGATTGGTATAACAAAGATGTACGGATTTAATATCTACATATCTTCCTTAGGGGGAGTAATAGCTTTGTTATTATAATGTCAACAACAACATTTTCAAGGATTGAATGTAAGCGATTTCTTGTCTTTGTTGAATCGGGAATCAAGCGGATTGTAATGAATTATTGTAATTTGTTTATCCATATGATGTAAGAGTTTTGTCACTAAAATTGACAAAGGGGGAGATTGTTAGAGCATGGCTCGGTTGAACCCACCAAGCGTTGGTATGTCAAGTTTGGTTATCATATTTTAGTGAATCAAAACTCATGTTAAGAGTCGCTTGATTATGTACTAGAGTTAAACTTCGTATAGGTTAGATTGAAAGTATTAGGATATGATACATTACAAGTATTGCGAAGACTTGAAGATGTGAAGAAGAAAGGAGCTACAACGACAACAATCATCCTTCCACTTGAGGTTAGTAATATTTGACTTGAACTGTTTCATTCCCTAACGTATCTTTCAAGTCGTGCATATTGAAAACATAAGCTGAAGCATATTTGAACTCTAGATAGACATAGTATTAAGGAATACAATACGAGGTTTATTGCTTAACCATTAAACTTTGTAGATAAGACATCGCCGTAATCATTTGAATGCTATTGTGATTATATATGGGTATGAGGTTAGGATTTCATCTAGGGAACAATATTTACATGTGTTCTAAGGAAGTAAGTTCGAATGATGAGAAAGTAAAGTGCTAGTCGTGGGGGAGTAACTTAGTTATTCTTAGATCGAGATGCATAATAAATCGAGCATAATAATAAAAATGACGAGAAAGTAAAGTCTTGAATGTAAATGAGACGATGATTTACGTGTTTTGACACTAAGGCCTACGTCCACGGGGGTTTGTGTTTCAATATGTATTTAAGAGTTACAAAGATAGTCGAATGACTCTGTGTGAATAACGAAGATAATGGGGAAATGGAACTCATACTTACTCTTCCTATTTCTCTCTCTTATTGTCTTCTCCTCTATTCACTAAAAATTGGCCGACCCTCTCTCTCAGTGGAGAGGGGTATTTATAGGGATAGAACATGGGGTCCACCATCAGAGGCAGTTACAACCTTATCTTCTTGATCTTCGTGCGGATCCCGCTGATGTCTTCGTTCTCGACCGATGGCTCCATCGGTCATGCACGGTAACGATGGGTCACCTCTTTCTTATCCACATTCTAATTGACACGTACTCTATGCCTAGAGTGTTTAATGCGGGTGGTTGGGCTACCTTCACGCGCCAGACAGATGTCTGCGTCTCCCATCACATCCGTGTCAGTGAGTTTAGTCTCAACCGTTGATCTTGGGTCTTGGGTCTTCCTTGAGATGGGGTAAAGCAGATCCTAGGGAGTTCTTTGGTACTTCTTAGTGGCTTGATACTTCAGTGCCCCTAGGTTCTTGGCCGTCAGATCGGCTTGGTGACGAATATGTGTAGATGACAGATTCCCCTTGGGTGTTGAGACGTAACATCGTGCCTTGATGTCTCAGGATGTGTGTCCCCCATGTGTAATTCTTCTGACACGTGGCGAATGATGAATTATGTGTATACAAGTTTAGCTAATAAGCTTTTCGGATATCGGTGCTACACTTGTCATAATTTGATTATCGTTTTTTTTCTTATTTGCTAAAGTACTCAATATCGGAAGCATGTATTAAAATATACCTTGAATATATATCGATATATACTAGTACTATTCATCCCTACTAGTGATTTCTTCTTGTGTCAGCTTACAATTTCTTAATTTTCTCTTGCACTACTGTGATTACCCCTGTATCTTCTTTCGCTATTTTCATCTATAATTATCTGTCATAATTCCTAATACTTTATACAAGCTCATCTTTAACCAGATATCCTAAAACTATTTTGTAACATGTTTTGCATGCGTATCTATCTGTCTTAATTAACTGCGAGGCTCTTGCGTTTTGTATCTCTTAAATCCTAAACATATTATGTTTTTATATCCATTTACATTTTGTGTATCTTTTCTTAATCAACTTTAAACCCTTCGCATTCTCTCGTTTTCCCTTAGCTACATCCCTAAAGTTAGTATCTCTGTGATTGCTTTATAGCCTAATGATCAACGAGATATAATGTATGTTATTTTTTTTGTTTGAAAATTAATCTCTATAATAACTTTATAGGTTCTTTCATTAAAATGTTCAGTATATAAAATTCCGGGATCTTTTGTGTGTTTGATGTAGAAATTGCTTCCTTTAATCCGTATTCTTGCACCTTCCATGTAATCAGTACTTATTGGTAATTGTATGTAATTATATTGTTTGTATACTGCCAATATTTCTCTTCTCCTAATCTGTTAACTGCTTAACTGTTTCCTTTGCTATTTTAATTGAATACTAGTGTGATTGAACTAAGGATAAGTGTAGTTACCTAAAATCAGTGAAAGGCTAGATATGGGATTCTAGGGTTTTGAAAGTGAGTTTCGGGAGGTTGAGCACGAAAAAGTATTCGCCTAAACCACGCACGGTGGCCGTTCAAAGGCTGCTTCGGTCTCGGGGTAGAAGGATTGGGGCTGGTCTGGGAGGAAGGTTGATGAAGAGAGATCGAGAGAATAAGTTATTGCTCGAGAAGTTATGAGAAAGATGATCGTAGCTTGGAAAATAGATGACCTATTTATAGCGGATTCTCTAATCTCAAGTCGGTGAAGATAAGGATTGTTTTCCGTGTTGTGCGGAACAATTCTCCCGTCTCTTCGGGGAATAAGGATAAACTAGGTTGAGTTTATCTCATTATTCCACAGCCTTTATTCTCTTAAACGGTGAGAAATAAGTCGAATATTTCTCACACGTGCCGTAGACCATGAGACCAAAACCTTAATTGATATCCCCCATTTGTGTGAAGCTCATGAATCATCCTTTTTGATGACGTATTTGAGAGAAATATTCTCTTTAGCCGAGTTGGCCGAGATAGAGAGATATTCTCTGATTTGTGAGAATGACTAGGATGAGTCACGTGAAAAGGAATGAAATTCCTTAAGAATCGTGTGCAGAGTGTAAGAGGAGCTGAGGCTGATCTCTCTCTCCGTGGCCGGTCACACATGTCATGTGAAAACCATATTATTGTTTGTAGGTCCCTTTGTTAAGCATGCGGTGCTCAAGAGAGCCTATCCACGTTTTGGATAGCCATATATAATTTAGGCTCAATTTACTAGCCGTGAACGCATTTGAGAGGCTGAGAAATAGGCTTTGAGCCGTAAACCCATGATTGTGATTGAATGTTGGTTTGATCAATCACATAGTTCTTGAAAGTCAGATGAACCAATTCTAAACTTGTTTGGAAGTGTGGCAAATCGGTTTCAAGGTTGTAAGTGTGAAAGAGAACTTACAAAGTTAAGATGTCGATAAATTTGAACACGTGTTGTGAATGTTTATTTCTATAATTGTTCAAAGATATTCCTTCACGGCTAAGGGAATAGAATCCCAGGATCGAAACATAATTAAGTTAAGAATCTTTTAATTAAGGTTATTAGTTTCATTTTGTAGGGAAATTCTGAAGTAGTAATGTGCATTTACTAATTATATTTTACGAGAGATTTCGATCGTTATTTTTGGACGAGCATTTCCGGGAATTATGAAAACCGAATCGTGCTTTTATGAATATCTTGAGAATATTTTCGGTTTTGTAAATTCCTTGGTGTCCAAACTTCCTTGTCTATAAATACACGAAGTTTGCCTTTCTAGCAAACTAATCCTTCGTAACAACGTTTACTCTTTTGTTGTTGTTCTTGGTGTACCCGCCTATTCGGAGAGGAGAGAGTAACCTAATTAGGCGAAATCTCTTACAGTAGCTCAATTTAAAGTCTTCTTTGGGATTGAGAAGCTCTAGCGCGCCCGTTGGTGGGAAACTAGATAACTGCGGTTTATCTTTCTTTTCGATTGATTTGATGACTAACGGTGTTTGAAATCTGATTGCACCTAGTTTGTTTATTCTTGAGAATCTTCTCTTCTGATATAAGATTCACTCAAACTAGTTCGTAGTTTGACAGGGATCTTTAGACTATTGTTAGTTCTAAAGACGATCTTGTGATAATCCATTGTTAAGACTCCGTCCGTGCGTGATTGATCACAAGAGATTCAAGTGATTGTGTGCAGGTTTTTATTGAAGATTTAAGAAGATTTGAAGACAAAGAAGATATTGAAGATCTGAATTGGGTTTTATAATCTTTGGTGTGCACGATACTTGTTTAGGTAAAAGAGGATCCAATTAATAATCGGTTTATCCTTGTGGTAGATTGGACTGATTAATTGAGTAGATCGGCATCAATACGTTTCCTTGTGATTAAAGATATTGATTGGCTTAATCTTAAACGATTACCTTTGGGTGATTGAACATAAGATAGATCTAAGGACCCGACGAAGGAGTTTATGTTAAGATAGATGGAAGAGCCTTTGTCCGACTCATATCACTTGGTTGAATAGAGTTGATACCAAACAGATTTGTTGTTCCTTTACTTGTTTGGAATACGAACCAAAGGAATTGTTCCAAGTACGTGACTTATTCACAAGTCGGAGGCGTGGGAATACGACGGAGCTAAGTGAACTATAAGGTTAGTTACTTGGTCTCAACTATACGAAGTTAGGTGTAATTTTGTGTAGCGGCTTAATCTCGAGAGTATTCAATTCGGGACAAGGTCCCGGTTTTTCTCGCATTTGCGGTTTCCTCTTTAACAAAATCTTGCTGTCATTTACTTTTATTTTTCGCATTATAATTGTTTTATTATAATTAAAGTAAATCACACAAATGTTGATTCCTATTAACTTGATAAGAAATCCTATTGTGTTTGGTTAAGTCCGAACCTTTGTATCAAGTAAACATAATTCGTTGTTGTATTGTCTCGATCTCGTATCCATAGACGATCACACGAGAAGTGTGAACCGATTAGTTGTATTGTCTCGACTCGGTCCATAAACAATCACTTTAAGAGAAAGGACTTATAGGTAGGAAAGTTTTAGCTTGAGGTATATTTGGGTACCCTCTCCTTTTCAATTGGTATCATAATAGGGAAACACGAAAAGATCTAACAATCGTGTTTGGTGCGATCCAACCTATAAGAATTGAATCGAATTTCGATTCAGATTAACGTTATGCAAGAGTATGAATACTCAAATATTGAAGATGTTACCACTTCGTTAACTCATGATCCGGGAGTTACGAAAGCATCTATGTCTATCTCTAATGAAAGAGAAGAAGTCGATAAAAGAGTTGGTAAAACTCCTAAAGCCTATACGATTTTATGTCTTCTAAAGTGCTCATTTTAAAGACAGAGTCAAATCTTCTTAAACAGGAGATCAGAGAAAAAGACATTCAACTGAACTGTCTAGCCAAAGAGAAAATAGATATCGCTGTCAAACTAAAATCTCTTGGTAAATCTCTTACAGATAAAGAGACACGTCCCATGATTCTGAATAATGATGTTGTTGTGATTTCTTCTGATGAGGAAACTAAAAGTCCTTGCTCGACTTTTACAGATTGTGACAAAACTGGGTTGATCACATCTGAAACAGATCAAGATGATGGTAGTTTGCCTAACTATATCAAGTTAGAAGAGGATGGGAAACCAGCTTCAGATCTCGATGATCAAACAAAATCTTGTCCAAAGGAAACTTTGAACCGATTCCGTGATGACTCTAAGGAATACAACTTTCAGTCACTTGACAGGAAACTTTATACTTCTTCAACATATTGTGGTAAATTTTTTGAAAAAGTTTATTGTCTTAAAAAAAGCGAAAGATTATTCCTCATTAGAAAGAAAAAATTATACTACATCCCGATAAGATCAACTCAAAGGAGTCAGAGGAAAGAGTTGATAATCGCTTCCGATAGTTGTTTCAGATGATCACACTAATGTGAATAATAAGGAAGTCCTTAGAATGAGAAAATCGTATGAAAATCTCATTGAAAGAATTAAGAGAGATCTAGCTATCTCCGAGAATTATCACATTAGTACTTTTTCTCCACATGATCATATCTCTAGAGTTAGAAAAGATCATCATCTTGGGAGAAAATATTTTGGGCAGAAATTCCCTAAAAGAGACATGAACCGTGTTTCTGATATTCACCGTAATTTGGAAAAAAGCTTACTCCGATGCAACTTAGTTGTATCGTATGTTGTGCTTTATCATCCTTTCGTGCTCATAATCTTGGATGGGAAAGGCACAATAAAACGGGAGCACATGTACCATTGTGTAGTTGTTTATCGAAAAATTATGTGATAGTTTATGGATTGATGAATCCATGGCGGTTAAAAATGTTCATGTTCAACATTATTTTCCAAAAATAGGTGATATTTGGAATTTTCGGATTTTAATAATCCTTCCGCCTTGAGAATTTTGGACTAAGGAAACGAAATATATTGTGATATTTTTGGATTTTCCTGTGAGGTCTCTTGGTCCGAAAGTTGGCTCTTTTAAGAGGAGAAACTTTATCTTTCTCGTATTCGAAACCCGAGAAATCCTTTTATATATTATTCATAATCGGGCATGCTTCCGGTAACTCGCAGTTGTCTCAAAGACTAATAAGGAGGAAGCTCAAAAAGTTAAGGATTGTCAAGGAATCGATACGGAGAGAAAGAAGAAAGGCATTATGTCCGATTATGACTCGATAGCCCCGCTCGGATCACAAGATGAGTCATGTCCGTTGGCTTACAACCTTCAAGATCCAACCAAAACCAAGTGGATTCGTTCGATAGTATGTCTCAATATATCCAAGGTTTTGATGAACTAGAAACCAATCTTGCTATGACTATTGACATCAAGATTGGGTAAAATAAAAGTATGAAGGAACAAGAGAAAGTCTTGCTGAGCTCAAAGTCCTAATTGAGGATCTTGAAAAAACAAGAAGTGGATGCGGACAAGTCCCTGGAGACATGCTTTAATAGTTTGAACACTGAAGAGACCTCAGTGAACAACAAGAGCACCACTAGAGATTAAGTTATTTGCTATAATACTTAATCTAGTTTAATAGACATCAATTTTTGATTTCTTTCATTGATTGTATTGGTCTATTATGAATAAAATTATTTGTTTGAGTAATTTTTCTTGTGATAGTTTTTGGTTTACATAGCCTGTGCTTAATTGCTTTTACCTTATTGCTATGTATGTTTATGGGATGTTTGATTTCGGATTTACTACCTTAATATTCGATCTCATATTTTGAACCCTCATGTTTGGGTGACTTTTTGATTTAGCGGGATTAAGTTCTATCCCTAGTAGGTAGGCTTTATCAAAGGATTATGAGGGGTTCTAATAGAAACAATATGTGAAAAAGTCACAATATGTTGAATCGTTTTTGGTTTAGCATAAAATCATATGTGTTTCGACGGTTTTCAACTTTTGCTTGCAATTGTTAAAACCGGTTTGCAACCTTTCTCTGGTAAAGGTTGAGGTGTGTTGTTATTATTTTGTTCATGCATAAGGATGAAAACGTGGTGATATTTCGATATCAATTCTCCCTGGACGAAGATGCAATCATATTGGAGAAGTGAATGCGAAATTTGAGGTAACAATCTTGTTAGTTAATTGTTTTCCTGTTTAAGAAAAGCCTGAGTATATATTATATATATTTGTTGCTTTTGCTTAACAAAATTTCGGTTCAATTGATATTTATTCCATGATGCGTGAGTGGATGTGTGTTTTCACTACACCATTTTAATGATTTCGCAACTAAGATTCGCAACGGTGTAAGGTCGGTTGCGAATTTTCCGTTTCGAATTGCAACCGTAGATATTTCGCAACTCTTTCGTGCCGTTTCGAATTTTGCAACCTCATCCTGGAGGTTGCGAATTGCAACCGCGCTCATTTCAAGCGTGCGTACCGCTTGCATGGTCGTAACACTGGAGCTGATAAACACGCCCTAGTCAAACTCCGGTCAAGTATGCTTCTTTTTGTTTCCACCCTTCAGCCTTAAGTTAACCTATATCTTCCTTATCGAGAAGAAAATTCATCTTATTTTTCTCCTCGATACTCTCTCATCCCCTCTCCATCCCCTTTCCATCTTTGAACTCCATCTCCTCTCCATGTCCGTGTGAAGAACTTCATCTCTAAAACCATTGAAATCAACGTCCAGGTATAATCGTTTGCATCATCGTTTTCTTTCAGTTTATAGGGTTCATAGATTATGATTTCTAGGGTTTCTGTAGTGAATAATTTTTTTTTCAGTTTATAGATTTAAGTTTAAGTTTATCGATTTCTAGGGTTCATTTAAGTTTATTGATTTAGGGTTTCGTCTGTTAATCTACTATTTTCGATTTTAGCAATTTTGATTTAAGTTTATCGATTTAGGGTTTCATTTGTGAATCTGTTTTTCGATTTCGGTTTTCCAATTTCTTCTTCTCTCTTTCGTCTTGTTTGTATACGATTCTAGAGCAATGGGTCCTTGTAATGTGTTCTTTACATAAAATTGCAGATATCAATTGATTTATAACGTTCTTTGATTACAGGGGAGCCAGTGGATTTGGAAAGGGAGCTTGTTGTTTGTCATGGAGGGATTGGTTTTCTTACTGTGATGTGCAACGACGACTATACTTTTAGCTATGCTTTAGCTATTAGGGGTTTATGTCGGGTTTTAGATTTTGTTTCTTTGCTTGAGAAGGAATTTTTGGGTTGCAATCTATCTTTTGTCCAACAAGTGATTGTTCCTGTAATTTATATGCTGTCAGGTACTTGTTTCCAGCTACTGTGATTTATTTAGTTGTGGCAGAAGCTCGATCGGTGGTTTTGTATCCTATTTATCTTCTTCTGCTATTTTTTCAATATACAACACATGTGTGTTTTTCATTTGTATAAATTTGAATATGAATCTGATGTATTACATTGCTCTTTGGATTTCAGGAAAACCAAGAGGATTTGGATAGAGTGCTTATTTTGTGTCATAGTTGGATAGATAGGTTCCTTACTAGGATGTGAAACATCGACTGAACTTTTAACTTCGCTTTTAGGGGTTTATATCAGATTTTAGTTTCTTCACTTCAGAAAGAATTCTTTGTTTGCAATCTCTCTTATGTGTTCTCCCTGACTAATTATTCCTATTACTTTTTTGCTGTCAGGGTGCTCAAGTCCAGCTACTGGGTTTATTTGGCTGCGGAGGCTGTCTTACTTGTTGTAGAAGACCGATGGGTTGTTTAGTATCTTATCTTCTTCGGCTATTTTTAAATTTGAATATAAATCTGAGGTATTATATTGTGCTATGGATTTCAGGAAAGCCAAGATGATTTGGAAAGGGAACTTATTGTCTGTCATAGTTGGATAGATTGGTTCCTTACTGGGATGTGAAAAGTCAACTGAACTGTTTAACTTCACTTTTAGGGATTTGTATCAGATTTTAATATCTTCGCTTCAGAAAGAATTTTTGGTTGTGGTATGTCTTTTGTCTGTTTCAATGTTTCCTCCTTGACTAGAAACTGACTGTTCCTAAATTTATTTGTTGTCAGGGTGCTTGCTTCCGTCTACTGTGATTTATTTGGTTGTGGAACGTATGTGATTTTATTGGATGCGGTGCTTGTCTTCATTGTGGCAGGAGGAAGAGGCCAAAGAAGCAGCAGCCGAGGAAAATGAGCGAGTCATGAATGAACGCCTTTCTCAGACCATATCTCGAATGACTGTTTTTCAAGCACACGTTTCTTGATTCATTTAGTTTAATTATCTGTTAATGGATTCTTAGTTATTTTCTTACTAGTGCTCGGTATTTCAGATCTCATGTCTTAGAGTCGAGCAAACACAGTTAAGTCGATCTCTTGAAAAAGAGAGACAAAGAGCATATGAAAATCGATATGAATATCCAAAACACAAGAGTCGATTTCTACCTATGAAGTTCATGTCAATCAACTTGAAGAAGAAATTAAGGAACACAATAATAAACACGTGACAAGAACGATGGATCTAATGTCAGACAACAAACTATTGCAGTAGGTAGTTTTGAGTATGGTGACGTAGGGTGTGTATTGACAAGCATACCATATACATTTTTCTTGAACTTATGCTACAACATATACTGTCTCCATAACCTTCTTCATGATGTTGTTTGTGTTATATACTATCACGAGATTTCTGATATTGGGATCTATTTTTTTCGCAGGAATTAGAACGGGAGAAAACAGCTAGATAAGATTTGGAAAGGAAGTCCCATCTTCAATCTTACATGTACCTGATCAATCTCATACGAACAAAAACATCAATGCGTATCTTGAAAATGGTAAATTGTTGTTGGATTGCTCAGGTCTTAAACTTTTTTTTCCCGATTCATTTCGATTTTCCCCATTTTTCATAGGAGGCAACTCCATGCGTAATCTTTCAAGTCTTTGGAAGCCTTGGCAGCATGGAGGACAATCTTTTCCTTCAAGCATCTCTTGGTTCATCGACGACTTCTCCGAGAAGAGGCTTAGTGAGGCAACCATGAGGAGCATGACTCCAAGTGCTTTTGAATCTACCTCCCGTCGGAAAGATGGGGAGCTAGATTCATACACGTCTAGTTTGGTATGGAATGAGTGATCTTTGTTATATACTTTCTCATTTTCTATGATCAAGAATCTTATAGGGCTAGGTCAATAAAAGCTTACAAGTCTTCGTTTAAGGAACAAAGTAACTTTGATTACGAAATATTAGTTTGTTGAGAAGTATGTGTAACTCGTGTAACAATTTTGTTATTTTTATTGTGCGGACCTAGGCTATGTAGGATCCAAAGATTGAACATTCTATCGATCCGGTCATGAGACATGTATGTGAACCATCGGAGTTCATATGACTCAAGCGAAGTTACTCATCATTTACCAGATTTGTACTTAGCATAGAGCTTGGGCATCCAACAATGTTATTCCTTAGTTGAAACATCTCTATTTGATATCTAGATTCAATTTTTTTTTTTAATATCCTTATATGTTTTGCATTAATGTATTTTGCACTGCTGTCCAGTGTGTTACAAAAAGGAGAGTATGATGAAATTCCTGCTATCCTAATATGTTTTCCAGGTGAGACTAATCATCTGCCTCATCATTCTCTGAGTTGTTTATCATGCATAGTATGGGATTGTAAATCTGCCATGTTACTTATTCATGTACTTCAATCGTCCAGGGTTTACTACGTGAGGTATGTATTCATGATGAAATATTACTCTCAGCTTTCCTTAATCGGTTATTCAACACTCTCAGCTGTTCTATGATTGAATTCTCAGTTTCCGTCCGTGCGATTCAAGAAAAATACCAGGTCCTTACTGAATTTCCACATCTTACATACATATGTCTCATTATTTCACCTGGATAATGGCCTACACTAAGGCGAGTTATCCTATTTGATAGTTTTGCCTCTCTTTTCTTGCTTTATTTAAATCGAGTGCATGTCTTCTATAACTTATACTCAAAAGTATATGTTGCATGTGATTGCGATGAAACAAAGAAAGTGTGGAATTATATTTGATATATCTTGAAAGGTTGCTGGAATTTTGTACTCGTCAGATCCCTGAAGCATTCCTATCAGCATATGATATGATCTTGGAAGGCTGAGATATTAAATACAAACCCAATGATCTTGGAACTTGGGAATTTCAGAACTTTATACAAACTGAACTTAGGAACTAAGTAAGTTTATGTGTATGTGAATTAAATGAATGACATAGTTTGTATCAAATACTCATACTTGTTGTCAACTTCAATTGAAGAATTCTTTTTTCATAATGGTGAATGTGGAAATGAAAGTGAATGAATGTGTAAAAGTTTGTACATCTATGGAATGTTGAATATGGGTAACTGGGTAACTGCAGGGGGGTAAATGTGGGGGGAATGGATTTTGACCAGGTCAATGAAGACTTGACCTTTTTTTTTGCCGTTGCAAAAAAATTAGCAACGTTTGTATTTTGTTGCTAAGTTAGAACCAGAACCAGTAAATTAGAACCAGAACCAATAATATTTTAGTTCTGGGTAGAGGTATTCCTGTAATTAGAAATAGGTTCGCAACGACAGACTTTGGTTGCGAATACACAGAGTCGCAACGGCACAATACGTTGCGAATCTCAGTGTGACCAAGAGTCGCAACAAGAGCTTATCTGCCGTTGCGAAAAATGCAACACCGTGTTTTGAAACGTCACTTTGCCGTTTGCGACCCGATCAAGCAACGGCTAGACTCGTTGCGTAATCCCTAAAAATGGTGTAGTGTTCAATTGGTTCGGTTAAGAAAAACTATTGTTATCTTGCTTTATTGTGTGGTATCAATTGTTTAGGCTTACAAAATTTCATACAATTGATGTGTGTGTGATTCAATTGGTTCGGTTAAGAAAAACTATTGTTATCTTGCTTTTGTATGGTATCAATCGTTTAGGCTTACAAAATTACGGTGCAATTGCGGTGCTTATAATGTCTATGTTGTTTCAATTGCTTCCGGTTGAGTTGAATAATTATGCAAGTTGATTTATTTTGGTTTGTATGAATTATTTATGGCTTAACGAAATAATATGTGTACGGGATGAGTTGTTTAGTCCAATTCGATTCCGGATAAGATAAGCTAAATTAATTCTAATCTTAGTTATACTTATCGAAGTGAGGTTTTGGTTATTCAAGTCTAATCGAATGCCTAAACAAGAAATGCTAGTTAACTAACCTAGTACTTGTCTTGTTTAAAATTGAAAGGTATAAGTTTATGGATAATTAGAACCTGATGAGAAAAATGGAGTTTATCTTTATTTTGGTCTTATCGAATTAAGCGGTTGTTTAACAATCGGTTTAGCAAAGGTACTAATATGCTTAGTTGTTTTTGGTTTGCTAAACTAAATTGGAAAAATTGTTTTGGAAAATTATTTCCTTGGCAACATATCAAAATAAGACTACTTGTAGTTTCGGTTTTGATATTGGTTATCAGAACATGATGTGTGGAACCCTCGTGCCTAACTCTACAGGTTTGAAAGTCTATTCTGAGATTTGTAAGATTCTTTTCGTGTTGTCCATTATTTTCTCGTTTCTTTGTCATTTTTGTGACAAAAAGGGGGAGAAATAGATGGAGTAAATAGGTGATGCTGGCATTGATATTTATATTGATTGGCATCGCTAGGGAAAAGAACATTGGTACTTGAATGTGTTTATCTAACGAAAGAGTGAAAGCACAGACTAAAGGGGGGGGGGGGTAACATGTCATATGTTTGGTATAAAAAAGATGTGCGGATTGAATATCTACATATCTTCCTTAAGGGGAGTAATAGCTTTGTTATTATAATGTCAACAACAACATTTTCAAGGATTGAATGTAAGCAGTTTCACTGTGCTGTTGAATCGGGAATCAAGCGGATTGTAATGAATTATTGTAATTTGTTTATCCATATGATGTAAGAGTTTTGTCACTAAAATTGACAAATGGGGAGATTGTTAGAGCATGGCTCGGTTGAACCCACCAAGCGTTGGTATGTCAAGTTTGGTTATCATATTTTAGTGAATCAAAACTCATGTTAAGAGTCGCTTGATTATGTACTAGAGTTAAACTTCGTATAGGTTAGATTGAAAGTATTAGGATATGATACATTACAAGTATTGCGAAGACTTGAAGATGTGAAGAAGAAAGGAGCTACAACGACAACAATCATCCTTCCACTTGAGGTTAGTGATATTTGACTTGAACTGTTTCATTCCCTAACGTATCTTTCAAGTCGTGCATATTGAAAACATAACTGCGAAGCATATTTGAACTCTAGATAGACATAGTATTAAGGAATACAATACGAGGTTTATTGCTTAACCATTAAACTTTGTAGATAAGACATCGCCGTAATCATTTGAATGCTATTGTGATTATATATGGGTATGAGGTTAGGATTTCATCCTAGGGAACAATATTTACATGTGTTCTAAGGAAGTAAGTTCTGAATGACAGAAAGTAAAGTGCTAGTCGTGGGGGAGTAACTTAGTTATTCTTCCGATCGAGATGCATAATAAATCAGAGCATAATAATAAAAATGACAGAAAGTAAAGTGCTGAATGTAAATGAGACGATGATTTACGTGTTTCAGCACTAAGGCCTACGTCCACGGGGGTTTGTGTTTCAATATGTATTTAAGAGTTACAAAGATAGTCGAATGACTCTGTGTGAATAACGAAGATAATGGGGAAATGGAACTCATACTTACTCTTCCTATTTCTCTCTCTTATTGTCTTCTCCTCTATTCACTAAAAATTGGCCGACCCTCTCTCTCTCAGTGGAGAGGGGTATTTATAGGGATAGAACATGGGGTCCACCATCAGAGGCAGTTACAACCTTATCTTCTTGATCTTCGTGCGGATCCCGCTGATGTCTTCGTTCTCGACCGATGGCTCCATCGGTCATGCACGGTAACGATGGGTCACCTCTTTCTTATCCACATTCTAATTGACACGTACTCTATGCCTAGAGTGTTTAATGCGGGTGGTTGGGCTACCTTCACGCGCCGGAGCCGGATGTCTGCGTCTCCCATCACATCCGTGTCAGTGAGTTTAGTCTCAACCGTTGATCTTGGGTCTTGGGTCTTCCTTGAGATGGGGTAAAGCAGATCCTAGGGAGTTCTTTGGTACTTCTTAGTGGCTTGATACTCGGTGCCCCTAGGTTCTTGGCCGTCGATCGGCTTGGTTGTGAATATGTGTAGATGACAGATTCCCCTTGGGTGTTGAGACGTAACATCGTGCCTTGATGTCTCGGGATGTGTGTCCCCCATGTGTAATTCTTCTGACACGTGGCGAATGATGAATTATGTGTATACAAGTTTAGCTAATAAGCTTTTCAGATATCAGTGCTTTACACTGTCATAATTTGATTATCGTTGTTTCTTATTTGCTAAAGTACTCAATATCGGAAGCATGTATTAAAATATACCTTGAATATATATCGATATATACTAGTACTATTCATCCCTACTAGTGAACTTACAATTTCTTAATTTTCTCTTGCACTACTGTGATTACCCCTGTATCTTCTTTCGCTATTTTCATCTATAATTATCTGTCATAATTCCTAATACTTTATACAAGCTCATCTTTAACCAGATATCCTAAAACTATTTTGTAACATGTTTTGCATACTGTATCTACTGTCTTAATTAACCTGCAGGCTCTTCTGCGTTTTGTATCTCTTAAATCCTAAACATATTATGTTTTTATATCCATTTTACATTTTGTGTATCTTTTCTTAATCAACCTGCAAACCCTTCTGCATTCTGTTTTCCCTTAGCTACATCCCTAAAGTTAGTATCTCTGTGATTGCTTTATAGCCTAACAGTCTGTCGAGATATAATGTATGTTATTTTTTTTGTTTCGAAAATTAATCTCTATAATAACTTTATAGGTTCTTTCATTAAAATGTTCAGTATATAAAATTCCAGGATCTTTTGTGTGTTTGATGTAGAAATTGCTTCCTTTAATCTGTATTCTTGCACCTTCCTGTAATCTGGTACTTATTGGTAATTGTATGTAATTATATTGTTTGTATACTGCCAATATTTCTCTTCTCCTAATCTGTTAACTGCTTAACTGTTTCCTTTGCTATTTTAATTGAATACTAGTGTGATTGAACTAAGGATAAGTGTAGTTACCTAAAATCAGTGAAAGGCTAGATATGGGATTCTAGGGTTTTGAAAGTGAGTTTCGGGAGGTTGAGCACGAAAAGTATTCGCCTAAACCACGCACAGTGGCCGTTCAAAGGCTGCTTCAGTCTCAGGGTAGAAGGATTAGGGCTGGTCTTGGGGAGGGAAGCTGATGAAGAGAGAGATCAGAGAATAAGTTATTGCTCTGAGAAGTTATGAGAAAGATGATCGTAGCTTGGAAAATAGATGACCTATTTATAGCTGGATTCTCTAATCTCAAGTCGGTGAAGATAAGGATTGTTTTCCGTGTTGTGCGGAACAATTCTCCCGTCTCTTCAGGAATAAGGATAAACTAGGTTGAGTTTATCTCATTATTCCACCGCCTTTATTCTCTTCTGCGGTGAGAAATAAGTCGAATATTTCTCACACGTGCCGTAGACCGCCAGACCAAAACCTTAATTGATATCCCCCCATTTGTGTGAAGCTCATGAATCATCCTTTTTGATGACGTATTTGAGAGAGAAATATTCTCTTTAGCCGAGTTGGCCGAGATAGAGAGATATTCTCTGATTTGTGAGAATGACTAGGATGAGTCACGTGAAAAGGAATGAAATTCCTTAAGAATCGTGTGCAGAGTGTAAGAGGAGCTGAGGCTGATCTCTCTCTCCGTGGCCGGTCACACATGTCATGTGAAAACCATATTATTGTTTGTAGGTCCCTTTGTTAAGCATGCGGTGCTCAAGAGAGCCTATCCACGTTTTGGATAGCCATATATAATTTAGGCTCAATTTACTAGTCGTGAACGCATTTGAGAGGCTGAGAAATAGGCTTTGAGCGCTAGGTAAGGCACGTGCCTCTCAAAATCTCTCAGAGATTTTTGCAGACAGCTCAAAAATCTCTCTGTGATTTTTGCAGAGAGATTTGAATCTCTTAGAGATTTTTGCAGAAAACTCAAAAATCTCTCAGAGATTTGCAGGGGCATGTGTCATATGCAGAGATTTTGAAGCTCGAAGCTTAATGGCCCTGGCACAACCACTAGGAATCACGACTGCAGAAACTTGGGCTCTGCTGTTAGCATCAAGAACAACATTAGAAAGACAATGGCCAAGAGTTCTCTTTGAAACCGATTCAGAGAACCTCCTAAGATTCATCACATCCTCGGACCCACCACCTTGGCACATATCAGGTATGATAGAGGAAATCAAAAACAAATTTCAACAAATCCCTCAGGCGGCTATTCAGCACAACTACAGGGAATTGGGAACCAAACAGCGGACGGTTTAGCCAATCATGCAACGGATGTAAGTCAAACGGGGAATTTATCAACTAAAATATGGGACCAGTCAATCCCATCTTTTATTAGTCAAATTTTATTCGGTGCCCACGACAAATTGTAACTTAACTCTTCTTATTAACTTAGACTGACTGTAGTGATTTAACAAATAAGAACAATTGCTCTAAAAAAAAAAAAAAAAAAAAAAAAAAAAAACATAGCACCGTGGCTTCAATTACTTGTAAGAACAATTGTTATACCTGCATTATAAGTGTCAATTGCCCCCAACGTATTAGCATCCATAAAATTAAACATGTTAGCATGAGTATGATCGAGGTGGATGAACCAAATGAGAATTCTTTTCGGATATATGGTGATAAATGCAAAAAGCATTAATAATACGAGGGGTAGTAGTTTGAGCTGATTCTTGATGGATGCTGACGAAAAACAATAACACATTATGTACAAAGTTGAGGTTTAGGAAAGAGGCAATAGATCGACCAAGTGATTATCCAAGTATGGGTAGGGCGCTGGAACGCTGACCAAGTGATTATCCAAGTATGGGTAGTAGACATTTCCTCGTGGAAATTTGAAATAATCAAGAAGACTGCAGGTGTGAATAATCCACAGATCCAGGTGGAGCAATCCTAGGTAGTGAGGCATTGACAACAGATGAAGTGTGAATCACCAAATCATTTTACCCGGCCTTGGCGCAAGAAAAGAGACCCCAAGGGAAGCCGTGAAGACAATACGTGTAAAGGTCCGAGGTGACGGAAGAGATAGCCATCGAGTACAAGAACAATAAATGCACTGACGAAGTAGTTGAGAAGGTAAAGAGAATATAGTCAAAGTAAGACTCGGCTAAGAATACCAAGGGCGATATCGGCTATATTCACTAAGAAAACAACACCGGACGAGAGGACGTCGGGAGAAGGTATCACTAGGCTCGGACCAGTATCTCGGAAGAGACATCATCCCTGGCCCGAGAAGGATATCAAGGAAGATGTGCCACGAATTACACTGTAACTTGGATGTATCATCACGTGTAACTATAAATGGAGAGACATGTAGAGAGATAGGGGGGTAATCAGTAAAAGAGAGAGAGAACATCAAGAGCTAGAGAGTGAGAAGAGAGTACTTGTTAGTGAGATACATACTTTGTAACCTTGAATCAAGTAATAAGATTATCCCTTTACCCCCGTGGACGTAGGTAATCATACCGAACCACGTATATCTTATGTTCTTGTGCATATTTTGTTTGTTTACTTCATGGTGTATGTGTTTATGATTCTTTGGATGTAGTTGTAGGATTTTCGACAACTACATTCTGGCGCCGACTAAGGGGACCGTGCAACATCTTCGGATACCTTGAAATCGGTTGCCAAAAGAGTGAAATCCAAGCTCCTAAGTCACCTTGCGTGTTAGTTGAAGCTAAGGGAGAAACTCTTTTGGTTAAATGTGTTGGTAGACAAAGCTTGCAAGGATTTTTTGTTTTATAAAAATGATTTTCTTAGTAAAACCTTGTTATGTTTTGGTGTAGGACTGTTTTTAATAGCATCAATTCTTTTTGCTTTCGGTTAAGTTGAGTTGTGAAGATTAAATCATTAAACTAGGATGTTTGCTTGAGTTGGCCAAGAGAGTTATTAGAAGATCCTCAAGCTCCCGAAATAACATCTTTTGATGTTGGTAGAAGCTAGAGTGAAATTCCACCTCACTGGCCACCTTTTCGTCTCAAGACTCTAAGGTTGTTTAACTGTCAAAAATAGCATCAACATCGTTAAAAGAGAAATTCAACAGCTCTTATAAACATCTATTGATGATAGTCGATGCTAAGTAAAGACTCTAATGGTTGAAATGCATGGGTTGCTAGATTTATCGTTTAAAGTTTACCTTTGTGATTAAAAGCTCAATTTCGTTACATTTGTTTTCACTTACTTAATCCTTGAAAAGCTCACGGAATTTTAGTTTAAAAGGAAAAACTTGTTTAGTTATCTTCACCGTCTTGATTTCGTCGAGTAAGTACCATAAGGTTTCTTACCTTATGAGTGAGTGATTTCGGTCGGAAAAGTTTGATTAATCTTCTTACGTCGAGTTAAGTGTCTTCTGTTGAGATAAACCTCTTGATTAAAGATCGTCTCGTCTTCGATATAAGTTAACCGTTATAACACCTCAAAGCTCCCGAATGGATCATCTTGATGATCGGTAGAAGCTAAATTGGAATGTTATTTCGCCGTTTAAACCTTCTTAGTGAGTTAAACAAAGTACAATGGTGGTGGAGGCAAGACTAACTCGAAGTCATCGAGTTTAGTTTTCCGGAAACTACGGCTGGAAGGAGTATAGTGAGCGCTTCGTTAATAAGTCTCATCTTGATCCTACACTAAGAGCCTCACAACATCAGTTGCAAACCAAAGGAACCCTATGGTACGACTGTCTTTGGGGATTTCCGTCAATCCGCATAGGTAGACCATCAGCACAACAGCTGGTGAAGATTGTCGTTATTATCAACCATAGCCAAGAAAGAAATCTTCTGATCTAACGTACGGATGATTAATGACTTCTGATACTAGGAATGTTAGGACAAATAATGATTAATGCATAGAGAAAGTACCGAAAGCGATGTGTCGATACAGCTTTTCAAAGATTGTCCTTTACGGTCAAAACCACTTGATTGCTGAAATCAACACGCTAGCATAAATGAAATTGTACTACAAAAACTTTTTCCACCCTACACGGCGAAGCTGTTGTACTTCATCCTTAACCTTTTCGAAAACGGTTCAAGTAAGTCTTGTGTACTTTGCTTACGTAGGTAGGGACGGATGGACGAGCCGAGGCACAAGAGCAACACTGAAGGTGATGGCGAGCACATCCAGGATGAGTAGGATTCTCAGGAACCGGGCCATAGCGGGATCTAGTGCACAAGAAGGACTGACGGATTCCCGAAAGGAGGAAATCCGACAAAACCATCAAAGCGAGACTCAGGCACCAGGCAGAGGCATGAAAACCGTCGACGAGGAAGTCGATCTAGGCCGAGACGATGATCTCCCACCCAGAATACTGAGGATCAACCCGAGCCAGATGATGCAGGGGGACATGAAAGACGGAAGAACTGTATCGGATACTGGGAAAGAGGAGGAAGTGCAAACGATGCAGGAGGAACGGAGGCGAGAAAGGAAACCGATGGAGTATCAGCGTTCACTAGAACAAGAAGGATAAAGGCTTAGACGAGTGCACCTAGGAATGGGCGACCTCAACCGAGACATCCCACCAGTAGCAACTGATCTTCCCGTAGCTCCAACTGTTCCCCCCGCTATCCCCTCGGCAAGACCTCCAACCACGCCCCTCAATGTAGCAGGAAACCAAGTGAATGGCCACTCTAGCCATGAGAGCACTGACCCAATGTTACTTGCTATCTTGGCGAGCCAAAGAAGGCAGGAAGACCTTATGAGAGAGCCGCAGAGAAGGAATCTAGCCTTGGAGCATGAAAACTACCAACTCCACAACCGGAGAGCCGGGTCAAGAGGATCGTCAAGTCGAGGCACTTCTAGCAGTCACACCCAGCCGAGAAACACTCCAACCCCAACCCAGACCAAGAGCGCATTCCCGACCCTAATCGCTCAAGGGGAGGGTATGGTCCACCCGAGGATTCTTCGACCGAGGAAGAGGAGACAAACGAGGGTACGGATGCGACAACCAAGCAAAAGATCGAGCAACTTGAGACGATGGTCAAGAAACTGACAGGAAATGGTGAGGACGATAAGTTGGCAGAAGTAATCAGTGAAGCACAAAAGACCCCGTTTACTAAGGAGTTGGATCGGACTCTTTTCTGCCAAAGTGTACGTTGCCGATCTTCCCATCCAGATTTGACGGCACGGGCGATGCAGGAGAACATATCAAAATGTACAACATGTCCTTGTTACAATGGGCGAATTACAATGTGGTCATGTGCAAATTCTTTCCAGCGAGTCTGGAAGGTGAGGCAAAGAACTGGTTTTACACCCTGCCCGAGGAATCCGTCGGCAATTATGCTGTCTTGGTGGAAACCTTCCTAGAAACTTACATGCACAACAGTATAGCTCGGCCCAGATTTAATAAGCTCTTTACGCTTGCACGAAGATTTAGGGAACCATTGCGGTATCTAACAGACAGATGGAGGAAGTTGTGTACTGACATCGGGAAGGTACCGGTCGATCAACAGATCTTCGGGTTCGAAAATTCATTGGGGAAGTCAGACCCTATTTGGATAGCAATGTACACCGAGGAACCTAAAACGTTAAGGGAAATCAGGAAGATGCAAGACACTACATCGCCCTAGAAGAAATACAAGAAGGAGCACAGGATAGGGAATACAAGAAGCAAGCACTACAATGGAGGCAATCCCACGAGAAGATCCAAAGCGACCAGAGAAAAGTCCGAGCACACAACATCACGGGTCGAACAAGAAAATTTGGGTCGAGAAAGGAAAGAAGCCTCGCCACGAACCTAGATCTTACACCCCACTAAATGCACCATTGGAAGAAATATTCAAGGAAGTAGAAAAGAGGAATGACATCAGATACCCGAAAACGAGGGGAATTCAGTTTAACGAAACAAGGAACCATCCCGAGTTTTGTCATTACCACCAGTTTCGTGGCCATTCGACCAATGATTGTCGGGAGGTAAAAGATATCGTCCAGCATCTGATCCGAGATGGATACTTGCGACATTTCGTTAAAACATCGCCGACACCAGTTCAGCCTGACGCACCAGTGCATCAAATAAGAATCAATCGTGGTACCCAGTTCGCCTGCAACACTATCTCGCACTCGACAACTCAAGGGTTTGACTTGGGAACCGGTATCACTTCAAGGATTCATAAAAGAGATCGAGCGGGAAAGGAAATATTCAGTGTGGCCAAAACTCTACCCATGGAACCTTGGATGATGCAGCCGATCACTTTCTCAGCAAAAGACGTCCCGTCAAATGGTCAAGCACATGGAGATCCCCTAGTGATAACCTTACTTATCGAGGAATGGGGTGTCCGAAGGATACTTATGGATAGCGGCAGTTCAGTCGAGGTCCTCTTTTACGATACCTTCAAAAGAATGGAGTTATCTGACGACATCTTAATACCGTCGACCTATCAAATCTACGGCTTCAACGGTACAATGACAATACCAAAGGGAGAAGTCACCCTTAGAGTTTCGGACGGGGATGGGTTCCTAGACACATTCACCACCTTCTGCGTGGTCGACGTTGTGTCACCCTACGAAGCAATCCTTGGTAGACCCTGGCTCGCAGGAATCAAATGAGTAGCCTCGGCATACCACCAAAGACTGCGGTTTCCAAACTACCGAGGGGTAGTGGAGGTGTTAGGCGATCCCTAGGTGGCACGACAATGCGTACAGATAGATCTCCAGTAGAATGAAGAAAGGCGATCGAGGAAGCGCCAAGAAAAGAACAAAGCTAAGGAGATAAGGGCGGGAGAAGAACTAGAAAAGGTGATATCACAAGCCATCACCACCTATGAAGCTGGTGAGAAGGAGATCTTATAGCAATCAAAGGATCCGACAATGGTCGATGAACCAAAGCCCAATTTCTCGGCCTTAGAATCTACTCGACAAGTTAATTTAAAAGACCGAGGAAGAGCCTAAAATGGTGAGAATAGGGACTCTATTGACGGATGAACAAACACAGCAGTTGATAACTCTTTTGAAAGAACACATGGACGTATTCGCCTGCAAATGCACGATATGGAGGGAATTGACCTAGAACTTTGCTCACATCACTTGACAATAGATCCCAAGTTCAAACCGATTCGACAAAAGATGAGGAGAATTGCACTCGAGCTACAAGTAGCGGTGGAGGTCGAACTATATAAGTCGCAAGTAGCAGGAATTATTCGAAAGGCTCAATATCCACAATGGATATCTAACATGGTGATAGTCCGTAAAAGGAATGGAGGTGTTCGAGTCTGCATTGACTTTAGCGACTTGAACAAAGCATGCCTGATAGGTGTTGTAAAACACCTAATTTTATATCTAGTATTTATGCTTTCTTTGCTATTTGTCTTTGAGAATTGTGTCTCTTATGTTTGATTTTGAGTTTATCAGGTGCAATGGAGTCATTTGGAGCAAAATAAGTAGAAATTACCCATTTGGAGCAAAAAGGCAACAAGGTCAATTCATAAGTGATATTTGGAGCATGCAAGGGTGCGCGAGAGAGGAGTTATGCGCAAAATTAAGCTGTCAGTCTCCTAGAGCTGACAGAACTGAGCATCTGGTTAGCCCTTAACCACCACAATGGAGTGCCAATATCCGGTCCGTACGGTTAGACTCAATTAAGCCGAGTTGTTTCTCAGACAACTCGAGTTTTCTTCCCTCTTCCGTTTTATTACATCTCACCTGAAAACAAGAAATGGAGGAAAGAGATCAACACAGGGAAATCGATTAATTCTTTCTGCTGGTGAAGATTAGGGAGGCGTTTGTCTGAGGCTTTACATCTGAAATCGATCAACACAGGGAGGAGACGATTAATTCTTTCTGCTGGTGAAGATTAGAGAGGTGGTAACTCAAATTAGGTTTTGAATCTGTATGAAGTTGATGCCGTCGATGGAGGAAAGAGATCTGAGTTTTCAATTGACAACATGGGTTGTTCTGAATTGAGTCTAACAATTCAATCAGTTTTGTGAAAGAGAGAACCAGAGAGATGAAGATTCAGATTCAGAGGGTAAATGAAGAAGAGATAATCATGGTGATGAATGAAGGATTCAACTCGGATTTGAGTTTGCAATGAAGCTGGTGGTAGTGATTGATTTGAAATTAGTGGCGAATTGGGTCTGAAGAATTCAAGGAAGAAGACTTAGGGTTTGATGTTGTGCTCTGAGGTTGAATGAGAAGATTGGAAGAATGGGTATGACTCAGAATTAGGTTTTGTGCTGGAAGTATGAACTTGTGGATGTGCTGTGTGTGTTGGTTCGATCGTGACACCTGAGAAGAATAGCTGATGTTGGTGTTGTGAATTGGAGGTGGAAATGACTGAGCTGCCGTAATTTGGGATTTGAAGAGGAATTGATGGGTTGTCTTGGGTTCAAGCTATTTGAATCACAGAATTGAAGTTCAATCTGTTAAGCTTGATGATTCTGTAAACATGGCAGAGAAGATTGGTTCTGATGCAGAGAGGAAATAGAAGCTCTAGTGGTTTGTGCAAAGACTCAGTTTTGGTGGTTGTAATTGGCCTGAGAGAGAAGACATTAATGGCTTTGTTGCAGTTCAAGCTGGTTAGAGTTTGATGATGCTTGGGTCTGTGTTGTATGGGTATGAACTGATAACATATGGGCATATGGATGCCACATCTAGAATAGTTGGTTCTGGGAAGTTACAGCTGAATATGTGAGGGAGCTGCCATCGGTTGTGTTACAAATGGTGATGTTTTGATGGAATTCAATTGAGCTCAAGATGAGGAGTTAGCTGGTGGTTCATGGAAGTGATGTTGTCGAGAAGCAAGTGATAGAATTCGAGAAACCAAGACGGGTGACGGAGCTGTGAATGCCACGAGCTGATGTTGTGCTTATATGGAAGAAATCTGTGGCGATGGTAATGGCAGAGATGCTCGGTTCGTGAAGGTTTTGCCATGGTAGAATGGAAGAAATGCTGGAAGTTAAGGTAGCGATGGTGGTTGAAGCTGTTGGTTACGGTACTGCTATGAACTGGATGAGTTGACTGGCAGCCGGTGGTGAGAAAAGAGCAGAAGCATTGGTGAGATGAGTTAAAGCTTGAGCTCAGTTGGTGAATATGGCTGTTGCAAGGAGCTGTGGACGGCGCGGAAGTCGAGGGAATGGAGAAGAGCTGCACCATCAAGTGATCATGTGTGATTGGATTGGTCGAGAGATGGGTGGAGATGAAATTGAAGGCAGTGGTGGCTCTTGTGATAACTGAGATAAGTTGCAGTGTTTGTTAGATTTTGACTGATTGTGCAATGAGCAGTGGCTTGAAATGGACCTGCTGTGAATGGTTTTGGTGTGAGGCAATGCTGAAGAGTAGGTGCTATGGAAGTGTGTGCATGTGTAGTCTACAAGAGCAGAAAGAGGAATAGGTTGATGTTACTAGGTTGTTATGCCTCGACCTTTTGTGGCTGAATTGCAATGGATTGCTACAATTGATTTTCTGTGAATGAATGAGTAGATGTTACTAAGGAGAAGGACTGGTGGATTGTTTTACAGGAATGCATGAGCTGAACTGGTTAATGGTTATAGAGATGTGAAAGCTACAAAAGGTATAGCCATCATGGCTGGTGAAGCACAATGATAGTGCGGCGAAGCTTAGGCTGCACAATAGCTCGAGTTCTTGTCAATCACTCGGGTGAGTCGGGCTTGTTAGAGCTCGACTCGTGTCCGACTAGACTACCTAACCCGAGTTGACCCGCCGAGCTGACCCATTGACCCGACCGAGTTGACCCGGTTGACCGGTGACCGGGCGGACTTTGCCGGTCACCTGAGATACTTTCCGGCGACTTTTCCGGCCAAGTTCCGGCCACAATACCAGATTTCCGGCGACCACTTTTGGGACATATTTTCTACATGGGTTTCGCTCTCTTATGGGCTTAGTGGATTTTCATCTAATGGACTTTGAAGACTAGACCTAATTTTAGAAGTTGGAGAAAAGCTATAAAAGGGAAAGTCTTCTACAACTTAAGGATTATCTTATATCTTATTCTTGGAATTTTTGGGAGAGCCGGTTTTGTTTACGCTTCTAGGGTTTGCTTTTGTTCATCTTCTTCTTTTCAATTATTATTATTATGATGAACTCCATAGCTATGAGTAGCTAAACATAATATTGGTTACGGGATAAAAGTTGATTTCTCAATATGTTATATGATTCAATGAATTAGTTTTGTCTCAATATTTTATTGTTTGTGGTTCACAATTAATAGAGTTATATGATTTGATAGTTTGTTTGGTTGAGTCCGAATCAATCCGATTTACATTCATCTCTAGAGCTATATTAGGGTTTTCTATACGAAAAAGTTGTTTATCCTCGATTCTAAGTAGCATAATTGTGGGTAGTGCTTGTAGTGATATAACCTACTAGTCACAAGTGAATCATAACTTTTGTTAAAACGTTTAGTGCTTTTACACATTCGTTTGCATTGATTAGTCTTATTCCATAGAACTTATTGCTTTTAGGGAGTTAAATCTAATTGTGCTTTTACACTTTAGGTTGCTTTCTAGGAAGAATTCACATATGCATCTTTTAATGTGGTTGTGATGAAATCAGGGAATTAGCGGGTTATTCTTTCGATCAAGGTATCCTAGGACTATTAGTAAAATAAGAGATTAAAATACCAATTCTAATCATTGATGAAAATACATGTTTGTGAATGATACTATCCAAGTGACCAATATCTTCTCCTTATTGATTATTCCAACTATTTGCTTTGCTCTATTTTATTTTTACTTTAGTATTATGCTTAAACAACAAACATCCCCCCTTGGTTACCTTAGAAACTGAAAATTGCATAACAACAATTGCCTCTCTGTGGATACGAACTCTTCCTTACCTTGTGCTTCATTTAAATTTAGTGAGTAAGAAAGTGAAATTATTTTTGACGGATTGACACACGATCAAATTTTGGCGCCGTTTCAGGGAGGCATACGGCTTGTTATTAAGTTTTTAGTTTCTTTTTACAATTTCGCTTTTATCTTTGTTTTCGGTTCTTGTCTTGTTTCTCACTTGTTTGGGAGAATTGTTTTAGTACCTAATCCCCGGCTTCTAAAGATTGGAATTATCCAAGGTGCGGGATAGCTACTCGAAGAGGCACAATACTCCAACCAAGTCAAGACGAAATGAGAAAATCTAGAGTTAAAAGTGGAAGGAGAAGTACAAATAGAAGGAGAACAAGAGGTTCCAATCGTAGATTTAACCACACGTTGAGGAAGAAGAAGCAATGGGTGATGCAAATCATTCACTCAAGGACTTAGCTTCTCATAGGCTTGATACACATGAGGGTGTATTCAAACGAACTCTACTTTTGAGATAAAGCCGGGTTGCTTAGAGAATTACCAAAATTCCATGGCATGGTGAATGAAGATCCAAACAAACATCTTATGGACTTCCACACCATTGTCACGGCTATGCTTCCAGCCCGAATGTTGAGGCGGATGGTGCAATGTTGAAAGTTTTCCGTTTCTCTTTAATGGATAGTGCTAAGGATTGGTTGTACTATTTACCTCCCGGAAGTGTCACAACATGGAATGGGTTGAAGAAACTCTTTTTGGAGAGATATTTTCCTGCATCAAAGTTTACTCAAATTCGCAAGGAGATTTGTGGGATGAAGCAAAACGTGGGAGAATCCTTATATGAATGTTGGGAACGATACAAGAGATTGGTTGCAAGCTGCCCTCACCACCAATTCAGTGACGCTATGATCATCCAATACTTCTATGAAGGACTCCAATCAAGTGATAGGAATCTTATTGACTGCGGGTGGTGGTGCACTAGTTAGCAAGACGGTGGCACAAGCTAGAGAGTTGATTGAAAACATGGCGGCGAACTCACAACAATTCTTGAGTCATGGTTCGGATGTGATTCTAAGAAAGGTGAATGAAGTGAGCGAGGTTGAGTAATTTCGTCAATAATTGGGTAACATGTCCGCAATGATGCAACAAGTTGCTGCCGCGGTGATACCAAGTTCCTCTCAAACTTATGAGGACAAGCAAGCTAATGCGATCTTTCCAAATCAACAAAGACGGTATGATCCCTACTCAAACACTTACAATCCGGGATGGAGAGATCACCCCAATTTTAGCTATGCCAACAAGCAAGGAGCGGTTCAACAACCTACCTTCAACTTTTCAAGTGGATTTCAACCTCAACAACAACAATTCCAGCAGAGACAACAATTTCAGCAACCGCAAGCACAACAATCGATGCAAAATCAAGGTTAGATATTGATTCAAAGCTTCAAACAATGATGCAAGGCGTTTCCACCATGTTCAAAGAAAGTCAACAAGAAACTAAGAGTGCTATCAAGGAGTTGCAAACACAAATGGGCTCCATGGCTATTGAGTTGAACCAATTGAAGGCACAAAACAGTGGGAAACTCCCTTCTCAACCTGCTATTACGTTGAGAAGTGGTACACAACTTGTGCAACCCGAAATTACTGATTCGGGCAAGGTGGACACACCAAAGGAACCTGTTTTGGAGGATAATAATGAGGATACTCCCCAAACTTCTGAGGTACATATTCCTAACTCTAAAACTCCGGTTTCTACTTATGTTCCTCCTTTACATTTTCCTCGCAGATTTGCAAGTTCTAAGAAGGCGGAACTAGAAAAGGAGATTTTAGACGTTCTTAAAAAGATTCATGTGAACATACCACTCATTGATGCTATCAAGCAAGTTCCAAAGTATGCAAAGGTGTTGAAGGACTTGTGTACCAACAAACAAAGGCTCAAAGGTAATGAAGTGCTTAGTGTGGGGGAGAATGCCTCGGCAATCTTACAACACAAACTCCCACTTAAGTGCAAGGATCTGGGTAGTTTTGACATTCCCGTCAAAATTGGTAACACAACGTTTAACAAAGCTATGTTGGATTTAGGTGCATCCGTTAATGTTATGCCTGCGTCAATATATAATTCACTTGATCTTGGTCCTCTTAAAAGGCCGAAATTGTATTGCAATTAGCCGATCGCTCTAATGTCTACCCAATGGGTATTGTTGAGGATGTTCTTGTGCAGGTTAATCAACTTGTATTTCCAGCTGACTTTTGTGTGTTAAATATGGATGAAGGTTCACCGGACTCGTCTCTTCCATTGCTACTTGGGCATCCCTTCATGAAAACAGCGAAAACCATAATTGATGTGGATAAGGGAACGTTAACCATGGAGTTTGATGGAGAAACAATACGTTTCAACATTTTCGAGACGATGAGATATCCTAGTGATGTCCACTCTTGTTTCTCCATTGATGTTATGGATACATTGGCACAACAAATGTTTGAATTAAACTGTGATGATGCTTTGGAAACCGTGTTAACTACATCCATGGATAATGGTGTAGAGTGTGGTAATGAAGTCAAGGAAGCCCTTGGTGATCTTAATTCACTACAAGGATGCCCGGAAACTCATAATTAATATCTCTTTTATTTCTTTACCATGCAGTGATGAAAAGCTTGTACCTTCAATTATTAAATCTCCAAAGTTAGAATTGAAACCTCTTCCCACCACCTTAAGTACTTGTACTTGGGTGATAATGAAGAGTTACCACGTGATTGTTTCTAATGAGCTTAATGATTTACAGGAGTAAAAACTTTTAAGGGTGCTAAGGAAGTACAAGACGGCCATAGGATGGACAATTGCCGATATCAAGGGTATAAGCCCTGCCGTTTGTATGCACAAAATTCGTTTGGAAGATGATGCAAAGCCTACTAGGGAAGCGCAACGTCGTTTGAATCCTCCCATGATGGAAGTTGTGAAAAAGGAGATACTCAAGCTTTTGAAAGTGGGTGTTATCTACCCCATATCCGATAACAAGTAGTACCAAAGAAATCAGGTGTGACAGTGGTGGAGAATGATAAGAATGAACTTGTCCCAACTCGTGTGCAAACCGGTTGGAGGGTTTGTATTGATTACAGGAAATTGAATGCCACCACTAGAAAAGATCATTTTCCATTACCTTTTATTGATCAAATGCTTGAACGTTTAGCTAGACATTCTTACTATTGTTTTCTTGATGGCTATTCAGGTTATAATCAGATTGTGATAGCACCGGTGGACCAAGAGAAAACCACTTTCACTTGTCCTTTTGGTACTTTTGCTTATAGAAGGATGCCTTTTGGCTTATGCAATGCTCGACTACTTTTCAAAGGTGTATGGTAAGTATCTTTTCGAATATGTTGAAAACATAATCGAAGTTTTCATGGATGACTTTAGTGTCTTTGGTGATTCATTTGACCTTTGCTTGAAAAATTTGTCTCTAATCCTTGAACGATGTGTTGAAACAAATCTTGTCTTTGAATTGGGAGAAGTGCCATTCATGGTAACTCATGGCATAGTTTTAGGCCATATAATATCTTCTAAAGGCTTGGAAGTTGATAAATCTAAGATAGACCTTATTCGTGCTCTAACCCCTCCCACTACGGTGAGGGAAATACGTTCTTTTCTTGGTCATGCAGTTTTCTATCGTAGATTCATAAAGGACTTTTCCAAGATAGCACCACCACTTTGTAATTTATTGCAAAAAGATGTGGTTTTTAACTTCGATGAGAAATGTATGGTGGCATTCAATCGTTTGAAAGAACTTTTGATTTCAGCCCCTATCATTAAACCACCAAATTGGAGTAAGCCTTTTGAGCTCATGTGTGATGCAAGTGACTATGCGGTTGGTGCGGTGCTTGGGAAACGTGTGGGGAAGCTTCCTCATGCTATCTATTATGCTTCTAGAACGTTAAATGAGGCCCAACAAAACTACACAACCACTGAAAAAGAGTTATTAGCCATTGTTTTTGCTTTAGAAAAGTTTCGCTCTTATCTAATTGGTACAAAAGTTGTTGTCTTTTCGATCATGCGCTTAAGTACTTGCTTACAAAGAAAGAAAGTAAACCGAGGCTCAGACGGTGGATTTTACTCTTACAAGAGTTTGATATTGAAATCAAAGACAAGAAAGGGATTGAGAACACCGTTGAGGATCACTTGAGCCGACTTGCTGTAGATAAGGAGACTATCCCATTGCGTGAAAGTTTCCCGGATGAGCAACTATTCTCAATTGCCTTTGGAGAACCATGGTATGCCGATATTGTTAATTACTTAGTTTCTAAACAAATCCCAAAGAACTTGTCTCGTGGGCCGAGAGGAAAAACTTAAGAGGTTAGGGAACCAATACATATGGGATGATCCATACTTGTGGAAACATGGTAGTGACCAAGTAATACGAAGGTGCGTTCCGAATCAATTTAATTCTATCTTGTCTTTTTGCCACTCATATGCTTGCGGAGGACATTTTGGGAGTAAGAGAACCGCTCACAAGGTACTTGAAAGTGGTTTTTATTGCCAACTTTGTTTAAGGATGCGCATATATTTTGTACAACTTGTGATAGGTGTCAAAGAACTGAGCAATATAGGTGCCCGAAATCAAATGCCACAAACTTTTATTCAATTTATTGAAGTTTTTGATGTATGGGGTATTGATTTTATGGGGCCTTTTGTCAACTCCCATGGGAATTTTTATATCTTACTTGCGGTTGATTATGTCTCGAAATGGGTGGAAGCTAAAGCCACCCCAACTAATGATTCTAAAGTGGTTTGATTTTGTGCAAGCTCATATTTTTGCAAGGTTTGGAATTCCAAGAGCCTTAATTAGCGATGGGGGTTCTCACTTCAAAAACAGGATTTTGCAAAGCTTGTTGACGAAGTACAATGTGTCGCACAAGATTGCAACACCTTATCATCCCTAAACAAATGGACAAGCCGAGGTGTCTAACCGGGAGGTGACATCCATTCTAGAAAAGACGGTGAATCCAACAAGGAAGGATTGGAGCATGCGGCTTAATGATGCTTTGTGGGCGTATAGAACCGCATATAAAACACCTATTGGGATGTCTCCCTTTAGGCTTGTTTATGGTAAACCTTGTCATTTACCCGTGGAAATTGAGCATAAGGCGTTTTGGGCTATTAAACAATGCAACATGGAGATGGATGGGGCTGGAAAGCAAAGGAAGTTACAACTCCAAGAGCTAGAGGAGCTTCGCAATGATGCATTTGAAAGCTCACGGATTTATAAAGAAAAGACGAAAGCATTTCATGATAACATGATTTCTAGGAAATAATTTTGCATTGGGCAGAAAGTGCTTTTGTTTAATTCTCGCTTGCATTTATTTCCGGGTAAATTAAGGTCACGATGGATCGGACCTTTTATTGTTACTAATGTGTTTTCTCATGGTGCAGTGGAAATTCGTAGCATAGCTACTGTGGAAAGAACTTAAAGTTAATGGGCATAGGTTAAAACCATATTATGAGAATTTCATTTCCGAAGTGGTGGAAGGAGTTAACTTTGTGGATGTACTCCCTCTGGAGAAGTCGTAGACAGCAAGGAGATAGTTGGGCTGACGACTTTAAACCAAGCGCTAATTGGGAGGCAACCCAAAGGATGAGTATTTCTTGTCTTGTATTTATTTCTTGTCTTGTTTTTAGTTTTTCTTGTCTTATTTTTTCTGATTTCTTGTTAGAATTTCCCAACTTGACTTACTTTGGACGATTCAATTTACATTGAGGACAATGTAAAGTTTAAGTGTGGGGGAGTGGTTTGCGTTGTAAATTTTTGCATTTTTTTCAACTTTTTTGTGAAATAGTGAATAAGAAACCTCCAACTTATGGTTAGTTTAGAGTCACATAGTATACATGTCGCTAAGATTACATCGAGAATCTCATAATAGTGACTGAACTTAGAGATGACAGAGAACATGATCGGGTTTCTTAATTGTATGAGAGTTAAAGTTGGATTTAACCATGCCAGTGGCAAATAAGGAGCAGACTCAAATTCGGTATTAGAGCGGTGATCCCCTATAGTGGAGACTACCCAAGTTACATAATGTGAGGCACCAACCTTCAATTCTTTGTACCTGTCTAAATTTGTGCTTTTAGAGTGTGTGTCACCGTACGTAAATTCCGGGCAGAATGGTGAGCTGCCCAACTTCCCACCATAGAAGCACTATTTTGATCTCTTGAGTGCTATTTTTATCAACCATGATGGTGACATCGAATTGCTAACTTACATACCACTTGTAATCTTGTTCGCAGTTAGCACCATCCACCTTATCTCTCTCTACACCAACAGGTCCATAGAAACACCATCATCATCAACAAGAGGAGCATCACAAATTTGAAGGAAAGTTGAACACGTTCGAGGTTTACAAGCAACGGTAAAAAAAATTGAGCAGATTTCAGATTTAAGTAAAGCAACAAAACAAGGAGCAGAATTTTTATAAGTTGAAGACTATTGTACAAGAGTAAAAATTATCAAGGATGAGAGTTCGAGAAGTTTATGATATCAAGACATATAAGTTGTGAAGAATCAAGCGGTAAAGTACTTACACCATGGCCTTTGTACTTACGTTTTTATTTTATTTGTATTTTACTTTCTCTTGTCTAAAAAAAAAAAAAAACGAAAATTAGAAAAAAAAAAAGAAAAAAAAAGAAAAAGAAAAAAAAAAAGAAAAAAAAAAGACAAGAGAAAATTTGTAGGTTTGTTAATAGTTTTTATTATTTTGTTTTTATTTTGTATGTGTTTTATTTTTATTTCTAAAAAAAAAAAAAAAAAAAAAAAAACAGAAAAAAAAGAAGAAGAAGAAAAAAAAAAATTTATATTTTGGGTTTGTATAGTTCGTTTTTAGTTTTGTATTCTTCCAATAAAGCCAAAGGGAAGAAGGAATATCTATAATGAAGTTTCAAGCGACAAGAAATTAGAGGAAAGAATTACATTGTCGAGATTCTACGAAGTTCGAGAGTTATCATCAAGAGTTGAAGACCGAAGACGAAGATGAAGACACCGATAGAAGACCGAAGACGTTTCTATGGATGCTGTGAGAGTGGTGCTAGCTGCACGCCGAACGGATACGATGTAAGTAAGCATATTCCCACCTTCGTTAAGTGGTTGATTTCCTTTCGAAGAGATCGTCAGAAAAATGGGTTTTCAAAATTATAAAAGATGTGGGTTTTCAAAACATTCGGAGGGTTTTGCCTTCCTACCATTCAACGTGTCGCATGATTCTCTCTTCATTCCAACCTGGACACATGTGTGACCCCTAAAGAGCTATTTATTATTGAGCGCAATATCATAAAATCCTTTTCTTGTGAGGCGAGTCGAGACTTTCGATCACTCCAACCCAATTTTTTGTCGAGAAGGGATGGTTATTTCTCTCTCAACTTTTAAGAATGAGATTAGGTTCATTTATGTGTCTAACTTCTTATGACTAGTGTGCAGAATCTCTATGTCTTCTTAGCGCGTTGGATGCTATCATTACGGAGAACTAGTAAGTTGGAAAAATAGGTTTTGTGGGTATATCTCTAGTAAACCCTCACGAGACTATAACTCGTCCACTAGGGACACCTAGGGGTTTAAAGGCTTGTTATTTATGCTAAAAGTGACCGTAGCCTCGACGACACGGAGTTGTTGTATTTTATTGTTTTGTTTGATTTGCTCGAGGACTAGCAAAGTCTAAGTGTGGGGGAATCTGATAGGTGTTGTAAAACACCTAATTTTATATCTAGTATTTATGCTTTCTTTGCTATTGTCTTTGAGAATTGTGTCTCTTATGTTTGATTTTGAGTTTATCAGGTGCAATGGAGTCATTTGGAGCAAAATAAGGAAAAATTACCCATTTGGAGCAAAAAGGAAACAAGGTCAATTCATAGGTGATATTTGGAGCATGCAAGGGTGCGCGAGAGAGGAGTTATGCGCAAAATTAAGCTGTCAGTCTCCTAGAGCGATGAAGCGAGCATCTGGTTAGCCCTTAACCACCACAACGGAGTGCCAATATCCGGTTCGTACGGTTAGACTCAATTAAGACGAGTTGTTTCTCAGACAACTCGAGTTTTCTTCCCTCTTACGTTTTATTACATCTCACCTGAAAACAAGAAATGGAGGAAAGATATCAACACACGGGAAATCGATTAATTCTTTCTGCTGGTGAAGATTAGGGAGGCGTTTGTCTGAGGCTTTACATCTGAAATCGATCAACACAGGGAGGAGACGATTAATTCTTTCTGCTGGTGAAGATTAGAGAGGTGGTAACTCAAATTAGGTTTTGAATCTGTATGAAGTTGATGCCGTCGATGGAGGAAAGAGATCTGAGTTTTCAATTGACAACATGGGTTGTTCTGAATTGAGTCTAACAATTCAATCAGTTTTGTGAAAGAGAGAACCAGAGAGATGAAGATTCAGATTCAGAGTGTAAATGAAGAAGAGATAATCATGGTGATGAATGAAGGTTTCAACTCGGATTTGAGTTTGCAATGAAGCTGGTGGTAGTGATTGATTTGAAATTAGTGGCGAATTGGGTCTGAAGAATTCAAGGAAGAAGACTTAGGGTTTGCTGTTGTGCTCTGAGGTTTAATGAGAAGATTGGAAGAATGGGTATGACTCAGAATTAGGTTTTGTGCTGGAAGTATGAACTTGTGGATGTGCTGTGTGTGTTGGTTCGATCGTGACACCTGAGAAGAATAGCTGATGTTGGTGTTGTGAATTGGAGGTGGAAATGACTGATTTGCTTAGTAATTTGGGATTTGAAGAGGAATTGATGGGTTGTCTTGGGTTCAGTTTGTTTGAATCACGGGGTGAAGTTCAATCTGTTAAGCTTGATGATTGTAAACATGGCGAGAGAAGATTGGTTCGATGCGAGAGAGGAAATAGAAGCTCTAGTGGTTTGTGCAAAGACTCAGTTTTGGTGGTTGTAATTGGCCTGAGAGAGAAGACATTAATGGCTTTGTGCAGTTCAAGCTAGTTAGAGTTTGTTGATGCTTGGGTCTGTGTTGTATGGGTATGAACTGATAACATATGGGCATATGGATGCCACATCTAGAATAGTTGGTTACGGGAAGTTACGGTGAATATGTGAGGGAGTCGCCATCGGTTGTGTTCTGAGATGGTGATGTTTTGATGGAATTCAATTGAGCTCAAGATGAGGAGTTAGGTTGGTGGTTCATGGAAGTGATCTTTGTCGAGAAGAAAGTGATAGAATTCGAGAAACCAAGACGGGTGACGGAGCTGTGAATGCCACGAGATGATGTTGTGCTTATATGGAAGAAATCTGTGGCGATGGTAATGGCAGAGATGCTCGGTTCGTGAAGGTTTTGCCATGGTAGAATGGAAGAAATCTTTGGAAGTTAAGGTAGCGATGGTGGTTGAAGCTGTTGGTTACGGTGCTGCTATGAACTGGATGAGTTGACTGGCAGCCGGTGGTGAGAAAAGAGCAGAAGCATTGGTGAGCTGAGTTAAAGCTTGAGCTCAGTTGGTGAATATGGCTGTTGCAAGGAGTTGTGGACGGCGCGGAAGTCAGGGAATGGAGAAGAGCTGCACTGAAGTGATACTATGACTGATTCAGACGGTCAGAGATGGGTGGAGATGAAATTGAAGGCAGTGGTGGCTCTTGTGATAACTGAGATAAGTTGCAGTGTTTGTTAGATTTTGACTGATTGTGCAATGAGCAGTGGCTTGAAATGGACCTGCTGTGAATGGTTTTGGTGTGAGGCAATGCTGAAGAGTAGGTGCTATGGAAGTGTGTGCATGTGTAGTCTACAAGAGCAGAAAGAGGAATAGGTTGATGTTACTAGGTTGTTATGCCTCGACCTTGTGTGTCTGAATTGCAATGGATTGCTACAATTGATTTTCTGTGAATGAATGAGTAGATGTTACTAAGGAGAAGGACTGGTGGATTGTTTTACAGGAATGCATGAGCTGAACTGGTTAATGGTTATAGAGATGTGAAAGCTACAATAGGTATAGCCATCATGTCTGGTGAAGCACAATGATAGTGCAGCAGAAGCTTAGGCCTGCAATAGCTCAGGTTCTTGTCAGAATCACTCAGCTGAGTCAGGCTTGTTAGACTCTGACTCAGGTCTGACTAGACTACCTAACCCGAGTTGACCCGCCGAGCTGACCCATTGACCCGACCGAGTTGACCGGTTGGCCAGTGGCCGTCGGGACTTTGCCTTGGCCACCCGAGATACTTTCCGCGACTTTTTCGGCCAAGTTCCAGGCCACAATACCATTTGACGACCACTTTTGGGACATATTTTCTACATGGGTTTCGCTCTCTTATGGGCTTAGTGGATTTTCATCTAATGGACTTTGAAGACTAGACCTAATTTTAGAAGTTGGAGAAAAGCTATAAAAGGGAAAGTCTTCTACAACTTAAGGATTATCTTATATCTTATTCTTGGAATTTTTGGGAGAGACGGTTTTGTTTACGCTTCTAGGGTTTGCTTTTGTTCATCTTCTTCTTTTCAATTATTATTATTATGATGAACTCCATAGCTATGAGTAGCTAAACATATTATTGGTTATGGGATAAAAGTTGATTTCTCAATATGTTATATGATTCAATGAATTAGTTTTGTCTCAATATTTTATTGTTTGTGGTTCACAATTAATAGAGTTATATGATTTGATAGTTTGTTTGGTTGAGTCCGGAATCAATCCGATTTACATTCATCTCTAAAGCTATATTAGGGTTTTCAATACGAAAAAGTTGTTTATCCCTGATTCTAAGTAGCATAATTGTGGGTAGTGCTTGTAGTGATATATTCTACTAGTCACAAGTGAATCATAACTTTTGTTAAAACGTTTAGTGCTTTTACACATTCGTTTGCATTGATTAGTCTTATTCCATAGAACTTATTGCTTTTAGGGAGTTAAATCTAATTGTGCTTTTACACTTTAGGTTGCTTTCTAGAAAGAATTCACATATGCATCTTTTAATGTGGTTGTGATGAAATTAGGGAATTAGCGGGTTATTCTTGCGATCAAGGTATCCTAGGACTATTAGTAAAATAAGAGATTAAAATACCAATTCTAATCATTGATGAAAATACATGTTTGTGAATGATACTATCCCGTGACCAATATCTTCTCCTTATTGATTATTCCAATTATTTGCTTTGCTCTATTTTATTTTTACTTTGGTATTTCGCTTAAACAACAAACATCCCCTCTTGGTTACCTTAGAAACTGAAAATTGCATAACAACAATTGCCTCTCTGTGGATACGAACTCTTCCTTACCTTGTGCTTCATTTAAATTTAGTGAGTAAGAAAGTGAAATTATTTTTGACGGATTGACACACGATCAATGCCCGAAAGATAGCTTCCCCCTCCCCAACATCGATCAACTAGTAGAATCCATAGTTGGATATAAGGCAATAACACTCATGGACGGGTACTCGGGGTACAACCAGATTCCCCTGGCCCCCGAGGACCAAGATCACACATCTTTCTTCACACCCAGAGGGTTATATTGTTACACCAAAATGCCGTTTGGGCTGAGAAACGCAGGCGCCACCTACCAAAGATTAGTATAAGACATGTTCGAAGATAAAATACACAACACCATTGAGGTATATGTGGACGACATGCTGGTCAAGAGAAAGGTGGCCACCAACCACATCGACGACCTACGAGACATATTTCAAACCATGAGAAGATACAAGATGAGGGTGAATGCTGCTAAGTGCACTTTCTGGGTTACCTCGAGCAATTTTCTAGGGTACATAATTACCGACAAAGGTATCGAAGCCGACCCATATAAGATCAGAGCAGTCATAGAGATGCCATCACCTGTGACGGTTAAAGAAGTACAACGGTTAAACTGGAACTTGGAAGCCTTGGGGAGATTCATCTCTCGCTCATCTGACAAGTGCAAGGACTTCTTCGGGACATTAAGGAAAGGAGAGAAGTTCAAATGGACCGAGGAATGCGAAGAAGCTTTCCAGAAGATTAAACAACATCTCGCGAGCCTACCGGTATTACAAAGGCCCGAGCCAGAGGAGGTACCGACCCTATATCTTGGGGCGACTAGTTATGCCATTAGTGCCGTCCTAGTCAAGAATGTAGGAGGAGAGAAAAAGTCGGTGTATTTCAAAAGCAAAACAATGAACCCAGCGGAGAAGAACTACACCAGAATCGAGCAACTGATTTTAGCATTGGTGTTTGTAACACAAAAACTTCGAACGTATTTCCAAACTCACAAAATTCGAGTGCTCACAAAATCCTCAATAGAATCAGTACTCGACAATGTAGCCATGTCGGGGCGGATCTCCAAGTGGAGCGCACAGATCAAGCAGTTCGATATTTTCTACGAGATGAGAACAGCAGTAAAAGCACAGGCAGTGGCCCACTTTCTGGCATACTTCCCCCTGAGTGACGAAGATGAAGTAGAAGACATCCCCGGAATGGAGGAAGACCAAGAGGATCCGTCCGACCTACTCGAGACCTGTAACCCGACACGATGGGAAGTTTTCATGGATGGATCATCCAATAAAGACGGGTCAGGCCTTGGATTGGTATTCACAACGCCAAAGGGAAAAAAGATGGTCCACTCGTTTAGACTCGAATTTAAGGCAACCAATAACATCACGGAATACGAAGCCGTGATACATGCTCTCTGCCGATAGTGGAGATGGGAATTCAAGATGTAAGATTAACAAGTGACTCTCGGTGGTCGTCCGACAAATCAGCGGGTAAAGACGTTATACAAAGACCCTTGTTACGAAATATTGGGAACTCGCCAAATTTTACATCGGCCAGATACCAAACATTAAGTTTCGGCATATCTGTAGGAAAGATAACCGCCACTCGGACGCTCTAGCATACATCGCTTCCATGCTAACGGATGCAAGTGTTGAAGGCATCAAAATTATGAGAATCTTAATGCCATTGGTACCTGAGACAGTGGACATCAGCGCACACGTGGCAGCAACTACGACCAATCAGTATAAGGCCGATGATTGGCGAAAACCTATCCACGAATATCTAGAAACAGGGAAACATCCCAAGGGGCGACCCGAGATCAATAAAATCATAAGCAAAGCAGCTTCTTATGAACTCCGAGATGGCATTTTGTACAGAAAATCATACCTAGGACCATTATTAAGATGCCTGAGTAAAGAAGAGGGGCACACAATCCTGAACGAATTGTATTATGGGGCCGCGGGAAACCACAGCTCGGGACGTAGCCAAGCAACGCGAGCCAAGACTATGGGATATTTCTGGCCTTACATGAACGAGGATGCAAAGCATATGGACCTCATCTGTGACGAATGTCAGAAATTCGTAAAGAAGATACATGCACCAGCAGTGACGTTAAACTCGGTAATCAGCCCTTGGCCTTTCGCTAAATGGGGGATCGACATCATGGGACCATTGCATGTCGGATCGGTGCAGAGAAAATACTCAATTGTGGCTACCGACTATTTTACTAAATGGGTAGAGGCCGCTCCATTAAAGTATATTCGGGATAGAGATGTTTTTCGATTCATTTGGGAACACATCATCTGTCGCTTTGGAGTACCGGCGGAAATCGTCTCGTACAATGGAAACCAGCTACAGGGCAAGAATATCAACTTGCTATTTAATACCTACAACATCCGAAAGAGCAAGTCCACACCCCTTTACCCTCAGAGTAATGGACAAGCTGAGATCACAAACAAGACCATCGCCGACAACCTGAAGAAGAAGCTTGATGGAGAATACGGAGAATGATGCGAAGAGCTTTACAACGTTTTGTTGGCATATAAAACAACTCGCAGAGAGGCAACCGGATTATCGCCTTTCATGTTAACATATGGGACCGAAGCCATCCTTCCAACGGAGGCGATGATACCTACAACAAGGACCGAGGCGTGGAGGCGAAACATCTCGGTAGATCTTATCCTGGCCAAGCTCGACGACCTAGAAGAAACAAGAGAGATGGCTCTACAAAAAATGGAAAATTACCAACGAAGAATACAACGAGAGTATAACAAGCGGGTTCGACCAAGAGAATTCCAGCCGGGACAGTTGGTGCTAAAGGATCTACCCAGTTATGAACGTGATAAAAAAAGGAGGAAAACTAGCAGCACGATGGGGAGGACCCTATACCATCGTCGAGAAGGTCGGAGAAGGAGCATACAAGATACTAAAACCGGACGGAACACTCGAGCCACGACCGTGGAATGCTAAGCGACTAAAGCTATATCACCCATGAGAGCAGGTATGATATATTGTCATCTATTTCCTTAAAAGGCCACGTGGGGTTGGAAATGTGACAATTACATCTAAATGGCCGTTTCGAACCCGAGGCGATGCCATTGTGCAAGTGTCGGGGCGGCTTACACTCGAATGGTCGTTTCGAACCCGGGGCGATGGCATTGTACAAGTGTCGGGGCGACTTACACTAAGACGGGCTATTCAAACTCGGCGCGATGGCAGTGTGCAAGTGCCGAGGTAGCCCTAGGGCCATGGTGGTTGGAAACCAGTGGCCGATTGTCGAGGCATGAGTACTCGACAGTCGAGCAGGAAACATTGCTCCCCTCGCAAGTGGCCGAAATCACTTGCCCAAGAAAGTTAATTGATAACTTATTGGGATATCGATCCATAGAAATTAGGGAGGACCAAATACCCTACCACTAGATCTTGAAATACGGTGATGAGATACCTCATCGGGACATGGCATTGGGCCCGATGACCCTCCCTGTTGAGTGTGTTCGACAGAAACAACATTTACGTTAACTGGTCTACTCATTTTTTATGCAGGTACACACAACTTTGTCGTAAAAATAAACCACACATCATCGGCACAACATAAGTAAGAACGTTAACGTGAACAACAATGTCAGAACGCAAGAAAAATAACTGAATTGGCGACGCAGCTCCCCACTAAAAGAAAATGTATGAGAAAATAAAGGTGTTCAAGCGGATTACAACCCAATGCAAAGGGTGAAATAGCGACGCAGCGCTACAAAAGATGAGCCTACTCTTTGGGAGGAGCCGACCCCGGAACCACCCTCTTGGCAGCAGCATCGTCTCGTTTCTTATCAAGAACCGCCTTTACACCGGCTTTGACCTTCGCAATGAGCTCATCATTAAACTTCGCCTTTTCAGCAACAAGGTCGTGTGTCAGCTGCATCGACGCCGCCTCAGCAGTGGCCACCTGCCCGAGTAATTGAGCTTCCCTCGCCAGCAGCTGCCCCTCTTTTCCTTTCAATCGGGCATTCTCCTCTTCCAGCGATGTTACCTTCCTTTGCTCGGCTGTCAAAACACGGGAGAAGTTAGTAACATAACAACAACATCAGGACGACAACAATGAAACCACAATACAAGGGACACCACCTTCAAGTAAAGGGGTGACTACTCTAACGGTCTCTTCGGACTCAGACAAGCTACACTCAAGGGAAGATATCTTAGAGGAATGTTCTAGATAGCGTTCCTCGTTAAACTCATTGGAGGGGCAGTATTTCTTATGATCATTCCATTCGGCTCTCTGCCGAGAGTGTGCTATCTGCAAACCTGATAACTGAGCTCGAACCCACTCCAACTCCTCAAAGACTTTCTTAGACTCTCTAAGCTTCTCAAGAGATTCTTGACTACACTTTTCGGCAGCAATCTTCTCCCACAGAATCCTAAGGCGATCTGCGTGCAAATCCCGGACTTGAAGCCTTAACCGTCCACACTGACTCTCTATGTTATCGACCAACATCGTTTTGTCGGCAGCGATACCCTGGAATCGAGACAAGCTCGCCCTAAGATTATCGATCTCCTAGGGGACATACTTAAAAGTCACATAACGATGCAGCCGGGTTTGAAGACCTTCAATCTCGGTTTCCATATGTAGTTGCAAGAAATCCCACAACACACCCCTCATCATATCTTGATAATAATTTCTAGATCTAAACTTATTTGATATGAAAATAGAGATAAAAATCCTAAAATTATAAATGGAGACACAAGAATTTACGTGGTTCGATCAATGTGATCTACATCCACGGGGTATGGTTTTTCACTATGATTGTTGAGGTTACATTAGTATTACAGTTACAATCTCCATTAATGGATATTTTGTAGAGCTCTAGATCTAATTATTTGGGGAAGAAGATGATAAAGAAAATATCTCTCTCCCTCTTACAAAAATGTGTATCCTCTCCAAAAATGTGTCTCCTCCTTTTCTCTCTCCTGCCTTTCTATTTATATAGGATATTACATAGTGGATGACAGCTCATGTACAACTAATATTTCCCTTAATTTCGGATTTACCTTGCGACATTTCGCAGGTCTACAAATGTTAGTCTTCGCAAGTCTTCTTGACTCTTCGCAGAATCGTCACACCTTTCTCATATTTAAGCTAATGTCATTTGTTGCGTCGTTTCTAATATTTCTTCTGCGACATTATTAAGTTGCATCGTTAATAATTCGCAAGTGAAGGTTGTTGCGATATTATGCTCCTACATCTTGCCTCTTTTTTCGTGAATATTGCTTGAAGAGCGATCTTTAAGAAAAAACCTGTTGTTGTAGTAGTCTTTGATCTTTATTGATGAAGGAACGAGCGAAAGAATACTGGACTTGAAAAGTACGTACTTGCCTCTATTCTTTTGCGAAGTTCCGAAGCTTTGCGAAATAAATAAGAAGTATCAACCCTTGAAGTATAAGAAGTATGAAGTATCCTTGAAGAAGTATAAGAAGTACTTAATCCTCGAAATATATAAGAAGTATGAAGTATCCTTAAGAAGTATAAGAAGTACTTAATCCTCTAAATGTAAGAAGTATTGCGAATCCATCATGCGAAACTCTCGCTCCATGTTCTTTGCCTCATGCTATGCTGTAATTCAAATAAAAATTTAGATTAGTATTCAACATTTCTTTTATCAAAAATATTCATTTAATTGCAAGTTCAAATCGTTTTTCTTTGTTTTGATTTCCTTTGTATAACTTGTTTCGTCTCATCCGATAAACATCCTTCATGGAGATGATCCTAATAGGTACCCCCTTATATGACGCACTTTAGGTATATTGCCTCTTGCGAAATCATAGGGTAAATTCGCGAACTAGGGTGTACGCCATAAAGGTTTGCCCGCTACTACTCTCCATGTTGGATATCATTCTCATTTGAAACAAAGCAAGTATTTAAGGGAAATATATAAATTGATCTCTGCGAGATATTGTTCTCGGTTTCTCTTGTAATTGTGAAATTTTTGTAGTTCTGAAATCTTTGTAATTCTGCGATTGTCTCGCTGTTTATAAATCAATCAAAAATATTTTATTTTCTGTAAAATTAAAATATTCAAGGAAAGTGGTACTTAGCTTTTATGGTTTGTTGCTGTTGTCAAAGAAGTGAATAAATGCCTTGAAATGTATGAACTTCGCGCAGCAAAAAGAAATGTGAGAGGTGAGACTTGAACCCTTGACCTTCCTCTTGCATATTCTCGCACCATACCAACTGTTCTAACCCTTTCTTGCGAAATTAACTTGCGAAATAATCATCAACTTTCTTCTTTGCAAAATAAGGAGACCTACAAACAGGGCTTGGCAAAGTTCTTCTTTTCTTGTTCTCGCAAGTATATTTGCTAAGATGACTTCACGTGAAGAAAATTTGTGTGAAGCAATCATTTGCGAAGTGTATGTTCGTGCAGCAAATGTTCGCAAAGTAAACATCTGCAGTTCTTCTTTTCTTGTTCTCGCAAGTATATTTGCTAAGATGACTTCACGTGAAGAAAATTTGTGTGAAGAAATCATTTGCGAAGTGTATGTTCGTGCAGACAAATGTTCGCAAAGTAAACATCTCACCAAAGCAAAAAGTCGTGTGAAGGGAAGACTCGAACTCACGACCTCTAGTTAGCATGCCCCTTCTCTAACCATCTTGTGCCACTCGTTGTGTGCAAAAGAAACGCACAATGCAGTAACTTTATTGCATTTTTTCACCTTTATTATTTCAAAATGTGCGAAAAATTAAGCTTGATGAGGGATTCGAACCCGTGGTAATCGAACTTCTTCTCTTCGCTACTAACCATCGATCGAAGCTTACATTTGCGAAAGAAAGCCATCTTCTTTGTCTTCTTATTATTATCTTCTCCCTTAGCGGCCTAGTAAAAATATGTTAAAAATAAAGAGTGAGGTGAGGTTCGATCTCGCAACTCCAATCTCTTTCGGTATTCCCTTGACCATCGGGATACTTGTTTGCATGAAGGAAACATACAATGCCGCAATATTATTCCATTTCTTCGCATTTGAAAGTTCAAAAATATTTGAAAAATTTTGTGCGGCTGCGAATTCGAACACATGACCACAAGTTTGTTTGTTCCAACTCTGACCATCTCTGCTAACTTTTGTTTGCGAAGATACGCATGTAACCACCTCTTATTCTTTTCTCCTCTCCAGGCTGTAGAAAAAATGTGAAAAAAATATGACTGTGGCGAGATTCGATCTTGCGACATCAAGCTTCTTCGCTCCAACTCAAACCATCTGTGCGAGTTTCTGTTTGTGATAAAAATCACAGCGTTTTGTTCTTATCCTTTTCTTCGTTCTTCCTTTATTTCCTTCAACAATTTGTCTCTTGCTTTTTCTCCTGAACATGGAAATCTTCAATTGAAACCTTGGTTTTCTTCCGTGAATTTCACCACAGAAACTAATTTTTTTTTTCTCTTATTCTTTTCATATCTTTGAATTGTTGATGATGTTTACTCCCTGAAAGTGTGATTTCTTCCATGAAATTTCCATTTTTGAACTTAAACTTTGTAGATCTAGAAAAATATGAACAATAATTAATCTTCATGGAAACTTCTTGAACCAACAAATTACAGGAAGGATAAATCCTTTACTCCTCCCTGTTTCTAGCGCCAAAAATGTAGTTGCAGGAAATCCCACAACACACCCCTCATCATATCTTGATAATAATTTCTAGATCTAATATGAAAATAGAGATAAAAATCCTAAAATTATAAATGGAGACACAAGAATTTACGTGGTTCGATCAATGTGATCTACATCCACGGGGTAGGGTTTTCACTATGATTGTTGAGGTTACATTAGTATTACATTTACAATCTCCATTAATGGATATTTGGTAGAGCTCTAGATCTAATTATTTGGGGAAGAAGATGATAAAGAAAATATCTCTCTCTCTTACAAAAATGTGTATCCTCTCCAAAAATGTGTCTCCTCCTTTTCTCTCTCCTGCCTTTCTCTTTATATAGGATATTACATAGTGGATGACAGCTCATGTACAACTAATATTTCCCTTAATTTGGATTTACCTTGCGACATTTCGCAGGTCTACAAATGTTAGTCTTCGCAAGTCTTCTTGACTCTTCTAGAATCGTCACACCTTTCTCATATTTAAGCTAATGTCATTTGTTGCGTCGTTTCTAATATTTCTTCTGTGACATTATTAAGTTGCGTCGTTAATAATTCACAAGTGAAGGTTGCTGCGATATTCTGCTCCTACACCAGACGATCAATTTTTCCATCCTTATTGACAATCCTTTGTTGTAAATTCGAAACATGACCCCGCTCAATGTCAATTTCCCTCTTCAACAAACGATACCTCGTGGCAGCATCGGCCTCCACACTAGAAGTTTCGGCTAGGAAGGTGTTGATAGTGGATTTTCATTTAAGGGATGAAATTGTAAAAGCCAAAATTATGCGCTAACATCTTGCAAAAGATAAAGCCATTAATAAGTGATGAATACTTCTTTACTTTACTAATTCACCTAGAATGGATCATGTGACAACAATCCCAGCATTCTGTGAATTAAATACACAAATTCATCCAGGTTGAAGATGTAGCAACAATCCCATATACCCTGTGAATTTACACCATTATTAATTAATGCATGACCAGCCTTGTATTTCATGTACTCATTACCGGTGCGGCATGACGAATGAGTGTTGTTCTCAGCAGAGCAACGCGAATCTCAAGCATTAATAATAAAACATGTACGAAATACCCATACATGCTACAACTCTCGGTGTGTTATACTAGCCCGATTGAGCATGTTTGAACCTGAACCCGACCATATCGGTCTCGAACGATCATGACCATCCAACTTCACCGGCATGATTGGATGGCCCAGATCGAATCCATAACCCTTAAGCAGGTATTGGAGTATTCACCACCGACTCAATGTAGGCCCCGTATGGTCGGCCTCCCCAAGAGGGAAGCAACGCTTACCAGTTTGTCCAGCCAAAACAACATGGAAATGAAACCCTAAACTAGGGTTACGACACATTACATGTGTCGTAAATCAGTCTCAACCATCCATCTTCGCAGGCATAGATGGAGGGTGTAGATGTAGATTCAAAGGGCCCGGAACATGTTAACACAAATACCGTGGGCCCGCCTACACACATGAACAATCGGTCAGGACCAACCATGTTTGGTTGTCCCAATTCGTGCGTGCAAAACAATGCATGAAGCACGGTCGGCCAAAACCCTAATTAGGGTTTGTATCGATCACGAGCGTCTGTTTTCTCCTGATCGAATGAGGGGCTTAGGAGACAATTGAGCAAGTCCAGTGAGCATCAGCATGATCACCGTGGAACTATCTATCTCCTCACCCGACCGACCAAGTCATACCATGCCTGGTTTCTCCAAAACGCACGCCCAAACTAGTATGGTCGCGCTTCCCAAATCACAAACTGATCTCGACCACTCAACTTCTCCAAACAAATTGTGCGGCTTATATCACGTTTCTATGAGGTAATGAAATACAGGCGTGCACACCAGCCTACCACCCACACGCCGAATCAATCGACCAATACCGACCAAGCTTGGTCGTCTTGGAACGCGCGCCCAAAATTGGCATGATGCGCGGCTTTTGCGGCACCATATTTCTGTTGCAAACGATCTCAACCGCTCCTCCTTGCTTGGTCAAATTGAGTGGCCTAGATCGCACCTTTGTGAAACAGTGAGGTACGGACGTGCACTCTGGCATGCCGTCTACACGCTTGCTCGGTCGGTCCTTTCCAAAATACCTCCCATGCTTGGTTTCGACCAAGCTGAAGAGTGATGCATGCGCACCTCTTCAAAAGCCGTAAAACTTCATCAACGGTCGCAGATAGTGTCACTGATCATCTCGTCCGTCCAACTCTACCATCTTGGTCAAGCAGCCCTGGTTAGGAATTAAGAGACCAACAAGGCATCATCACGATCACCGTCCACCACTCTTCCACATGAGATGATCGTCCAAGTCAGGGCTTACCTGTATAGCCTCCAAACGATCACTCAAAGATGGCTGGACATGATGCTTTTTTAAGACGCTTAAATTCGTGACTTACTCCGGTAAGCCTTAAAAAACAGCGATGCTTCATACATGTTGAGTATACTCGATGCGAGCACTGCGTAGAATACACATGATACTTCACAAGTATAGACTTCCTAAATAATTTAGTCTAGCATTACATGCTACTCTCTGTGGGTCCCACGATCCATGATGGACGCATTTATGTGTCTATTTTAGTCTCAATTCTGTAATGTTAGTACTCGGTTTTGCGCTTATTTTGGTATTTTATGTCTTTGTAGGTGTTTTTGGAGAAATAAGCTTTTGCGGCGAAATTGGCTCGAAAAGTGGTTTTGCGCTCGTGGGAGAAAATTACTAAAGGCACCCGAAGACGCACTATGGGCTGGAAGTATGTTGGAGACTCCTCAGAAAAGTCATAATTACACCTCAGAAGAATTGTTAAAGAGAACCCGAAAATGGATAAGGGGTACCCAAATTACTAAGGGGTAACCCCAGGGCATGTACTATTCGCACCCCTACTCTGGTTAGGGGGCATCCTTCTTCAACATTTCAAATAAATAATTTGGCGGGAAACTTTCTCTCACGCTGCAGAATTAGGTTTTGAATTCTGTGGCTGTTTTCAAGAGATTTAATCGCAGATATCTCATGGATTGGACCTGTTTGGACTTAACAGGGATGCTATGGGCAGTTGCTTCGATCCAGTTGGGCTGGATAATCGGGTTTGGAGCAAAACAGGGGACGGGAAGAATATCCAATGAATACGTGACTTCCAAGCAAGATTTTGACGTATTTTTGGAAGAGTTAAACACGGGATTTTGTAGCTACCTTATTACAAGGAAGAATGACGTGTTTTGAAGCCAAAAGAAGGAGCAAATCTTGTATATTTGGAATGTTTCATTAAAACAGGGAAGAAAAAAAGCCGCGGCTTGCTATAGAGGAAAGATGAGATTTTCACGAGATTTTTGAGGCTGTGGTGTATAAAAGGTCTCATACGAGTTCTAGGAAGGGAGGAAGAGTTTTTGGGAAGTTTGGAGAGTTGCGAGAGGCAAAATCACAAGTTGCGAGGATTCTGTTTTCACTTTGGTGCTGCTCAAGAACACCAAGAACAAAGCACCACCAAAAGCCGTCGTAAAAGAGCAGACTTAAAAACAACGACAAAGTTAACTAACTATCGTTGTTAAACGGTGGAAAATAAAGACCCTCGAGGCAGTCTTATAATACTGAAAATCATTGTAAGCACTTTTATTCTTGTTTTTAATACAATGATTAATGAAATTTTCTCCAATCTTCGATCTATGAGCAGCTAAATTTCTTTTCTAGGGTTTTGGAGGAAACTATTTTTGATGGGTAATATTTAGTAATTAATTTCTTTGGCATATTTACTCCAAAAATTGTGTTTTAATTTGTTTAAAAATTCTCTCTTCTTTACATGCTTCGTGAAAACTGTTTTGGGTAGTTTCTACCGTTCTTTTATAAGCGAAGGAGGATTAGGCCTTAGAATAGCGACGAAAGTCATAAAAAAGAGCATGTATTGTTATATCTTCCAAAGCATGAGATTGAGTTCGAAAATTGTTTTGAGTAAAGTCGGAGTATTATGTCAAAGTTTTATTTATTGAGTTTACCATCATTAGAAGTAGTGAAATCCAAAGCCCTAGACTCATCTCTCCTTGATAACAAAAATCAATTGTAATTAGTTTGTTTTAGTATTTTCTTTTAATTAAGTCTAAAATCGAATCTTAAAAAGTCAAAGCGAACGATACTCTACTTACCACTTCAAAACTACATCGGTTTTTGGCGTAGCGACGCGGACTTGTAATTAGGTTTAGGTTTTAGGTTTTGTATATATTTTATTTTTGTTAGTTTATTTTTAGATTATTCTTTTGTTCTATTTTACGTCTTTGGTATTTTTGTTTTTGTTGTGCAGGTTTTGCTTGAAACGGAAGTTGAAAGGTTGGACTTGCCATAAAAGGAGAAAGCCGAAGATTTTATTTTGTTTGGACCTTTTATTTTTGTTAGTTTCTTTATTCCTTATTTCTGGACTTGTATATATTGTTTGTGTTTATTTTAGTACTTTGTTTATATATATAAAAAAAAAACACTGCACACACCAATTGCATCTCGTCAGACTACCGAATTTAGGAAAACTAGTGGATTAGTAAGCTGAACCCGTGCCTTGGGCCTTATGGGAGTTACCAGCTGAAAGTCCACAAACCTCAGCCTCGGACCTTTGGGTATATTTCGCTGTAGGTAACCCAAGCTTCCTTAAATTAGTTAGCCCAGCATTTGCATGTGCACATTTTGTTGAATTCTTGTATGCCAGAACGTAAGAGAGACGCTCTAGGACGGTTCATACGTGAAAAACCTAGGAGTGATATTTTAGGAAACAAGAATCTCGACTATCTTAATCTAGAAAGTCCTATTTTTGGACGTTCTTCTCAAGGTGAGGAAAATATCTTTAATACTTCTAATTTTGCCAAAATGGTTGAGGAAAAGGATGATGAGGTCCCAGTAAAAACTCTTAGGGATCGTTTGAACCCGTCTAGGGTAGTGCGTGACCCAGGTGTAGTTCTACCAGCTTCTACGGTCCAGTTTGATATAAGACCTGAGACTATTGGCATGTTACGTAAGTTTAGGGGGTTAGAGAATGAGAACCCATATACCCACATAAGAGACTTTGAAATGATTTGTGACACAATGAACTATCCGAATGTCTCCAGAGATGTGCTTAGGTTACGTTTGTTTCACTTCTCTCTCTATGATAAAGCCAAAGAGTGGTATCATTTTATTCCTTCTAAAACAATTACCAACTGGGATGGTCTTGTAGAAGCATTTGTTAAGAAATTCTACCCACACCATAAGACTGCATCTGTTCGGCAGTCTATCCAAACCTTTAAGCAGAAAATAGGTGAAAAACTTCATGATTATATAGAAAGGTTTAGTGAATTGTTATACCAGTGTCCACATCACGGCTTTGAAAAAGCCCACATGGCCCAAATTTTATATGAGGGCCTTGATAGTGAAACCCGTATGCAGGTAGAAACAATTAGTGGTGGAGAATTTACCAATCAAGACCCAGATGAATGTTTCGACGAATTCATCGAGTTAGCCGAAAAAACTAGGCAATGGGCTTCAATGAGAGAACCAGAGATACCTAGAAATCCTATTCATAGGATCGATAGAGTTGATTATGGGTCAGACATTCTTAGGCGTCTAGAAGCCTTAGAAATGAATCAAGGGTCACACCATGCTAGATACGAAGAGCAAGCCCATGCTCTTTATAACAACTCTAGGCTCGAAAACCGTCAGAGATTTGATCCATATTCCGATACCTATAACCCCGGTTGGAGAAACCACCCGAATTTCTCTTGGTCTAAGGGCCAGAGTCAAGGACAGTCTAGTATTTCTCAGACTCTCCCGAGTTTTGGGTATACTAAGAACCATTTAGGGCCAGATCAATATCGAACTGTCGAGATAAAAAAATCGGGAGCTTAGAAGAGTCTATGGCCATCTTATCTCATAACAATGCGAGTTTAAGCAAACGGTTGAGAAAGGTTTACGGGGAAAACTCTCGGGCTATTTGAGAACTAAAAAATCGGGTTAGTATAATTGTAGAGCTTTTGAGCGAAAGAGAGAAAGGTAAGTCACCCAGTCAACCACTACCCAACACTAGAGCAATTCATGAAGTATCCTCTAGAGAGAAAGAGTTCAATCATGTGAACTCTGTAACAACCCTTAGGAGTGGTAAAACGGTAGATAATAAGGTAGCCATGCCTAATAGTGGACATATTGTAGATCCACCTTCTAGTTCCCATTCTAGTTCTCAAGATGAGCCCCAGAAGGAGCCATTAACTGAAGAGACTGATAAAATTTCTGGTGATGCCAATGTGGTTCCCGATAGGTCTCATTTTGTGCCCAGAGCCCCATATCCACAGTTGTTAGCTCCAACTAAGAGAGAGTCGACTTTCAACGAAATAATGGAGATTTTTAAGCAGGTAAACATAAATATTCCTTTATTAGAAGCAATTAGGCAAATGCCTGCTTATGCCAAGTTTCTTAAGGATCTTTGTACTCGAAAGCGTAAGCTTAATGTCCATAAGAAAGCCTTTTTAGCTGGTCAGGTTAGTTCGGTCCTTCTGAACCAAACAGCCCCTAAGTATAAAGACCCTGGATGCCCCACCATATCTTGTACGATTGGTAATCACACGGTTGATAAAGCATTACTTGACTTAGGAGCCAGTGTTAACCTACTCTCGTACCATGTGTACACCAGAGATAGGTCTTGGTGAGTTGAAACTGACTAAAATGACCCTACGGTTAGCGATAGGTCTGTGAAAGTCCCTCGTGGTGTTATAGAGGATGTTACGATTGAGGTTGATAAATTTATTTATCCAGTGGATTTTGTTGTTCTAGACACTCAACCTGTTCGGGACCCTAGTACTCAAATACTGGTGATTTTAGGTCGCCTATTTTTAGCCACATCTATTTCTATCATCAACCGTAGGATAGGGCTTATGAATATATCCTTTGGTAATATGACCACTGAACTAAATGTCTTTAATGTTAATAGACAACCTTCTGATGAATTAGGGGAAGTAAATATGATTAGCACTTTAGTTCAGGATCTAATTCAGGATAATTGGGACGACACCTTAATGGATGATTCTTTGGATGAATTTGATGAGATTCTCTTAAGTCAGTTAGGTGACCAAAATGTTGAACTAGAAGAAGCTCTCGAGTACTTTAAAGACTCTGAGACCCTGAAATTCAAGCCATAGTGCTAGGCCTTACAGAGAGTAATGTTGACCCTAAGTTTGGGGGTGATGATCTAGAAGAAGCTCTTGAGTATTTTAAAGACTCCGAGGATCCGGAAATTCAAGCAATAGTTAGAGGTCTTTCTGAAAATAATGATTACCCTAAGTTTGGGGGTAGTGATGGTCAAATATCCATAGTAGAAGTCCCTAACTTGGGAATCGAGCCTAGTATACATGAGGTATTACCTGAGTCTCTTCCGACTCCTCAACTTGATCCTCCTGATACTGTCCAAGAGGGAATCCAACAACTAGAAACCCATAGTTCAGAAAAATCTGTTTGTCAAGACACTCATATGAAGCCCAAGTGGGCACCACAAAAAAACCCAGTTGTCTTGCAGGAAACTTTGGATGAGGATGTGCTTTATCTATTCATTTTTCTGATTTGGTGCATTTGTCTTGTGGCAATTTTATTTGATTTTGTTGACCCACAGTTATTTCGACTATTGATATATGATTCGAAAGGTAATTAGCCATTTTGTGGTATTTGACGTCTGGTTGAAGACTTTAAATTTAGCACTTCTTGGGAGGTAACCCAACATTCATGCGACACGGTAATATCTTTCCTTAAACTCTTTTGCTTCAAATGGTATGATTTCTCCTTGTTCATGTTTTTAATTTTATCTTTAGAACATTGAGGACAATGTGAGATTTAAGTTTGGGGGTATGGGAGAAACTTTTTAGTTGCATTGTTAAACTCCGAGCCTAGAAATTTATGCTTATTAAGGATGGCACTAACCAATCTAAGTGGATGGAAGCATTTCGGTTGTAGGAGTTGAGGAACCAATCGATTAGATGGAAACATCTAAAGAGTCTATTCATAAAAGCACGAGCTCGGTGTTAGAAATAACATGATAGTTTCACCATATCTCGTTGAGTCCTTTTCACTTCTGTTTTTATTTTCTTTTTTAAAGTATGTTTCTCTAAGTGATTAGGTGGGGCCCACGAATCAAGTTGTTACCGATGCTAGGGTGAATTAGAGTGATTGAGATACAAACAAAAAAAAAGAAAAAAAAAAAAAAAAAAGAAAAAAAAAAAGAAAGTGAGACCAGACCATCTGACCAACCGGAATAAATTAAATAAAGTCGACCACTGGAACCCTTGTATATGCCCCAGTTGTGTTGACCTAGAGTTAAGTTTATCGACCTTTGGTTCCCTTGTATATGCCGGTGTGTAGATATTAGTCGACTAGTATCTCAGTCCATTAGGATAGGTTCATTTTGGCGGAGGCCTTGACAGAATATGGGAAACACCATTCACTTAGTAAACATCAAAACCATCTATGTTTTTCTCTATATCCATCTTCTCGATCTATCCATGTGATTAGTTTTGACTCCGGGTATTGATGTCCATAGTGCGACTATCTGAGTAGAGCTCTGTCACTTATATATGAATTTTAGTATGCTTGAGTGCAAACTCGTGTACAACAATTGGAATTTCGCATCAGGGTACTTCCTCCTGTAGTCAATAAGTATGCCAACCAAGGAGATTCTTTAGTGCCTTCCAAGGTTCTGCGTAAATGGCTAGGGTCTGGAGTAAAGGTTTTGTGGGTAAATCTCTGGTAAACCCTCCCGAGACTATAACTCGTCCACTAGGGACACCTAGGGGTTTAAAGGCTTATTGCATGCGCTAAATGCAATCGACGATGCCTGCGACAGTGAGTTAGGATTTTCTTTTGTATTTGCTCGGGACTAGCAATCCACACACTCGAGACATCAATCATGTCACAAACTGGGGATACATCTTTGGGGTATTGGTTTGGCGGTTTACAGCGTGCAGCGTGCAACACGCCATCACAAGAACGTGTCAGGAAGTCATGGACGGTTAGGGATACATGAGAAGTGGGCAAGACTGGTCGTGTAACACCAACACACAACTCCACTACTCCATCACTCCACTTCCTCTACTTCCCACGAGAGACGTGAATAAGGCTCAAATAACTTGTATAAATAGGTTCTCCTCCCTATTTTCCAAAAACAGACAGAACAAGTCCAAACAACAGAGGCAAGTGTTAATACCATCGTATTCAAACACCGGAACTGATAGCTTACATCCTGCAAGCGATTCGGCTTTTACGATACAAGTCATACATAGCCAACACATTCACAATCTCAACACCTTCTTCGCTTCCCTCCCTAAGATCAACCCCATCGATTCACTTTGTGACCGAAGCAAGTCCAGGAACGGCCATTTCTTGGTTTAGGCCGAGTTGTATGATTGATTTCTCGAATCACAAGCACTCATGCGCAGTGCATTTGTTTAGGGTTCAGATTCATTCCTCATCCACACACCCCAAATTACCGAACCCGGCATGAATAGTTTTCACCTATAAACAATTGGAGACCACAGCGGGAGGTTAATCTCTCGGTTGTAAAGTCAATTTCTTCAATAACATTCATTCAATTTCGAGATGGTTGGTCTTAGTACCACCTCGACGGTCTCAAATCCCGATGGTTCCTCCAACGGAGATACCCCTCCTCCTAACGGCGTATCTGACGGCATGATCAGGAGATTCCCAACATTAAGCGAACTAGCACGGGTACAGGAGATTCACACGAAGAACATGGAGCTAATCAAAGAAGCGGTAAACGGCATACTTGATCTCCTCATCAAGATGACATCAGAGATGAACGTTCCGTAGACCTTTACACCGGAGACTAGTTCCCATCATATCAACAGTTTTACTATGAACCAGAGGCCAGTGGATCAGGAAGCGGCATCTCTAGTGGAAAACTTGTGTGAACTCTTGCACCTCTCGAAGAATCAACGGGCGAGACGTTTTCGCATTTAATAAAATAGCTCGGACGTATACCCGACTCCTTCTCGTCCGTAAGTCTTAAGCGCATCCGAAACATTCAAATAATGTTACATTTACGAGAAGACGACATGATGGCAGAGGAAGGTCACAACCGGGCCCTACATGTTACCGCACACATCAAGGGTTCGAGTTCAGAGGGCCCTCGTCGACACAGAGCATCTTCGAATGTGATTACTCTCAAGACAGCCAAGGTTAGCCCATGCAAAATTGTATGACAGCCCACCACGATGGCAGACTTGAAGGAAACTGCAGACCAAGCACATACGGGTATGTCAATATGAATTTATAAGGAGGACCCGTTCAGTCAAGAGCAAAGTTTGAAGTCATAGAAAAGGAGACGGACTACCATATGATACTGGGGATACCGTGGCTTCATGACAACAAGGTCATTCCTTCAACGTATCACCAGTGCCTGAAGACCATGCTAAATGAGGAAGTCATCCATATTCCTGCATCATTGTCTCCGTACGCACCAATATGCGGAGTGGAGCTGTTCGAACCAAAAGATACTCCGCAGGGAAGATAAGACAAAGTCATGTGCACCCCACTACCCACGTGGGCTTCAATCCAGGAAGAAGACCGACTTGCATCACTGGGGGCCAAGCACCACGACACGCCTTCTCTAACGAGGCGTCCATCTTTATCCAGTGAAGATTCAACCCACGTTCACACCAAAAGGGAACGCACTTTTGAGGCGAAACGTGATCGAAAGGAAGACAATATACCGCGCTCATTAGCAATTAGCAGAGAGAGACTGACACCCAGTCTCTCCGCCCAATTGAATGCTGCAAGAACGACGAAATACAAGAGGAGGTATTGGATGTCCCGCGACAATTACAAGATGGAACCAACTCCACGACTGACGAGCTCGAGACTGTTAACATAGGGAATGAAGAATCTCCCGAGTAGGACTCTATCGGGGTTCGACTCTGTCCTGAGGCGAACGCACGAGTCTTGTTCAACTACTCAAGGAGTACCATGATGTTTCGCCTGGACATACGAGGAAATGCCTGGTCTAGATGAAAAATTGGTCACCCATCACCTACATGTCATACCTGGATCCAAGCCAATCAAGCAATCTCCGAGGCAATTCAGACATGAAGTAGAAGAACAAATCAAGAGCGAAATTCGAAGTTACTAGCTGCTGGCTTCATCGGACCTATTCATCATCCGACTGGTTAGCTAATGTGGTCCCAGAAAGAAGAAAACGGACAAACAGGTCGGTGCTGCGTGAATTTCAGAGACTTGAATAAGTTCTGCCCCAAGGACGACTTTCCTCTGCCTAACATCGACATGTTAGTAGACGCCACTAGCGGACACGACATGCTTTCCTTCATGGATGGTTACAACGGCTACAATCAGATAAGGATGTATGAGTAGATGCAAGTAAGACAGTATTCCGAACCCCTCTTGGCAATTTTTACTATACTGTTATGCCATTCGGTTTAAAGAACGCCGGCGCAACGTATCAACGTGCTATGACGGCAATATTCCACGACATGATGCATAAACAAGTAGAAGACTATGTAGATGATATCGTGGTCAAGTCAAGGGCTCGAGCAGATCACACCAGCGTCTTACGGCAAGTGTTTGAGAGGTGTCGAGAATACAAATTGAAGATGAATCCTTTGAAATGCGCTTTCGGCGTATCTTGAGTAAATTTGGGATTCAAGTAGCTACGAAGGGATCAAGGTAGACCCATCCAAGACTCAGGCTATCCTCACGATGCCGCCCCCACGAACTGTGAAGGAGCTCCAGAGTTTCATGGGAAAGGTAAACTACATTGGACATTTTATACCTGGTCTAGCCCAACTTACCGCCTCATTCACCCCCTTGTTGAAGAAAGGATCCAGCTTCATTTGTACCGCAACCCAGCAGGAAGATTTTCGAAAGATTCAACGAATACTGTCATCTCCAGCCATCATGAAGTCTCCTGCACAAGGGAAGCCGCTATATCTCTACACTGCCTTCAGTGACACCGCCGTAGGGGCTCTACTCGCTCAGGAAGACGATGAGGGAATCGAACGACCCATATACTATTTTTAGAATATTAAGAGATCTTTGAACTCGAGATATCCAAAAGCGAGAAAGCATGTTTAGCTTTGATCCATTCCATTGAAGTTTAGGCATTACCTACTATCCAACAAGGTGATACTCGTGTCTAAACCTGACCCTGCAAAGTTTTTACTTTCAAAGCCGGTCTTGACGGGAAGGACAGGCAAGTGGCTTCTCCAAATGTCAGAGATGGACATAACATGTACGTCACCTAGAGCCATCAAAGGTCAAGCAGTAGCGGACTTACTAGCAGCATTCCCTGGAGAAGGCACTACAGGGCTCCACGAGGATCTTCCTGGAGAATTTCCAGACATCTCTGTTTTGGAAGAGGAAGTGTGGCTCTTGTATTTTGATGGCTCTGCTATCCCTAGGAGTAATACTGGAGGAGCGGGAATGGTATTAGTATCTCCAACTGAGGAAGTATTCTCACACTCCTTCAAGCTGGACTTCGGATGCACCAACAACTCAGCAGAGTATGAAGCCTTCCTCATAGGGCTGTCAATAGCCAAGCAAGCAGGAGTCACGCGTCTGGAGATAAGAGGTGACTCCAAGTTACTGGTGAATCAGATGAATGGGGTATACGCACTGAAGGAAATAACGCTAGCTCCATATCGATCAGAAGCACAAAGGCTACTAAAATATTTTGTTGATACAACCATAACCCATGTCGGTCGCAACAACAACAAACATGCCGATTGTCTAGCAACACTGGCTTCCAAATTGAAATTCGAAGGTTTGGAAGAAACCCTGACTGTAAATAGGAGAACCATAGAATCGACATGGCTATCACAATACAAAGACACCAAGACCGACGATTGGAGAACTCCGATCATTCAAGATCTCAACAGCTCACTCTCCCAAGCAAAGGTCAGTCTTAAAACCCTGCAGAACTTCTTTATGCTTCATGGTATGATGTATTATGGGAACCCGGATGGTTCCCTGTCAAGATGTCTTGGGGATGACAAAGCACAACTACAGCTGAGTCGTGTTCACAATGAAATTTATGGACAATCACTGGTGGTAACGCTTTACCGACGACTTCAACGCCTGGGCTATTATTAGCCAGAGATGGAGACTCAATCCGGACTACTTCAGAAGTCCTGCTCAAATTGCCAAGCACCGCCACATCAATTGGAAATTTTTAACGTGAACCACACTGGGGACTGGAGAGATCCATACATTAGTTATCTCCGTAACAGAACAACTCCTGCCAGTCAAAAGGATGCTATCAAGATAAAGCAAAAGGCCAAGCGATTCATATTGCACGAAGGGATCCTGTATCGCAAGAGCTTCGGAGGTGATCTACTATGATGCTTGGCTGGGGAAGAAATCCCAGTCATGCTGAAGGAGACACACGAAGGAGAACATCAAGGGAAAAGGAAACTATTTCTCCAAATACACGAGAAATACTATTGGCCGACCATGGAGGATGACGCAGCCGCTTTTGTTCAAAGCTGTCACAAGTGCCAAATTCATGGGAACCTTGTTCATGCGCCTTCCACCCTCTGCACTCGATAAGCGAGTCCATGGCCATTTTACAAACTGGGATTTGGACATTATCGGGAAAATAAACCCTCCATCATCAAAGCGAGCATGAGTACATCATAATCATGACCAGGAATACTTCACCAAATGGGTAGAAGCCATTCCCCCTGCGAGGGACTACATGAGCAACAATTGCGGCTTTCATTAAAGAACATATCATTTGTCGTTTTGGTGTGCCTAAGCATATCATCGCGATAATGGCACTCCTTCGCCAATAAACAAAAACGAGAGTTACTTGAAGAGTATGGCATTAAACGGTATTCTCCACCATCTAATATCCTCAAGGAACGGACAAGTGAAAGTACCAACAAGATATTGATCCGGGATCATCGTCGAACAAGTACACGATAATCTGAGGGAATGGCATGACCAGTTACCAATGGCGCTATGGGCATACAGGACATCACCTAGAAGATCCATTGGAGTTTCCCCATACTCACTTGTTTATGGAGCGGATGCAATTCTCCCAGCAGAGATCAAAATCCCATCAGCCAGGATTGCAGCGGCAACCGGGATCCACTGGAACGAGGCTAAAGCCTCTAACTCTAGAGTGGCGGAGTTAGACACTCTGGATTTCAGAAGAAACAAAGAAGAAGAACGCACTCAGGTGTACATGAATAGAATTTCAGGGCATACAACAAACCGTGAAATCACATGTTTCCAAAGTGGGAGATTTGGTTTGAAAACGGCCAAACACATCCAACAAGACATGTCGCACCAAAATTCTCACCGAAATGGGAAGGTCCTTACACAGTCACCAAGGCTTACAATCGGGGCTACTACAAGATCATTAAGGTGGACGGAGGCAAATTGGAAGCAAGTCATCAATGGAAAGTGGCTCAAGGCATATCATGAGTGACCACTATCTGCTCTGTCAACAATACAGGCATTTATTTTCATTACATGTTTGAATCATCAATTATATTCAGAGATGCATCAATGAAAAAACCCATTTCACCAATCAAAAAACCAATGCAATTTATTCTGCAAAAGACGTTCAAGAAACTTTGACCTAAACGTCATTAAAAATAAGGGAACACAACTGAATACGACTTAGAAGATGCCATCTAGAAGATTATAGTTCCTTGAGAGCATCATCTCCATTCTAGCTTGATATCTTTCTGTTCTTTTCTTCAAGTCCTGTATAGCCCGCTCTACCTCCTTTGATTCGCAGCCTGAGCCTTCTCCTCTTCCAAGATAGATTTCAGCAGAACAACATTTACGAGGATACCCGCTCGATCGACCTTGATGATATCAAGATGAAGCCGCAACCAGCCCACGTTGAACTCCATGGATTCACAGTAGGTACCATATTCTCCCACTTTTCGAGGCTTGATTCGGAAACGTTGCGGATAGAAATATTCTCCATCTCAAGCAATCATGGGAAGAAGGCGGTTTACCGCGGTGACCAAAGCGAGATGAACAAGTCTTGGGACCACATTCCTGGTTGCGATATGGCCGTACTTTCTCCATAACTTTGTGTACATAGTCACAAACTACTTAGCACTAAGAATCCAACGACATATCGGTAGCTGGAAGATAAACATTTCATGCGAACATCGAGTGAAAGACCTGCATTGGGGTATTCATAAGATGAGATGCCCATATCAACATCTTCGAGGTCCACCGGGGTAGGCGTGTTTGAGTTTGAAGGAAGAGGACTGGTTAAGTCGTCATCATCGATAACCGTCACACATGTTCCGGTAGGGTATCTCTGCAAGAATGAGGGTATTATTCACCCGATCATTATGAAGAACAAGCAATTGTTCAGAAAAGGAAAAGAGAGACGAACAGTATGATCTTCTTGACTCGGAGAACACGAGCATGGGATTCATCATGAAGCTCGGACGCGGAGTGTGCACGTTTAACGGAAGATCTGGATGGTATGAAGAAGACGATCCACTGGTGTTCGACAAGATGAGGAAACGGAGTTTTATGAGAAAGCCCTATTGTAAAATCGTAAAAGTGGTTCAAAATCTCTACACCTGCATATATGCTGAGGAAACCCTAAAACGATTACGACACCCGATATATGGGGATTCAACACCGACCAAGTCAGGCTTTCTTTTGAAACCTAATCAAGAATCAGAAAAGCATCTGGATACGAGCGGTTCAACCAGCAGTGTGTAAGCACCCACGCCCGGAATCCCAGTAGAAGAAGAATCTTATCCCTAACTCAAACACCTAAGGGAGGAAACCGGTCCATCAAGGCTTGTGGTCACGCACGTATGGAGGATTGCCCACGATTGGTCAGAATCCCTCCAGGTAGACTTCCTTTATCTTGTCTTCTTATGCTTGTATATGTCACCATCTTATGCCTACCCCACAATAGCGTAACCATTATGCGCTAGGAAGGGGACTTAATGTTGATGGTGGATTTTCATTTAAGGGCTGAAATTATAAAAGCCAAAATTATGCGCTAACATCTTGCAAAAGATAAAGCCATTAATAAGTGATGAATACTTCTTCACTTTACTAATTCACCTAGAATGGAGCATGTGACAACAATCCCAGCATTCTGTGAATTAAATACACAAAATTCATCCAGGTTGGAGATGTAGCAACAATCCCATATACCCTGTGAATTTACAGCATTATTAATTAATGCATGATCAGCCTTGTATTTCCTGTACTCATTACCGGTACGGCATGACGACTGAGTGTTGTTCTCAGCAGAGCAATACGAATCTCCAAGCATTAATAATAAAACATGTACGAAATACCCATACAGGCTACAACTCTGATAGGTGTAGAATACACCGTATTTAATATCTAGTATTTATGCTTTCTTTGCGAGTTTTCTTGTAAATTATGTATCTTATGTGTGCTTTTGAGTTTATTAGGTGCAATGGAGTCATTTGGAGCAAAAAGACCAATTGGAACTCGTTCAAATACAAGATTTCTACTTTTCATTGTGTAGAGGACGAGAAGATGAAGACGATGGCGAAAGAATGGAGTCATTCTGAGTTCGTATGAAGAAGTTATGGGCAAAACAAGAACTCATAAGCAATAAGGGCAAGAGTGTCATTTCAGGGGCAAACACTATCTGGAGCCTGGCATCTGTTAAGGGGTGAACTGTTCCAAAGGGACTAATACTGGGAGCCCATCCACATGTTAAGGGGCAACTCTCTTTAGGAGGAGTGTTAAAGACAACCAGCTAAGGTTATGGGGCACCTACTGGGGTATCTAATGAGTGGGGTGTGATTATCGACTCCTACTTCCTACACCCTAAATCGAGAAATCGAGAAATCATTCTCAATTGAATCAGAAATGGAACCAAGAGAGAGAAGTAAATTTGAGAGTGTTGCTGACCGAGAAATAGATCAAATCGAGTGACAAGGTAGGAATTGGTGGTTGTTCATATGAATCTGTGAAGTTAAGGAGATGTTGTAGTTGAGGGTTTTAAATGGATCTAAATTAGGGGTTCTCTACTGCCATGGATGAATCAGAGGTTATGAAGAAGATTGGAGATGTTGGGTTCTTCTCAGAGTTATTAGAGATGAAATCAGATATGGGGTTAGAGTATTAGCTCGTAGAGAAGAGGAATCGACAAGACTGTTGTTGAAATCGTTTGGGATCGAGATGAAATGGATCCGAAGTGATTTCGAGTTAGTAACACGGGGGTAAAGGAAGAATGGGTTTAAATCCGGTATTGTTGTGTGGCTAACTTGTGATATACGGGGATGAAGCAAAGAGATGGAACTGATGGAATCTTTGTGAAGAGCAAGAAGAAGTGATTGAGAGTGCCAGAGTGAGAAGACAATGGAGAATTATGGCCATGAGACACCATGGTATGTTTATGTGAGGAGTTGGTGGTGCTCGAGTTTGCGGCTATTGTGATGGTGGAGTCGAGATGATGAACGGAGTCGAGGAACAATAGAGATGGTTCTGCTGCTTGGGTTTGTGTGAACATCGAGGTGGCAGCCTGGATGTGTTCTGATTGCAGGATGATCTTTGTTTATTTCAGATTAGGAAGAAGGCTGCGATGATGTGTTGCAGGGAGGATGGCATGAACTTGAATGAAACTGGTGCCATTAAATTGTTGGTTCTTGGTTTTGTGCTGTAGCTACAGGTTCTATGTGGAGAATACTGGAGCTGTTGCTATGAGGGCTGTGTATTGAAGTTCAGGACAAGATGGTGCTGAGTTGGTTTTGATGGTTGCAGCTACAGAGGTGTTATGGTGGTATTGAGATACAGGTGATGGAAGTTGATGAAGCTGGTAATCTGAGCTAGCCATTGCAGGGATGTGCAAGGAAATGGGTGAGATGCAGGTTTGCTCAGGTTGATGCTGTTGCAGTCAGGTAGAGTTGTTATGATGGAGCTGTTGCTGTTTTGCAACTGCAGAAAATGGAACTGTGGGATTGTGTGCTGTTGTGGAGATGAAATGGTTGAGCCAAGAATGCTCTGTAGCAGTACAAGGATTGGTTGTGCTTAGTGGGTGTTGCAGACTAGTTGTAGCTCATTGACAGATTTTTGGGAGTATCAACTGGTTCAGTGACATAGCTTAGTGCAGGCCAAGATGGGCCGGAAGGGAAGCACTTTGAAGACAATCATTGTCTGACCCTAACTTTCGAGCCAGGTGCAAATGGTTATGCAAAGCTCAACTAAGTCAGCCCAGTTAACTCTTTGAATGGACTCGGTGCTTGACTCTGGACCCTGACCTGACCCTGACTCAGTGCCTTGACCCGATCCGACCCGAGATGACTCGGTCCTGACCCGTTGACCCGGTGACCGGTTTGACTTTGCCGGTCACCTGAGGTACTTTCCGGCGACTTTTCCGGCGGGATTCCGGCCATAATCCCAGTTTTCCGGCGAGCGTTTTTGGGACAAAATTTCTACACGGGTTTCTCTCCATGGTGGGCCGGGTGAATTTCCAACTAATGGACTTGAAGACAAAACCTAATTTTGGAAGGAGTATCCTTTATGGAAATTGAGGAATATATAAAAGAGAGGACTTCTATCTTTTGGAGGAGGATCGACCACGTTTTATTATTATCTCTACTACTTTATTCTAGGGTTTAGAACCATGAAGTCTTTTCTTTTTCTTCTTGTGATGAACTCCATGAATATGAGTACCTAATTATCTTTTGGTTATGGAATAGTTGGATTTCACAAAGCATGATTCTTTGATTCAATATATTAGTTTTGTCTCATATTTATCGTTTGCAATTCTCTGAAAATATTGTTTTATGATTGATTGATTGTTTTGTCAAGTTGCAAATTAGTAGAACTTCTAATCACATCTATTGCTAGTTTAGGGTTTATTATACGCAAAAGTGATATTCCTTGAATACAAGTAGCATAATATGATTATAGTTTGTAGTGATATATTCTTATGATCATATGTGAATCGTAACCTTTGTTAAATTGAATTAGTGCGCTTTCCACGTTCAATTGCTTTGATTGGCCTGATTTCATAGAACTTAATGCATCTAGGGAATTAAACTTGATTAGTGCTTTTACACGTTAGGTTGTTCCTTTAGGTAGAATTCATATTCGCATCTTTTAATGTGTTTGTTGATGGCATGAGGAGATTTGCGGGATATTCTTGCGATCAAGGTATTCTAGGGTCTTTGATAAAAGTTGAGATTAAATATCAATTCTAGTTATTGTGAAAAGCATGTTAGTGAATGAAAACGAAATCCTTAACCAATATCTCTTCTATCTTATTTGTTTGCTTATTTGTTTCTTTGCTTTTATATTTGCTTAGTTTATTATAATCACAAAACTAATAGGTGTTATTTATAGGAACAAGAAACAATTTGACAACCTAGACCTCTACGTGGGGATCGATCCTTTCTTGCCCTTGCTATATTTATATTTTGAGTAGTAAGAAAGTGTAAATTATTTTTGACGCTTACGATAGCGGTCAAATTTTAAATTTGTCGGGAGGCGGCATTGAGTTGTTAATTGTTTTTGGTTTCTTATTTTTTTGTATTTAGTTTTTGTTTTATTTTTTTCTTATTTTCTGGGTTTTTAACCTTGGTTTGAGAATCTTATTTCAGGTGCTTATTTCTATGGAAGGAGCATATTGGAGCAATCAATACGGGTTTCAACCTCAACAATATGACAACTACCAATTCCATGGGTATAATCAAAACCAATTTATTGGTTATGACCAATATTCCATGGAACCTTATGGTTTTCCTCAACAACCTTATGGTGAGTATGTGTGTGAACAACAACAAGGATGGGAGGATTCTTATGCTCTTGAACAAAAAGTCTCTAATTTTATAGATAAAGTTTCCACCTTTTTACAAGAGGAATTTCAAAAAGCAAAAGAGACTACAAACGAGCAACTCCAAGAACTTCGTGAAGGTATGACTATCTTGCGAAGAGGCATTGATCAATATAAGGAAGATATGGATAATTCTAATGTGCATATGGTTTGTGATGAATATTTGATTGATGCTAATGTTGAAAAAGGCGAATCTTTGGGGACTTTTATTGATAATTGTGTAGTTAACTCAACTCTTGATCGTAATAATGATCATTCACCTATTCAAAAGGATGAGTTAGAGATAAGCAACACTAATTTCAGCGAGGAACAATCTTATGTTGACTATGATAGTGACGGTGATTATGATACATTGCTTGAAACAACTCATGGTGACATCTCCGAGGAGTCTTTTTGGGATCAAGATGAAGATGAAGAGGAATATGTCGACACTTGTGTAGATGACTCAAGCATTGATCTTAATAATGATCAAGAGCCTATTCAAAGGGTGGAGCTTGAGGATGATGCATTTTTGAGTGTTCTAAAAAAGTTTCTTATGATAAAATTTGGATCCGCAAAAGAGTATGTGCCTTACAATAAAAAGGAGGAATATGTTGAGAATGAGACCGTTATGACCAATATTGTGGAAGACCCAATTGAACTTGTGCATGATTGTAATGATGATGTTTATGTCGAGACTTTGGTTAAGGCAGAAACGGACGAAGAATGGTTGCAAGGTTTGATAGAGGACCATGATATAAAAGAGGTGAATAATTCACTTGAATTTTTCAAGGATGACGAGGATTCCGCGATACAAGAGATTGTGAAAGGTTTATCTAACCCTTTGCCTATTGTTTCTTCTCCTTTACCTCTTATTGGTTTGAATGTATGTGCTTCGAGAGTATTGTTGAATGACTTTATTTCTCGTTTTCCGCCATTAGAGATATTTGATTCTCATACTATGCAGGTTATGGAACAAGAAACCGTGGAAGTACCCGATGTCTATATTCTTTATACACTTCCAAGTGTGGACAAGAATAAGTGTGGGGGAAGCTTTTATCGGTTCATAGCTTCACTTTTGCTTTATATTACTAATATTTGTGTGAAGCTAGTGTTTGCAAAACAGGTTCTATGGACGGATCCACAACTTTTCCGATTATTGGTGTATGGGGAATGAATCTTGCAAGGATATAGTCGGGCTGACGACTATAAAACAAGCGCTAAGTGGGAGGCAACCCACCGGTTTTGTATCTCTTATCCTTTTGCTTTTTATTTTTGTTTCGTTTATTTATTTTTTACTGTTTTTATATCATATTTGCATCCCTATGTTTAATTTCATTGAGTCCGTAATCTATCTTAGAAGAGAATTATGACGAATACCTTTTTCGTCGAGAAAATTTCAGATCTGCGCGTAGTTCATTCCAGAGACCATAAGCTGTCAGACCGTTTATCAAAACACTTGAAATTTTGATACTGTGTAGAAAACACGTAGGTGAACAACTTTTGTGAAATGGAGTTTTTCCAAATTCCTTACCAATTTGCACATGATTTTTTGCGTTTTATCTGCTGTTACATGTCAGAATTCAGAACTTTCGGTTTTACATTGAGGACAATGTGAAGTTTAAGTGTGGGGGAGCATTTATATGATTGTATAGTTTGTTTTTGACACCATTAGTGGATGGAACCATTTTAAATGCAGGAGTTGAGGAACTAATTAACTAAAAGGGACGAACATAGCTCATGAATCACAAATTAACATGATAGTTGTTACCATATCTCGGAATATCACCATATCACATTCTATTTTTATTTTTCCATATTTATCTATTGTTCTCTAAGTGCTTTGGTGGGTCACTAAACATCGACGTGTTATTACTTGCTAGGATGAAATAGAGTGATTGAGTTACAAAAAAAAAAAAAAAAAAAAAAAAAAAAAAAATTGAAAAAGAAAAAAAAAAAGAAAAAAAGACCGACCAATTAGACCAAAACGGAATAAAAAGACACTTGGGAATAGCAGTATGTGTGAAACGTAGTCCCCTGTCTCCGTCGCCTAAACAAGCGTGGAATGCGGGATCCAAGGCAACTATCATGTACTTGTTTGACAAGAAGCATGCGCTTGGATCCAAAAGATCTAATCATGCCGTCTAAAAAAAAAAAGAGAAATTGGATCAGTTTGATCCAATCATATCAAATAAAAAAAAAAAAAAAAAGAGAAGAAATTATTATTGTGTTGAATAAAGTCACTTTTGGTTCCCTTGTATATGCCAATTGATTTGATGTAGCATTCGGCACTAAGTAGCTCAATCCAATAGGATTAGGTTCATCTTAGCGATGACCTTGTACAGAGATATGAGGAAACATCGAACACTTGTGAACATTCGCCAACATCTACATCTTTATCCATCTTCTTAATCTTTTCATTGTGATTGTGGTTTGTTAGTTTCGAGTATTGTGGCTTGTTCGACTATCTAATTAGAGATTATTTACTAATAATTGAATTGAATTTGCAAGGTACCTCCTCCGTAGTCATTTTGGATTCGTTCATTGATTTGTCACGAATAGACGGAGTTTGAAATATAGGTTTTGTAGGTATATATCTAGTAAACCTTCACGAGACTATAACTCGTCCACTAGGGACACCTAGGGGTTTAAAGGCTTGTTATTTATGCTAAAAGTGACTAGTAGCCTCGGCGACACGGAGTTGTTGTATTTTATTGTTTTGTTTGATTTGCTCGAGGACTAGCAAAGTCTAAGTGTGGGGAATCGATAGGTGTAGAATACAAGTATTTAATATCTAGTATTTATGCTTTCTTTGCGAGTTTTCTTGTAAATTATGTATCTTATGTGTGCTTTTGAGTTTATTAGGTGCAATGGAGTCATTTGGAGCAAAAAGACCAATTGGAACTCGTTCAAATACAAGATTTCTACTTTTCATTGTGTAGAGGACGAGAAGATGAAGACGATGGCGAAAGAATGGAGTCATTCTGAGTTCGTATGAAGAAGTTATGGGAAAAACAAGAACTCATAAGCAATAAGGGCAAGAGTGTCATTTCGAGGGCAAACACTATCCGGAGCCCGGCATACGTTAAGGGGTGAACTGTTCCAAAGGGACTAATACTGGGAGCCCATCCACATGTTAAGGGGCAACTCTCTTTAGGAGGAGTGTTAAAGACAACCAGCTAAGGTTATGGGGCACCTACTAGGGTATCTAATGAGTGGGGTGTGATTATCGACTCCTACTTCCTACACCCTAAATCGAGAAATCGAGAAATCATTCTCAATTGAATCGTAAATGGAACCGAGAGAGAGAAGTAAATTTGAGAGTGTTCTTTGACCGAGAAATAGATCAAATCGAGTGACAAGGTAGGAATTGGTGGTTGTTCTCTACTGCCATGGATGAATTGGTGTGAAGTTAAGGAGATGTTGTAGTTGAGGGTTTTAAATGGATCTAAATTAGGGGTTCTCTACTGCCATGGATGAATCAGAGGTTATGAAGAAGATTGGAGATGTTGGGTTCTTCTCGAGTTATTAGAGATGAAATCGAGATATGGGGTTAGAGTATTAGCTCGTAGAGAAGAGGAATCAAGCAAGACCCGTTGTTGAAATCGTTTGGGATCGAGATGAAATGGATCTCGAGTGATTTCGAGTTAGTAACTGAGGTAAAGGAAGAATGGGTTTCGTCTGGTATTGTTGTGTGGCTAACTTGTGATATCTGAGGATGAAGCAAAGAGATGGAACTGATGGAGATCTTTGTGAAGAGCAAGAAGAAGTGATTGAGAGTCTGCCAGGCTGAGAAGACAATGGAGAATTATGGCCATGAGAGACCATGGTATGCTGTAACAGGGAGTTGGTGGTGCTCGAGTTTGCAGCTATTGACAGTGGTGGAGTCGAGATGATGAACGGAGTCGAGGAACAATAGAGATGGTTCTGCTGCTTGGGTTTTGTGTGAACATCGAGAGGTGGCAACTGGATGTGTTCTGATTGCGAGATGATCTTTGTTTATTTCAGTTAGGAAGAGAGGCTGCGATGATGTGTTGCGGGGAGGATGGCATGAACTTGAATGAAACTGGTGCCATTAAATTGTTGGTTCTTGGTTTTGTCTTTGTAGCTACGAGGTTCTATGTGGAGAATCTGGAGCGTTGTTGCTATGAAATTTGTGTATTGAAGTTCGAGACAAGATGGTCTTTGAGTTGGTTTTGATGGTTGCGGCTACTGAGAGGTGTTATGGTGGTATTGAGATACGGGTGATGGAAGTTGATGAAGGCTGGTAACCGAGCTAGCCATTGCAGGGGGATGTGCAAGGAAATGGGTGAGATGCGGAGTTTGCTCGGGTTGATCTTTGTTGCGATCGAGTAGAGTTGTTATGATGGAGTTATTCTTTGTTTTGCAAGCTGCAGAAGAAAATGGAACTGTGGGATTGTGTCTTCATTGTGGAGATGAAATGGTTGAGCCAAGAATGCTCTGCAAAGTACAAGGATTAGTTGTGCTTAGTGGGTGTTGCGTGACTAGTTGTAGCTCATTGTGATTTTTGGGAGTATCATTTGGTTCACCGACATAGCTTAGTGCGAGCCAAGATGGTGGAAGGAAGCAATCGAAGCACAATCATTGTGCAGCCTAACTCAGGCCAGTGCAAATGGTTATGCAAAGCTCAACTAAGTCAGCCCAGTTAACTCACCTGAATGGACTCGGTGCTTGACTCGGACCCTGACCTGACCCTGACTCAGTGCCTTGACCCGATCCGAGCCGAGAGATGACTCGGTCGACCCCGTTGACCCGTGTGGCCGGTTTGACTTTCGTCGGTCCCGAGGTACTTTTTCGGCGACTTTCCGGCGGGATTAGCCCATAATCCCGATTTTCCGCGAGCGTTTTTGGGACAAAATTTCTACACGGGTTTCTCTCCATGGTGGGTAGGGTGAATTTCCAACTAATGGACTTGAAGACAAAACCTAATTTTGGAAGGAGTATCCTTTATGGAAATTGAGGAATATATAAAAGAGAGGACTTCTATCTTTTTGGAGGAGGATCGACCACGTTTTATTATTATCTCTACTACTTTATTCTAGGGTTTAGAACCATGAAGTCTTTTCTTTTTCTTCTTGTGATGAACTCCATGAATATGAGTACCTAATTATCTTTTGGTTATGGAATAGTTGGATTTCACAAAGCATGATTCTTTGATTCAATATATTAGTTTTGTCTCATATTTATCGTTTGCAATTCTCACGAAAATATTGTTTTATGATTGATTGATTGTTTTGTCAAGTTGCAAATTAGTAGAACTTCTAATCACATCTATTGCTAGTTTAGGGTTTATTATACATAAAAGTGATATTCCTTGAATACAAGTAGCATAATATGATTATAGTTTGTAGTGATATATTCTTATGATCATATGTGAATCGTAACCTTTGTTAAATTGAATTAGTGCGCTTTCCACGTTCAATTGCTTTGATTGGCCACGATTTCATAGAACTTAATGCATCTAGGGAATTAAACTTGATTAGTGCTTTTACACGTTAGGTTGTTCCTTTAGGTAGAATTCATATTCGCATCTTTTAATGTGTTTGTTGATGGCATGAGGAGATTTGCGGGATATTCTTGCGATCAAGGTATTCTAGGGTCTTTGATAAAAGTTGAGATTAAATATCAATTCTAGTTATTGTGAAAAGCATGTTAGTGAATGAAAACGAAATCCTTAACCAATATCTTTTCTATCTTATTTGTTTGCTTATTTGTTTCTTTGCTTTTATATTTACTTAGTTTATTATAATCACAAAACTACCGGTGTTATTTATAGGGAACCGAAACAATTTGACAACCTAGACCTCTCTGTGGGATCGATCCTTTCTTGCCCTTGCTATATTTATATTTTGAGTAGTAAGAAAGTGTAAATTATTTTTGACGCTTACGATAGCGATCAAACTCTCGGTGTGTTATACTAGCCCGATTGAGCATGTTTGAACCTGAACTGACCATATCAGTCTCAGAAATGATCATGACCATCCAACTTCACCGGCATGATTGGATGGCCCAGATCGAATCCACAACCCTTAAGCAGGTATTGGAGTATTCACCACCGACTCAATGCAGGCCCCGCATGGTCGGCCTCCCCAAGCGGGAAGCAACACTTACCAGTTTGTCCAGCCAAAACAACATGGACATGAAACCCTAAACTAGGGTTACGACACATTACATGTGTCGCAAATCAGTCTCAACCATCCATCTTCGCTGGCATAGATGGAGGGTGTAAATGTAGATTCAAAGGGCCCGGAACATGTTAACACAAACAACGTGGGCCCGCCTACACATATGAACAATCGGTCAGGACCAACCATGTTTGGTTGTCCCAATTCGTGCGTGCAAAAAAATGCATGAAGCACGGTCGGCCAAAACCCTAATTAGGGTTTGTATCGATCACGAGCGTCCGTTTTCTCCTGATCGAATGAGGGGCTTAGGAGGCAATTGAGCAGGTCCAATGAGCATCATCATGATCACCGTGGAACTATCTATTTCCTCACCCGACCGACCAAGGCCTACCATGCCCTGGTTTCTCCAAAACGCACGCCCAAACTAGTATGGTCGCGCTTCCCAAATCACAAACTGATCTCGACCACTCAACTTCTCCAAACAAATTAAGCGGCTTAGATCACGTTTCTATGAGGCAATGAAATACAGGCGTGAACAACAACCTACCACCCACACGCCGAATCAATCGGCCAAGACCGACCAAGCTTGGTCGTCTTGGAATGCGCGCCCAAAATAAGCATGATGCGACTTTTGCGGCACCATATTTCTGTTGCAAATCGATCTCAACCGCTCCTCCTTGCCGGTCAAATTGAGTGGCCTAGATCGCACCTTTTTGAAACAGTGAGGTACGGACGTGCACTCCGGCATGCCGTCTACACACATGCTCGGTCGGTCCTTTTCAAAACACCTCCCATGCTTGGTTTCGACCAAGATGAAGAGTGATGCCTGCGCACCTCTTCAAAAGCCCTAAAATTTCATCAACGGTCGCAGATGAGTGTCACAGATCATCTCGTCCGTCCAACTCTACCAGCTTTCAAGCAGCCCTGGTTAGGAATTAAGAGACCAACAAGGCATCACCACAATCACCGTCCACCACTCTTCCACATGAGATGATCGGCCAAGTCAGGGCTTACCTGTATAGCCTCAAAACGATCACTCGAAGATGGCTGGACATGATGCTTTTTTAAGACGCTTTAATTCGTGACTTACTCCGGTAAGCGTTAAAAAACAGCGATGCTTCATACATGCTGAGTATACTCGATGCAGTACCTGCGTAGAATACACATGATACTTCACAAGTATCGACTTCCTAAATAATTTAGTCTAGCATTACATGCTACTTTCTGTGGGTCCCACGATCCACACACTCGAGACATCAATCATGTCACAAACTGGGGGATACATACTGGGGTATTGGTTTGGCGGTTTACAGCGTGCAGCGTGCAACACGCCATCACAAGAACGTGTCAGGAAGTCATGGACGGTTAGGGATACATGAGAAGTGGGCAAGACTAGTCGTGTAACACCAACACACAACTCCACTACTCCATCACACCACTTTCTCCACTTCCCACGAGAGACGTGAATAAGGCTCAAATGACTTGTATAAATAGGTTCTCCTCCCTATTTTCCAAAAACAGACAGAACAAGTCCAGACAACAGAGGCAAGTGTTAATACCATCGTATTCAAACACGAGGCCCGATAGCTTACATCCTGCAAGCCGATTCGACTTTACGATACAAGTCATACATAGCCAACACCTTCACAATCTCAACACCTTCTTCGCTTCCTCCCTAAGATCAACCCCATCTCCTTCACTTTGTGACCGAAGCAAGTCCGGAACGGCCATTTCTTGGTTTAGGCCGAGTTATGCAGATTGATTTCTCGAATCACAAGCACTCACCGCGCAGGCATTTGTTTAGGGTTTAGATTCATTCCTCATCCACACACCCCAAATTACCGAACCCGACAGGAATAGTTTTCACCTATAAACAGAAGGTAGCACTAAACTCAGGAAATTGGCACTAAAGAATCAATCATAAACACTTGAAAGCTAAGTAAATACCTTGGGTCTCGGCTAGTTGCTTCTCCAATTTCCGGATCTCTCGCGCTCTTGCTGTAATAAGAGACGAAGGCCCTCTCTCTCAGCGATCTCCTTGCGCTGAATGGTGGTGTTTAACAACGAGCGATTGATATCCTACAAACACCAACAACATTAGCACTTACCCCATGACGTGAATGCATAACCTAAACAACACAACTCACCAGCAGATCGAAAGTGCTCTTTAGACCAGCATCATACAACGAGATGGCCTTGATTTTATCTTCATCCGAAAGAGAGGCAAATTCAGGAGAAATAAGATCTCCAAGGGAATTACACATAGGGCCCGAGACAATAAAAGAGGTGGTACTGCTTGAGTTAGGAACCACATGAGAAAGGGGTTCCAGCAACTCGCTCCCAGAAGTGATGTTCTCTTCATCACGAGTAACCACATAATTTCCACCACCATCAGACTTCTTCGTTTGCTTCGGCTCCTCTTCACCACCATTGAACTCATCATCTCCATCAAAAAGATCCTCATCATCATCACCATCAGATTCAAGATACACAACACCGTCAGCAAGAACAATCCATCTACTAGCTGGCTGCTGGGGCACAATTTTTTCTGGGGAAGATAAGTTGCCCTTGGTCTCCTTTCCCTTCCCACTGGGCTTCCCACCTACAAGGGTAGACGAAACATCAGAAGTTTTCTGAGGCGACTTCCTCAGGAAATGCGATAAAGGCCCCGATCCTCTAGATCCTCACCATCTCTCGCCGAAGCACCTCTAGCTTTATCAACTCTCAGCTTGCACATGAGCCGATGTCAGAACCATTCAAGGCAACAAATAGGGGCAAGTACATGTACTGCAAAGAGGGAGCAAGATATTTGTTACCTTCCCTGTCTCCTCCTCGGCTCTGCGCTAGAACCCCTATCCTCTTCCGAAGAACGAGAGACTCGGAAGGAACGCCCGGGACTTAGGTCAGTAAAATACAAAAATTAAAACATCACCCTACTAGTCGCCCGAGCCGATCAGCTAAATTAAAAACCGGGAAACACACTTACTCGATCAACATTGACCACCCAGAAGGGATAAGACTCGGCCGGAGAAGGAAACTTGCCGCTCAGAAGAGGACCAGAAATAGCTAAAGGAACTCGGTCCCAAGACGCGTCACTAGTATGACGGGCATGTCTGTTGGAACTATTCCCCTCGGGATCTTCGTCCAATAAAAGCTTCTTGACACCTTCAGGAAGAGTCTTATGGCGATGAGGGCTAGGAGCAAAACCGGCGAGATCACCATTGGTAGCAGTCCCGCTTCGATAATTATCAGCAAAACTAGCAGGAGTATAGTCGCCCGCTTGAGAAGGATTGTAAGTGGACCAAGTAGTAGGAGTACATTCTCCTCGACTGCGTCTCTCCCACTCGGATAAGATTCGAAAGGTGTTGCCATCCCATTGAGCCAAAGCACGGGATATGAGGATCTTATAGAGAGCTTCATACCAAAATGAACGGCTAGGATCGTACAAAGGAAAACGCAACCCGAGCTCTAATTGTCCCCTGGTGACGATGGTCGCCGTGGCCGAGTGGGAAAACTTCATGACGTCATCCTTCTTTAAAACGCCTTTTTGGCCCGACAAGAGCCTGACGTCATAGCCATGGAGGTTGAACTCATCCTTCAACTGTTGGATAAACTGCTCATCCGATGAATCTTTAGCAGATTATCTTGTCATCCTACATGAAAAGGAAGAAGGATTATCGAGAAAGATGGAATCCAAAGCACGATAATCATGCTTAGAAGGTCTCTCAACAACAAACAAGGAATCAAGCGGTACACACCGTCTTCGTGGAAAAGACGTAACTCACGCACCTCTTTTCCGTCATTGAAGGAGTTGAAGACGCCATGGAAGTAGTTGAGGAAACAACAGGAAAAGTGAAGTTACCATAGGAATCGGAAGTTATTCTGGCAACGGAAGTGAAGAATGGCTGATAAAACTCGAGATAGCGAAAAAAGAAGGAAGGAAACCTGTTAGAAAGTATAACCGATGACGACGAAGAAGAAGCGGAGAAACGAGAGAAGGAGAGAAGAGAAATCGCTAAGGAAAGAATAAAAGAAAAACCAAGGTTTAAGGGTCGGACTTATAAACCTCATCTGATGTAACCGGCGAAGAAGGTAAATCGGTTGCAATAACTGAAGAGAGTAGGGAACAGCATGGCGTGAAACCCGGCATGATCGAGGACATGGGAAGACGAGGCGTTTCTTCCCCTCGTGCCGATTACACAAGCGGAAGAAGGGGCATAAATGTAGGTGTGAATAATCCACAGATCTAGGTAGTGAGGCATCGACAACAGATGAAGTGTGAAGCACCAAATCATTTTACCCGGCATTGGAGCGAGAAAAGAGACTCCAAGGGAACCCGTGAAGACAATACGTGTGAAGGTCCGAGGTGACGGAAGAGATAGCCATCGAGTACAAGAACAATAAATGCACTGACGAAGTAGTTGAGAAGATAAAGATAATCTAGTCAAAGTAAGACTCGGCTAAGAATACCAAGGGCGATATCGTCTATACTCAGTAAGAAAACAACACCGGACGAGAGGAAGTCGGGAGAAGGTATCACTAGTCTCGGCCCAGTATCTCGGAAGAGACGTCATCCCTGGCCCGAGAAGGATATCAAGGAAGATGTTCCACGACTTACACTGTAACTTGGATGTATCATTATGTGTAACTATAAATGGAGAGCCATGTAGAGAGCTAGAAAGGGTAATCAGTAAGAGAGAGAGAGAACATCAAGAGCTAGAGAGTGAGAAGAGAGTACTTGTTAGTGAGATACATACTTTGTAACCTTGAATCAAGTAATAAGATCATACCTTTACCCCCGTGGACGTAGGTAATCATACCGAACCACGTATATCTTATGTTCTTGTGCATATTTTGTTTGTTTACTTCATGGTGTATGTGTTTATAATTCTTTGGATGTAGTTGTAGGATTTTCGACAACTACAAAGACAAATATTATTATATAAATCACCCTCATTGGCGCTCATAGTCATTGTGACTTTGTAAGTAGCTTGATTAGTAGAATGGCGCCTCTCATGCTGATTCTACTATAATTATAACCTAGTCCACTACTGGTGCATGGTTGTGAAGCTTATTGTATTTGCAAGGACATGTCTGACTCGCGAGCATGATCAAGCACATGGTTGCCCGACAACAGGTATAGTAAGTCTAGGTACAGATAAAAATTTGAAGGTGGAGTTATTGCATCCATTCCTATATCTGGTTATTTCAAGACTGGCAAAGTACTGGAACTGTTCCACTGGAAAAACAAATGTCGCTGGAGAATATGGAAAATAACAATAATTAAAAAATGGGGGTACAACAACCACACCAATATTTCTTTTGGAAATCTGCATGGACTAACTCCAACACAATTCTGAGAGCACCAGCTAATAAAACGAGCTTAACCAAGAAATATATCCAAGAGTATCTCAATTTCTCAATACAATCTGCAATCAAACAGATAGGAATCTGCGAGCCCGATTGATATGAGAAATAACTTGGACGGTGTCTAAAACCAATATTCAAGTGTCAATCAATTTCAATCAACAACCAAAGGTTGTATTTACCAATTGATTGAACTTACGCACAATCTGTGATATTTCAATTATATAAAAAATATAATACGGAAAAGAAATAACACAGACACCAGAAGTTTTGTTAACGAGGAAACTGCAAATGCAGAAAAACCGCGGGACCTAGTCCAGATTTGAACACCATATTGTATTAATCCGCTACAGACTCTAGCCTACTACAAGTTAACTTCGGACTGGATTATAGTTGAGCCCTAACCAATCTCACACTGACTAAGGTACAATCGCGTTCCTTACGTCTCTACAACCACGCCGGATTCTACGCACTTGATTCCCTTTGTTGATCTCACCCACAACTAAGAGTTGCTACGACCCAAAGTTATAGACTTGATAAACAAATTTGTCTCCCACAGAAGAGTCTATTCTGATAGATAAATATTCTCCCACAGAAATACCTACGAAGTTTTTGTTCCGTCTTTTGATAAATTAGGTGAACAGGAACCAATTGATATACCAGACTTATATTCCCAATGAACAACCTAGATGTATCAATCACCTCACAATAACTTAATTATATAGTAGTAGAACAAGTTATTGTGGAATCAAAAAGAATGAGACGAAGAGCTTTGTGATTACTTTTTATATCTTACTTATCGGAGATAAATCTCGTGCAAATATTACTTAATACGATAGAACAAGTTAGATCGGAATACGCAACTACAGAGAAAATAGTTGGGTATGGCTTCAGAATCCCAATAAAGTCTTCAAGTCGTTAACCTATAATGGTTTAAGGAAAAACCTAGGTTAAAGGAGAATAGACTCTAGTCGTAACTAGTATCACACAGGAGGTGTGGGGATTAGGTTTCCCAGTTGCTAGAGTTCTCCCTTATATAGTCTTCAAATCAGGGTTTGATAAAGCAATCAATATTCACCATTAGAGGAAAACTGATTTAAGATTCAAGCTAATATCCTTCCACCGTTAGATGGCCTTATCTTGTTACACACAAATGAAATATACTTTCATTTAGATATGGGTAACCATACCTAAATATGTATATTGAGTTGGATCAATAATAGTTAACCGAAGTTAGCCACAAGAACACTTTTTAGTAACCATATGCATCTTAACACTTCTTGATCAAATAAAAATCAAAAGAATCTAATTGTGTTACTCATTGAATTGTCCAATTGTTTATATTCTCATAGAAGTATACAAGACATAATTGAAGCGAAATCAGATTGATTCAAAAGAATCAGTTCATGAACATTTTAGCCACGGTTTGCAAAGATTGCATTCCTTAATTTATAAATGTATTTGTTCATGAGTATGAAATCATACTTAGCCGATTTTAGAACTTAACCTCATAAGTTTGCAAATGCGTACACAAACTTAAGTTCCAGACTTGATCCTTTCCAACAGTTCGCAAACGTGTACGCATACTGTCATTTCAGACCGATTTCAGGTGAAAATAGTTTCCAAACGGTTACGCAAACTTACTTACCGGACTTTAAAAGTTAAAACCGTTCACATACGGGTATGCATACTTGGATCCCGGACCTAAATCATTCTTACAATAGTTTGCATACGGGTATGCATACTGTGTTATATCTAGACAATGATTAATTGTTCTAAATTCCCATTTCAATCATTGAAATATTCTTAGAAGACGACAATATCTGTCTCACACAAAATATTAGCTTATAAGTAATTTTAAAGTGATTGAATGATCAATACGAAATATTCTGAGTGATAGATGATGTTAGAGCACTACTCGGTCGAACTCGTAAGAGTTGCTATCTCAAGCTTGTTTGTCAAGTTTAGTTGCCAAAACTATAAGTCTTGATTTCTAGTCTACTTATAGCTAAGTCTTGGAATATGATAGTAAGTGTAGTTGAGCACTAGACTCCACGGCGTTCATCATGAAAAGACGAATAACTACTCAAGGAAAGTGGAACTTTATCGACAAAAAGGTATTTGGAGACTTGAACTTATCTATCACTCAAAATTCAATCTACTCTCCTCTTGAGACAAAAGTCATATTGCTATATAGACTTCGATTATAAACATTTGCTATTTCGAGCCGAGTTCATCTCGCTTATCTATTTCTCGAAATATGTGTTGGTAAGCTTTCGCTTTGGCCAAATTCATCTTTTCTAGTGACGAAAGTAATATTGATTATTTCAATAACTTGAAATCGCTTTGATGAAAAATAGTTTGTGAATAACAACTATATAACATCCTCTAAAAATGTTTCAAGGATTGAAATGAGAGTTTAGAATATATAACCATATTTGGATATAAACATTGTATGTGAATTCATACATTTGTAAGTCCAAAATCCTTGAACCAAAGTATGCGTACTTTACTGGTTTAGGATGACCGGGGTTAAGTTCGCATACCTGTACGCGTACTGTCTGAAAATCACATCCCGTGAATTTATGATGGAGTTTGTGAACTGAAAATAAGCACAGTCTGGGTACTTAAGTATGCGTACATGTATGCGCACTTAAGTGTGTTATTTTCTAAAAACAGTTTATTCATGAACTAAGACATTTATAATTAAGGAATGCAATCTCTGCAAACCGTGGCTATAATGTTCATGAATCGATTCGAGTGAATCAAAACTGTTTTTGCTCCGATTGTGTCTTGTATACTTCTATGAGATGTAAGCAATTGAACAACTATCTAACTAGTTCTTTTGAGTCATTTGAACTAGTTATGGTGAAGATGAATAAGGTTGATATGAAAGTGCTCATATGGCTAACTATTGGTTAACTATTGTTGAACCAACTAAGTGTACATGTTTAGGTACGGTTACTCAAACCTAAATGAAGTTACATTTCATGTGTGTAACAAGCTAAGTTCGATCTAACGATTGAAGGATATTAGCTTGAATCTAATCAGGTTTTCATCTAACGGTGAATATTGAATGCTTTGTTACCAAGGTAACTTAGATTCGAAACCCTGATTTGGAGACTATATAAAGGAGAACTCTAGAAACTGGGAAACCTAATCCCCACACCTCCTGCGTGATACTAGTTGTATAAGCTAGAGTCAATTCTCTTTTTACCTTAGGTTTCTATCGAGACCTTGTAGGTTAACGACTTAAAGACTTCATTGGGATTTTGGAGCCAGACCTAACTATTTTCTCTGTAGTTACGTGATCCGATCTTCTTTGTTTTTATCATGATTGAGTGCAATCGTAAGATTCGCTTGAGATTAATTTCTCTGATAGCCAAGATAGAAAAGTAGTCACAAACACCTTCATATCATCATTTGTGATTCCACAATATCTTGTTTCGCTAGTCGATTAAGATTATTGTGAGGTGATTGATATTTCTAGGTTGTTCTTCGGGAATATAAGTTTGGTATATCAATTGGTTCCTGTTCACCTTGATTTATCAAAAGACGGAACAAAAATCTTAGGTATTTCTGTGGGAGACAGATTTATCTATTCCTATAGACTTTTCTGTGTGACACAGATTTGTTTATTAAAGTCTTCGATTTTGGGTCGTAGCAACTAATTGTTATGGGTGAGATCAACTAAGGGAATCAAGCGCGTAGTATCCTGCTGGGATCAGAGACGTCAGGAGCGCAACCGTACCTTGGATCAGTGTGAGATTGATTGGGGTTCAACTACAGTCCAGATCGAAGTTAGTTTGAAGTAGGCTAGTGTATGTAGCGGCTTAATAAAGTGTGTGTTCAATCTGGACTAGGTGCCCGGGTTTTTATGCACTTGCGGTTTCCTCGTTAACAAAACTTATGGTGTCTGTGTTATTTCTTTTCTGCATTATATTTTGTTATTGATTGAAATTGGTAAATCCAACCTTTAGTTATTAATTGAAATTGATAGATCCTTGAACATTGGTATTTGGTACCGTTCAAGTTTATTTCTCTTATATTCAATCGGGCTCGCAAATTAGTATTTGTTTGATTGCGGATTGAATTGAGAGATTGAGATATAACTCTTTGATATACTATTCTTAAGATTAAGTTTGACTGTCTAGTTGATTCTCTTGAAAGTATATTGGAGTTAGTCCATATATATTTCAAGCGAAATATTGGGTGAGGTTGTTGTATCCCCACTTTTTCAATTGGTATTAGAGCAGGCAAACACGCTTAAAGACCTTATAAGTCTGTGTTTGTAGCGATCTGACTCTATGGACATAAATTCTATCTCCATAAACATACCACCAGTCTTCGATGGCTCAAACTACTTGTGTTGGAAAATCGCTATGCGTGCTTTTCTTCAAGCTCGTGATTTTCAAACATGAATACGTGTTGTTAATGGCTATACTCCTCCGATTGATACAGAAGGCGATGTGTCTATACTTAAGGATATTGGTAGATATATGTCCATAAGAAATCCTTGCTGAAAAGACAAATTCTGACGGCTTAAATGCTATCATACATGCCATTACCCCAGATCTTCAACATCATGTGACTATGTGCACGAAGTCTAAAGATGTCTGGGATATCTTATAAACCGTATTTGAAGGGAATACCTATTAAAAAAAAGCTAAACTTCAAAACCTAAATTCTGATTGGGAAAACCTTCATATGGCAGATGAAAAATCATTTGATGAGTTTAATAACAAACTGTCTGAAATTGTTAATGCATCCTTTGCATTGGGTAAGACTATTCCTGAAAAGGACATTGTGATGAAGATTCTTAGGTTGTGTTTGATAGGAGTTAATTCCATGGAATTGGCCATCTTTCCATGGAAATAGTGTGTTTTCCGTCGTTTGGTCATGTTTCCGTGAAATTGCAACAAAGGCGTGGCCTAAAGTATGTTTTAAACTCAATTTCGTCGAATTCCATGGAAAGTCTTTCCTTGCCTACCCCAGGAAACTGATTCCGTGGAAACACTTTCCATGGAATTTTTTCATTTTTATGTTATCAAACACAGCCTTAGATCTCTGCCATCCAGATACGATTCTAAAAAGCATGCCATCGTTGAGGGAAATAACCTTGATACTCTTTCCGTAAATACTCTTTTCGTAAAGCTTAAAATTTTCAATCTTGATCTTTGTCAAAGAGAAAAACTCACTTGTTAAGCAACCATGTTGCTACATCTGATAAAAAGTCTCATCGCCCTAAATTGATTGATACAAGGGATGAGAATTGCTTTAATTCAACTCTGTCACTGTTTATACAACAACTTAAGAAAACTCTTAGACATAATAAAAGAAATCCCAGTCAGTCAGAAAAAGGGATATAAAAGTTCAGAAGATCTATGATAATAAAACTTGTTCCAAGTGCTATAGAAGTATCCATGATTCTTCCAAAAGTCCTGATGAGGAGTTAAGTGAGTTAACTAAAGCATGGATGGCTACTCTTGACTATTGTCCTGAGGATGATATTTGTAGAAGTTCTCTTAATCTCTTTGCTGATAATCACACTTGTCCTCCTAACAGACCTGAGTATTCCACAATGAACAATCTTACTTCTCCAAAATTGTTTCAACTGGAAAGGTAATCCTCGATTAAACAGATTGAAGATCTGGAATGTCAACTGCTTAATTTAAGACAAGAGGTTGCTATCACTTGCATTTGTGATCCTAATAAGAAACGTCAAACTTCTTCGATTAATTATTTTAAACATTATCATCAAATTACTCATGATTCTATGTTAGTCTCAAATCACCCTGAAAAGGATGATATGGAGAACTACAATGACTTACCAAACTGTTTGGTCTCCTCGTGTGAAAATCAGGATCATCTTGAAATAGCAAGCACTAAAAATCAAGAATATTTCTCCTCTGTTAAACCTTGTTTTCAGAAGATGAAAAGGAAATACCCTATGAAATCCTTATCTCTTTTAAAAAGGATTTCCAAAGCCTTTCATAGCTTGCGAAAAATTAACAAACAAGGTATTCGAAACTGTGCTAAAAAGGGGGAAGAATGATGTGCATAACTCTTCTTTCCTGAAGGCAAAACAGAAACAAGGAATTACAAATACTTCATCCCCTCGTAAGAAATCACCCAGTCCTGTTGTGGATTGGAGAAATTACATTATGTAATTTTGTTTAAGATGATTCTTGTTTGTCTCTCTTGGACAAGAATCATAATCTTGAAGAGGGTTGTGATAAAATATCTTTGTTGATTCTCTAGTTTGATTCTGTTTCTTTTTTTTTTGCTCTTCATTTTTTAGTCAAGATCCGTTTGTGTACATAAACGGTTTTTCTTATAAAGACTTTTTCTTGGGAACAACCAAATTCTATTAGGGTTTTGGTCAAAGGTCTTTTTGGAAATTATATCCATTATCTTCGTTCCTTCTTAAAGACGAAGATTTCTCTTTGATGTGAGCTGATAAGCACGTATATGCTACATATTATACGCATATTTATATTAGTTAATTCTCGATATTTTGGCTAATGATACTGTTTTAGTGTTTTTGTAGAAAGTACAAGACAATCCGATCACCGAAAGAATAGGTGATTAAATGAACAACTAAATGGCGTTTGCGGCAAAATTTACCAAAGTCATTCACGGCACCAAAGGAACTTATTTAAATGTGGCTGGCTTGCTATTTTTATTTATCAGCACCACTGAAGTCAACCCGATTCTAGCATGAATTTGAAGCAAGGAGAAACAACCCTTTATACGCTCAGTCAAAATAGGCTAGCAATAAACTCTCTCGGATATGGATATATTGATGACAACATTATATTGCACGAAGGATTCCGCACCCTGTTATGTTGGGAAAGATTTGGCATATGTGGAAAGTAGTGCATGGGTAACAAAAGGGGCGAGTTAGTATAGAAACAAAATGATTTGTTTTGAAAAGAACATTTTTCGCCTACCATAGTTTCTCCCGTAAACGTGGAAAGTATTTTATTACTTTCATGCAATCATAGTTAGCCGTGGAGTGGAGGAATCAACATTTGGTGGGAACGAACAACATTCAAAAGAAAATAATTTCTTACCTAGTTAGGAAATAAAAATGAGCTCATATGTTGTTGTGCAAGATAGCAATATGGAAGTGGTGATGTGGCGTTGTACTTAAAAAAGAAACTTAAGAAATAAATGAAGAAGAGTGTCGACATTTAGTGGAGATATTGAAGAGAATTCTCTAGATAAAATGGTGCGAACAGAGAAGGAAGGGGGGGGTCTGTCCGGGGGTTCTCTGGGTGTTTCATTTCGGCGGTTCTGGTTTCTGTTTTGGTTTCGATACAGAGGAGGAGAAGTTAGCTTGTGCAGCCGTGAAGGTGTAGGAGAAAATACAACAAGAGAGGAAGACGATTAATTGCCGGGTGACAACGGTGATATCGGCTTATTATTTCTTTCTCTTGTAATTTATTTTTATGGGTTTTGAGAAATCTATTTTCATGGTGTGCTAGAATTTGTAACTAGTGTTCATGGAGAAAGCTACTTTGAGCATAGACCATTATGAAATAAATTGGAATTAATTTGGTATTAGGCTATAAAAATGAATTTTGAAGTCTATCATTATGTTTATTGATTTTATTAGAATATGAGTTGTTGCGCACCGGATTTGTATGATACATTAGCCTAAATTCATAAATTCATATAGTTTGCAAATGTATTTTTTAGTATTTGATAATTCATGCTTAGGTTAATTCTTTTGGTTATGCTTAGACGAAGCAAATAATAATTGTAAATCTATAAATTATGTTTTCGATAATTCTCTCGTTATTATAATTTGATAGGTTATGCTTAGAAATTTGATGGGCTATACTTAGGAGATGCGAGTTTATGATCGAAAATTATATCAATAATAGTTGTTACAATAGAACAAAGATATATACATAATTGGAATTTGAATTCTCTTAGGTGCAAAATTATAAATGGTAGTGGAATCCATAGACCCTGGTTATCGACTCTCTCTCTCTCTTTACGAATTTACTTTGTTTGTCTCGTTCAATTTTATTATTTCATTCTCAATTATAAAAAAAAATCCAAAATATTGTTTCTGATTAGATTAGAGATATTGATTATCGGTATTTCCACTGCTCCATGTGGGTTCGACCCGTACTTGCCTCTGTCTACTAGTTAGATACCGTGCGATTGCGGTTATTTATATATAGGCAATCCCGAAAGCCTGCCACATTTTGGCGCCGCTGCCGGGGAGTGGCTGAGGAAATTGTAATTAGTATTTTTGATTTTGTAAATAGTTAGGTTTTTATTTTATTTATTTTTGTTTTTGTACAATATTTTTATTTTAGCATTTCTTTTTTCCTTTTGACTTGTTTTGTGTGTCAGAATTTTATTCCAGGTACCTTTTTGAGAACGATGAATGCTTTGCGCGAGACGTCGTCTATGACGCTTGGTGAATAAATGTATCGGTCACGGTATAAGGAAGTTCTTGCTTATAATCGTCTCAGGTATGGAACTTGGAATCCACATAATTTCGCTATGGGTGGTTATTCATATGAGTATCAACCCCAATACCATGAAGGTGAAAATGAACTTGACACTAGAAGTGATTTTAGGAATTATGATGTATCTTACCCAACTCATGATCATTTGACTGATTATATGTCTATTCAAAAGGACGAGAGTTGTGTTAGAGACACCAATGATGATTTAGAAGAAGATATTTATACAGAAGATACTATTATTGAGTATGATGACTTAGAGACAGTAGACGTGCATAATGAGATATTTTCTAATCATTTGAATAACGAGATTCCTATAAGTCACTTAGTTGCAGACAACAATGAGGAGATTATTCATGATATTGTTGCTCCATTGTGCTCCTATTTTGCTGACTCATCTTGTGATAACCTGATTGTTGATATGAATGTGGAGACGATTGGTATTGGCCAGGTAACTGCTGATTTTGAACCAATCTCAGTTTGTTTAGCCCACTTTGCAAATTCCGATGATCCAGTACTTATTGACATTGTCAATGCATTGTGTCGTCCAATGTTTAATCAAGGTAACTCAACTGTGGAAGTTATTTCCGCGGACTTAAAACCAGATTTAACAGTTACTGATTTTCATAAACTTGAACCATTAGATACAAGTTTAAACATTTGTGTTGAGTTTGATAATCATGTACCTTTTTGCATTGTCAATACATTTCTTCCTTTGATTTCTAGTGAAGATAATGTATCACCCGAGTGTATTTAAGCTGATTTGGAACCTGATTTAGAGTGTGCTTCCCGAATCGAAAATAATATGCATTCTATTATTGTTGCCCATGTGAGTTATTTGTTTATCTCTACTAAGGACAGTTTTCTTTTGGGAATGGATTTACACATCTTTTCGGAAGGTTATAGTGTTTGCAAGTTCATTTTGGCGGATGATATGATTTGTTGGATTGATCCCCAACTTTTCAGACTATACATATATGCTTTGCAGTTTACTTTGGTGCAACCTCACCTTATTTGAGGTTCTTCTTTATGTGCGCAAACATGGATACAAGGATTATGCTTTATGGGAGTCAACCCATACGATTTCGCTTCATGGGAGTCAACCCATCAGATTTGTTTTCTTTCCTCTATCTTTTATTTGTTTGCTTGAATTGCCCATCTTAATTTCTACATTGGATGACTCAATTACATTGAGGACAATGTAATGTTTAAGTGTGGGGGATGGCACTGTCGTTAGGAATTATGATTAAAAAAAATGAATATTATGACCAGCTGTGTAACGGGTCTAAAAATAATGATCAGCTGTGTAGCGGGTCTTAAAAAACTAAATTTTATCATTATGATTTTTAGGGTTATGACCAGCTGTGTAGCGGGTCTTTTCTTTTCCTTGCATGTTATGACCAGCTGTGTATCGGGTCTAAAAAAACATAAAAAAAATTGTGTCGCGGGTCTTGTGTTTGGCATTTGTCATGACCAGCTGTGTAGCGGGTCTAACTCCCTCTTATTATATGACCAGCCGTGTAGCGGGTCTTCTTCTGTTTTGCTCGAGGACTAGCAAAATATAAGTGTGGGGGTGTTGATAAGCACGTATATGCTACATATTATACCCATATTTATATTAGTTAGTTCTCGATAGTTTGGCTAATGATACTGTTTTAGTGTTTTTGTAGAAAGTACAAGACAATCCGATCACCGAAAGAATAGGTGATTAAATGAACAACTAAATGGCGTTTGCGGCAAAATTTACCAAATTCATTCACGGCACCAAAGGAACTTATTTAAATCTGGCTGGCTTGCTATTTTTATTTATCAGCACCACTGAAGTCAACCCTTTATACGCTCAGTCAAAGTATGCTAGCAATAAACTCTCTCCGATATGGATATATTGATGACAACATTATATTGCACGAAGGATTCCGCACCCTGTTATGTTGGGAAAGATTTGGCATATGTTAGAAAGTAGTGCATAGGTAATAAAAGGGGCGAGTTAGTATAGAAACAAAATGATTTGTTTTGAAAAGAACATTTCTCGCCTACCATAGTTTCTCCCGTAAACGTGGAAAGTATTTTATTACTTTCATGCAATCATAGTTAGCTGTGGAGTGGAGGAATCAACATTTGGTGGGAACGAACAACAATTCAAAAGAAAATAATTTCTTACCTAGTTAGGAAATGAAAATGAGCTCATCTAATGTTGTGCAAGATAGCAATATGGAAGTGGTGATGTGGCGTTCTACTTAAAAAGGAAACTTAAGAAATAAAATGAGGAAGAGTGTCGACATTTATTGGAGCTTTTGAAGAGAATTCTCTAGATAAAATGGTGCGAACAGAGAAGGAAGGGGGGTCTGTCCGGGGGTTCTCTGGATGGTGTTTCATTTTGGCGGTTCTGGTTACTGTTTTGGTTTCGATACAGAGGAGGAGAAGTTAGCTTGTGCAGCCGTGAAGGTGTACGATCAAATACAACAAGAGAGGAAGACGATTAATTGCAGGGTGACAACGGTGATATCAGCTTATTATTTCTTTCTCTTGTAATTTATTTTTATGGGTTTTGAGAAATCTATTTTCATGGTGTGCTAGACTTTGTAACTAGGGTTCATGGAGAAAGCTACTTTGAGCATAGACCATTATGAAATAAATTGGAATTAATTTGGTATTAGGCTATAAAAATGAATTTTGAAGTCTATCATTATGTTTATTGATTTTATTAGAATATGAGTTGTTGCGCACCGGCTTTGTATGATACATTAGCCTAAATTCATAAATTCATATAGTTTGCAATTGTATTTTTTAGTATTTGATAATTCATGCTTAGGTTAATTCTTTTGATGGGTTATGCTTAGACGAAGCAAATAATAATTGTAAATCTATAAATTATGTTTTCGATAATTCCCTCGTTATTATAATTTGATAGGTCATGCTTAGAAATTTGATGGGCTATACTTAGGAGATGCGAGTTTATGATCGAAAATTATATCAATAATAGGTGTTGCAATAGAACAAAGATATATACGTAATTGGAATTTGAATTCTCTTAGGTGCAAAATTATAAATGGTAGTGGAATCCATAGAGCCTGGTTATCGACTCTCTCTCTCTCTACGAATTTACTTTGTTTGTCTCGTTCAATTTTATTACTTCATTCTCAATTCTAAAAAAAAAATCCAAAATATTGTTTCTGATTAGATTAGAGATATTGATTATCGGTATTTCCACCGCTCCCTGTGGGTTCGACCCGTACTTGCCTCTGTCTACTAGTTAGATACCGTGCGATTGCGGTTATTTATATATAGGCAATCCCGAAAGCCTATCACGAGCATGTCATTTTTTTTTTCTCTTTTATCACGTCCTCATCAAGTCTTTCAAGCAAAGAAAGTGATGTCTGGACTGATCTCTTTCCCTCTAAGAAGGTTCGTTTTGATTCTTCTGATAGTGAGATGTTCTCTAACAAGCGTGATTCCTCTCCTGACGTCCTCTGTCCCTCATTTTGTTAAGCTCTCTTTAACCATGAATCTCGTCTTGGAACAAGTACGTGCCCTGAAGAGTGAACTTGAATCCTCTTCCAAAAGACTTGAAGAAAAGATGGATAATCTTGAATCCAAGATTGATCTGATCCAAGACGAGCTTGATGAATATAAGGAATATGAGAAGAGTATTCAAAGTAAGTGAAATGCTTCATAGGAGTTGTGTCTTTTGATTTTGTCTAGGATACTTCTTATGAGAATTTTATTCTTGTGTTTTTAAGAAGGTTAACTAGGGTTTAGAATATCAATCTCAATGTTTTTAGATTTATTTTTTAAAATTCGTTTATTTGGAAGATGATTTTGCAGTATTAATATTTATGATTTCATATATTTCAACTTGTTATGGGATATGTGTGTTTGCGTCTGTGAACTATGATTGTCCCATACATGGTCGAAAGTTTATGTCGGTATGCAAGTATTGATAAAATATTGAATGAGCTTTTGACAAACAAAAGATAAACCTATTATGTCATTATGCAAATATTGATGGAAGATAGGATGAGATTTTGTTTACAAAGATTAAGTCTACTATGTCATTGTGCAAATGTTGATGAAGAATATAATGAATCTTTGTTTATTCCGTAGTATTGATCTTCCCTGATCCATAATTTTTATCTAAATATTGTGCGGCTCCGTAAGTTCTCTTATGTGAGCATTTCCGATTAAATTGATCATGGGTTATCTTGTGGTTAATTTAATTGAGATTTTTGGATACAAATTCATATTTTTATGTGATTTGTTAATTTCCAAAGAAATCCTTTTTTTTCTTGTGAAAGTAAGGTCGCTCTTGTTGTTCTTCCGGGAATGACATTTTTTGGGTGAGAGTTCTTAATTGAACTTGTGCTTAATTTCCAAATCTTTGTGGGGATTGCGGTTGTGGAATATTATAGGGGTTATCTTGTATCTTTATAAACTCCTTGATGAATGCATTTAGTTTTGACTATATGATTGCATCTAAAAAAGTTGATATGTACTTTCTTTTGGTCATGAAGTGTCTCTATGGAAATTTCATTATGATCCCACTAGTTTTCGTACTTTGCCAATTTTATTGACAAAAGGGGGGAGAATTAATGTGTACTTCACACTACAAATACATATGGTTTTTGGAACATTATGTAAGGGGGGGTGGTTTTCATATGAGATGAAGTATTGACTAAGGGGGAGTGATACATATCACCATAGTATTGTTGTCGAAGTTGTGATACAATTGAACTTTGATGTTGTGTAATAATACTATGACACTATATAACAATGATTGAGAGATATTGTTTTCTCATTGTTATGACTACGTGTCTTCAACAACAATGATGATGCATTGAATATCTTTGGAATCATTGGAGTACTTGGAAGTGACGAAGATTTCGAGTAATGTTGAAGAACCAAGGAGATCAAGCATGTTGTTGAGAAGCTGCAAAGTTTATTTATTTTTAATTCCATATGTAATGATAGTTTTGTCACTAAAATTGACAAAGGGGGAGATTTTTAGAGCACTGCTCAGTCGAACTCGCAAGCGTTTCTATCTCAAGCTTGTTTGTCAAGTTGCTGATGTTGTTTTTGAAGTTGTTGTAAAGTGGTAAGAAAGATGTCGTTCTCTCGAACTTGTGAAGGATTTTTTTTTAGATTCAAATAAAACTAGAAAACTCAAAGAAGGTTGTTATCAAGATTATAAAAAGCACCGAGACTCAGGATTCCACTATTTTCCAACTTTTGTGTGATTCAATATTAATAATTATCATGCAATTCATACATTCAATTGATTCTTAAATATTGCCAATAGTAGATTTTCAAAATACTAGTTGTTAAACTCAAGCATGGTAAATCAAGAGCCCTAAGCTAAGCATGCACCATCAAGTGAAAACACAACGAGTTAGCAAAAATCATTATTTCAATTTCGATTCAATGCAAATAATCGTAAAAAGAATTGCATAAATTAATTAAATAAATATTACCACATATTTGTTGGAAAAATAGCTTCCTCCGTCGCCTCAGCAATGGGGTTTAGCTCCTCATATTAATCACATGCTCAAAATAGGTGTTCATAGCTCAAAGGTGTGAAAAATAAGAGAAACAAATAGCAATGAGTTTGCAACGCTGCGGTGGCGTTACAAAGAAACTGTCAGGTAAGAAATAAGTCTCGCCTCTTAAACGATACTTTTGTCCGTTTGTTTCATTGCCTCTGCGACTGTTCTGGATCGTCCAATGTTCTTCGTGTTCTTCCTCTACACCAGCAGAACCCGAATTCCTGCAACTCTGATTTCTCGGCTCTGTCGTGTTCTAAAGTTCCCCTAACTTCTTCTAACCTTCAATACCCCTCTCTAGGACTCGAGCACACCTTTTATACACCTCCAAACCCTTCAAAACCCGATTAAATCTCTCCTTTTTTTCTTTGCTGCCACGGTACGAAATTTCCTCTCCAAGTCTTCTTTACGCGTTTCTGAGATTTCCAAATCCTCCCAAACTCTTCCTTAGATAGATACGTATCTTTGGAAAGAATATCATGCCTTTAGTCTCCCTGGAATTCCAAAAATAAACCATACAGGGACCGTGTAAACTTATTCCCCTGTTTTGCTTCCAACTCGATTTCTAGCCACTTTGGGTTCCATAAAACGACTTTACCAGGCCTGTTTAGGCCTAATAAGTAAACCCAATCAAATTCAGCCATTTAGTCTCGATATAACTCGATCAAAATCTCAACCCTAATTTCTGCCGTGAAAACCAATTTTTTCCCGCCAAAAATAATTTCAAATTTGGGGAAGAAGATGTTCGCCCCCTATCCAGAGTGGGGGTGCGAATAGCATCTGCCTTGGGGTGTCCTGAGGGTGCCTCTTAGTAATTTGGGTACCCCTTATCCATAGCGAGAGTCCGAATAGCAAGTGTCCTCCGGGCGCAACTTTTCGAGACGATTTTTCCAAAAATGTTTATTGGCCAAAAATACCTACACACACATAAAACACCATAATAAGTACAAAAATGAGCACTATCAATATAAATAATCGAGACAAATTAGACACAAAAATGTGTCTATCAGTTGCCAAAACTATAAGTCTTGATTTCTAGTCTACTTATAGCTAAGTCTCGGACTAGGATAGTAAGTGTAGTTGAGCTCTAGATTCCACGACGTTCATCATGCAAAGATGAAGGAACTACTCAAGGAACTGGTGTAACGTCATCGACAAAAATGTATGTGGAGACTTGAACTTGTTATCACTCAAAAGTCTATTTACTCTATCTCCTATCTTGAGACAAAAATCTTATTTCTATATAGACTTCGATTATACATATTTTCTATTTCGAGCCGAGTTTATCTCGCTTATCTATTTCTCGAAATATGTGTTGGTAAGCTTTCGCTTTGGCCAAGTTCATCTTTACTAGTGACGAAAGTCATGTTGATTATTTCAATAACTTGAAAATCTCTTTGATGAAAAATAGTTTGTGAATAACAACTATATAACATCCTCTAATAATGTTTCAATGATTGAAATGAGAGTTTAGAATATATAACCATGTTTGGATATAAACATTGTATGTGAATTCATACTTGTCTAAGTCCAAAATCCTTGAACCAAAGTATGCGTACTTTACCGGTTTAGGATGACCGGAGCTAAGTCCGCGTAGCTGTACGCGTACTTTCGGATGTTCACATCCCGTGAATTTCTACCGGAGTTTGTGAACTGAAAACAAGCTCAGCCCGGGTACTTAGTATGCGTACAGGTATGCGTTCTTAAGTGGGTTATTTTCTAAAGACAGTTTAATTCGTGAACTAAGACATTTATAAATTAAGGAGTGCAATCTTTGCTAACCGTGGCTATAATGTTCATGAATCGATTTGAGTGAATCAAAACTGTTTTTGTTTCGATTTTGTCTTGTATACTTCTATGAGATCTAAGCAATTGAACAACTCTCTAACTAGTTCATTTGAGTCATTTGAACTAGTTATGGTGAAGATGAATAAGGTCGATATGAAAGTGCTCATATGGCTACCCATTGGATAACTATTGTTGAACCAACTAAGTGTACACGTTTAGCTATGGTTACTCAAACCTAAATGAAGTTACATTTCATGTGTGTATAACAAGCTAAGTTCGATCTAACGGTTGAAAGATATTAGCTTGAATCTAATCAGGTTTTCATCTAACGATGAATATTGAATGCTTTGTTACCAAGGTAACTTAGATTCCAAACCCTGATTTGGAGACTATATAAAGGAGAACTCAAGCAACTGGGAAACCTAATCCCCACACCTCTGCGTGATACTAGTTGTATAAGCTAGAGTCGATTCTCCTTTAACCTTAGGTTTCTATAGAGACCCTGTAGGTTAACGACTTAAAGACTTCATTAGGATTGTGAAGCCAGACCCAACTATTTTCTCTGTAGTTGTGTGATCTGATCTTGTTGTTCTATCGTGATTGAGTGAAATCTGGCTTGAGATTAATTTCTCCGATAGGCAAGATAGAAAAATAGTGACAAACACCTTCGTCTCATCGTTTGTGATTCCACGATATCTTGTTTTGCTATTCGATTAAGATTATTGTGAGGTGATTGATATTTCTAGGTTGTTCTTCGGGAATATAAGTCTGGTATATAAATTGGTTCCTGTTCACCTTGATTTATCAAAAGACGGAACAAAACTCGTAGGTATTTCCGTGGGAGACAGATTTATCTATTCCTATAGACTTTTCTATGTGATACAAATTTGTTTATTAAAGTCATCGACTTTGGGTCGTAGCAACTCTTGGTTGTGAGTGAGATAAACTAAGGGAATCAAGTGCATAGTATCCTGCTGGGATCAGAGACGTAATAAGCGCAACCGTACCTTGGATCATTGTGAGATTGATTGGGGTTCAACTAAAGTCCAGCCGAGAAGTTAGTTTGCAGTATGCTAGTGTCTCAGTATCGGCTTAATACAAAGTGCGTGTTCAACTGGACTAGGTCCCGGGTTTTTCGCATTTGCGGTTTCCTCGTTAACAAAACTTCGGTGTCTGTGTTATTTCTTTTCCGCATTAAATTTTGTTATAATTGAAATAGCACAGGTTGTGCATTGAATCGATCAATTGGAAATACAACCTTTAGTTGTTGATTAAAATTGATTGATCCTTGAACATTGGTCTTTGGTACCGTTCAAGTTTATTTCTCTTATATTCAATCGGGCTCGCAAATTACTATTTGTTTGATTGCGGATTGAATTGAGAGATTGAGATATAACTCTTTGATATGCTATTCTTAAGATTGAGTCTGACTGTCTAGTTGATTCTCTTGAAAGTATATTGGAGTTAGTCCATACAGATTGCTAAGTGAAATATTGGGTGAGGTTATTGTACCCCCACTTTTTCAATTGGCATCAGAGCAGGCAAACATGCTTAAAGACCTTATAAGTCTGTGTCGACTCTATGGACATAAATTCTATCTTCATAAACGTACCACTAGTCTTTGATGGCTCAAACTACTTGTGGTGGAAAATCGCTATGCGTGCTTTTCTTCAAGCTCGTGATTTTCAAACATGGGTACGTGTTATTAATGGCTATACTCCTCCGGTTGTTACAGAAGGCGATGTGTCCTAAGGATATTGGTAGATATAGTCCAGAAGAAATCCTTGCTGCAAAGAAAAATTCTGACGGCTTAAATGTTATCATACATGCCATTACCCCAGACATAAAATAATAACTGAAACTTATTCCTTTTTACACGCCTTCCTTGAAATATCCTTCAAAATGGCTTCATATTCAGTTAGATTTTTCTTGCAGTAACCTAACATCTTCATATGATAAACATTAATGTCTTTGCATGTGCGTGGGCATCTAAAGTGTTTCAGTCTATACTCATAACAAAAGATTTTATTTTTTTTCATCAGCAATCAAATCCATGATTAATTTACTTATCCCAATCAGTTCTAGAATTCCTCCGAACAAACTGGTTGTGTTGACCTTTGAGAGAGAAGTCTCAATGGAAAAAGGACAATATTCAGAACAAAGTTCGAATCTTCCTTTATCAGTGGAGGTTGAGTCAAGAATTTTCTTGACCTCTTCAATGTAATATTCACACACAACTTCACCACTTTCTTCTCCATTCTTAATAAAAAGAATACTATAGAAACTCTATAAATTAATGCTTTGTTGGGACCACCAGAATTTATTAATTAGGCGAGATATTAATTAACTTATCAATTAGTAATTAATAATTTATATATTAATTGATATTTTATTATCTTATAGAGAGATTTACTGTCAAATAATTATTTTCTAAATACTGTTGAATATTAAATTCTTCAAAGCTCCCTTCAATCTCCTATTTTGCTTCATTGTAAACTTGGATCATTTGATAACACAAGTTTAACAAATCAGATTGATAGTTAGAAGGGTAAATCACTCAAAACTTGCAAAATTTGATCGAAAGTTGGGTTATGGCAATTCAATGAATGTCAAGATGTCATGAATATTCAGAAGAAAATGAAGTTGCGCAACTGTTGATTGATGAAGAAATACTTGAGAGCGCTATGGGAAGGAAGATAATGAAAGTTTTAGGATAGATCCCCCTTGGGTTGTTGACACCGTAATCTGGACCTAACTAATTTCTGAATTTTAAATTTTGGTAGCAACTTGGGTTGTTGACACCAGATGTGATATCAACTTCGGTTGTTAGCAAAAAAATGGTGTCAACTTCGGCTTTCGATAAAAAAAATCTGGTGTTAACTTCGGTTGTGTGATATATTAATAAAGTAATCTCTTTCTAAGTAGATAACGTTTCTAAAAGTTGAAGGGTATATCTATATTAGCCAAATTAAGTCCAAATAACCTCAATACCTGCCACTACAGCCAAATTAAGTCCTACCCAAACTACTACCGAACTAAATCCCAAATCGAACCTAAGTAAAATCAAATTGAAACCCAAACGATTAAAAAAATTCAGGAAATAAATTCATTTTTATATTTGATCCATTTCACGTATTAGATCCCAATTTAACCAACATTTGTTTATTCGTTACATTGAAAGTCAAAAACCCTTGGCAGATGAACACCAAAATGATTTGACACCCTTGTTGGAGAAATTTTACTTATTTCGTTTGATACAAAAGATGGAGCATTTTGCATCATATGAATTTTGCACCCTCTTTGAAAATGACTTTTATTTCCACAATAATAACAATGCTTATTAACATAAGGAGTATGAGTTTTAATGTTAACATTTTGTGTCCTTTCCCCTTTATTATATTTCTCAACCTTTGGATGTACAAATTTTTGATCACTTGCAGATGTAATTTCTCCTTGAGAATTACTTGAAGGCTTTACCTGATCATGGCTTACGATTTCAGCAAACTCAGTAGGCTTGTCTTTAATGATATCCTCGTGTATGGAAGAAGTTGTAGCTTTGACAAACTTTATTTCTTTATTAGTGTCTGAAACTTTTATTCCCTCATAGCCTCGTGTATCACGATGACTTCTACGTACTTCTAGCATTGAGGTTAAATTGTTTGTGCTATCATTGCGTTTTTAAAGTTCAGATTTTCTTCTTCAAACATCTTGACTTTATCAAGAGCACCATACAAATCATCCTCAAAACGTTTTTCTCGTGAGAGATATGCAATTTCTTTCTCCATAAAACTCCTTTGTTGAGAGTTAATCCTTGCTTCATATTTAGTAAGTTCTTTTTTTGACAAAAAGAGATCTCTTAGAAGATTTTCACATTCATTTTTTTTTTTTAGAATTTAGATCTTCTGTACGATATTTAAGAACATATTTAGTGATGCGAAAACCACTATAATGTCCTTAAAAAACTTTAGCTCGGTGCCGATGTGCTTTGACTCAGGAGTTACGTTTATATTGACTCGTTGTTCCACCTCGATCTTAGTCGTACTGTTCAGGGGCATGCATGTCATTTCACATAGCTCAATTAATTCCACGTACACACTAACAACTGTTATCTGTTTTTTTTCAATAAAACGGGACGTAAAAGGTCAAGACGTGGGCATCTAATATATATTGAAAAATATGTGGGCATATTATTAATTGCATTTCTCCACATGGACACTTTATTAAAATCCCTATTATAGATATACCCTTCCTCTTTTAGAAACTTTATCCACTTAGAAATAAATTAATTTAAACATGTTTCTTCTTTTCCGAAAATAATAACTTTTAATAAATAGATATTTGTGAAGTCCATGAAAAGAAGGGATATCTATTCAATTTCCACGAAATATTTTGGATCACCATGAATGTTTCAGCTGAAGCGACAAGTTTTAAAGGGAGGGCATCATTTTCGGTAGCGTGACTTATTTTAGGAAATTGCTATTTTGGTCACGTCCCAACACACACTTTGCAATATTTTGGGTTTGGTGCACATATAAGCTCACATGATGATATTGATTTTATAGCAAATTTTGGGTTACAATTCAAAACTACCGATATATCCGAGTTATGGGATCTTTCTGATGTTTTGGGGACCATCTTTATTTTGTGGGACCATGGTTTTATATTGGGTAAGACACTTTAAAGTAAATCTAAGCCACCCCTTATCCAAATATTTATGTTAATACCAAATTTAACCTTCATGATTAATTTTGTATGATGATAGCTAGTGTAATTATGAGTTAGTGTAATGATTAGTTGAATGATTAAATTAAGTTAATTAGTGATTAGTGAGGTTGGTTTTTTTATTAAAAAAAAAAAAATTTAAGAGAGTAAAGTAGAAGAAGATGATGGATTTTTTTTTTTTGAGATGGGTGAATATGAGTTGAGTGATTCGAGTGATAATTTTATCTCCTAAAGTATTCGTTAATGTTGCTTGAATTGGCCAAAACTTTCCAAATTTTTTTAAGTAGATTTCTCCTAGGTCAAACAAGTTTGGTTACAATATTTGAAGAACATGTAGCCGAACTTATATGGAAATGCAGTTTGATTAACGTTCCTGAAGACGCAGGTAGCCGAAATTTGATTTAATGGAGTTTTATTTTGTTCGGCTATCGGGTCTGAGACAGGTAGCCGAACTTTTATTCTAGGGCATACAAAGAAATGTTCGGTTTCCAACATAAATTTTCAAATAAACCGAACTTAGCACAAGAGTTCTAGGATTGAAGTTCAGTTAGGAGAAAAATTCTCGAATAAACCGTACTCAACCTATGGGTTTGCAAAGTAGAGTTCGGTTTGGGGAAAAAATTTCCAACTAATTAACCAAACTAACCGAACTCAACAAATTGGTTTTCAGATAAAGGTTTGGTTAGCAAAATTCTTTTTGCGAACCAACCGAACTCAGCATTTGTTCTTTTATACATAACCAAACCAACCGAATTATTTTAGGGGACAAAATTTTCCAACTAACCTAACCAACCGAACACAACATATTGGTTTTCAGAAATTAGTTCGGTTAGATTTTTTTTTTAGAACCAACCGAACTCAATATTTGTTGTTTTATGCAAGAGTTCAGTTACGAAAAAGAGATCGTAATAGCCGAAGTGCTCTTCGTGTTCTTGTTTTCAGAACGTCGGTTAGCAAATTAGGTTTTCTTTATACTATTCCTAACCGAACATGCTACTGTAAATTCAATTTAAACCCAATATTTTCGATCAAAAACGAATTAGAAGTGATGGGATTTTCATCGAACGAGGAACGTCATGGGAAGAGGAAAGAAGAAGAGACGAATTTGGTTTTTCAAAACTAAAAAATTTCGGTGCCTCTTCTCTCCTCTCCATCACTATTTGTTTTTAATTTTTGTTTACGACTCAGGTATGATTAGGTTTGTGTGGTTACTTAGATAGTTTTAAATTAAATTAGGATAAATGATAAATTAGCATTTTTCTAATTTTAAGACACCTCTTATAATAATGGTCCCCTAAAAAAACACGATCCCAAAAAGTCATTCTTTCTATTTTACTAATAAAGTAATAATGCTATTGGCTGGGTAAAAGATAAAGGCCCAGTCCATCCCTAGAACTCCCCAACACTAATGGGTGTTGTTGGTGGAGTTCCAAAGCCTGAACTTGTATTTTAGTGATCAAAATACAAGCAGTGCAATACACTTTGGAGATGTCAGGAGACTTATTGCATGCACCTTATAGGCACAAAGTCACGTATTCACTTTCAAAATGATTGATCTGAAGGCAACGACACCGTTTACCCAATAAGAAGATGATTCAATAGACAACGACATCAATAAAATCTGGAGGAACCCATCTATTATTAGGCCTGTCAATGGATATCCATTATCCGCTAACTGAATCCGAATATCCGGATTCCGTTAGGTTAAGATCTGATATATCGATAATCGGTTATCCGTATCCGATAACATAACATATATTTTATTCCTACTATAACGGTACCGGTTTGGGCTATTTCCGTTAGCCTTATTTCCGATTTCCGCTAACGTGTGTTTAACACGTGTAAATTCCTATACCTAGATAAATATACTCGAATGAATCACTCATTCTCTTCTTCACTCTTCAGTTCAGTCGACACAAAAGAGAGGAAAAAAAAAAGAAGAAACTCACCTCCTCGTCTCCTTCATTTCAATTAGAGCAAAATCATCATATTCTCTGAGTTTACTGATTAGAAAATTAGGGTTATCTTCTTCTATTTCTTTTGAGTTTAATTTCAATCCTAAAAACTCAATTTTCAATTTAGGGATTCTGAAATTAGGGTTTTGTAACAGATTGAGATTCGTGAAATTAATCATGTCCCAAAGCGAAGGAGGATCATCCAATCATGTTGGTTCATCAAGCAATCCCTCACTTTCAGTTGCATCACAATAACCTTCTGCATCAAACCAAGTTCAAGGTTCAGAAATTCATTCAACGTCTGCTGCTGTTACACCTCCAACAGAAGAAGCATAAGCAGAAATAGAAGTAGATGAAGATCCAATTATAGTTGGAGAAAATAAAAAACTACGTGCAGTAAGGTCTGATGCATGGAATGATTTTGAAAGGTTAATTGGAAAGAAGATGGTAAAAGGTAAGGAGATTGGGATACTTATAGCTGAATGCAAACTTTGTAATAGGAGAATGCCTGCACCCAGTAACCAAGGAACCAGCCGCTTGCGTTACCATGCTAAAACCTACAAAGAAAAGCCTGAGAACAAGAAAGGACAAAGAAATATTACTACAATCAAAACAGGTAATGCACAAACTAAGTTAGATAATTGGAAGTATGATCCGAGGCTACTAGGATACTTGTTGCCAAGATGATTTCTAAGCATGGTTATCCGATCACTATCGTTGAGCATCCATATTTTGTTGAGTTTGTGAAGTCTTTAAATCCTGTTGCTATAGGGGATTTAAATGAAGCACAAGGTAAGGAAGAGTTCGTTTCCACAGAGAGGCAATTGTTGTTATGCGATTTTCAGTTTCTAAGGTAACCAAAGGGGGATTTTTTTGTTGTTTTAACAAAGTGATAAAATAAAATAAAGCAAAACAAATAATTGGAATAATAAATAAGGAGAAGATATTGGTCACGGGATAATATCATTCACAAACATGTATTTTCATCAATGATTATAATTGGTATTTTAATCTCTTATTTACTAAAAGTCCTAGGATACATTGATCGCAAGTATATCCCGCTAATTCCCTGTTTTCATCACAACCACATTAAAAGATGCATATGTGAATTCTTCCTAGAAAGCAACCTAAAGTGTAAAAGCACAATTAGATTTAACTCCCTAAAAGCAATAAGTTCTATGGAATAAGACTAATCAATGCAAACGAATTTGTAAAAGCACTAATCGTTTTAACAAAAGTTATGATTCACTTGTGACTAGTAGGATATATCACTACAAGCACTACCCACAATTATGCTACTTAGAATCAGAGATAAACAACTTTTTCGTATTGAAAACTCTAATATAGCTCTAGAGATGAATGTAAATCGGATTGATTCCGGACTCAACCAAACAAACTATCAAATCATATAACACTATTAATTGTGAATCACAAACAATAAAATATTGAGACAAAACTAATTCGTTGAATCATATAACATTGAGAAATCAACTTTATCCCATAACCAATAATATTTGTTTAGCTACTCATAGCTATGGAGTTCATCATAAAAATATTAATTGAAAAGAAAAAGATGAACAAAAGAAAACCCTAGGAGCATAAACAAAACCGGCTCTCCAAAGTTCCAAGAAAAATATATGATATCCAAAGTTGTAGAAGTCTTTTCTTTAAATAGCTCTCTTGTTTGGAAAATTAGGTCTAGTCTTCAAAGGTCCAAAAGAAAGAAGTACACCAAGCCCATGTGTGAGAAAAACCCATGTAAAAACTCTGCCCAAAAACGATCGCCGGAAAACTGGTATTATGGCCGGAAATTGTCCGGAATCCGGTCACCGGTCTCCGGAATTTGTCACCGGAAAATTATCTCCGGTCACCTGAATGATCAGAAACTATCACCAAAAATTTCTACACTTCCATTATCTCAACTCTGCTTCTCTGCAATTCAAAAATTCACAAAATACCATCTAAACCAATTCCTTGTTCTTGCGAAAACGTACCCAAAAGCGTAGCTCCGAACTCATATATGACGCGGCCGAGTCATGCATCCAACACATACCCCTTCGTGATTCACTGAAATATTATGATCCCCACTTTCGGTTCCAAAATCCGGCACCCGGAACTAGTACCACGGGCTTGCCATTCTTGCTGCGTTTTCGCGCAGTTTCACCAGAACCACCATTGCATTCCAGACCTGAAAATTCAGTTTCATTACCATACCCAACACCAGAACCTGACATTCTTCGTCATCTCTACCTTTACTTCCAGCATTGCCATCTGCAGTTTAGCTTCACAATCCCTTCTCAGCACAGCCAAGCCAACAACTCCAGCTGCACTTCATACCTGCAATTCAGTTCATTGCAGTGCCAAATCAAGACCAATTGCCATTCATCTCGATAACCAGCTGCTTCACTACTTTGTTTCCATCTTAGCTCTAATTGCACAATTCAATAAAAGACATTCGTCGCATCAGTTCATATTTCGTTCGAGCATCACAACCAACTTTCTTGCATCTTCCCTTCTTTGACAGACTCACACAAATCAGCTTCATTTTGTCAGTCTCTTCTGGTCAACAGCTGCAACTACTCCTGTGTTGTAGCTTGTCCTATGCACAGCGCGTACCACCAGTTCCCAAAGCACTAGCGGCATCTCTACACAATAAAATTCAACTCCAATTTACCTTTTGCCACAGTTACAACCAAAGCAACCATCTCAAGCCTGCACCATTCATCTATTAATCCAAGTTCAGTTCCTCCACAAACCCATTTTTCCATTCTTCTCAGGCCATCACCGCAATAACATCTTCTCTTCCTCGGCTCATTGCCACAATCCAACCCATTAGCTTCACAACCAACGTCACGATACCACAGCTCCAAATCCTCCCTTAGTTCAACTCCTCCTCGTCACTGCCATTCTATCTTCATTGTTCTACAAAAATTCAAAATCCTGCCATACTGTCGAGCTCTCTCCAGCCATCATCGTTCATCATTAATACTGCCATTAATGGCAACAGTCCCTTCATACACAATCGATATGCTGTCACAACAGACCAGGCTGGGAGCCGAGGTCGTTCAGGACTTTTGTCAAGCACTTCTTGTGCAGTTTTCTGGTGATGCAAATATGAAGCTTGCTGTAGATGATACTTTGCACATCTTCTTCCCTGCAGCAATCGACTTTAATACACACTCAACACAAACCCACAACCATTCAAACACTAAAAACAGCTCTGAATTCTCTTCGCATCATCAAATGTCAATAGCAAACATGAGTTTTCCAGCGAGCTTCAGGCCAAGATTATGCTGTTCTGTTGCTGATTCTTCGAGTCCAACAGCAACCCAACTTTCCTTGTTAGCTCAGTAACAAACCCATCTTAGAATCGACCAATTTCACTACCAGTTCTTCCTTCTTTCAATTTCAGATCCATACAAGCAAACCCCAATTTCCATTCATTTCCGGAGAACCCTAACTTAAATTTTTGATGAATCTGAAACAAACCCTTCACTCATTCTTCGCATCCAAACTCCAGCTACAGCCTCATCGTCATTTTCTCGAATCTCTGAAGCTCCCTTCCTATCTCAAGCCACAACCATTTTCTCTCTTTCAGTAGTAGGCAACAGTAATGAGAAGAAAAGAACACTTCTCTTGAATTAGGCCTTGGTAATGATAAGAAATGATAAAGGCACCCAGCATATGATACTGGCCACCACAGTGACATCCCTTAGAGTTTGACTTCCCATTAGCACTTGCTCGTGAAATGATCATTGCACCCGGCCTTTATGCTCGAAATGGACGCTTTCTTCTTCTTTTGCTCAAATGACTCCAAAACACCTAATAACTCAAAAACACGCATAAGATACATAATTCACATGAAAAATAGCAAAGAAAGCATAAACTCTAGATAGTAAATATGGTGTATTCTACACCTATCAGATTCCCCCACACTTAGACTTTGCTAGTCCTCGAGCAAATCAAACAATTTTTTTTTAAAACATACATACAACTCCGTCTCGTCGAGGCTACGGTCACACTTAGCACGTATAACAAGCCTTTAAACCCCTAGGTGTCCCTAGTGGACGAGTTATAGTCTCGTGAGGGTTTACTAGAGATATACCCACAAAACCTACTTTTCCAACTTACTAGTTCTCCGAAATGATAGCATCCAACGCGCTAAGAAGACATAGAGATTCTGAACACTAGTCATAAGAAGTTAGACACATAAATGAACAGAATCTCATCCTTAAAAGTTGAGAGAGAAATAACCATCCCTTATCGAAAGAAATTCGGGTTCGGAGTGATCAAAAGTCTCGACTCTGCCTCACAAGAAAGGGTTTTATGAATTTGCGCTCAATAATAAACAACTTTTTATGGGTCACACATGTGTCCAGGTTGGAATGAAGAGAGAATCCTGCGACATGTTGAATGGTAGGAAGGTAAAAACCCTCCGAAGTATTTTGAAAACCCACATCTTTTATACATTTTTGAAAACCCATTTTTCTGACGATCTCTAAGAAAGGAAATCAACCATTTAACGAAGGTGGGAATATGCTTACTTACCTCGTTATCCGTTCGGCGTGCAGCTAGCACCACTCTCACAGCATCCATAGAAACGTCTTCGGTCTTCAATCGGTGTCTTCATCTTCGTCTTCGGTCTTCAACTCTTGATGATACTCTTGAACTTAGTAGAATCTTGACAATGTAATTTTTTTCCTCTAATTCCTTATTGCTTGAAACTTCTTTGTAGATATTCCTTCTTCCCATTGGCTTTATTGAAAGAATACAAAACTAAAAACGAACTATACAAACCCAAAATATATATATATATTTTTATCAATTTTTTTTTATCATTTTTTATCATTTTTTTTTTGAACAATAAACAATAAAAAAAATACAAAATAAAAACGAAATAAAACAATAAAACTAGTAATGAACCTAAAGATTTTCTCTTGTCTTTTTTTTTTCTTTTTTTTTCTTTCATTCATTCATTCATATATTTTTTTTTTGATACAAGAGAAAACAAAATACAAATAAGATAAAATAAAATGCAAGTACAAAGGCCATGGTGTAAGTACTTTACCGCTTGATTCTTCACAACTTATATGTCTTGATATCATAAACTTCTCGAACTCTCATCTTGATAATATTCTCTCTCGTACAATAGTCTTCAACTTATAAAAATTCTGCTCCTTGTTTTGTTGCTATACTTGAATCTGAAATCTGCTCAATTCTGTACCGTTGCTTGTAAACCTCGAACGTCTTCAACTTTCCTTCAAATTCGTGATGCTCCTCTTGTTGATGATGATAGTATTTCTATGAACCTGTTGGTGTAGAGAGAGATAAAGTGGATGGTGCTAACTGCGAACAAGATTACAAGTGGTATGTAAGTTAGCAATTTGATGTCACCATCATGATTGATAAAAATAGCACTCAAGAGATCAAAATAGTGCTTCTATGGTGGGAGGTTGGGCAGCTCACCATTCTGCCCGGAATTTACGTACGGTGACACACACTCTAAAAGCACAAATTTAGACAGGTACAAAGAATTGAATATCGGTGCCTCACATTATGTAACATGGGTAGTCTCCACTATAGGGGACCACTACTCTAATACCGAATTCAGTTTGCACCTTATTTGCCACTGTCATGGTTAAATCCAACTTTAACTCTCATACAATTAAGAAACCCGATCATGTTCTCTGTCATCTCTAAGTTCAGTCACTCTTATGAGATTCTCTATGTAATCTTAGCGACATGTATACTATGTGACTCTAAACTAACCATAAGTTGGATTTTTCTTATTCACTAGTTTTACAAAAGTTGAAAATTTGCAAGCAAAAATTTACAACACAAATGCTTAACCACTCCCCCACACTTAAACTTTACATTGTCCTCAATGTAAATTGAATCGTCCAAAGTAAGTCAAGGTGGGAAATTCGAACAAAAATCAGAAAAAATAAAAAAAAGACAAGAAAAACTAAAAACAAGACAAGAAATAAATACAAGACAAGAAATACTCATCCGATGGGTTGCCTCCCATTTAGCGCTTGGTTTAAAGTCGTCAGCCCGACTATCTCCTTGCTTTCTATGACTCCTCCAGAGGGAGTACATCCAAAAAGTTAACTCCTTCCACCACTTCGGAAGTGAAATTCTCATAATATGGTTTCAACCGGTGCCCATTAAATTTAAGTTCTTTCCCTGTAGCTATGCTACGAATTTCCACTGCACCATGAGAAAACACATTAGTAACAATAAAAGGTCCGGTCCATCGTGACCTTAATTTACCCGGAAATAAATGCAAGCGAGAATTAAACAAAAGAACTTTCTGCCCAATGCAAAATTGTTTTCTAGAAATCATGTTATCATGAAATGCCTTCGTTTTCTCCTTGTAAATGCGTGAGCTTTCAAATGCATCATTGCGAAGCTCCTCTAGCTCTTGGAGTTGTAACTTCCTTTGCTTTCCAGCCCCATCCATCTCCATGTTGCATTGTTTAATAGCCCAAAACGCCTTATGCTCAATCTCAACGGGTAAATGACAAGGTTTACCATACACAAGTCTAAAGGGAGACATCCCTATAGGTGTCTTGTATGCGGTTCTATAAGCCCACAAAGCATCATTAAGTCGCATGCTCCAATCTTTCCTTGTTGGGTTCACCGTCTTTTCTAGAATGGATTTCACCTCCCGGTTAGACACCTCGGCTTGTCCATTTGTTTGGGGATGATAAGGTGTTGCAATCTTGTGCGACACATTGTACTTCGTCAACAAGCTTTGTAAAATCCTGCTTTTGAAGTGAGAACCCCCATCGCTAATTATGGCTCTTGGAATTCCAAACCTTGCAAAAATATTAGCTTGCACAAAATCTGAAACCACTTTAGAATCATTAGTTGGGGTGGCTTTAGCTTCCACCCATTTCGAGACATAATCAACCGCAAGTAAAATATAAAAATTCCCATGGGAGTTGACAAAAGGCCCCATAAAATCAATACCCCATACATCAAAAACTTCAATAAATTGAGTAAAAGTTTGTGGCATTTGATTTCGGGCACCTAGATTGCCGGTTCTTTGGCACCTATTACAAGTTGTACAAAATACATATTGAGCGGTTCTCTTACTCCCAAAATGTCCTCCGCAAGCATAAGAGTGACAAAAAGACAAGATAGAATTAAATTCAGATTCGGGAACGCACCTTCGGATTACTTGGTCACTACCATGTTTCCATAAGTATGGATCATCCCATATGTATTGATTCCCTAACTTCTTAAGTTTGTCCCTCTCAGCACGAGACAAGTTCTTTGGGATTTGTTTAGAAACTAAGTAATTGACAATATCGGCATACCATGGTTCTCCAAAGGCAATTGAGAATAGTTGCTCATCCGGGAAACTTTCACGCAATGGGATAGCTTCCTTGTCCACAAGAAGACGGCTCAAATGATCCGCAACGGTGTTCTCAATTCCTTTCTTGTCCTTGATTTCAATATCAAACTCTTGCAAGAGTAAAATCCATCGTATGAGCCTCGGTTTCGCCTCTTTCTTTGTAAGCAAGTACTTAAGCGCTGCATGATCAGAAAAGACAACAACTTTTGTACCAATTAGATAAGAGCGCAAATTTTCTAAAGCAAAAAAAACAAACTAATAACTCTTTTTCAGTGGTTGTGTAGTTTTGTTGGGCCTCATTTAACGTTCTAGAAGCATAATAAATAGCATGAGGAAGCTTCCCCACACGTTGCCCAAGCACCGCACCAACCGCATAGTCACTTGCATCACACATGAGCTCAAAAGGCTTGATCCAATCCGGTGGTTTAATGATAGGGGCTGAAATCAAAAGTTCTTTCAAACGATTGAATGCCACCATACATTTTTCATCAAAGTTAAAAACCACATATTTTTGCAATAAGTTACAAAGTGGTGATGCTATCTTGGAAAAGTCCTTGATGAATCTACGATAGAAACCTGCATGACCAAGAAAAGAACGTATCTCCCTCACCGTAGTGGGAGGGGTTAGAGCATGAATAAGGTCTATCTTAGATTTATCGACTTCCAAGCCTTTAGAAGATATTATATGGCCTAAAACTATGCCATGAGTTACCATGAAATGGCACTTCTCCCAATTTAGCACAAGATTTGTTTCAATACATCGTTCAAGGATTAGAGACAAATTGTTCAAGCAAAGGTCAAATGAATGACCAAAGACACTAAAGTCATCCATGAACACTTCAATTATGTTTTCAACATACTCCGAAAAGATACTTACCATACACCTTTGAAAGGTAGCTGGAATATTGCATAAACCAAAAGGCATCCTTCTATAAGTAAAAGTACCGAATGGACAAGTGAAAGTAGTTTTCTCTTGGTCCTCCGGTGCTATCACAATCTGATTATAACCTGAATATCCATCAAGAAAGCAATAATAAGAGTGTCCAGCTAAACGTTCAAGCATTTGATTAATAAAATGTAAAGGAAAGTGATCTTTTCTAGTAGTGGCATTCAATTTTCTATAATCAATACAAACCCTCCAACCGGTTTGCACGCGAGTTGGGACAAGTTCATTCTTATCATTCTCCACCACCGTCACACCTGATTTCTTTGGTACTACTTGTACCGGGCTTACCCACTTGCTATCGGATATGGGGTAGATAACACCCACTTCCAAAAGCTTGAGTATCTCCTTTTTCACAACTTCCATCATGGGAGGGTTCAAACGACGTTGCGCTTCCCTTGTAGGCTTTGCATCATCCTCCAAACGAATTTTATGCATACAAACGGAGGGCTTATACCCTTGATATCGGCGATTGTCCATCCTATGGCCGTCTTGTACTTCCTTAGCACCCTTAGAAGTTTTTGCTCCTGTAAATCATTAAGATCATTAGAAACAATCACCGGTAACTCTTTATTATCACCCAAGTACAAGTACTTTAGGTGATCGGGAAGAGGTTTCAATTCTAAAATTGGAGATTTAACAATTGAAGGTACAAGCTTTTCATCACTGCATGGTAAACAAATAAAAGAGATATTATGAGTTTCCGGGCATCCTTGTAGTGAATTAAGATCACCAAGGCTTCCTTGACTTTATTACCACACTCTACACCATTATACATGAATATAGTTAACACGGTTTCCAAAGCATCATCACCATTTAATTCAAATATTTGTTGTGCCAATGTATCCATAACATCAATGGAGAAACAAGAGTGAACATCGCTAGGATATCTCATCGTCTCGAAAATGTTGAAACGTATTGTCTCTCCATCAAATTCCATGGTCAACGTTCCCTTGTCCACATCAATTATGGTTGTTCGCCGTTTTCATGAAGGGACGCCTAAGTAGCAATGGAAGAGATGAGTCCGGTGAACCTTCATTCATCTCTAACACACAAAAGTCAGCTGGAAATACAAGTTGATTAACTTGCACAAGAACATCCTCAACAATACCCATTGGGTAGACAAGAGAGCGATCGGCCAATTGCAATACAATTTCAGCCTTTTAAGAGGACCAAGATCAAGTGAATTATACATTGATGCCGGCATAACATTAACGGATGCACCTAAATCCAACATAGCTTTGTTAAATGTTGTGTTACCAATTGTGACGGGAATGTCAAAACTACGGGATCCTTGCACTTAAGTGGGAGTTTGTGTTGTAAGATTGCCAAGCATTCTCCCCACACTAAGCACTTCATAACCTTTGAGCCTTTGCTTGTTGGTACACAAGTCCTTCAACACCTTTGCATACTTTGGTACTTGCTTAATAGCATCAATGAGTGGTATGTTTACATGGATCTTCTTTAGAACGTCTAAAATCTCCTTTTCTAGTTTCGCCTTCTTAGAACTTGCAAATCTGCGAGGAAAAGGTAAAGGACGAACATAAGTAAAAACCGGAGTTTGAGAGTTAGGAATAGGTACCTCAGAAGTTTGGGGAGAATCCTCATTCTTCTCCTCCAAAATAGGTTCCTTTGGTGTCTCTACCTTGCCTGAATCAGTAACTTCGGGTTGCACAAGTTGTGTACCACTCCTCAACGTAATAGAATTGACACCCTCTTTTGGGTTAATAGGTTGAGAAGGGAGTTTCCCACTATTTTGTGCCTTCAAATTGTTCAACTCAATAGCCATGGAGCCCATTTTTGTTTGCAACTCCTTGATAGCACTTTTAGTTTCTCGCCGACTCTCTTTGAACATGGTAGAAATGCCTTGCATCATTGTTTGAAGCTTTGAATCAATATCGGAACCTTGATTTTGCATTGATTGTTGTGCTTGTGGTTTCTGAAATTATTGTCTCGTCTGGAATTGTTGTTGTTGAGGTTGAAATCCACTTGAAAAGTTGAAGGTAGTTTGTTGAACCGCTTCTTGCTTGTTGGCATAGCTAAAATTGGGGTGATCTCTCCATCCCGGATTGTAAGTGTTTGAGCAGGGATCATACCGTCTTTGTTGATTTGGAAAGACTGCATTAGCTTGCTCGTCCTCATAAGCTTGAGAGGAACTTGGTATCACCGCGGCTGTAACTTGTTGCATCATTGCTGACATGTTACCCATTTTTTGACGAAGTTCCTCAACCTCGCTCACTTCATTCACTCTTCTTAGAAGCACATCCGAACCACGGCTCAAAACTGTTGGGAGTTTGCTGCCATGTTTTCAATCAACTCTCTAGCTTGTTCCACCGTCTTGCTAACTAGTGCACCACCACCGCAGCGTCAATAAGATTCCTATCACTTGATTGGAGTCCTTCATAGAAATCTTTGGATGATCATAGCGTCACTGAATCGGTGGTGAGGGCAGCTTGCCACCAATCTCTTGTATCGTTCCCAACATTCATATAAGGATTCTCTCACGTTTTGCTTCATCCCACAAATCTCCTTGCGAATTTGAGTAGCCTTTGATGCAGGAAAATATCTCTCTAAAAGAGTTTCTTCAACCCATTCCATGTCGTGACACTTCCGGGAGGTAAATAGTACAACCAATCCTTAGCACTATCCATCAAAGAGAAACGGAAAACTTTTAACATTGCACCATCCGCCTCAACATCCGCTGGAAGCATGGCCGTGACAATGGTGTGGAAGTCCATAAGATGTTTGTTTGGGTCTTCATTCACCAAGCCATGGAATTTTGGTAATTCTCTAAGCAACCCCGGATTTATCTCAAAAGTAGAGTTCGTTTGAATACACCCCTGTTGTGTATCAAGCCTATGAGAAGCTAACTCCTTGAGTGAACGATTTGCATCACCCATTGTTTCTTCTTCTTCAACTTGTGGTTCGTCTGTGAATGGAACCTCTTGTTCTCCTTTTATTTGTAACTCTCCTTCCACTTCTAACTCTTGACTTTTTGTTGTGTCTTGACTTGGTTGGAGTATTGTGCCTCTTCGAGTAGCTATCCCGCACCTTGGGTAGTTCCAATCTTTAGAATCCACAGATTAGGTACCTGAAAACAATTCTCGCAAACGAGTGGGAAACAAGACAAGAACCGAAAAGCAAAGATAAAAGCATAAATTATAAAAAGAAACTAAAAACTTAATAACAAGCTGTATGCCTCCCCGGCAACGGCGCTAAAATTTGATCGCTGTCGTAAGCGTCAAAAATAATTTCACTTTCTTACTCACTAAATATAAATGATGCACAAGGTAAAGAAGAGTTCGTTTCCACAGAGAGGCAATTGTTTCTATGCGATTTTCAGTTTCTAAGGTAACCAAAGGGGGATTTTTTTGTTGTTTTAACAAAGTAATAAAATAAAATAAAGCAAAGCAAAGCAAATAATTGGAATAATCAATAAGGAGAAGATATTGGTCACGGGATAGTATCATTCACAAACATGTATTTTCATCAATGATTAGAATTGGTATTTTAATCTCTTATTTACTAAAAGTCCTAGGATACCTTGATCGCAAGTATATCCCGCTAATTCCCTGTTTTCATCACAACCACATTAAAAGATGCATATGTGAATTCTTCCTAGAAAGCAAACTAAAGTGTAAAAGCACAATTAGATTTAACTCCCTAAAAGCAATAAGTTCTATGGAATAAGACTAATCAATGCAAACGAATGTGTAAAAGCACTAATCGTTTTAACAAAAGTTATGATTCACTTGTGACTAGTAGGATATATCACTACAAGCACTACCCACGAGTTATGCTACTTAGAATCAGGGATAAACAACTTTTTCGTATTGAAAACCCTAATATAGCTCTAGAGATGAATGTAAATCGGATTGATTAGGACTCAACCAAACAAACTATCAAATCATATAACACTATTAATTGTGAATCACAAACAATAAAATATTAAGACAAAACTAATTCATTGAATCATATAACATATTGAGAAATCAACTTTATCCCATAACCAATAATATTTGTTTAGCTACTCATAGCTATGGAGTTCATCATAAAAATATTAATTGAAAAGAAAAAGATGAACAAAAGCAAACCCTAGAAGCGTAAACAAAACCGGCTCTCCAAAGTTCCAAGAAAAATATATGATATCCAAAGTTGTAGAAGTATTTTCTTTATATAGCTCTCTTGTTTCCAAAATTAGGTCTAGTCTTCAAAGGTCCAAAAGAAAGAAGTCCACCAAGCCCATGTAAAAACTCTGCCCAAAAACTGGTATTATGGCCGGAAGTTGGCCGGAATCCGGTCGCCGGAATTTGTCACCGGAAAATTATCTCCGGTCACCTGAATGATCAGAAACTATCACCAAACATTTCTACACTTCCATTATCTCAACTCTGCTTCTCTGCAATTCAAACATTCACAAAATACCATCTAAACCAATTCCTTGTTCTTGCGAAAACGTACCCAAAAGCGTAGCTCCAAACTTATATATGCCGCGGCCGAGTCATGCATCCAACACATACCCCCTTCGTGATTCACTGAAATATTATGATCCCCACTTTCGGTTCCAAAATCCGGCACCCGGAACTAGTACCACGGGCTTGCCATTCTTGCTGCGCTGCTAGTTTCACCGTAACCACCATTGCATTCCAGACCTGCAAATTCAGTTTCATTACCATACCCAACACCAGAACCTGCCGTTCTTCGTCATCTCTGCCTTTACTTCCAGCATCGCCAACTGTAGTTCAGCTTCACAATCCCTTCTCAGCAAGCCAAGCCAACAACTCCAGCTGCACTTCATACCTGCAATTCAGTTCATTGCAGTGCCAAATCAAGACCAATTTCCATTCATCTCGATAACCAGCTGCTTCACTACTTTGTTTCCATCTTAGCTCCAATTGCACAATTCAACAGTACATTCTGTCGCATCAGTTCATATTCTGTTCTGAGCATCACAACCAACTTTCTTGCATCTTCCCTTCTTTGACAGACTCACACAAATCAGCTTCATTTTGTCAGTCTCTTCTGGTCAACAGCTGCAACTACTCCTGTGTTGTAGCTTATCCTATGCACAACGCGTACCAACAGTTCCCAAAGCACTAGCGGCATCTCTACACAATCAAATTCAACTCCAATTTACCTTTTGCCACAGTTACAACCAAAGCAACCATCTCAAGCCTGCACCATTCGTCTATTCATCCAAGTTCAGTTCCTCTACAGACCCATTTTTCCATTCTTCTCAGGCCATCACCGCAATAACATCTTCTCTTCCTCGGCTCATTGCCACAATCCAACCCATTAGCTTCACAACCAACGTCACGATACCACATCTCCAAATCCTCCCTTAGTTCAACTCCTCCTCGTCACTGCCATTCTATCTTCATTGTTCTACAACAGTTCAAAATCCTGCCATACTGTCGAGCTCTCTCCAGCCATCATCGTTCATCATTAATACTTCCATTAATGGCAACAGTCTATTCATACACAATCGATATGCTGTCACAACAGACCAGGCTGGGAGCCGAGGTCGTTCAGGCCTTTTGTCAAGCACTTCTTGTGCAGCTTTCCTGGTGATGCAAATATGAAGCTTGATGTAGATGATACTTTGCACATCTTCTTCCCTGCAGCAATCGAGTTTAATACACACTCAACACAAACCCACAACCATTCAAACACTAAAAACAGCTTTGAATTCTCTTCGCATCATCAAATGTCAATGGCAAACATGAGTTTTCCAGCGAGCTTCAGGCCAATATTATCGCTTGTTGCTAATTCTTCGAGTCCAACATCAACCCAGCTTTCCTTGTTATCTCAGTAACAAACCCATCTCAGAATCGACCAATTTCACTACCAGTTCTTCCTTTTTCAATTTCAGATCCATACAAGCAAACCCCAATTTACATTCATTTCCGGAGAACCCTAACTTCAATTTCTGATGAATCTGAAACAAACCCTTCACTCATTCTTCGCATCCAAACTCCAGCTACAACCTCATCTTCATTTTCTCGAATCCCTGAAGCTCCCTTCCTATCTCAAGCCACAACCATTTTCTCTCTTTCAGTAGTAGGCAGCAGTAATGAGAAGAAAAGAACACTTCTCTTGAAATTAGGCCTTGGTAATGATAAGAAATGATAAAGGCACCCAGCATATAATACTGGCCACCACAGTGACATCCCTTAGAGTTTGAATTCCCCTTATCCTTGGCCGATCTCCCATTAGCACTTGCTCGTGAAATGATCATTGCGCCCTTTACGCTCGAAATGGACGCTTTCTTCTTCTTTTGCTCAAATGACTCCAAAAAACCTAATAACTCAAAAACACGCATAAGATACATAATTCACACGAAAAATAGCAAAGAAAGCATAAACTCTAGATAGTAAATACGGTGTATTCTACACCTATCAAGCTTTACACTAGGAATACAGTTAGGGAAGATATCATGAAACTAACAACTGAGTTCAAACTGCAATTACAAGAACAATTTGACACAATTACATCTAAGTGTAGTTTAACAACAGATATGTGGACATGTATGCATACAAAAGATGGTTATTATTGTGTGACAATCCATTACATAGATGATGAGTGGAAACTGGTTAAGAAAATACTAGCATACACTTTAGTTCCATCACCACATACTGGAGAATTTCTAGCATATGTAGTGAAATCAGTAGCTCTAGATTGGAACATAGATAATAAGCTTTTTGTTGTAGCTGCTGACAATGCTAGCTCAAACAATGTTATGATGGCAAATCTGAAGTCATGGCTTGATAACAAAGATTGTCTAGTTCTTAATGGAGATTTTTTTTCCAAATTAGGTGTAGTAATCATGTATTGCACTTGATTGTTGGGTGTGGAATGAGAGAAGATGCTCCATTTATAGATGTAGTTAGAGAGTGTGTGAAATACGTCAAGTCAGGCTAGAAAAGAGAGATTTGAATGTGCTATTGCCCAAGTTAAGCTTCCTGCTTCAAGGTCTGTTGGTTTAGATGTGGATACCAGGTGGAACTCCACCTTTAAGATGCTTAAAGATGCAATTTTTTTGAAACAAGCTTTTGTTAGGCTAGCTGATTTGGATAATGACTTCAAGATACTACCAACTTCTCAGGAGTGGCAACAAGGAGTACATATATGTGAATGTTTGGAATTATTTGATGTGATTTCAACCAAATTTGTCTGGGATTAAGTATCCCATGACAAATTTGTATTATAATGGGGTGCAAGAAGTTAATAGATGCATTAAGATCTGGGAATTAAGTGAGCATGAGTATATCAGAGACATGGCCAAAAATATGAGGAAAAAATTTAATAGCTACTGGAAAGAATGTAACACTTTGATGGGCATTGGGGTTGTTTTAGATCCTAGGTATAAGGATAAATGGGTGGAGTTTGTTATGAAGAGAGTATATGGTGTGGAAAACTATCAAAGTCACCATCACAAATTTGAGCTTCAACTCAATGCTCTTTTCTGTGCTTATGAAACCAACACTACAACTCCAGATTATTTTGATACTTGTATGCATTCAGATGGAATTGATATCTCTGCAGGTACAACAACATCATATGAATTTGGTTATGATGATTTTAGTATGGAAAACAATATGTTTGAGGTTGATAAGTCAGAATTGGAGACATACTTAGCAGAACCAGTTCTTCCTAAAGGCACAACCATTGAAGAAATGAGGTTTGATATCTTAAGTTGGTGGAAGAATCATGCTCCTAAGTACCCAACTCTCTCAAGGATTACTAGAGATGTATTGGCTGTTCCAGTGACAAGTGTAGCATCAGAATCAATGTTTAGTATTGGTGGTAGGGTTCTCACATCTCATAGGAGTTCATTAGCTCCAGACCTTGTTGAAGCATTGCTTTATTTGGGTGATTGGCTGCCAGATCTCAGTCTCAGTGACAGTGATAATAGTTGTATTACTGGTAACTTTCCTTACATCTTAATCTTTTATTTGCTTTTATATTTATTGGCTTATTGCACTGACATTGCCCGCTTAACTAACACTTTTGATTTTCATTTCAAAATGCAGAAGTTCGGGACTAAGGAGGAATGCATTTGCAGATGCAGTTGGCAGTAGAGATGGAGGCATGGAGCCATGGAGGATTGCATTTGTAGTTGCTGCAACAGATGGAGATGGAGTTCCTTTGTCTTTTCTTTTGCAAAAACATGGTTTTTTCTTTTGATAGAACATCTGAACATGTAATTTGGTGGCATGAATTTAGAACATGAACATATGTATGTTTTCTTTTTTTTTTTGTGGCATGGATTCAGAACTGGTTTTGTTGGATTTAGAACCTATTCTGTGTTTGTTTTGTGACAGGATTTATAATTTGTTCTGTGTGTTCTGTGACATAACGGATTTTATCGGAAAAATATCTGATATCCGATAAGTCCAACGTAACGGAATCGGAATTGAATTTCAGATTTCCGTCGGAACTTAACGGATTTCGGATATCCGTTAATTTTAATGGCAACGGCAGCGGCAGAGGCAATATGCGTTACATTTAGTGTCGTTGACAGCCCTACCTATTATACATATGAGGCTGCAGAATAATGGGTCCTCCAAAAATAGTACTGCTAGTAGAAATTGTAGAATAGAAGCATCAATAATTCAAATTCAGTAATTAAGTTTTTCCTTTTTCTTGATGGCCAGTATGAGGTCACAAAGGTGAGAACTAACTAGCCTTTACTGTCTGTCTACTCAGCCTAATCTAAAATATGTGGGCTAGCTTCTGGTTTTGTAGTGGAAAAACTTTGAGAAGATGATTAAGACAAAACTAATAATAGAAGTAATCAAATAAGTAGTAGATCATTTATGGATAAGACCCAGATTTTCATTTGTCTAAGAAGGTTGAAAAAATTGTTAAAAAGGTTAAGTGATTGATATTGTGATTTAACAGTACCATATGGAATCCAATGACATATCCAATCAAATGATGAATGAGTGGTGGGAGACATGTTGCTAGAGCAACAAAAAACTGGCGGATGCATGAATCCAATTCTTCAGTCACTGCCTCCCTCTATTATTTATATACATACAGAGTAGTGAGCTCTAAAGCAACAAGTCACTAGCCTGCAGCTGAGGACGGGAACTAGAGATTTACAAGTCCGCTTAACAAATATTTCATTCCATGCATCCTCAAGTTCAGGCGGATGCGCCTACTTTCTTCTATCCATCCACGCCTACTGCTAACAATAGTTGTAGTACTATTAGTAGTAGTAGTACAAGTCACAGTCTAGCTGAGAAGCGGCGGCGTCAGAGGATTAATTCACACCTCTCCGCTCTTAAACGCCTAGTTCCTCATTCTGATAAAAAGGTAGATGTATCTGCACATACTTATTCTCAATAATCCATGTATATGATGAGCTCAACATTTTATACACTGTGTGGGTGCATACACTGTGCAGATGGACAAGGGTTCTCTGTTAGGGTGTGTAGTTGATCATTTGAAAGAGTTAAAGAGAAACTTACTAGACGAAATCATCCATCAAGGGTCAACAATCCCCAACGAGTCCGATGAAATAATTGTTGATCACATGACGGCCTCAACAACCACCATAGGCGCCACCACCAACAACAATAACAACGACACTGGCAACAGTGACTGCAGCAACAAAGGCAAGTACAATGAAATTTACCTCAAGGCAACTGTCAGTTGTGAAGATAGGCCTGAGCTGTTCATGGATATCATTGAAGCCTTGAAAGGTTTAAAGATGTTAAGAACTGTAAGAACAGATATGGTGACGTTAGGTGGTAGGATTACTCTAAACATAGTTTTGATCAATATCGATAATCATGAAAGTAGCAGCAACATAAATTGTTTGAATTCACTTAAACAATCACTTAGAGCTGTTTTGGGTAGAGTTATTACTTCTTCTTCGTCATCACATTGGACATCTACGAGTGGTTTCTCAAGCAAGAGGCAAAGACTTTTGTTCCCGCAACATCACTCCCATTTTCATTAGTAATTCATTTTATATCAGTATAACTTCGTTAAAATAATAATCAAAATAATCCAATTAAGTTGGATTAAGTTTGCATAGATTAAATTTTTAAATAAATAATTTTTGTTAATCCCAGAGCAGTTATTTTTAAAGAAGTTTTACTGTATATATATTTGTCACTTTTTTATTTTATGATAGCAGGATCGCGCACCTATTATATGTTCAGGTCAGCTGAGCATTAACAACATGAAATTTTTTCATGAACCTGTCTAAGAATGTTTGTTTTTTGTTTAGAAACTCTAAAAGAAAGAACAAACAGAGAACAACTATAAAAACAAAGGTAAATGCAATATTCGAACACTTCGTAAATTGCATCATAAAATGACCTTAAGAATCAAACCGACATCAAAACCCTGGCTGTACCGTATCAAAGTATTTTCTGACTTCTTCGACGATCATTCTGTGCATAATACTAACCAAACACATCTCTTTCATCTCAACCTCATGTGACCTCATATCAAATTTCGGATTCTGTTCCTTGGCATTGTCATTTTCATCCCTAATCTTCTCTTCTCCTCCTACCACCACCGCCACCTCTTCATCCTCATCCTCTTTACATGCTGTCACACCAACTTGCGCCTTAGAGACCGTAACCAGGTTTCGAGAATCTCCTGGCAGAGACAATGTCAAAGAAGTCACTGGCTCCTCCAAACTCTGGTGACCGCTGTTAATAATCTCATCAATGTCATCATTGTTAAAACGCGGACGTTTCATATCCGGCAACACCGATTCTGACTCAGACTCATCAGGAACAACATCGGATACAGAAACAACTGACGACGTCAATGACTCATTTGTAGTACTACTAGTCATCGTAACGAATCTTTTACGCAACGTAGAATTCCAGTGGTTCTTAATAGCATTATCAGTACGACCAGGCAGAAGTCTTGCAATAGTAGCCCATTTGTTACCATGAATAGCATGCGCCTTGAGGATAATCTCGTCTTCTAAAGGCGTAAAAGGCATATGCTGAACTGCAGGACTCAACTGGTTACACCATCTTAACCTACATGATTTTCCCGATCTGTTTGGTATTCCTGAACTTATTAATGACCAGTTACGTGCACCATGTAATTCTACTAAGGTTTTCAGTTTTGTATCTTCCGCTTGACTCCATGAACCTCTCAATCTATCTCCACCACCACTGCTCATATCTTCAAGAATCATGTAGAGATTGGAGAAAGGGATCAAAGATTTTCTTAATTAGAGAGACTGGTGCTGATGAACAAGAAAGTGTTATAATAGAGGGACCTATAACTGCTGCTTGGATAGAGGGTCTGTGTGGGGGCGTGGAAGAGTCAGTTGGGATGAACCCTAAACTGCTCACCTACATAAACAAGAAAACTGAACTGAAAATCTTCTCTCTTTTTTTTTTTTTTTTTTTTGTTCCTTCTTATGAACCGTTTAGTTTGGTTATGGTTTCTTTTCTTTGTTACAAGTGTGCCCGGTTATTTTAACTTCTTTGAGGAAAGACTCTTTGAAACCCCTCCCACCCATGCACTTGACATGAGTGCAAAATTTGTTGCCTAAAATGCGGTGCGGCTACGATGTGGTAGTGACCCCTCTTTAAATGCTGACATATTAGTAGGAAATACCAATTGGTCCTAGAAACATTATATTAGGATGAGTCTAGTCCTTTTGACCTAGTCATGTGTCTGTTTGGTCCTTTTTGGACAATTAAATTATAGTTTGGTCCTAGAAATTATGATTTGGTCTTAGGGTATTGTCCACCCACACGGAATATTATTTTTCTGTTACCAAAACACCCCTACACGTGCTCAGTTTATCGTTTGGTCCTAAATTTTTATTATTTGGTCCTTTTACCGACATATATAATCAGAAAACCTTTCAGTTTCAGTTTTTATTTTCTCTCTCCGTGGAAGTTCTTCTCTCGCCGCAGATTTTTTTTTCTCTTCTAGGGTTTACGAAATCTTTCGAGATTTCGATCTTGATACCAAGATCGATCCGATTTACAGCAGATTAACTTGATTTTCAGAGTTACGGAGGTTGATTTTAATAGCTTAATTTGATTACGGAGGTTGATTTGTTTTTCAAGATTCGGTTGATTATTGATTCTGTTGGAGTTGATTTTTTGGAATCACAGATTCGGAGATTGGTGTTTGGAATCACAGATTCAGAGATTCTTGCTGCTGGTAAGTTTTCATGCAATCCTTTTCCTTGATTTGAAGTAATTAGTTTTTCTTCTTATTCTTGATTCTTTTTGTTCGAAATCAAAAGAAGTAATTAGTTTTTCTTCTTATTCTTATTCTTATTCTATAGATCAGCTAATTTTTTCTTTGATTAGCAATGAAGTCGTTCGTTAAGTCATTTCATTGTTACGGCTTCATTCCAAGAATGAAGTCCATTCTATTTGATGGACTATAGAGAGTTTTAATAGACTTCATTCCTGGAGTGAAGTCCATTTTCTATGGCGTGGACTATAGAGGTTTTAATAGACTTCACTCCTGGGAATGAAGTCCATTTCTATGGCATGGAATGAAGAGGTTTTAATACACTTCATTCCTGGGTGAAGTCCATTTCTAAGGCATGGAATGGAGAGAGTTTTGATAGACTTCATTCCTGGAGTGAAGTCCATTTTTTCTATGGTATGGACTGGAGAGGTTTTTCTAGACTTCACTCCAGGAATGAAGTCCATTCTATTGCATGGACTATAGAGAGTTTTAATGGACTTCACTCAGAATGAAGTCCATTCTATTGCATGGACTATAGAGAGTTTTATGTTAGTTTTGTCAAGGAAGAAGTACTTTCTTTGCTTTGTTTATAGTTAGTTTATATGTTAGTATGTTAACGAATGAACTCTTTTTAAGGAATAAGTAGTCTTTTTAGTTTATTTGTTTATCTCATTAGAATGTTATTGAATGAAGTTATTTTCTTTCATTTTTCGGAGTTCGTAATGGCGCTCTCAAGTTGTTATGCAGTTAGTGTACTACAAAGGGAATAGTATTCCCTTTGAAGTTTCTTTAGATACGATGATGCGTGACCTCAAAATACATGTTTGTGATTATTGGAGAAACTTGACTCCTCGTAGCATAAGATTTAGGGATGGCGAAGGTTGTTATAATCTTGTCATCAATTGTGATTACTCTCTTCAAGGACTAATTGCCGTTACTTGTTCAAAGGAATTTCCTAGTTTTAATTTGTATGTTGAGGAGGCTTCTAATGGTGGTGCTTCTACCTCTTCTACCTCTTCATCTCGGTATTTCCAATGCCATCTCTCGGTGATGATGAATTATGTAGTGGGTTCACCGAGACTTCAAAGATTAAATACCGACGGAAGGTCATGAGGAATTAAAACCTCTTTTATCTGCGCAGGTGGGAAGATATTTTTAAAGGTGTTGGTCAAGTTTTTCATGGTGGTGTTGATGAGGTTCGCTTAGCTGTCAAGAAATATTGCCGCAAGTCCGGTTATACAGCTTGAAAAGATTAAGAATGATAGACTTAGGTACACAGACCAAGTGTGGTAGGGATGCGCAAAAGTGTCCTTGGTATACGCATGTATTCCAATTGATACACGGAAAAATATCTTTGCTATCAAGGAATTCAATGGGGAGCACAAATGTGGTGGTGCTTATGAGCTGAAGGAACCACCTGTGAAGAAGAAATTGATAAAACATTTATTCAAGGATCAAATACAGTCTAATCCATCTTTAAAGCCCAAGGATATGGTTGCTCAGGTGAAGAGTTGTTACGGTATTAACATAAAATACCACCATGCTTATAAAGGGAAGGAAGCATCTAAGGCGAGATATATGGCGATGATGTAAAAAGTTATACGAGATCTTGTTTGGTATGTTGAAGCAATAAATGCTACCAATCCGGGCAGCTATATCAAGTTTGAATATGATAAAGTGACTAAACGTTTGAGAGGCTTTTCATATGTTTTGCTGCTCGTATGGAAGGATACCGGTTCATTCGTCCTATGCTTTCTTGTGGTGCAACATTTCTCACTTTGGGAGATTCAAGGGAACATTGATGGCTGCCACTGGTGTGAATGGGAACCAAGGTACTTTTGATTAGTTTCTACTTTGATTAGTTTTCACAGTCCATTTTATATAGAATGGACTTCATTCCAAAAATGAAGTCTAGGAAAGATATATATTGATTCTACAAAATCCATCTTATACCGAATGGACTTCAATTTTGGAATGAAGTCTAGGAAAATTATAGATATTTGATTCTACGGTCCATCTTATACGAGAATGGACTTCATTCCGAGTGAAGCCTAGAAAAGTTATAGATATTGATTTCTATTTGTTATCCGGTGTTATATTTTGATTTTCTATTTGTTTTCTCGGGGTGTTATAGTTATAGGCTTCATTCCCGGGGAATGAAGTTATAGAAAAGTTATAGATATAGACTCGCTTTTTCTTTCATTTCGTAGGTTTCTTCCTTTTGCGTTTGCTTTAGTTCCTTCCTCGAAGACATTCAAGGTTGGGAGTGGTTCATGGAAAACTTGCAGCATTGTGTCGACTCTCGTCCTATTACATTTATCACCGATCGTCATGAAGGGTCAAGCAAAGTATTCCCAAGTATTTTCCCAACTCTTATCATAGTTAATGTTTTTATCATCGAAGAATAACCTTCCTATCAAAAAGGACATGAGAAGTATAAACAAGTTCAGGATTTGTTCCATAAAGTCGCATCTTTGCTGCTGAGTTGCCAAATATGAGTCCGCTTTGAATGAGATGTGAACCATAGGATGTGAGTGGGTTGCCAAGTACATCGTAAATATCGATCCCAAGCACCGGGCAAATGCTTTCTTCGTAGGATGTAGGTATGGTGCACACTCATCAAGTATTGCGAGTCTTTCAATAACTGGATTCATCGTGAAAGGGATCTGCCTCCAGCTGCTCTTGTTGATGAGGTGAGGATAAAGATTATGAGGATGAGTTCAGAAAGGCGTGAGCTTGGTAGAACTTATCAGGATAGTTTGACTCCCATATACAAAGCTTTACTCAAGTCACATGTCGATATAGGTCGTCCATGGAATGTTACCGAGTCAGGTAATGGTATATATGAGGTTCACTCACCCAGCTCGCATGCTGTTGATCTGATGAAGATGACGTGCACTTGCCGGAGATGGAAAGTGTTTGGTTTCCCTCGTGCTCACGCCACTCGCTGCTATTACTATGAGTGGTATTGATATGTTGAGGTTTATTCAGCCTTACTTTGGTTCAAACCACTTCCGCAACTCTTATGCTCCTGCATTCGACCAATTCCTAACTACGATAGGCCGGAGGCGTATGAACCCGAAAGAGAGTCCTTCCTGGTATTCCAAGGCCACCTCGGTGGAGACCGCCAAAGAAGCGTATTCGCAGTGCTTATGAGAAAGAAAGGAGGCCTATGAAGTGCTCCAATTGCAAAAAGATTGGGAACCACAACAAAGCTACCACATGTGTATTAATGCCGGAGTAGTATGCCCGAACTTTTTATTTAGTTTTCTGGTGTTAGTTTTCCTTTGTGAACTCCTTTTTTTGTTCGTTTTGGGATATGCACTTATTTTTGTTTGTTCATTTCCGGGATATGAATTGGTGGTTTTTAGTTTGTTGTTTCGGGATATATGCACTTATTTTTCAAGTCCAGAGTTTTCCTAGACTTCACTCCTGGGAATGAAGTCCATTCTATGTATCTTGTATAAGTTTTTACTAGAAGTCCATTCAAAAATGAAGTCCATTCTATGGACCAGAGAAGTTTTCTCTAGACTTCACTCCAAAAATGAAGTCCATTCTATGGATCAGTATAAGTTTTTACTAGACTTCATTCTGGGAATGAAGTCCATTCTATGGACCAGAGAAGCTTTCTCTAGACTTCATTCCAAAAATGAAGTCCATTCTATGGACTGTAGAAGTTTCTACAAAATTCATTAGAAAATAAGACAGTAAGACAAAACATATATTATCTACTATCCAAAATATTATCCAAAATATTATAGATGAAACTATAAAACATATTAGAGTATTAATTACATTAGAAGCTAATCTAATAGACAAAGTACCATTTTTCGTAATCTAAGCTAATCTATAGTTAAAAGAATAATTAGATCGATTATATATGACATTGGAGAAGCTAATCATTTCAGTCTTTGCAACCATCTTTAATCGGTTGATTGTTGAGAAATTCTTCATTAGTTGTTTCACTCCAACTTAATCCATCTTTCTCATCATTTAGAAGCTTGCACGCCATTCTCGTATCTCCACCGCCGCATCTTTTTATCATTTCATCTCTCGGAATCGATGTTTCGAGATTTCGGGAGCAATGGCTTGCAACTTCGCTTTATCCAAGAACATGTATTGAGAAGGCAATCCGGATGTGCTCCCCGATCGAGGCACCCGCATTTGCTCAATTTTTAAGTCGAGCCCCTTTCTAGATCATTTTTCACCAGCCATTTATCAATGTGTGGTTTGCAGTAGGCAGCCATTTTCCTTGCATTATTTGCACATCTTTCTCCTATTTCTCCTCTTTTGAGTGAGTTGTAATGCTCCCACTGATAGTCTCCGATGTCGTAAACAAGCAGGTGCCAGTGTAAACCGATAGGCCCTTTTTGATTTGCCTTCACCAGGCAGGTTCATTGGAATGATTAACTTCTCGAGTCTTGCTAGGCATATTCGCTATGAAGTCGTCAATCTCACCTTTCCTATCATCCACTTTCTTCTCAAGGAAATATGTCTGCAAAGATATATATATATATATATAAATTTTCAAATTCACAATACTATCAATACATCATAAAAATGAACTCCAACATTTATGTGGACTTCACTCTAGAATGAAGTCCATTATGTGGACTTCACTCCCGGGAATGAATTCCATTATGTGGACTTCATTCCAGAATGAACTCAAACCGTTATGTGGACTTCATTCTTTGCTAAATAGTTATAATGAATAGTTGCCACTAAAATTTCTTAAAGTAAGGACTTACAAATGCGAAAGAGGGTGCCATAATCTCAAAGTGTATGTATTTCGGTGGATTTTGGTGTCTTCGCTATCCATTTTTGCTCTCTCTCTTTGTGCCGCTATCTTCCTCTTGTAGCAAAGTAGTAGAAAAGAATTAAGACATCAAGGTCTCTATTGAACATTAGATCATTAATGTGTTCTCCTTGGACACCAAACCGAGCTTTGTTAGCTTCATCATCTATAACCCAAGCCGCTTGACTGCAGGAGGATAAACAAAAACTTCAACATTAATGATATAAACAAAAACCTCTACATAGATGAATGGAAGTTCAATTTTCTCGTATGTTTCCTACCTTTGCATAGCGTGTTTGTAGAAGGTACCCAACAATTTCTTTTGATCTCTGTCCAATGTGGAGAAGTATGGAGACTTTTTCAGGTCCCCCATATTTGGAACATTGGGCATGTACGCTCTCAGCTGCTTTTCTTGCTCTCTCTTCTCTGCAGGATGATGATCTGGTTCATTTCCTCTTCTCTTCTTGCTTGCTGCAGCTTTTTGATTTTCTTTCTCGATAGCAGCAGGTACATTCTTTCTCTTTCTTCGCTCAGCATTCTTCTCCTGGTCAGCAGGGTTTAGGAGGAGTCTTGAAACAACTTTCTTTGGCTCGATTCTTCACTTGTTGTTCGTTTCGCTCAACGTTCTTCTCCTCATTTATTGGTTCTTTCCTTTGCGTCTCAATCAACCTCGGTTCGATTCACTGTAGTCCGATCCACTTATGAACTCTTTTCCAAGCACATTTGTTGCCTTTTTGCCCCTTGTAGTCATCCCGTGTCTTTCAACTACTTTAATTGGGGTTTTATCACTGTCTGAAGAACCAAGACCATGTTTATTCAAATCAGCAACTATTTGTGATATTGTCTCAATGTTGTTTGCTGGCTCAACAACTTCTTCATCTTGTCTTTCAACAACTACCCGTGATACTGGCTCAATGTTGTTTGCTTGCTCAACAACTATCTCGTGTCATCCCAATCGAGAAACTAGGAGGACTACGGTTGATCCGATTCAAGTCTTCATTCTTCTCATTCTTGTCAACAATAATCTGCTTGGAGACTCACATGCTCTTCATTGACGAACATATTATCTCCGTCTCTTGCCGCTATAAATAATTCAAAAACACAAATATAAAACAATTCAATAATGGTATTGTGCATCAAAATCGAGTTCACCCTCGAATGAACCCATAACATCTATATGTGAACTTCATAATGGTATTTTGTATCCGAGTTCATCCATGAGAATGAAGTCCCTCATAGAACTTCTATGTGGACTTCTATGTGGACTTCACTCCAAAAATGAAGTCTGCTTTTTTCATAGAACAATACTATACCCTGAATTTTCTAAGGCACGGACTTCATTATGTGGACTTCACTCCAAAATGAAGTCCAACCTTTATATGGACTTCATTCTAAAAATAATATACCCTAACTTTTCTATTCCATTATGTGAACAATACTATACCCTAAGTTTTCTAGACTTTATCAGGAATGAAGTCCAACTTTGTAAAGCATAAATTTTTTTAAAAAAGGAGAAGAATAGTTGGAATTTTTACCTAGGTTCAAACATTGATCCATATTTAAAGGAACTCCGTGGGTCGTCTTGTTGGAAATGAAGGTAGCTCTTCTTCAGCCATCGTATCAAGTAGCTTTTCCATAGCATCAACTTGAGTAGAAGGATTCACAACAGGTTAAGACGGGAAAGATAGGAGCAGGTCTTCTCGGGCAGCTTCCATATCAAAGATCTCGATGCTAGAACAACATTTTCATTCCTCCACCAGCTCTTCGTGCCTTCATCCACTTGTTGATTCGGTATATTATTTATTTCATCACTCAACAATGAACTCTTGTACTCATCGGGGAAAATTGTACGCATGTATTCACAAGCCTCGGTTTCGCCATGAATTTCGCGACATTCCCACCTTGACTAGCAATGCATCAACCTCGGGTTGCTTAGAAGACAAGTGTTCTACAAGGGACTCCATCTTCTGTCAAAAAGTGTCTTTGAAGTTGTTGTTTACGCAAGTGAGTGCTCAAGTTCTTACGCTTTAACAAAAGATGCCCCATCTCCTCCGAATGCTTTCTTGTCAACTTTTTAATCTCTCGAGTATGTTTAACTCTCGGGTTCTCCATCTCACAAACATGTGTAGCTTTAAGACTTTCTATCCGACTCCGACATAAGGTTGAATTCTTCCTCGAGCAACTCGGCCTTTGTCTTGGCCTTTTGTTGTTGAAGTAGCTTTTTTTCACCTCCGTATATTCTTCCGTAAATTTCTCCGATAGCTGCACACACAAAATGAAACCCCAATTACTTCCTCATTCATAATTTGAATTCATTAAAAGGAATGAACTACAGGTTCAGAGCAATTGACATTAACAGTCGGAGTTCATAACAGGTTTTAATAGACTTCACTCCTGGGAATGAAGTCCATTTCTATGGAATGGAATGGAGAGGTTTTAATAGACTTCACTCCTGGGAATGAAGTCCATTCCTATGGCATGGAATGGAGAGGTTTTAATAGACTTCATTCCAGGAGTGAAGTCCAATCTATTGCATGATCTATAGAGAGTTTTAACAGACTTCACTCCTGGGAATGAAGTCCATTCCTATGGTATAATGAATTAACAATTTCTTTTTTATCTTAAAGTGCCTATTTCATAACAGGTTTGAATGCAATATAACAATATCATATTAATCTACTTTGTTACCTCTCCAAAATCGTCAACATTCATTTCTATGTGACTACAAAGGCTCTCAATGTTCCACCTTGCAAACCTTGGACAGTAGGCTTCTCTATTCTCGCACCTTCCACTTGGGTCCTATTTTCTTTGAATGCTAAAGAAACCAAGGCTGCAAAAAAAAAAAAAACTATACTAGTCAGCTTTTTCAAATATACAAAATGAAGAAATTTAGGAATGAACTCAAAAAAAATAATGAAACATATAAGTATCTAACATTTTCATCTCACCAACAAGTAAAGGTAACATCCTTCGGGGAGAACCTCTTTTCAAGCTTTCCATCAAATGCTTGTGTATGAGATGCGGCAAAGACACTTTGTACCTAGTGACTCTAAGCAAGCTAGGTACTTGGAGTGTATGGAACCTCCATCACCGATAGGTAACAAAAATGGTAGACAAGAGAAAAAGTTCAAACATTGTTACAAGATCTTCAATAGATCCTTTATTCTTAATCAACTCAATAATTTTATCTTTCGGTTACGTATTTTTAATATCAAAAGGTTTCCTTTTCGGTGGATCAAATTTGTAGGTTTTCCTAACCTTCCACATGTGTAGTCTGTCGGTTTCTTGAGTCCAAGAAAGTTTCTTCTATTCCGCCGCTGTGGGATGCATGGTATTCCAAATATTAATGCCGGCTCTTCGGTGAGGATCCGAGCACAAATGTTTGTCCCCCTACTTTGAAAACAAACACATGATCAATTGAATCGGGAATGAACTGATGTGTGTTGCATATAATTTGGACGGCTGGTAGTGACTTATTCCATGCAAGAGCAACAATGGTCTCTTCCGGAAAACTTTTGCTACATTACCCAATGGACTCCTATACAATGCACGTTTCATTCGTCATTCAAAGCCTCTTCATCCTCTAGTGCTTTAATCTTTTGGACCAGTGCAATTACTCCAAAGATAGCTACACTTTATCTTCTTATCTACATTTTTAAAAGAAAAACAAAAAAACATTAACGCTCAAGGGTTTTTCATAAAATATTAGGTGATATAAAGAAGATAAAGTTCATTCTATCTATGTTATGGACCGTAGAATATATATCTAAAACTTTTCTAGACTTCTCATAACTTCATTCTATCTATGGGATGGATGGAGAGGTTTTTTCTAGACTTCATTCTCGAGTGAAGTCCATTTATAATGCATGGGTGGAGAGGGTTTAATAGACTTCACTACTGGGAATGAAGTCCATTTCTATGGCATGGACGAGAGAGGTTATTCTATACTTCATTCCTAGAGTGAAGTCCATTCTATTGCATGGACTATAGAGAGTTTTAATGGACTTCACTCCTGGAGTGAAGTCTGTTTCTATGGCATGGAATGGAGAGGTTATTCTAGACTTCATTCCTGGAGTGAAGTCCATTCTATTGCATGGACTATAGAGAGTTTTAATAGACTTCACTCCAGGAGTGAAGTCCATTCTAAATCTTGGGCTATAGGGAGTTTTGATAGACTTCACTCCAGGAATGAAGTCCATTCTAAATCTTGGGCTATAGGGAGTTTTGATAGACTTCACTCCTGGGAATGAAGTCCATTCATATGGTATTGAATGGAGAGGTTTTAATGGACTTCACTCCTGGAATGAAGTCCATTCTATTGCAGGGACTATAGAGAGTTTTAATGGACTTCACTCCTGGGAATGAAGTCAATTTCTATGGCATGGATTGAAGCGGTTTTTCTAGACTTCACTCCTGGGAATGAAGTCAATTTCTAGTAGTGAAGTCTAGAAATGGAACAAGACGAATTGAAAATCTACATGCAACAAGACGAATCGAAAACCAAAATAAAAATGAAGAAGAACAATAAACATCAAAAATGAAGAATAAAACTTCTACTACTTGAATTAGGGTTTTTGGTACCTTTCGACAGTTTCTTTGATTTGGATTTCTTTAAAACTAGTTCTTCTTCAACTTCATTTACTCCTACAAACTCAACTAACTGACTGTTTCTTTCTTCAACTTCATCGTCAGAAGATGATTCCACTACTTTTTTGCCCTTCGATCTTCTCATTTTTAGGGTTTTGATTTCTCTTTTTTTTCTACTGTTTTTGATTTTGGGTTTTTTGTTCTACTGATTTGTGAGGATTGAAATGATTTTGGTTGTTTTGATTTCTGGATCTTGAAGAAAGAAAACGAAGAGGAAGCAGTTTTCTGATTTTTAATGGCGGACGAATCAGTTCTCTGAGATAAAACAGTTCTCTGATAAAATGAAAATGAAAGATGGAAAGAGAGAGATATCGTGGAAAAAGAGAGAGATATCGTGGGTGGTTACAGTGGGACCAACGACACGTGTGATTATGATGACGTGTGTAAAGGGTATTTAAGTCTGTTTCATTTTTTTTTTTTAATTGTGGACCAAATGCTAATTTTTTTTTCTAACAGACTAAACCGATGTGGGCCCAAGCATAAAAGGACCAAAAGATATTTTTCCCGACATATTATGGGACGTCTATAAGGGTCCTGATCATGGGACGTCTATGTTTGACAAAAGATTTTGACGCATGACAATAGCCCTTGATTGACAATCATCCAAAGGCTATAAAGGTTGCTGATGTGTCATGATTTATCATGAGACTCATGAATCACAACTCAAATTGATCCGAGTTGAGTATACTAAATCGCTTGGATTTGCAACAAAGATGATCTTTCTTTTCACTGATTTAAACACGATGAAGCATCAATCCATTAGTGGTCTTTTTTAAATTTGTATTCACAGCGGTTACTTTAAACTTATACACGAGGAATATGATTTATGCCTATCAACTCATTCCGAATCTTCTTATAAAATCCATCATACCAGATTTTTAGAAATCGTATGTTTAACTGATAAAAGAACTGGAATCATCATTTAGTATCTTTTAGAAGAAGAACTTCTGTCTTTAATTTTTTCCTAACCTTTGTCATTCATTTGGTTTCAATTATGGGCTAAGTGATAAAATGCCCCAATTTCGATGGTCACCTTGTGAAAATGCCCCGGGCATTAGGAAATAAGTCAAAATTCCCCAATCCGTTAGATTTTCCATTAGAGGGAGTCAAGTAGTCGAAATTGCCCTTCATGGTACATTGTTCATAATTTAGGGTTTGGTGTTCAGAATGCAGGGTTCAGGGCTTAGGGTTCAGGGTTTGGGAATCAGGGTTTAGGGTTCAGGTGGTGGTGGTGGTGGTGGTGGTGGTTGTTGTTGTTGTTGTTGTGGTGGTGGTGGTGGTGGTGCGGTGGTGGTGGTGGTGGTAGCGGTAGTGATAGTGGCGGTGGTGGTGCGATGGTGTTGGTGGTGGAAGCGGTGGTGATAGTTTCAGTGGTGGTGGTGGATGTGGTGGTGGTGGAGGAGGCGGTGGCAGTGGTGTTGGTGGTGGTGGAGGAGGCGGTAGTGGTGGAGGAGGTGGTGGTGGAGGTGGCGGTGGTAGTGGTGGTGGTAGTGGTGGCAGCGATGGTGGTGGTTGTTCTTTTGGTGGTGGTGGCGATTGGGGCATTTTTACTAAAAGGTTAAAAATGGAATTTCAAAACTCCATTGATTGGTCAAGATGTCCAATTTTGATCAAAATGCCCTAAAACTAACGGAATGAGGCATTTTGACTTTATTTTTAACGGCCGGGGCATTTTCACAAGGTGACCATCGAAATTGGGGCATTTTGCCTCTTTGCCTTTCAATTATTCATCTCGTATAGAGGAACAACCTTCGATAAATTGGGAAAAGATTGGGTTTTCAGAAAGCCCATCCGAAGACTTAAGTTTATATGCTGTAGAAAATGCCCGAAACATATATCACCTATCAAATTACTGAAACAAAAATCACGATTAGTTTGACAGAGATTGAGAATGTCTTTCACAAAAAATATTAACGAGAGAGGAAGAAGAAAACTGATGGTTTTGAGAATCGGCTGTTTAGACTCGGCTATACTCGTACACCTCATAACACGATAATAGCCTTTGGATGATTGTCAATCAAGGGCCCTTGTCATGCGTCAAAATCTTTTGTCAAACATAGACGTCCCGCGATCCGGACCCATCATATAAAATAGAAAAAAACTTCCAAAACAGCTTTGTTACCCAACAGTTGAGCGTTTTTCTTTTTCTAACTTCCTATTTTTTCTCAAAAAGTTTAGCAATTCAAAAGATTTGGAGGGGACAGGTTTTTCAGTTTAATAGGTGTCAAAAAATAAGAAGGGGTTACGTACAAAATAGATGTGGCCCGACCACATCTTAGACGGAGCCCCTAAGCCGTGTTTGTTTTTTTGCTGACTTGCGTTGAACTTAGACATGTTGTGGACACCCCATCGGGGCTCTTTTTCTTTTAATTCTTGTCTAGAATTCAAATACTATCCCAGTTTTCATGTTTATTGTTTTTATCTTTCTGGATATGACTCACTTAGATCTGACAAAAATCACCCGACTTATCTGAATTTGAATCGATATTTTTATTTTTTGAGTCAGATTTGACTCATCTTACTCAAAAATATGCGACCCAGTGGTTTGGTCCTATGATTTAAAGATATTTTGTTAACTGACTTAAACAGGTCCGAGGCATGAATTAGGTCTAAGTCGAATATCAATTCAGAAATAACACAAAATAAAAAAGAAAACCAAATGATTCGACGTTTGTCTCGCGCCATGACAAAAATTAACTCAAATCCAGACACCGAATCAAACGCAAATGCAAACAAACATATTGTTAGTTGGAGAGGTATTGAGTCAAAATCCTAATGAAATACTCAGCTAAAAACAAACACGGCAAACTAAAATTAATACATACATGTCTAGAAATCAACAACCTAAAACTCAATACCATCCCTCACTCCAGAATAAAAGTAGCACTGGTGCTGCTTACCCTCCCTCCTATTAGCTGGTGACCGAAACCTCGCGCTCTCATTGGCTAATTGAGAAACCATTCGTATTCGTCGGATGAAATTTCGTTATATATGGTGCGTTGATCTGACAATGTGCGGTGTAGATTGGCTGGATTGGTGGGACACACGCGACGGACGGCCCCATTGTTTAGAAAAATTGCTATATTAATTTTGTGCATTTATTTTGAAAATCCAAAAAATAAAAATAACTACTATATTAACTAGTATCTAACCCGTGCTACGCACCGGGGCCGGTGAGATCAGTTAATTTAGTGTGGCGGGGCTTCTCCCCGCCCCTTGTCAAATGCATTGGATTTTTCTGAACATTCTTTGATTAGTTTGATTTTTTAAAGGGATAGGGAACTTAGATACACTTTAGGTAACTAATGATTTGATGATTTAAAATTAGTATTATAAACCTAAATTCATGTATTGATTTATGGGGAGATATTAAAATAATTAAAAAGAAGTTGAGTCCATAAATTTTAGATTTAAAATTATAAAATTTTATATGCCTATAATAACTTGCAGTTATACATAATCACATTTTTTTTTATTAACAAATTTAAAAGATCTAACGATTTTATCTGTATAAGTTTTGGAGGATATATAGCTCACATGCAGATTTGTAAAATGCAATTTTCAACAAAAATAATAAGAAATGTGAAATCAGGCAGATAGCTTTATTTATGTCGAGATTTAGAAGTCGACAATGTAACAATACTCTGTTGAATCCACTTTTGCGTATCACATTGTTAGCATTATATATTTGTTGGTTGTGTTTGAACTACTACTTAATCGTAATTCCATGATATAACTTAATCGACCTTATTCAGGATGGGAACTCGTCTCCAAGAAAGAACGACATGGTAGCACTGTTAATTATAAGATTTGCATCTATTTAGTTTAGAATTCTATGGTTGGTTTTTGGTTTAAAAAAGTTTAAACATATATATATATATATATATATATATATATATATACTGTCGGAGAATAATAATATGTTTCAAAAGTGGTGTGTCTAAAAATAAATACTTATGCTATCTATAATCTTTAGTAATAAGAAATAATTCATTGCCTTTTTCATCTATCTCAACCAACGATGACATATCAGGATCCTCTCTAAAATCTCGTCAATTTCATCATCATGTTCAACTTGATTCGATCAATGTTGGCATGACATTGTCTTTTCAATATAACGTCATACTTTTTTTTTACCAGGTCTTTTTTAGTAGGTTCCTCGGAGCTGTTCTTTGTTAGGAGTTGAACTTACCTTTTCGTTTTTGTCTAATAGATATGCTTTCTCCAAGCATTATCATAATAAAATATGTCAAGTGCTTTTAGACTCGGATATATGAAGTTTCATTCTTCAAGTATGAATCTAAAGACCATTGATTTTCTTATTACAATTAATATTTCTTCTACGCAGTCTGTAAGATTTTTCTGTAAAACAAAATTATTCTTTAAGAGGTTGCATTATGTTGTTTTTTGTCTCGAAAATTGTGCTTATTATAAACATTATGGTTACCAGTACATTTACCATTGACAATTCCATTATCTTTGTTACTCTAATATTCTTATCTATAATCACTTCAGTTATTTGTCCCATTGTTGTAATTAAGATGTTGCCAATTACCGTCATGTACTATAAGTTGGAGAATGTAACTGTCACAAATCATGTCTTATTTTAGTAGTATTTTTCATAGAACATGTAATAAGAAATAGATGGATATTTATAACTCAGCATTTCTACTTGCTACCATGGAATTGGTGCGCTTATTGTGACCGCACATCTATTGCTCCTTGGATCTCCTTTCATGCAGTTATGCCTTTCTTTGCATACTGTACATGCCATGTAGTACCACAAAGAAACTGTCTCAATTCCAATAATTAATCCTTCAAAAGTAAATGTTGCACCCTGCATTGCATTTGATTCTTTTATAATTCTATTTTTTGCAAGTTAAATACAATTTAAATTGAATTAGTTTTCATATCTTACCATAAACCTTTCCTTGTTATATAACACTTTTAGTGCTTCATCGAGTGTTATACGATTTTTGAACTAAAATTCTTTCTTTGTTGTATTTGGGATTCCTAAAACATTTAGTTTTTTCACTGGGATATATTTCATGTTGCCGACATGTTAGTGTTAAAATCATCAACGATTTATTAAATACTAAGTTAACAAATTCAAAGTTGATAAATTCATTAAATTTTAAATGTTAAGCCCCATTTAAAAATTCAATTTATTATAAAATATATTGTACTGTCTTATGGCCTTCAATCTATGTTAAAGTATGATGTTAAGCTCAATTTATTTTGAATTTTACACATACCTTGAAATTGCTCAACGGTTGTTGAAGTTTCTGTTATTATTCGACTAAACCCATCGTTTTCTAGGATAGAATCACTTAGTTGGGTGGTCAGATTATCACATATTGTTACCGTTATTGAAACTCCATTATGACTTTGTATTGGAACATCACGTGTGGGTGCATCGGTTTCTCTTTTCTACCTTTCATCTGAATTTTTGAAAGACCCCTTAATATCCCAACAACATCTGTAAAAAATAATTACCATGTTTAAATATTCTTATTGTGCAAAAATAAATATTCTTACTGTATTTTTTGATATATTACGTATCAGATCTATTCAATTATTTATGTTTTCTTTACGTGTTGTAAAATCTTTTATTGTAAATTTTTATCTTGGTATTTGATGATCCTTTTTTGGAGAAGAACTATGCTCGTGAATATATTCACCCATATTTTTCTTGCACCACGTTCCGGTCGAAAGTCTGCGTGGTACGATTGTAGATTAAAATGTTGGATTCAAATGATCTGTCGATCCTTGATTATATTCTTGACAGAAGGAATATCTTTTAGCTTAATGTAAGCATGTATTTGGTTTCCTTGTTTTCATTGTTCTATTAGGTATTAGGTATCGTACAAATAATAATTTCAATGATTTTTTTTTTTAAAGATGTTGTAAGAATCATCTCCAAATTTTACCACTGTCCCCATATTATTGTTAATCCCATTCCATGTTCTCTTGATTCGTGTTATAACTGGTCTAGAGAATATCCCTTCTTTTACCATCTCCAGACACAATACGACAAAGGTTTGTGAGCTTCATTAAATTTTGGAAAGTCTTTTCCTTTTCATATGCTATAAAGAATCTTGTCGTTTTCTTTTTTTTTTTTAAAGTAGATATTAAGTCATTGGTTTAGCATGTCATTGAGATATCCTCAAAATAGTCACTGAAGCCCCATTATTTGTGAATAAATGTAGTTTTGGAAAACATATCAATCTTCTTAAATATGTATTAGTTGATATTTCCAACTATATATTTCACTATTGACCAACTTAAAAGATCGACTGTAGAGTACATATAGTGAACATATTTGCAGGTTTAGTGACACAGAACCCCATCCAATCCAACTTCGACAAATTCTAACCTCATTCGCCATAACACCACTTTCCTATCTAATTCCTTTCGAATCCTAAACTAACAGATTTTTGGAAAAATGTTGTTTTTGAACCATCTTGAAGATTTTTATATGCTTACAATGTTATTTTTTTGTTTGAGGTGTAGTAGTTTGTAGTATTTTTTTTTTTTTTGCTTGTTTTTCTTAGGGATGGATTTAGTGTCCTCCTTTGGTCGGAAATTTGTAACTTGTATCTATTGTTGTTGTTTGTTTCTTCCCCTTTCAATAAAACTTTTAATCAAAAAAAAAAAAATCCAAAACTAACAGATGAACGATAAATCTAGAAAAACCAATAAAATAAAATAAATTATTATGATGCCACCACATATACTACCACCACCGGCATCCACCTCGACCACACGCTGCTATTACCAGCTATCATCACCACCAACCACACACATCACCACCAAACATGCAATTCACACTCACAACCACCACTCACATTTAAGAATAAAAGTTCCAAATTTCAAAACCCTTTGTACTTACAACGATGTTCAAACATCTCACTTATATGTACATATAAAGTAAAAAACATACCAAGCTATAATTCCCTGGCATTACACCTATGAATCTACGACTCTCCCATACCGAATCAACCACCAATTACATGTCTTATGGATGATCCATACACATCAACTAAACAACCAACCATACTATTTTAATGGAGTTTGTCGTTCGATACAAATGATAACAAACTGAACAATTACCTTATGATATGTAATAATGGAGTCTGTCATTGATCATAAGATACAAATAATAGTAGAGGTATTTTCTTAATCCCTTAAATGTCGCACTCCATCATATTTTCATGTCAAAAAAAAATATACAAAGGAATTCAATACAGGCACTTACGTGCAACGTGGTAAAATTCATTTCCCGTGGTTACTAACCCATTGTTCTTTGATCTCACCGATAACAATTGTCAATCATTTTTTACATTAAATATTGTTTCGTCAATCAAAACGTCAATATTTCACATTGTAGAAGCTAACTAAATGGTAGTACCTTTTTTAGTACTTCAATCCTTGCTTCTTTTTTTCCCAAGGCGTTACTATCAATGACTCATAGTAATACTGTATAAATTGCTATGAGTTTTACTCTACTGTAATGTCAAAGAATTGAAGATTATCTACGCACACTGGTCTAATTTTTACATTTAAGGCTATTTATGAGAAACCTGTTTATATCGAAAAGTAGCAGATAGTATGTAAGAAGTATTCCCAAAGATAAATCTAGGGACTCCCATACATTTCCACTGGAGTACTATTTCTTCAAACCGAGTCCCACAAACAATTCTATTCGGTAAAGCACAATAGCGTAAGATATCATTGATATAACATACCATCATGTTCAATAATGGATACTTGTGTAATAATGTAATTGTGCACTAACTTAAGCTAAAAAAATGACATTTTCTAAATAGATCTTTGATATATGCACTAACTTACCCTCTTTATGCTTAAATTTTCAAGTTGCAGATAATAATTAATAAAACAATGATCATAGAAGTAAGGGTGGGATGATTCGGTAACCTACTTGTTTCGGAAGAACATGCCAATTACCATGACCAGATTGTTGAATGTAAGGTATCAAAGTTGTAATCTTCTTCAGCAGTTCATGGACCCCTTTGCAATCTCATTTTTTCATTGCAAGGAGCTCTAACCATTTTATTCTCCTTAAAAGGGGAAGCAATTGATAAACACAATTTTCTTTTCTTCTTCTTCTTCTTCTTCTTTAAATCTCTAATTAACAGTTGAGATAAATGATTCGTTGTTTCTTTCTTAAATATTAGGTTAAATTGGTGATTAGAGATCCTAAAGATGCAGGTGCATATTTTTCGCTTTGGTGGTTGTGGTAGCAAATCAACGATTGTATGGTATAATGATCTTTGCAAGCGATAGGTGCATACCATCGGTTCCACTTTCCATGTATTTGTCAATGTGTACACTCATTGACGTGAAAGCACAAACTTGGATGTATTCTTTATTTTCATCATCTCTTTCGCCTTCATCTTTTGCTCCATGTTTCATCTCATTCGTTGTGGATACTGAGACTTCGTCTCTATTTTTTGCTCCGTGCTGTGACTTAATCAACTCATAACCACCTTTTTTTTTACCGATAAAAAAAAAACTTTTGGTCCATGTTCACACAATAAATTTTATTTAGGACCTGAGTTAGGAACTCGTAAGCACAATTTCTTTACAAAAAATTCGATTACGCAGGCATGTCGTTAGCGCTCATTATGCCTTCATAAACTAACACGAAATCATTAATACCGAAATACATATTGCATCATTTCCCCTTCAAACATAACCATTTGTGGTAACAGTAAATAAATTTTTGTTTTAGTGCTCATTATTTATTTTCCAGACCCCGGTCAATGTGGAATCATATGGTACAAATATTCAAGCTTATTGTATTGGTACCATCTTCTACTAAGTTAGTAGTGGTTTCCATTGCCCAAAGGTAAGTCTGACTTAAAACCTTAGAAAACATCAAGTACCAGCTTCCACGGAAAATATTTAACGTTTATGAGAATACATAGCATGACAAAGAATCAAAAAAGAAAAAAGCTACTTTAGACTGCTTGACCACTCAATCAAAGAAAGAAGATCAACAATAAAGAAGGATTATGGGCATTCAGCATTGACAGTCACTGGACCATTTCCTCGAATATTTTTTTTTTTGGCTTGTCCATGGTTTCTTCCTTGGCTCAATTCGTTAAGCATTCCCAATGTCATCATAAGAAAGATATGGTGCATCATTTATTTTATCTCCCACCTTCAAAGAGATTTAGATGTATGTATGTAAGAACTTTTTCGAATATTTACTAACATATTCTATAATGCGTGATATAAAACAATAATATGAGAGAAATCCGCTAATTTTATGTGCTCAATTTTGTGCCTGGTATAACACACATGGAATTATGCCTTGCTGAACCAATGATGTTCATTTGGAACCGCAACATTGCAGACATAAGAACTCGAAGTTACTTGTTTTAGATGAAAATAACTGGAATTACAAAAACAATAAAATTACCAAAGATCAAAGATTCTAAAAGTGATCGATACACCCATATATATTTTTTTGTACCTGTGAAATAATACATTTATGACCTGTTGAATCGCTTCATCGATCCCACCATCTTTTCTTATATGCGCATGTTAAATATCGACCCCACCAGCTAAGATTATATGTGCATTTTAATATCTATATCGTAAGTGCTACACATCTCGCGGGTTAAATCCCGCGGGTTATCCCGAGTAAGAGAGAATGAGTGGACCCGGTGGTTTAGCACTGAACCCACCCCCTCTCTGTCACTCGGGATAATCCGCGGGATTCAACCTGTGGGATATAAATCATTTCCGTACCTATATATTGAATCCTCTATTCCTAACAATAAAAAAGCAAGATACACATTTAATTTTGAACTGCACTAAGAAGTCCCAACACTTTTTTGTAAATTATGGATCAAATTTCACGACCCCAAATAAGTAGAAATATGTAGAAATATACTTGAACATATTGATTGATAAACCAATAGAGATGATCCCTAAACAGAGTTGTAGCCAAAGGTGAAAAACAAATGAACACGAACTAAATATATTAAATTCACTGTATTACTTGCCCAGAGAAACTGCTTTCTTTGCAATTGTGTTCACCTAGAAATCACTTTTATTCATTGGCAGCATATTTGAGCTGGAGATTGGGAAGCTACTCAGGTGAGAAGCCGATGAGGAAATCCAGTATTTGGTCTTGCTGTTTATAATTTTAAGTTCATTGCACAACCATACCAGTTTATAATAAACATTTTATAAGAAAAATTATTGCGTGTAATTTACATTTAAAATTCCATCTAGTAGATAGAAATAACAAAAAAAGTAAGTTCTAAAACATCGAACTAACTTTTGAAGGCTATTCATTTGCAAATTTAAATTTAATGGCCTTTTCAAATTCCAAAGATTATCCATATATGAAGGTCATGTTTGGTTGGTGAGAAACATAATGCAATCTTCAGTGTCAATGAAACATAATTTACAAATTCATATCCATTCCTATTTTTAAAATTATTGGGCAGTATAATAGATGGTTACAGACAGAAGAAACATAATTTACTCACAACGTGTATGCATAATTCACTAATCCACAACGTTAATACACAACATCGTGAGAACCGCGTAGTTATCCTTGAAAACTCAAATGAGTAACTTAGTCGTCTTTGCAATCACCATGCTTTTGACAACCATTGTTTGGTTCCGACTGCAATAATATGGGAAGAAGAATTTTGTTATCTTGTTGCACAAATTATTATATAAAATGTTTCGCATCATATTGTGTAGTGTGTTGCCGAGAAAGTTCAGATTCTGTACATGATCATCAATAAATAAAATACTCAATCCTCAAGGTAAATGATTCATATGGAAAAAAAGGCAAAAGCTGTGGATTATCCATTAAAACGGGAAAATACTCAATTTAATCCTAATACCCAGCTGCTAATATAAAAATCAAACTAACTACTTAGAACAAATCTGCGTCAAAATCAGTCAGTAGATTTTGTAAGAGAAATATGCTATGTAGTGTTGATTATCCTCAAGGTCATTGTTGTGTCTACTAATTATACTAACTGATAATCAGTGTATACACATATTGCTATGTCATTGTTGTGATAGTCCAAAAAATGGCAAGAGGAACTCAACAATATAGGAAGAATAGACATAATTCTTCTCACACCACTCCGTAGTTAAAGTTACAGGACCCAGGAAGCTCGACACTTTATCTGCCATTTTCCGCTATACAGTCCTAGGGTTGTAAAATATGCATTTAAGTTACTGATGAATTGCATACCTCAATAAAATTCATGTGCTTGCATAGCATAAATATTGTCTCATAAATATTGTCTTAGATGGGTGAAGAGAATAAGATATACAAAATAGGATCTCCAACCACATCTGCAAAAAAAAAAAAAAAAAGTTATATTATATCAACCAAAAATAAAAGAAAATAAAACTACACCAAGCCAAAGGAAATTGCTAAACAATAGTGCCGGTATCATTCATGTCATGTTATACATAAGTCAAAACTATCCACACAATAATATAGATAGTCTATTGAGGAATGGATATAATTGAAGTACAACAAATCAAACCTAGGAATATTAATGACTAATGTATGCGAGTTGAAATTTTGCACCGTAACTCTTTCTCTTGCAAAACTCGTGAACTTTACCCACCTAAAATTTTGTAAGTTTTGCAAAACTCGTGAACTTTACCCACCTAAGATTTTGTACGTTCTTTTCACCTACAAAAATCAATACAAAAAATAAATCATTATCACCCAATCTTTTAAAGCTTCCATCGTATATGTACCAATAACTATTACAAAGCAAAAAGAAAAGAAGAGATTAATGCTTGCTTAAAGCAAAATCCATTAAAATATATTGTTTCTCCTTGCCAAAGCTTCAAAAGAACCAAACTTCTTTTCCCCTAAAATTGGTACTCATGAGCCTTCAATGACCAATCGATCGGTAACAAAAATAAATTAAACAAAACCCTGAATTAAAAGAAAGAGAAAGATAAAAGTCAACAAAACCCTGAAGATAAATGCAAGCTGCAAAATCACAAAATTCTAATGCTTTATATAGTCAACTTACCTAGATTTTTTATGCGGTGTCGAAAATATGTAAGCTTTTGGCATTAACTTTGTTTTAATTTCAAAAGGAGAAAAAGGAAAAGTGAAGTATGGGCCAGACAACACAACAAAAGACTGTCTCAAATTAGTTTGTGGTAGAATTACATTGAGTGTTTCTTGTTGTGGCTCTTCTCAAGACCCAGATCGCTTTTCCTCTTCTCTTTTTCTCCGGTCACTCATTGTCTATCTATATATCTATCATAAGAGGCCACAACTTTAGCTCGACGGTTGCTTCAATTCTCCCTTGGATAACGAACAATATGCATTAATTATTAGGGTAAATTAGTCATGCTACATTCCTGTTAATAATATCCAATATTCTCCGTATGGGTGAAAGAATTTCACCATATGCGTAGGTATTTGCAGAATTTTCGAATGAAAAATCACATGCAGGTAAAATGGAATTTGCAATGCCTAGTCTACTTCATAAGGTTGTTGCTGATAATTTTAAATTGGAGGCATTTTTAGTCATTGACAGTGAAGATGTTACGGTACTGCATTCCGTTTGCAATCGATAAATTAAAAATGAAAATTTGACTAACCACCGTATAAAAATTGTACGAAAATATTTTCAAATACAAATCAATACAAATAATACTTCCCCTAATTTGGGAGTTGTGGGACTATGTAGCACTCAAAAAAATCAGAATACTTGTCACAAACGATCTCAACCATTGGAAACGTCGTTCACTAAGGAAAGGCAAAACTTAATCCTATTGCAAAGAAAAAATACGGTTTTTAGTACTATGTTACCACATCCAAATTCCTTTCAAAGTGAAACTTGAGTTTGTCATCAAGATAAGAACACAGTTATATAGAAAAAGGGTGAATTCAAAGATGCATTGTTTGCACAACGATGGAAGGATGGATGGATAGATCATTTATTGAAACTGAAGGCTAGAATTCATATTTAATCATACACACAGTCAGTTCACATTTTTTTAAGCCAATCATTTAGTTTTGTTACATACCTAATGAATACATACAACCAAATTTAACTACTGTCCGCAGTGAATATGGGTCCGTCAGCTGCAATCCAAAAAGCGAAATGTCAGTTTAAACGAAACAAAAATATGCATAAATTTTTTTGATAAATACCTGATGAGGACACCAAAGATAGCATAAATCATCAGCAGGAACATGAATAATGTGACTACTATCGCCATTGTTGGCAGGAGCAAGGGGGCTTGAAGCTTTCGTGGCTTTTCATCACCTCTTCACCAAGATCAACATTCTTTTTCAGTTTTTTTTAAATCATTTCCCAAAAATTTCAATGGATTCTCATCATCTCTCGAGTGGTGCTTACTCGTTCAACCGGTTTTGGTGCATCATTTTCAGCTGGTGATACTAACAAATGTAGCAAGTATCCAATTTTTTTCTTGCAAACAGGTAAACTACTAAGTAATTTGAAGACTTTGTAGCTAACTATAATGAAATATGATGCTCACTTTCCTAGTTTCTTGGTGATAACTTTAACACTCTATAATATGAATTTGTAAAAGTAATACCCCAAATGTTAACCCTCTCATACTGACCGACCTACAATCTCATTATTGAAGCAGCTAGAAAATTCCATTTTTTTCCCTCCTCAGCAATAAACACTACTGGATTCTCTCTTTAATGGTTAACATTATTTTCATTTCCCTCCTCTATAATTACTCAACAAAGCTCTTTGTATATTCTCTCGTCAACTATTCTCTATCTACCATTTTAAAATGCGCACAAATGCCTCTGGGAATTATTAGCAGATGAATATGCAATCATATGTACTGATTATAACCATGTCCAACAGTAACCTATACATGAACCTGAATTATGCATAAGTGACTCGATGGTGGAGCTTCCTTTGCATGCAGCCTAGTGTTCCAAGGAATGCAGCTGAGCGTTCCAAGGAAATGCCATAGAATTGTGTAAGATAACAGTGATGATGGAGTTTCTTTAGATACCTTAATCCAAGCAGTTACTAATCTCTACAAATCAAAAAATGGCAAGCATTAACAAAACCATTTGCGTCAAACTAATTATAAAAGTGACGCAAAATATCTGCAACACCAATCAATTAAATCTCCCCTTTACTGAAGCAAAATCAGTCCGAAAAACAAAATATTCACGGTGTGCGTTGTGCAACGAAAATACAAAGAAAAAAACTTAAAAAATAAGAACCACCAAATTTTTTTATTATACACGACCTAAACTCCACAAAAAAAAAATTAGATCTCGGTAACCTTTAGCACAATCTGCTCACTTCCACCACCAGTACGTACACCAACTCATACTAAATATCAGACACAACGACTCCAGTTTAAAGGAAAATTTTCATCTGCTTGCACCCTGCAAAACAACAACATCAAGAGTTGTTACCGATTCTTATTTTCAAGCAATATTCACCTAATTTATTTATTTTTGAAATACCTTAACTCCTTGCTGTTATGAATTGCTATATATTCAAGAAAAAGCAATAGGTCCGTGAGAACAAAAAGGAATAAGAATTACGAATTGGAATTGGTATTGGTGGTTTGAGCATCAAATGAAAATCTAAAAACCAAAAAATCAAATTCAACACAAACAAAAGATTATTTTGGCCAGTAAACACTACAATCCAAAAATCTAAAAATCAATCAAATCTCAAGCTACTACCAACGGATTTCAAAGAAGAAATACTTAAAATAAAACAGAAAAAGCAATCAACTACAATATATCAACACCTGCAAAAGCACAACAACTGTACACCATTTTGGCATTTGGCACAGCCAATAAAACCTTTTCAGAAGCCACAAAACTGGAACTTATCTAAAATCGTAAAATAAATAATAACTGTCTATAAAAACAAATAATAACTGTCTATAAGTATTAAAGAACAAAAATTAGATTATGACAAAAAAAACAGAGAAAATAAGTAAACTTATCAATCAGATGGTAACCAATCTTCGAGTTTATCTATTATCACCTGTAACATCGATAAAAATGAGTAATAGAGGAAATAAATAACATATTAGAAAAAATGGTTAGACCTACAAATCAACATAGATGAGTAACATCAACAACAAAGAAATCATAAAAAAAAAAAAAAAAACACGGTATAAACAACCTGAATATCTAAGCATTAATCTTAAACCCGAGATGCATCATACGGCTTGGAACCCAAAAGAAAAATCTTGGAAAAAATATAGATTAAACACAAATCATGGAAGAGGGAAGATTATATTAAGAGATTCAACATTAGTCTCGAAATTGGGAAGATCTTCGCTATCATTTTACCGTGCAACTTATATGCTTCTTAAACACCAAAGAGATTCAACATTAGTCTCGAAAAAAATAAGTACACCTCCAACCTAATCTCTTTCTTAAATTTCAAATATAAAAGAGTTCAAGTGATGCTTCAATGCTTCAAAGAAGCTCTACCTGGCTCTATCTTTAGCTGCAGAAAACCCAAACTTCAAAGTGGAAACTTAACTATAATTTAGGCCTGAAAGTTCGTCAAATTGTAGAAAAAATTAGTGCGTCACTTGCAGTTTATTTTTTATTCTTCTGCATTAAGGTACTGCATCTAACACTTGGCACATTTATCGGTTATTAGCTGCATTAAGGTACTGCATCTTTTCTTTTAAGGCATCTTCAACATCTGCAACTCTTTCCTTATTCTTATGATCATTTATAATGCGTTGAAAAAACCTATATTTAGGAATATGTCAATTCCAATCCGATCACAGAAGAAGGCCCATATAAACAAAACCAAATCCAAAAGCCATAAACGTAATAATAAGAAAGCAGGATCAACTAAGAGAACCTACAAAAGCAAAAACCAAAAAAAGAACAGAGGAGAAGAGCAAACCATAATCTTTGTTATTAGCTTATTTCTCTGTTGGTTTGGTTTGTAATCGATAAGCCCCCCACCTGTGGAAATAATCAATTTACATAAACAAAAATGAATCAAATTACTTACTGATGCCATTATCTTCAAGGAAACCCTCCGCCTTAACCGAAATGATCAGACCATGATAATCAAATTGACCTGTTTTTTTGTATTAGGTATCAACAACCTAAACATATATCTTTGCTTTCTCATCAATCGCCCTTGTTCTAATTCCCTGATGCCCAAAAGTCAGGACAATGAACAAAAACATCAAAAATGAAAAAAAAAAAAAAAAAAAATATACCGGATCATAATCAAGAAATATATTCAGAAAACATTTATGTAGTCATCTGGAGTATTCCATATAGAATAGCAGGAAAGTGCATCGTATACAGGAGATGTAGAATGCATAAGATATCTACTAAGCTCGCACATATGAATATATACACTTTAAGAACTTTAGCTTTTCTAAACGTAAATGATAATAGTTCTTCTTGCTTCTTTGAATCAATTAGTTCCAGTGCTCTCCTTTATCCAAATCTATTATTCTGACATACGTACATAGAGAAGTAGTGGAAAAGCAAAAGGTTGAGACAGCTTACTGGAACGAATTGAATCACTAAACCCTGAGAATCAAAACAAAAGGAAAAAGAACAATAAAACCCTAGCCAAACAAATAAGGAGAAAAATAAGAAAACGGTACATAGTTCATTATCATGCCTTGGATTTAGTGTTGACGTACCAATGGTTATTATAAAGCAAAAGAGAACAGATTAGAGCAAACCTCTGATTGAACAAAATCCAGTGAACCAAACTTCTCCTCTTGTTTCATCTCAAATTAGTACTAATGAGCTCTCATTGCCGCCCAGTGAACCAAACTTCTCCTCTTGTTTCATCTCAAATCAGTACTAATGAGCTCTCATTGCCGCCATTAGTTCCCATTGTAAAACCCTGCATGACCTGTGAGAAAGAAAAAAAAGAAAGAACAATCAACTAAATCACAAAATTCTAATGCTTTACATATAGTTGGTGTAGCCACTAAATTCGGATAGTACTAATGAGCTCTCATTGCCGCCCAGTGAACCAAACTTATCCTCTTGTTTCATCTCAAATCAGCACTAATGAGCTCTCATTGCCGCCATTAGTTCCCATTGTAAAACCATGCATGACATGCGAGAAAGAAAAAAAAAGAAAGAACAATCAACTAAATCACAAAATTCTAATGCTTTACATATAGTTGGTGTAGCCACTAAATTCGGAAATGCAGGGTCAAAGAATGCTAAAAACATACCAAATTCAATTAATGTTAAAAAAGGCATAGTAGTTTAATTTGGGGACAGACTTCCTCGACTATTTCCAAAGGAAATTCTGTTACAAAGGGAGTTTGGTATTTAAGGAATATACTTGTCACATAACCGTATTTACTTACCCTAAAAACAATTTCCAGGAGATCTCAAAAAATCTTGGCACCTATAAACAGGCAAGAAAACTTGCTCTGTAAAATACTTCGTATTTATAAAATTACCATATATTTTTTTAAGAAATAAAGTTACCGTATTTATACGCATTATAATAGAATTTCCCGTCAAAAAAAAAAACCATAAAAAAGAACAATTGCTTTGTAAAATACCATGTATCAAGAAATATTCGTAAAGTTATACCACATTTGTAGGCATTCAGAATTAGCTTACAAATATTCGTAAATTGCTTTGTGCCCATATTTTTTGTTGCTTGAAATAACTTTTTATTCTTTTGCTTCACAAAAAAAAAAGAATGAAAACTTTTATTCTTTAACTAAAATGGAATATTCCAAAGACAGATATTCTTGTATATAAACATTGCCGGATGTAATGTTTCGGTAAATATTTTTTTACTTCTTTTACAAATTCCGATCTAATAAAAAAGATATTCCATTCTAAAAATTCCGGTTTTAAAAATTAAAAATTAAAAAATATTTCCGTTTAAATTTTTTGTGCTTTAAAAATTGATTTTTTATATGGAATTTTCGTTTTTTTCCAAAAAAAAAAAAATCGTTTTTATCCAAAAAAAAATTCGCTGATTTTTTAGTCAATTAAAAGGCCTGGATTTTATTAAAAACATGTAAATGTGGTGTAAGAAAATCTCAACCCTACCGATCAATATGGAGCATCAGATCGTGTCAATCCTATTAAAAATTAACGGCCACGAAATGTAAGGGGCTAACTTTGATTTCGGCCAATCAGGAGCGAGGGTTCCGTTCACCGGCCAATGGGAGGGGAGGTTTTCGCTACTCTCGACGTGGTGTGAGAGATGGGATTGGGTGTTTAGGTTGTTGATTCTGGACATTTATGATTAAAATAAAAAAAAATCAATTCAACATATTTATGGAATAAAATAATCTTTTATAATTTTATGAAAATCTAAAAAATAAAAAAACTACTATATTAATTTTGGACATTTATGATTAAAATAAAAAAAAATTAACATATTTATGAAATAAAATAATTACATTTATAGCTTCATGTAATTATTGTAAAAGATCCAGAGAATTAACAAATTACTATATTATAATTTTGGACATTTATGATTAGAATAAAAAATAAAATCGACGTATTTGCGGAATAAAAAAGATTTATATTTTTTTATCTTTTAAAAGGAAAAAAAATTTAGAAATAGCTATATTAATTTTTAGTATTAATGATAAATATCTAACAAAGGAAAAAACCAACAAGATTAATTGATAGTTAAATTACTATTTATATTTATGTTAACGATATCCATTAATATAAAAAAAAATCTAATCATTTACCTGAACACAATCTAACAAGTTCCATTAATACGGTTAATTTACTAATAAAAACAAAGTCAATAGTTAATAAAGGATGGAAATCATTCTTCATCCTATTTTCTTTATAACAAACCATATAACTGGATTTAATTTCATAACGATTTTAAAGATTCTTTTTGGAACTAAGTTTCTAACATCTATATAAAGAATGCAAATCACTCTTTAATTCTGGACATTTATGATTAAAATAAAAAAAATTCAATTCAACATATTTATGGAATAAAATAATCTTTTATAATTTTATGAAAATCCAAAAAATAAAAAAACTACTATATTAATTTTGGACATTTATGATTAAAATAAAAAAAAAAAACTATATTATTGTAAAAGATCCAGAGAATTAACAAAATACTATATTATAATTTGACCTCGCGCTCTAATTGGCTAATTGAGAAGCCATTCGTATTCGTCCGATGAAATTTCGTTAGATATGGTGCGTTGATCTGACAATGTGCGGTGTAGATTGGATCGATTAGTGGGACACACGCGATGGACGGCCCCCATTATTTAGAAAAATTGCTATATTAATTTCAGAAAATCGGATAAAAATGTTTATGGGGTAAAAAAATCATATTTATATTTTTTAGATTATTTTTAAGGTAAAATATCTATGTATAATTGTTAGGATCATCTTGAAAAATCTAATATGTGATAGAAGGTAACAAATCCAATAAATATAGGATAAAAAAATTAACAATATTAAAAATTTAATTTTCTAAAATTAATCCAGAAATTATTTTCTACATCACTCATTCTATATTTATCAGCAAAGAAAAAAAAATCCGTGAACATAATAACTCTAATGTAACTAACTAAAAATAGCAATATTCTAAATACATTTTCCTAAAATTGATTAAGAAAAAAAAATATCACATAATATTAAATCGGCAATATACCTAACCAAAAATAACAATATTCTATATATATAGTTTCCTAATTAATCCAGAGGCAAAGATAAAACAAAATGGAGAAGAAAAAAAATCTTTTTTATTTTTCTTGGTAAATATAATACATTAATTAAAATAAATAAAAAATTATCTCTCGCTATATAAAAACGCTTGATTGCAAATCCAAGCCTCATTCTTCTTTTGATGTTTTTGGATGTTGCTTCTTTGCTATTTTTGTCTTTTGTTAGTGGTGCTTACGATTCAATTTCATCGTTTTGCAGATATAATGAAAATATTTAGTTGATTGGCATTGCTCCTCTCATATGAAGACTGCTCGGGTAACTTTCATTTTCGTGGTTGGATTTTTCATTCAAGTCAGCAATTGGTAGGATTTTACTCTATGGTTGTTAATCGCTTTGAACTCTTCATTAATGATTTGGAATAATGAGGACAAATTGTTGTGATGAGTTTTTTAATCAATATTTATATCGATGAAATTATTGTTTGATTATTGTATGGTAACATATGGCGCTATTTAGTAAATTAAGCCCAATATTTATGTGATAATTTATGATTTAACCGAACTTGATTCCACCAATCCCAGTTGATATTTAATTGGAAAACCTCGCATGGAGATGGTAGATGGAGAAAAGATTACGGGTAAATCGAGTGCAAATAAGGGAATTTTCCAGCCAATACTTCAAAGCATTAAGACGAATTTATATATTTTATTTCTTTAAAGAGTGGTTCAAAACATTTCCCAGCGTAAATATTATTATAGATGCAGGAAGTTCTATACACGAACCCTCATTCGACCTACTTTATAATCGTTCACTGCATTTTTATTTAATTTTTTTCTCATTAGTAACCTTTATCTTTGTTTGGGCCCAAACATTTTAGTGAGATCTATTTGTTCGATTAATACATAATATATTTGCATTGAAATTTTGGTTCCAATGTTTTAAGATAAACAGATCAAGTTTCAGTCTTCTCAATTCCCGAACATTTGAGTTCATTAATAAAGGAACACTTTTCTCTTTCCTTACATTTTCTCGAACAGTCGTAGAACATATGCTTCAATTTTTAATCACAACTAATCATGTTGATAGATAATCTTTGCAGTCATTTTTCCTTTTTAAAAGAAGATGGCTTATTACACAACCCGTGAGATACCAAATTATTTTTATAAGGGGTATTTATAGAGAGGACCACGTTTAAAGTTGCGCTTATCTTTATTCCCACATGCGGTCCACGAAACCATGGCTTATGATTGGTCTAAAAACTGTTTATATTTAGTTTGAAAGAGCGGGATTTGGACATTAATCAAGTTATTAACTATGGTTTCATAAATCAACTATTTTTAAAAAGTTAGAAAATAGGAATAATGTATAATGTATCGTACTCAAGTTGTATAATGTATAATTAACCTTCTTTGAGTACGATATATATTCTTTTTCTACTTATAAATTAATAATTATTAATTTATATATTGATTAATATTTTATTAACTTATAGATAAATTTCATATCACAAGTTTAGAAAAATTCGATGCTTTCGTCATTGTAAACTTCGATCAATAGATACCACAAGTTTAGACAATTTGGATGAACATACAGACAGTGAAATCACTCACGACTTGCAAAATTTGATAGAGAAATTAGGATATCACAATTCAATGAATGTCTAACATGTCCTAAATTATCCGAAAGAAAATGAAGTTACACAGTTGTTGACTGATGAACAAATAATTGAGAGCGTTATGGGAACTGATAAAGATGTGGAACAAGATGAAGACAGTTCTTCAATATGGCCCCCTTCACGAAATGAGGTTATTTAAGCGGCAATCAAATTGAATAATTTCTTCCTGAGTTATGAGAAAACAATACCAAAATTCTTACAATGATAAGAAAAATTAAAGATGAAATTCATTGCGATAATGATTTTAGCAAAAAAAACAGAAGACAATTAAATCATTTTTCAAAAATCTTCGTAACTCATTAATGGAATATATATATATTCGTTATTAATTTATATTTCATACGGGGTCTACATAGGTAATCAAAAATGTACTATCTTATAATTTTAGCGAATTATTAATTTGGCACGTTGTCCCCAACTCGGGAACGGCCAAAAATATTATTTAAGAGAATTTATTAAATAATCGAGTATTAATTAAAAGAGTTTCCACTGTATAACTATTGATAAAACTATATAGTGGGTGATTCTTTTAGTGTTTCTTCTTCATTTAACTATATGAAGTTGGAACCTGGAGGAGCAGCGATTGAGTTGGCAGGATGCTTGATTATTAGCAAGTGTATGATTTATGAAGAAGATATATCGGTGTATTTCCTTGATCATATCTTCTTCCACGGGGAAGCACTTCATATGTTTTTCCTTGATATAATAATATAGTGTGTGTGATTTCATTTAAGCGCATGGTATTAGAGCCTGGAGGAGCGATTGAGTTGGTGGGTTGATTCTTAACACAAGTATATGATATGGTTGTAAGGTAGTTGGGAGTGTATAGCGGGTGAAGTACGAACAATATTTGGCCGAACTGAAGCCATCATTGGAGTTTTGAGGCAAAATATTATTATGACTTTATTTCTTTACTTTTAAGTTGCAAAAATGGATTAAGCAAGAAATGAAAATTCTAAAATCTAGCAAGACTAAATGTCGTTGTAGTGCTCTTTGGATTAAAAGACTTCAAATTTATCCTTACCAATTATTTTTAGAGTACCGATGTTGGTAATGTTATGAACTAATTATTGATTTCAATAATCGACATGATTTTCCATAAGTATTTTCTTTTAGAGGATTTTTATTAATCTTGAAAACTTTAAAAAAGTATGTAATTGATGAATTTAGTTGTCGCTATATACTATAGTAGGATTGATGGTTTCATTAAGCACTACAGTTATTAACTCGAGTGAAGCCCCGCCTCACCAAGTGGGAGTCAATTTCCAAAGTACTAGGTGTTTAGGTATCATGTTGGTTAATTAGTAGTTTTTAGATAATATTAATTATTTAATTAGTAGTTAAGAATTTATTTTGTTCAAGGTTTGTGATTAAATGTTTTGAATTAATTGACAAGATTATTATTAGCACTTTTGATTTATCTACCATAGAATTTAATAAATCGACCTCGATGTTCTTAGTTACTTCCCTGAGTTATCAAGGCTTGCAATGTTGAACATTTTATATTTGTTTTTAGTATGTGAGGTCAATCAGGTTTAATGCTTTAGTATTTAGAGTTTAAACTATTTTACTTTTGAGATTACTTAAATCTATTTATTTTAGTTTATTTGTAAAATATATTATTGTTTTATTAAATTGCTTGAAATTAGTTTTTAAAACTACGTGAGATCTTAAGATGATAATAGTATTATACGTTTGATTAGTAGAAATTTTTAGTTACATAGTTTTAATTGTTATTTTTAATTTGGTGGATAGTTCTATAGTAGAAACTCTATAAATTAATGTTGTTGGGACCACCAAAATAATTAAGAGAGATATTAATTAACCGATAAATTAATAATTATGAACTTATAGAGAAATTAATTATCAAAGAATTATTTTCTAAATACTGTAGAATATTAAATTCTTCAAAGCACCCTTCAATCTCCCGCTTTGCTTCATTGTAAACTTCAATTAACTAATAACACAAGCTTGGTCAAAAAGCTGGGTAAGTTCAATGAATGTCAAGATGTCCCGAATATCAGGAAGAAAATGAAGTTATGCAACTATTGGTCGATGAAGATATAATTAAGAGTGTTATGGGAATCGATAAAATGGGAAAGAAAGTGATGAAAGTTCTACAATATATCCCCCTTCACTAAACGAGATCGTTAAAGCAGTAATCACATTAAATAATTTCTTGCTGAGCTATGAGAGAACAATACCAGAAATTCTAACGATGATAAGAAAAATTAGATATGTAATTTAATGTGATATTGCTTTTAATATAAAACAAAAGACAATTGAATCATTTTTCAAAAAATCTTCATAAATCATTAATATATTGAGATCATATTTCATATGGGGCCTACATAGATAATCAAAAAATATTATTTTTTATTTTTAGCGAATTATTAATTTGGCACGTTGTCCCCGACTTGAGACCGGATAAAAATATTATCTAAGAGAGTTTATTAAATAATCAAGTGTTTCTTCAGATTAGAACTTGATTTCAGAGAGTTTAACAACATCTCATAATTAAGTTTATTATATTTAATTGGCGAATAATTTTTTTCAACTGTTAATCTACTAAATGATAATTGGTGGTTTCATTATAAACTGCAGTTGTTAATTGGGACCCCTTCTTGACTGCCAGGAAGCACTTCATATGCTTTGCACTTTTTAGAGTTGGCAATCTATTTTATATTAATGTCTTGATTTTTTTCCCCTAATATTAGATATCGGTATATATATAATGGGTGTGATTTTTCATTTAACTTTTAGAAGTTGGAGCTTGGAAGATTAGTTGAATTGGTCCATTGATTCTTAGAGAAAATATAAGATTTTCAAAGAAAGAATCAGTGCATTTTCTTGATTATATCTTTTTTGACTAGGAAGCACTCAGACGTTGTGCATTCTTTAGAGTTGGCAATTTATATTATATGAATATCTTTTTTCTTAGTGTCTCCAATATAAGATATCGATACAATTGTATAGCAAGTGTGATTTTTCATCTAACTACCAATAATACTGATATTGATAATATAATTAATGAACTACTTAATGATTTCAAAGGTTGGTATAATTTTTGAAAAGTATTTTCTTTAAGAAGATTTCTTAACCTCTAACAATATATATTAACAAAAGATCTCCTCTCACTACTAACATTGTAAGTAGTAAATTAAATGTCCCATAACATAACGTAAAAAATAAACTTGAATGTATACAGAATATAATTAAACACACGTGAAGAACAAAGTACATTGTCCCTGAAAAAGAATAACTTAAGACACCATCTAAAAAAGACCACAAGAGAAAGCACGACATCATAAGCAGCGATGATGAACATGATGGTGAATTGGGCGAAAGGGATCCTGAGATGCCACCATTGGTCGAAATAGATGAACATGGCAATGAAGTGCTTACTTATGAATACGACAACAAATAAGCGAGATTTTTTTTTTTTTTGAGTATGCGAGGTTTTAATCAAGTTAATGCTTTAGTATAATGCTTTAGTATAATGCTTTAGTATTTAGAATTTAAACTATTTTTCTTTTGAAATTACTTAGATCTATTTATTTTAATTTACTTCTTGAGTTAATTCCCGCTATATTAAATTGCTTCGAAATTAGTTTTCACAACCATAAAAAGTTTAAATTATAATTTGATTATCATAAAGTTAAAATTACATATTTTTAATTATTAATGTGTTGGATAATATTTTATAATAGTTTTATTAGAACTCATTAGGACGGAGTGTGGCGAAGCCCCGCCTCAGTGGATAAAAACCAGGGCGTAATAAACTTCGTTTGTCCCGGTGCGTAGCACGGGTTTCCAACTAGTTAGAATAGATATCCAAACATCTTGTGTATCCACGTCATCATTTGGGTGGCCCACCATTATATCACTCGAGAAGAATCCATTGAATTCCGTCCACCTCCTTAACCGATCGAGGGATAAGCATCACCGGGCCTTACTTAGCTATTAAGATTTTGATTATTTCAAATCTTGACCCGTTACTTCTTTGCACTACCGACTCTATAGTACTGGCTATAAATAGCCGAGTGGTCTCTCCAAATGTAATAGAACTTCAGAGGAAGTAATAAAATTCCTTTCACTTCCATTTCTCATTTCTATAGTTAGTGGTCCGCCCATGCAGTACTACGTCTATATAGTACTTCAAGCCAAGTTTTAGTTAATTAGTGATTCCATAAAAAAACGTAATTATTTTATTTTATTTTTATTTTTTTTATCGTTTGGTTGTTGTCACCGTTATTCCATCTTGTAAGCTAACACAACTGCGGCATAGACAAAACCGATAACCCCTCTCGTAACTGTTTCTTTTAATGTTGTTTCAACAACCAGGTCCCACGTAATATATGCCGTGTAGCCGTTACAATTTTAAATGTGCCTGAAAACAGGACTAAAGATTGGATTAGGGATGGTCATTGGATTAGGGATGGTCATGGGACGGGTCACGGGTACGCCAATATCAGATTCCCAATCACCGTCCTCTTGTGAAACCGAAAGAAAATAAAACCTCTCCATTATGGTTATCACGGATTTTTATGGTTATCTGTTGCCCAAAAAAAAACGGGTAATTAGTTCAGCTGGTCATTCCCGTTCGCAAAGTTTCATGAGTTCCAGGAGGTTTTAGGTTCGAGCCTCCAATGATGTAATATTGTAGAAATTAACATGAAAGGTAGAGTTAGCTTGCCCCCCTTGTGACACAATCTCAGCCCTTCCATCCGCTTCGGCTCCCTTGGCTAGGTTACCCATGAGGCTCAGGTTAGCACGACAACCTGTTCAATTAATGTGGTAGTACGTTGTTCGAGCTTAGCTTGTTAGGCTTCCAACAAGTTAATGTAATACTCTTTATTTATTAAAGTAATACTTGATAATATAATTAAAATAAGTAAATTTTTCTGATCCCGACTCGGATTTTTATTATACTAAAATAATAAATTCGATGAAATCATAAAATATATTTAAAAAATTCTCTTAATGATTAATAGGTCCCAAATAATATATAAAGTAACGATGATACTAAACAAATAAAAAATAAATTTCATACATAATAAATTTCACTTTCTAGTTTGGGGCCTAGACATAATATTTGAGGCCCATAGATTTCTTCATCTATTCGATAGAGGAGGATATGGGGTGTCTAAATTTGTCGAAACTACCAATTTACCCTATATGAAATATAAATACTACCAATTTACCCCATTAAATCCTAATAATAAAAACAATAAAAACTAAAATCTAATTCATTTTCATGTCCATCTCCACTTGAACCGATTTTTCTTCTCTTCTTTCCCTTTTTTTTTCCATTTTCAGACGAAAATATTGTCGATTATCGACAATCCAAAAAATGATTAATCGTTTTTTTTTCCTCTATAAAATGATGAAACAAACACGAGTGAAGCAAGCCACTAACATAACTCTTCCTTGTTCGGAAGATCCCGGATTTGGTCAAGCGATCGAAACAAATCGAATAAGAAGACAGTTGAAGAAGACGCACTACAAGAGGAGGAAATGGCTCGAATCAGGTACTTTTCTATCAACTCAATCCTCTAAATTAGGTTTTAGTAACTTGCAATCGCTCAAAATTTGAATTTATGAAAATCAAAGTTTTCTGCGTATACAAGAATCGGTTGACGTCAATGTATGTAGTAGCAGGATTTCCCACACTACACCCCTTACTCGATTTTGCTTAATTAATCCATTGAAAGATGTAAGATCAAGAATATTTATTGATTGAATTCATGAAATGTTTACATAGGAAAATAGAATTACACTTAGAAATTAAAGCATGCTTAAACTTTCTCTCTCCTAATGACTTGCCCAACAATTCCAAAGAGATCTCTCCCTTACAGACTCATTTAGCCCTTTATATAGGGTAATACATAGTGGATGACAGCTAAGTTACCCTTTATTTTCAAGGAATGTCTCGCGAAGTGTCATGAGATGCACAAACATTCACTCTCGCGACACTTCTTAATCCTCGCCAGGTCTCACGTCTTCTTTATGTTTTGCTGTCGTTATTCATTCGTCGTTTATTTTAGCTCCTGCGACTCCTTCGCGATCTTTGTCGTTTATTAATCTCGCGAACCTTGTTTGTTGCGATATTACGACCCTACATCTTGCCTCTTTTTCCTTGAATATTGCTTGACAAGCGATCTTTAAGGAAAAATCTATTGTGGTAGCGATCTTTGATTTTTGTTGATGAAGGAACGAGCAAAAGAATACTTTCCTTGAAAAGTACGTACTTGCCTCTATTCTTTTGCAAAGTTCCGAAGCTTCTTTGAGATATATACGAAGTATCGTCTCCTATCTCTCCTCATATTTCTCCTGCGAGGGGAAGAGTATCATGAGATTTTTACAATACTGTTTCATGATTGCTTATCTTTATCTCATTTCGATTTTGTACTTTTACATGGATTTTGATTATTAATGTCTTTTCTTGACACGTCTCTTTCAACCGCTTATTCTTGACCATTCATGTCTCTTCGCATTAAATGACCTCGTTTTTCTCGAGGATCTTTTTCCCTATATATAGTTTTCTTTTCCCCTCCTTTTCATCCTTTAGTTTCTCTCTGCAACTTTTCTTTGACTCTCTCCTTCCGCAATTTGCGCTCCCGCTCTTGCAAATCTTTTCTTCGTCCTTTCTAGCGCCGATCCTAACCTTTAACCTCCCATCCATTCCCATACCGATAATGGCTTCCATTAGTCGTGCATACAAAGCTTCTTTTGATGAAGTTCAACGAAGTTGCTCGAGAAGGGTTTCACTCTATCAACCATTCCCGATCAAGAATCTTCATCTATTCTTTTCGCAAAGTTATTTTCTCGATCATCAATGTGATGATCAAAAGATTATAGTCTCGCTAGGTCAGCTTCTCGCGGACTTCCCATTCCCTGTACAATCCTCGAGATGCCTTTATTTTATGAAATCTTGGCCCATGAAAAATTCTCTCGGGCCGTTTATCAATTGAGTGGCGATTGCATTCGCCTAATGCTTGAGTTCGCGAATCGTGGTGCTTGGCAAAGGATCTTTATACCCTACTCTTGTTAGACACCTCGATTTCGCAGACTTGGAAATAGCTGCTTTGAGAAGTACACCGTAGAGAGCTTTTTTGAAAACTATTCGGTGATAAAGATGATTAATGCGAAATCTCATTTGGGCATTCGCACGAAAAAGAAGGATAATGTCCCCGAGGATAAATTGCTCATGCGGGATATTGATTGGCACCGGGCAATAATACTACTCCTCGCCACTCCAAAGATGAGAAGTAGTGGGTTGTACCCTTGATTTTAAATGGCCCTTATATCGCGGGCTCGCACGTTCTTCCCGCGAATCTCGCAGGTATCATCCTTGGGAATTCAAATGGCGATAAAGATGAGGTATGTTTCCCATTTTAAATCTTGCCTTTGCAACTTTCTTTTTATATATGTTGAGTTTGTAAAATTTCTCGGATCGCCAAATTGAGAAGAAAGTACAAGGATAATCCGTTGGAGAGTACTCCGACCATACTTCGATCGCTTTACGAGTGAAGTAAGAAACATATACTTTGTTATTTGAAACAATATTGTTGCCTCTGTTTCTTATCTTTAACCGTATGCGAAGGTTTCACCAAGAAGTCAGAGCCGCGAAGATTAAAAGTAAGGGTAAAACTGCTGTTCGCAAGGGTAAATCTTCTCGCTCCATTAACTAAGAAGCGAAAGGTCCAATCTTCTTCTCGCCTTAGCTCAAGCTCGAATCTTCCGACGAGGATAACCATGACTCGAATCCTTCTCTCGCCAAGAAGATTCCGTCGGCCGGTTCTTCTATGGATCAGTTATCTAGCATCTTCTCGATCAAGTTTCCAAGGAATGGGAGATGCTCCCCTAGCTTCTCTTTGCGGGGCTCTCGCAAACGTGTGTAATGCTACTTTATTAGAGGGCAATAATTCTTTCAATGGAGCCTCTAGAATTGTGTCTCCCGACTTCTTGAATGCACTTGGATCTTTGGTACGTATGCGATCGTATTTCCTGTTAATTTTAAATTTTTAAATATATATATATATTAATGATTTTTCTATCTTCTTTTATAGGTTGGAAGAACTTCTTTTGTAGTTGCCTCGGATCTCGAGAGAAGACGCAGCAATCTTGAAAAGAAGAATTTGCAATTGAGCAAGAAGATTCAAGAATTAGAGATCGAAGTCTGCGTCATCTCGCGATAAAGACGAGAGAATTCAAAAGTTAAATACCGAACTTGACTCTCAAAGGGATAGGGTGTCCACTCTTGTAACGCTAATCAAGCAACTTTATGGTATAAGATTTTTCCTTCTTTTATTATTTCCATCTTATTGGTCGCATATTGCTACCTAACTTATTACCTTAGCAGATGTATATAATCTCTCCGATGAGGCTATTCTTCTCCATACATTTCCTGAACCTATGGATAATGACCTTCTTCTCGCTCACCTTAATCAATCTCTAAGTAGTTCCTCAAATAAAACTAACCTCCTTTCATTAAAGGATCTTCAATCCAAATATCATCTCTTAGAGATCGAACACAGATCTAGTTTGAATTTAACCAATCGCTTTAAATGAATGTACCTTGATTCCGAGAAGAAAATCAAGATTTTAAGGAAGAAAATTAGTGATCTCATAGATGAGAACGATCGCATTACTAACAGAGGTGCACAGGCGTTAGCAGAATTCCACAAATCTCTTCTCGGTGTGCAAGTTGAACGAGATGAACTCCTTCATCAGAATACCATGCTTAAGCAACGAGAAGAGCAAGTTCGTTCTCTTCTTGTTATTAATAGTGATGATGAATTCGCCTGGGCTGCGAAAGTTTTAGATAATGCTAGGAATAACCTAGGTGTTGATGTTAGTCTTCACGCCGAGCATACTTCCTTGATTAAAGATATGATATCTGATAGAGAAGGTTACTTATTATACCTTCATCGCTTCTTACTTCGTAGTATTGCTTGTAAATTATTAACTTGTTGTTACTTATTTGCGAGAATCGAGAAGAGGCTTCAAAGTTAGAATTAGAGAGCTTGAATACGAAAAAGAACAACTCGCCAGAATTTTCCAAATGAGAATCAAGAACTCGAAATTGAAAAACAATTTCGCCAAGAGTCTCTCCCTTCGTAATAACAAGTATTCCAAGTTGAAGAAACAATTTGAAACGACAAAGTGGCGAATTTTAATAATGATGCGAGTTCGTTATCGCAATGGAGCCATGGAGTATGTTTGTAAAGACCACAATATCCTCTACATTCATATCCCTGGCTCCTCGAAAAGGTTCCTGAGAATCTGCCTGTCTCAGATGTTTCTGATAGTGAGGCTAGTGACGAAGAAAATTCTGGCGATGAAAATAATAGAAATCGAAGAATCAGATGAAGGAGAAGAATCACCAAAGAGATAACTCTTTCGCCGCTCGTAATATCTCGTATATTTCGTATCTTTATTATAGTGTACTTCTTGGATTTTTCCCCCGAATTCAATCTTCACCCCCTTTTTTGGTAGTTCTTCCTTGTAATATAATTGGCTAACCTTATTGATGTATAACTCTTTCATCGAAGATGAATAACAATATTCCATCTTTTCCATTCCCATACTTGCCTCTCGTTATTCATCTTCTGATGAAAGATTTTAGTTGTCATCATGTATGTGGTTGAATAATAATTTTATTGTTATTGAAATGTATTGTTGCGACGAGGTCGCAGGTATCTTCATAAATCAAGAATTCTACTTGCCTTGCCTCATCTTCATAAATGTATTTCATCTCTTCTCATTGTGACAAGGTCGCAAGCCACCCTTACATTTTCAAGCAAGGGCCCGTTGACCCTGCCTTATCATTTTTGTGTGGTCTTCCGAGTTAGACCTCCCTAATTAGAGGTCTTCCCTGCCACCTTTTATTGCGACAAAATCGCAGGACGTCTTTACACTTGCATGTAAAGACCCATTGATCTTGCCTTATCGTTTTCCAAGTATTTTTGCCTCTGCAGGATGTTTTAGTTGCGACAATATGACAGGCCTAGATATCCTTGCGAACATAAAGCCCCATGACATTGCCGTGCCGTGCGACGAAATCGCAGACGTCCGTACACTTTCGTGTAAAGACCCATTGATCTCGCCTTACCCTCGCGTTAGTATTATTGCCTCTGCAGATCATTGCACAAATATGACGAGCCTAAATTTTCTTGCGAAAACATAGCCTTATGACATTTGCGTCTGTTTTGACACTCCCCTATTGGAGAGCGCCGCCCTTATCATCTCCCCGGTTGCCCCTTCAAGGAGGCGAAACATCGGCCATACAAGACTAGCTCCTCCCATCCGGTCTTAACAACAACCGGTTGTTTTCGCAGCCTCTTATCCCTTATACCTATATGGTTTATGGTTACGAGACTGCACCCTAAGTGGAGTTTTCTTCAAGCGAGTGCAACATATGCCAAGACTTGCCAAGAATGGCCAGGGTAGGTTCATCCATCCCAGGCACTCGGCTCAACCGTGTACCTCGGCGCCTTGAGCATACACTGACTCCTTGGAAGAGACCCTCGGTCGCCCAACCAGGGTATAACCTTATATAGTTGGGAATCCAAGGTATCTCTCCGGATAGGCTTTCATGGGCCCCAAATTTTCATGACTCGGGCTTCAGGAGCGGTGTAACCTTCCCCCGAGCCATGTTGAGAGATACCCCTTATATGACGCACTTTAGGTCTTACATTTGCCTCTTACGAAATGTTATTCGCGAACTAGGGTGTACGCCATAAAGGTTCGTCCCATTCTTTTACTCATTCATATTTGTTAAATCATTCAATCATTCATGTTTCATTATTTGCGATACTTGTTTACGAAGTATTCGCACAATTCTCGTATTTTCATTTTTCTTTCTTAATCAATTCCCATATACTCTTGGCTGTGAGATTCTCGCACATCATTACTTCAATTGCTACTTTTCTCTCCGTTTTCGTTGATTATTCACTTCTTATGCCTTTTGTTCCTCATATCCTTTGCTTCTTTATTACCATAATATTCTTTGTTTCCAGGCATTCACCCCGCGAGGTATGTTGAGTCCTTACTTCTATAGCATCCACCATCAATTTTTCTTTTCTCTCGCTCATCTCTCACATGTTGCTTCCAACCTTTTCTTTTGGTATTCCTTTCTTATGACTTTCTACATCGACTTCATGACATTGTTGCGACTCCTTCCAATCTCCCGTATGATACCAATGCCATTTGGATGTGGAAATTTTATACATTGATGATATGTTGATGCGACTCCCAAGATTTCATGAAGCCATGGCCTCCCAATCAGCCGCATTATATGGAGATTCCACGTCAACCACAGAATAAAATATCAGTTGATAATCCTTGTAGAGGTATTCTCATGCGAACCTCTCCCTTTGGTTTGTTTGCAGTGCCATTAAAGCCATATATCTTGTATGTGGAGGGGATCAAATCCTCATCTTTTCCTCCCATCGTCTTGTAAGTATGGTAGAAGAGAATATTCACCGAACTTCCAGTGTCGATTAAGATTGGTTGATCGCCAAACAAGCTTCCGCCTCATCATCTTCTCCATCAACTTGGTTTCGGGTTAATCTCTAGTTTCACAACCAACGGGCTATCATGTGTTTCTCTTCCTTTTTGGCACTTCATCTACAGAGAAAGAAATGGTCTTCAACTGCCACTTTTGTAATCTGCGTCGTTCTCGCAGGGCTCATTATTTCTTTATCATTAGCATCTCTCGCAAAGACTCTACTGAGCACGTTGTCATGAAAATCTTCGATTGTGCGATAGGAGTGGACGATAGAGTTGCAATTCAAATTTTTAGCTTTTGTTCCAACTTCTATAACAAATGTTTCCTTTCCTTTCGCCGACACTGCTCGTGCATCTCTCGGTGGTGGTGGTAATGTCCTGCCTTTCTTCTCCCTTTAGAAAGTGATTTAGCTTCCCCTGATCAATCATCCTAAGAATAATTCTCTTTATGTTTCTACAATCATTTGTTTGATGCCCATGGAAACGATGGTAAGAACAAAATTCATGACTTCTATCGCCTGGCGGTGGTTCCATTCCCACGTTCCAAGGTGCTGGTACATTTTCCATCACAAGTATAGCTTCCCAGATCTTTTCCACACTAGCATTCAGTGGAGGAATCTTAATCTCTTCCCATACTATTCTGCGACTTCTCTGTCCTCCATGGTTATTTTGCCTTCGTCCACCATATGTTTCTTGCACATGATCTAGCCTCTGAATCTTATTATCAGTTACGGTTGTAATAGTTCCTTTCTCGTTCAAATTCCTCTTGATCGTGGATTCCCATGGCTACCATCTTCTCGCGTCCCTCATCGCCTTTCCTTGCTTGCTGTCCTTGCGAAGTACTGTTTGTATTTATGAATTGAGGCAACAAACTTGCGTTCGCAGCATTCGAGCTTGTGTTCGCGATTGGATAAGAATTCATTTCATTCTGTCTTTCTTCTAAGGCAATATATTCTTCCCGTAACTCTCTGATTCTCCATCGTGATTGTATTTTTGATTCTAAAAATTTGAATGTACAACAAGTTAGTCGCAAAGAGAGCATTCACAAATGAGAGGATGAGATATCTTTCCTCAACCCGCCCCGCCATTTCGCTACACATGGTTCTCCATCTTATTGTCAACTGCCTTAAGCTCGCCAACCCTTTGTTTCAACTCCGAATACATCTTCAATACCGGGTCGCGAAGAGCTGTTACTTATGTATGCTCCCGGGGAATGTGGCTTGTAAATGGTTAAATGATGTGATTGTGTTCCTTGCAGACCTTCAAACCATTTTAGTGCTTCTCTATTAGGCTTGATGCGAAATATTTGCATAGTATAGCATCATGATTCTCCCACCGTAACATACATCTCATATAAGCCTTGATATGTTGTACCACACATGTGTTGTTCCATCAAAGATGTTGGTTAACGCAGTAGATTGCACTTAGAGGTATTCCTCCCATCAGTACTTCTAGCGTGAAGGGATTCTTCGCGGCGTCTGTGATGGCTTCGTCTAACCTGTCTCCTTCCTCCTTCCCTTCTACTATTCAGTAATCCTCTCATTTCAGCCAGTTCTCTTAAGATTTGTTCATTTGCCTCAGAGTTTGATTCTACTGGTCTTTTTAACTCTACTTCTCTCCTTCTTCGCTCGTGCCTATTTTGACCTTCCTGCTCGTTATTTTCTCCTCTTCTTTCCTCGCGACGCTCTTCTTCGTTTCTTTCATCAATTCGCACACCGTTATATCGGTTGTTCTCTCTTCTTGGTGTCTCTCACTCTCATCTCGCACCCTCTCATATTCTTCATTAATATTTCTATTGGTACGATTTTGTTCCCTTCTTCTTTCGTGGTTGTCATGGTTATTCTGCCGGATTGCCTCTTCCATCTCTTGATTTTCCATTTCTTCTCTTATCCTTTCTCTCTCGCGAGCTAGCCGCGCTTGTTCAATGTAGTGTCTCTCAATGTCATCCTCAATCTCTCGGTTTCTTCTCAGTTCTTCTCTCCCATGCAAGATTATTCTCCCTTCAAACCACTGGGTCATTCGGTTCTTGGAGTTGCATGTTTCCTTGATTTTCCTATTCCGCTCATTTTGAAGATTTTCGGGTTGAGGAATATAACGATCTTCTATTTCCCCTCTTCTCTCGCCATGCTCTGTACTCGGATTTTGTGTTTCTTCCTCGGTACTTTCTGTTGGTAAAACTCTCCTTCTTTCTTCCCTATTCGATCTTGAACTTGATCTCACGCTACTTCTAGATCTCCTATTTTGCAACCTCATATTTTCCATCCTCAATTCATGATTTTGTCTTGTCAAGTTTGCTCGTTCCTCTGCCTCTAGCCGTCTCTCTTCGTGTATTGTTTGTCTCAATCTTTCTAACTTATTGCCATTTCTTCGTTTCTGGATTCATTTCTCCATTTATCCCTTGCTCGTCTCCTTCTTGTCCATTGTTCACCAGCTGCTGCTCATCTTCCCTCTCATCTTCAGAATCAGACCTCCAAGTATGCACACTTACTCTATCATAATCCACAGCCGCGTTTGCTACTGGGGAGACCGGTGGTTGATTTTGATCTTCTCCATCATTTCTCATATTCATCCTTGACGATTCTCCGGCTTCATTCCTCCTTTCTCCAGCAAGTCTCCCACTTCTTCTTACAATCGTTGGTTGCTCTTGTACATTTCTTCTTCTAGCCATTTTTTATTTTTCAATGAATTCTTGAGTATCTTTTCCAAATCTTTTCTCTGTTAATCCAAATTCCTTCCAATTTCTACGTCAATCTCTGCTCTTTCCCTGTTTCTAGCGCATATGTAGTAGCAGGATTTCCCACACTACACCCCTTACTCGATTTTGCTTAATTAATCCATTGAAAGATGTAAGATCAAGAATATTTATTGATTGAATTCATGAAATGTTTACATAGGAAAATAGAATTACACTTAGAAATTAAAGCATGCTTAAACTTTCTCTCTCCTAATGACTTGCCCAACAATTCCAAAGAGATCTCTCCCCTTACAGACTCATTTAGCCCTTTATATAGGGTAATACATAGTGGATGACAGCTAAGCTACCCTTTATTTTTGGGAATGTCTCGCGAAGTGTCGCAGATGCACAAACATTCACTCTCGCGACACTTCTTAATCCTCGCCAGGTCTCACGTCTTCTTTATGTTTTGCCTGTCGTTATTCATTGCGTCGTTTATTTTAGCTCCTGCGACTCCTTCGCGATGCTGTCGTTTATTAATCTCGCGAACCTTGTTTGTTGCGATATTACGACCCTACAATGTACTTATGAACCTATTGCATTGGAAAATGTAGATGTTCATGCTCACAAAGACCGATTGTTCTGGATGCGGCGGCGGAGCCAGATATTTTCCTAAGGGGAGGCAAAATAGTTAAGGGTAGGCAAAAGGCATGAAATAAGCTTGGGAAGTCGAGAAAATGGCTTAGGACATGCAAAATTTGCCTTGGGAGCCAGCCCGGCAGGCACCCTTGCCATGGGTTGGCTCCGCCACTGTCTGGATATGTTTTCTGGTTCGAGAAATTTGAACTAAAATCGGTCCATGTTCATACCCACATAGCACGATTCAGTTATGGTATGAATAATCGTTTTTCTGTAACTTTTTTTTGTTAGAATCGGATTACATGAGCGTCCACATAAATCGATTGTGTAGTCTTTAATTTCAAAACTGCTTAGCCAATAATGGTTTTTTTTTTTTTTGTCGAAGAATAGGTAATGAATCATCAGATGATCACTTACCAAAAATGGTCAGTTCATAGTTAGGTCTACTTATCGGGTTATTCTTCTTCAACAAACTCAGCAGCAAAGGATATGACACTATTTGTGTGGAAGATAGCTAAAGATATACTTTCTGTTGCTGCTAGATTCTTGAGAATAGCTGCAGTTGAACACCCTCAGTGTCCTATGTGTTATACAACTATTGAAACCACCACTCATTTGTTGATTCAATGCCCTTATGCCAAAGATGTTTGGTCTGGTGTTTCTTCATTTCTCTTTCAAGATGCCAACTTATTTGCAGATGTTCGGAGCTGGATTCAGTCTTGGACTGACATTAATTTTCTAGTTTCGAATGCTAGAAAAGATCTTTTAAATTTGGCAGTTGTCACTATGTGGCATATTTGGAAAAGCCGTTGCATGAAAGTTTTTGAGGACAAGATACAATCTCCTATGAAAATTATTCAACAAATTCATCAGTTTAATTATAATTATAAGATTTACATTCATAATAGTCCTAGACACTGTATTAATACCAAAAATATATATTGCATTAGTTATAAAAGAATGTGGAACCCTCCACATTATTTTATAACCTAGCCACATTTATATCTTGTACTAGTACAAATATATCTTGATCGGAGAATTTGGATTTAGTCTTGGACTAACATTAATTTTTCTAGTTTCGGCAGCTAGAAAAGATCTTTTAAATTTGGCAGTTGTCACTACGTGGCATATTTGTAAAATGCGTTGCATGAAAGTTTTTGAGGACAAGCTGCAATCTCCTAGGAAAATTATTCAGTAAATTCATCAGTTTAATCATAATTATAAGATTTTCATTCATAATAGTCCTAGACACTCTATTAATACCAAAACTATATCTTGCATTAGTTATAAAAGAATATGGAACCCTCCTCCATTACATTGGTTAAAAATTAATGTTGATGCTTCTCTTATTCCTGGTACTAATCTAGATGGTCTTGCTTTTGTGGTTTGTAATCATATAAGAGTTCGTGGAAGCAGTGGATTGGATAAGGAGAACAACAGATGTAGATCCAGCTGAAGTCTTGGCTTTGCATATGGTTTCTACATGGATCCAGGAAAAATATTTAAGTAAAGTTTTGGTGGAAGGTGATAACAAAACTACTATGGAAGTTGTTAAAACTCAGAAGTTTGAAAACACTAGGTGGGAAGATCAACATCTCTTGTCTGAATGTGTGAGTATTTTCAAAATTTTCTGAAATTTCGATTCAGTTTGTTCCTAGAGTCTGTAATAGGGTTGTGGATGCTTTGGCTAAGCATGCCCGTCTCAATAAATGTAATCAGCAATGGAAAACAGAGCCTCCAGGATTCATAACTTCTCTTTTAGTTAAGGATGCTTCAAACAAGGATACTTAAGTTGCTGATGTAGTTTCTGTAGCTTAATCAGTGTTATGTTCTTACTCTATGTAGTTTGATGTTGTCAGTGTCTTGTATTAAAGGAGTGTTAGTAATAAAGTTTGTCTTCTATCTGGTCTAGAGTCCTGTAATATCTTTTAAGTTTAATATAAGTATTTTATTTCAAAAAAAAAATGTTTTTTCATTAAAAAAGAAGAATCAAAACTTGTGAGTTTGACCGAGCAATGCTCTAACAGTTGCACATAATATGAGAAAAAACGAGTACACGGATAATTCTCTTGCACAAGCACTATTTGTTGATCTATTTCCCATACATTGAAGGATTATGGGATCCCCGGGAAATCTTTTGACAACACTTATAGGAATATAGACCTTGCTAAAAGAAAAGATGTTGTTTGTTGTTGAGAGATTGCACAAACTACAAATTATTATCGAGGAAACCATAATGAACATTCCCAAAGATCCAATTGTTTCTTGTTTTGCTCACTTTCGTCCATGCCCCAAATTTTACATCTTAGCAAAAATCCTTATTGTAATCCGAATCTATATCCTCACGACCTAGAATTTATGGTTTTTCCAAAAAGATAATTACGCGACCCAATAATCCACCTCACTAAATTTTCTTCTTCCCCTATTCAGATCCAGATGCCACCTCATTTATAAAAATAATAATAATAATAATAATGCAGGAGAGAGAGACTCCGGCGAAAACCCAGGCGATTGAAAACCTGAGGTGCAGATTCTATTATTATAACGCAATTTCTCCCAACCCAACCCTTTCTGATCTTTTCAGGCTGTGTATCTTTGGATTCCCCCCCTTTTACCTATCGATTGATATAGTTGGTGCCGATTTCTTCAGTTCTGCACTAACTCTCGGAAAACGGTTATTGCAGTTCCCTTGGTCTGCAATGCCAAGAACCATGCGATCATCATCTTCTCAGAATCCTCAATCCGATACTGACGAAGAAGACACTGAAGTGGATCATAGCCAACATGACGATACAATGGCTCACTGCCCATTCAAATATTTTGATGATTGCCAAGATGGATATAATGGACGGGGTTATGCAAAAACTTCCATTTTACGACATATCAAAGATCAGTATTGGCCTTCTCAGGCTAGCTTACTGGTATGCAAAGAAAGGATTGGCACTCACTTAGGTGTTTATCGGCACGGGAGCGTCTTCTAGGTCTTTGCGGATGTGGCTTTGTGGTGATTTGTATGAAAGTGCGAGTCATGGAAACGCCCCCGCCCCGTCCTCACAGTGGCAACGTACTATTAGGTCCATTCAATGGTAGATCTGTAGAATTTCTCATACATGGCATTACTAAACGCAAGCAGAGTCTGTATCAGTGTCTACCAACACTGACGTTCCTGATGAATCCCTTGGCCTTTCGTTGGAAATCCTCGACTTGGTTTATCAGAAACGAATTACTACGACTGCCAGCATTCCTCCTCCATGTAGGTTGAATTTCTCCAGAGCCTTGAAATATGCACTTGACAAAGTGCTAGCACAACCCACTGAACTACATCCATGGTTTCAATTATTGTTGCTACCTGTGTGTACCCTTAACCTCTACCTGCCTAACAATGCCAGTGAAGCAAGATCCAGTACGCGGAAAAAAGCTACGATTGCTGCCATCAACAAATCTTTAGTCGAGTGGGGGCAACCTAATGGGTGTGCAAAAATTGTCCAGCGTCTGCTGGAGTTGGCTCGACTGAATCAACAGCAAACCAGTAAGCAACCACAGCGACTGAAGAAAGCCAAGACAAATGTCGAGGCCTGCCAAAAGAAATTGAATGAAGGTCATTACACTGCAGCAATACGCATCCTTTCATCTAGTGGTGTTGCTCCTACCACCCCTGATACTCTCCATGAACTACAACAAAAACACCCTTCCTCACATCCTCCCATCATTCCATCAGGCAACCCAGCCGCTGCTGCTGTATCTGTAGATGCCCAGGCTGTTGTGAAAGCTTTGAAGAGCTTTCCGAAGGGCACATCATGTGGGCGGGATGGTCTTCGAGCTCGACACTTGTTAGATGCAACGAGTGGTGCTGCTGCCTTGTGATGGCGGGTGAACTTTTATTGTCAGTCACGGGAGTAGTTAATCTGTGGCTAGATGGACAATGCCCACCTGCACTTGGAGAATATATCGCCAGCGCTCCGTTAACCCCTCTACTCAAATCTGGAGGTGGTATTCGACCGATCGCAGTGGGCACGATATGGCGACGATTATGTTCTAAAAGCGGCGTCTGCGGTGCTTAAAGACATGATTTGCCTACCTTGGCAACCATCAATTCGGCGTTGGAACACCTTGCGGAGGAGAGGGTGTCTTACACTCAGTGAATAGGCTGCTGGAGATGAAAGGTACCCATGCTAATATGACTATGTTGCTTATCGATTTTACTAATGCTTTCAACATAGTTAGTCGGACTGTTTTGATCAATGAAGTACGTAATAAGTGTCCTAGCATTGCTAAATGGGTGGAATTTTGTTACGCGCGGCCTGCTAAGTTGTATTACAACGAGTTCACTCTATCTTCCGCGCAAGGGGTTCAACAGGGAGACCCTCTTGGCCCTCTACTCTTTTCATTGGCTCTTCATCCATTAGTATGCAAAATTGCTTCGCAGTGCAAACTGGATATTAATGCGTGGTATTTGGATGATGGTACACTGGTTGGTGAGACGTCGAAGTGGCAAAGGCTTTCAGATTCTTCGAGAGGATGGTCTGAAAGGTCGAGGTTGAACATACGAGAAAACCGAAATTTTTGGCCACAAGCTGATCCAAGATGTAAAGACGTCTTTCCATCTGCAGTTGGTAGGCCTGATACCGGAGTCCGTTTGCTTGGTGGTCCGGTAAGTCTGAATGACGATTTCTGTGGTGGCATCATTCAGTCTCGTGTTGACAAAACACTACATCTGATATACTGTGTTAAAAAGCTACGCGACCCCCAGGCAGAACTCCTGCTACTCGAAACTGTGCTGGAGTTTCAAAGCTGTACTTTTAAATACGTACAACTCGACTACAATGCATGCATGCAGCACAACATCGGTTTGACGAGCACCTTATTCAGTTCCTGCAGTACTTGATCATGAGTGATGGAGCAGGATTCGGCCAACTACAACAACGCATTCCACTCTCCCCCTCAAAGATGGTGGTTTAGGCGTTTACACTATGCGAGACACCACTCAGTATGGCTATTTAGCTTCTTGCTTTCAAACCCAACATCTCCAGAATAAAATTCTACAAGCTACGCCTGGCCTTAGCCCTCACTTTCACACAGCGCTGGAACATTTCACTCATATCTGTGGTATATCTCCTTCATCTTTCAACATTAACGAAGCCGCCCCACAGCCCATGCATTTACTGGCAACTCGTTACTATGATGCTATCATGAAGGCTATACCATATACTTTTGTTCTGTCTGAGTGTGACTCTATCTTATGGCAGTGAAATAAGAAACCTCATGCGCAAGATTATCTAAAGGCGATCCCTATACAGGGCCTTAACCAGACCTTAGGCCCACGACAGTTCCGATCAGTACTTCAGTACCGCTTGGGTATACCTCTATTTGCCGAAGATAGTACTTGTTCATGCTGTAAACGTGTCATGGATCGGTTTGGTGACCACGTCATCCATTGTGCTAGTGAAGTGGGTTTAAAGTATCGTCATGACATGGTAAGAGACCTCTTTGTTGAGCTGTGTTATAAAGCTGGTGTAGCCGCAAGAAAAGAAGCTTCATTGGGTCTCACGTTTGACAGGAGCACTCCTCTTAAACCAGCATACCTCATGATATATAATTGGGAGAGTGGACGAGACATCTGTTTCGACGTCACTGGTGTTTCCCCGTTTTCCAAGGGAGGAAACCGCGCCTTCACACCCTGCCATGCTATCTCTGCTGCTATCACTCGCAAACGCCACAAATATGCTGACCTGTGTTCGTCTCATGGATACGGCTTTGGTGTTCTAGCACTTACGACATTGGGAGAATTGAGCGATGACATTACAATCCTTTTGAAAAGATTGAAGAACTGCATGGCAAGTCATGATGTCAATAATAACTTAGGCAGTTTTCTTTTCCACAGGTTGGGTATCATTATTCAAAAAGGCATTGGGGCGCAACTTGTTGCGCGTCTCCCCGCCAAATCCTTGTAAACTTCTGTATATTTTCGCCTTATAATAAAAGCCTTCGTGGCCCCTTTTCATAATAATAATAATAACGGGCCCTAGCTCAGCTGGTCATCCCCGTTCCCCAAAAGTTTAATGCGCTCCAGGAGGTCCAGTTCGAGTCCCCAATGACGTAATATTGCAGGAATTAACATGGAAGGTAGTGTTAGCTTGCCCCCCTTGTGACACAATCTCAGCCCCCCCGTCCGCTGTTTCGGCTCCCCTTGGCAAGGTTCCCCATGAGGCCCGTTGGTAGGCTAGCACAGCAACCTGTTCAATTAATGTAGTAGTATGTCGTTGGAGCTTAGCTTGTTAGGCTTCCAACTAGTTAATGTAATAATAATAATAATAATAATAATAATAATAATAACGGGCCCCTAGCTCAGCTGGTCATCCCCGTTCCCCAAAGTTTAATGCGCTCCAGGAGGTCCCGGTTCGAGTCCCCAATGGCGTAATATTGCAGGAATTAACATGGAAGGTAGTGTTAGTTTGCCCCCTTGTGACACAATCTCAGCCCCCTCCGTTTCGGCTCCCTTGGCTAGGTTACCCATAAGGCTCGCTGGTAGGTTAGCATAGCAACCTGTTCAATTAATGTAGTAGTATGTCGTTGGAGCTTAGCTTGTTAGGATTCCAACTAGTTTCATGTAATACTCTTTATCCCATAATAATTTATATTTTATCCCATAATAATTTATATTTCAAGAACGGGCCCTAGCTCAGCTGGTCATCCATGTTCCCCAAAAGTTTAATGCGCTCCAGGAGGTCCCAGGTTCGAGTCCTCAATGGCGTAATATTGCAGGAATTAACATGGAAGGTAGTGTTAGCTTGCCCCCCTTGTGACACAATCTCAGCCCCACCACCCGCTTCAGCTCCCTTGGCTAGTTTACCCATGAGGCTCGCTGGTAGGTTAGCACAGCAACCTGTTCAATTAATGTAGTAGTATGTCGTTGGAGCTTAGCTCGTTAGGCTTCCAACTAGTTTCATGTAATAATCCTTATCCAATAATTTAATCTTTGACATGTTTTATAATAATACTAATAATAATTACGAGTTGATAAAACTGTGCGTCTAATGGAATGCATACAAAAATTGGAAGATCCACAGAGCGAACTGTTGCTTCTACGCAACTTTTGTGGAGTCTCTAAGTTGTATTTCACCTTGCGGACCACTACTCCACTCGCAATACACTCAGCAGCTGCGGAGTTCGACAAGCAACTGATGGTTTACTTGCGTAAGTTAGTCGTCGGCGACGGTGCTGGCTTTGGCATGTGCCAACAATGCTTTGCATCTCTTCCGATCAAAGACGGCGGGCTAGGTATTCTCACAATGACTGACACCAGAAAGTATTGTTATCTTGCTTCTTGTGCTCAAACCGAGTCCCTTCATAGCATTATTTTGTCACTCCCTTCGGCTTTAGACTCGTATGAAAACTATCGATATGCATTAGAGTCTTATACGCAGGCATGTGGAGTATCTCCTTCCAACTTCAACATCAACGACGTCGCCCCTCATTATATGAAGTCATTGGCGATTACATACTTTGATGTTATCAAGGAAAAGATACCAACAACATACTCACTTTCTGCTCGGGACTTATTTCTTTGGCAAAGCAATAGAATGCCGCATGCAATGGATTTTCTCAAAACCATTCCAATCAGTGGGCTAAACCAGTCTGTGGGACCTAGACACTTTCGAGCCGTCTTGCAGTACCGTCTTGGCATACCTTTATTCGACAGCGGCACCATATGCTCAAGCTGCAATAGACCCATGGACATTTTTGGCGACCATGCTCTACACTGTGCAAAGGATGTATGGAGTAAATTTCGCCATGGTTTTGTTAAAGATGTCTTTGCGGATATGTGTTATAAAGCTGGTGTCCCAGCACAGAAAGAAGCTTCTTTGGGTTTGTCTTCCAACTCCAACAAAGATTTGAAGCCGGCAGATCTTCTTGTCTATAATTGGGAGAATGGGAAAATTTGTTTGTTTGGATGTGACCGGTGTTTCACCTTTTACAACTGCCATGACACGCAACTTCACTCCAGGACACGCTATTTCAGCAGCTATCACGCGTAAATGCCACAAATACCTCGACAAATACAATACACACGGATACGGTTTTGGTGTATTGGCCTTTACCACCTTGGGGGAGCTAGGGGAAGACACTATTGCTTTTATACGAAGATTGAAGAACTGCCTCATTAGTCATGACCCCAACTCTAAGATAGGCGGTTCTCTTTTTCATAGGCTAGGCATTGCTATCCAAAAGGGTGTTGGCACCCGACTTGTTGCTCGGTTGCCTACCACCGATGTTGTCATGGACACGGATGTGTAATCTTATTATTTTATATAATAATAGCCTCCTGTGACACAGACTTGTTGCTTGTTGCTCGCGATTCGAGCGATCCTCGGCTCGGACTCGGCATACCACTTTTCGCGAGAAGATAGTGTGTGTCCGTGCTGCAAACTCGTGCTATGGATATATATGGTGATCATGCCATTCATTGCGCCGGTGGTCGGCCAAAAGTTTCGGCATGACTTGGTGCGTGATGTATTTATGGACATTTGTTATAAGGCGGGTGTCGCCGCTCGCAAAGAATCTCCTATGGGTTTCTTGTCGGATACAACTCAAGCTATGAGGCCTGCGGACTTATTAGTCTACAACTGGATCAACGGACGGGATGTATGTTTTGATGTTACTGGCGCCTCACCCTTCACGACTGCTCAGTCCACCTCCTTTGCTCCAGGTCGAGCTATCGCGGCGGCAATTACTCGTAAACGCAACAAGTATTTAGACAAATGCCTAGCCCATGGTTACGAGTTTGGTGTTTTAGCCTTCTCCACCCTTGGCGAATTAAGTGACGACACACGTACATTCGTGAGAAGACTGAAGAACTGTTTCGCCAGTCAGGATGCGAATTGCAAAGTAGGAGGTTCTCTATTTCATAGAATAGGCATTACTATTCAAAAAGGAGTCGGTGCTCAGGTCGTTGCTAGGCTACCAACTCCTTCCTTGTAATCTTTGACTCTGCTTCTTAATAAAAGCCTTCATAGCCCCCTTTCATAATAATAATAATAATAATAATAATATCAGATTCTTTGGTAGTTTTTTTTCTTCGTCTCTTCTGTTAGTGATTCAATTAGGATTCTGCATTACTGTTGGTGATTAAGGTGTTTCTGTTTGCGGATTCGCACCACCAATTCTGGGTCGTATGATGTTGAGGATTTGTACCACCAATCAGTAAGTGGTTTCTTCAATTTGTGTTTGAGGTTGATTTACCATATTTGTTTGAAGGTATTGATTGTAATTCGATTTAAGGTTTTTGTGATTTCGAATTTAAGAGGGTTTGTATCTTCTGAATTTGGTGCTTTCTTTGTGCAATTGTGGTGCTTCTGATTTAGGGTTTCTTCGTTTTAAGGTTTTTGTGAATTCGATTTTAGGAGGGTTTGTAGCTTCTGAATTTGGTGCTTTCTTTGTGCAATGGTGGAGCATCTGATTTAGTGTTTCTTCGAATGGTTTTTTTTCGCAAGAGTTTGTTGAGACAGTAACAGGGTGTTTGCTCATTATTGCTTTGAGCAATTTTGGTACACTCCGACTTGGAGTTGTAGCAGAAGAAGGATTTGAGTTTCTTTCTTATTGGATTAGGGTTTTCGACGAGAAGTGGGTTAGCATTTTGTGTATTGTTGTTTTTCGAACTATTCTTCATCTTTTCTTTGAGGTTTCTCTGAGCAGTAGTGAAGTTTCTTACAGCATCAAGTTTATGGTTTTGCCATGTTCCCCCTGTTTGTTTAATTAGTGGTTCAACGAGTGGTATTTTAGGTTTTCAATTAGGTGTGTTCCTAATTTGAACTCATAAATTCCCATTCCTTGATTCCTAATTGGTCCTTTGTGTTTGTTCACTATGCCTAGAGTTACTAGGTCTAATCAGGGGGTTTGTTTGAGTCCCATGTCTCATTGTTTTGATTCACAGAGTGTTAGTAAGTTTCTCCAATGTCCTTTTAAGGGGTTTGATGGCTGCAAGAATGGGGTAAGAGGAAGGGGTTTAGTGAGAAGCTCTTTTTTCAAACATCTTAATGATATGCATCTAGTGAATGGGGAAGAAAAGGATAGATGCAGGGACAGGGTTCAGAATAATGGTGTAGTCTATGCTCTATGGGAACAGACTCTTTCACAACTAAAGATGTGGTTGTGTACCAAGTGTATGCATCTCCAAGCTTGGAAGAAGTGTTGCAGGTCACACGACGGAGATGTAATTTCGGCTCCTTTCAATGGAGAGGATACTGATTTTCTTATTCACGGCGTAACAAAACCTGAAGAGGCAAGTGCTTCTGTTCCTGTTTCTATTGTTGATAATGTTGTGCTTAATAATTCTGTTCAAGTCCTTGGTGTGGAGTTGTTAGATAAAGTTTTTCAAGCTCAGTTGCATACAGTTCGGCATATACCCACTAAATGTAGACTTAGTTTCTCTCGAACATTCAAACACACATTGGACAAGGTTATACTTAGTCCCTTGGATATTTCGGCTTGGATTCAACTGCTCTTATTTCCTATATGTGTTTTGCGCAATTATACTCCTAAGAGTAGTGCAGAAAGTCGATCTGGTATGCGTAAGAAACTTCAAGTTGATTCTATTAATCACGCTTTAGCAAAGTGGAGGGATCCTGATGGTTGTGTCTCTTTGATTGTGAGTTTGTTATCTGATAATGATCTTCTATCTAAACATAAGGTCTTGTCTATTAATACTAATCAAGATGATATTAATCTACGACTTTGTAGACGAAAGCTTAGTCAAGGTTCTTATACTGCAGCCATTCGAGTTCTTACATCTAATGGTGTTGCTCCTTTTAACGAGGCCACTTTGTCGACTTGACTCAAGCATCCTTCGGTATCACCGCCAGTTTTGCCTATTGCCACTTTTGAAGTAGATCCGCTTCGGCTAGTCTTGATATGGTTTTGAAGCAATTAAAAGTTTCTCTAAAGGTACAGACATGTGGGGATGGTCTTCATGCTCAACATTTGCTTGACGCCCTCGGTGGTCCCAAGAAACAATTGTGGCGAGATGAGCTTCTTTTCGTCTATTACGGCTATTGTTAATCTTCTTTTAGCCGGTAAGTGCCCTCCACAACTTGGTAAATTTATTGCTAGCGCACCGCTTACTCCTTTAATCAAACCTCGAGGGGGTATTAGACCTATTGCAGTAGGTACTATCTGGAGAAGGTTAGTTTCTAAGGTTGCTACATCACTTGTAAGTAAGGATATGTCTAGTTATTTAAGTGATTTCCAATTCGGTGTTGGTGTACCATGTGGTGGAGAAGCTATTTTGCATTCTGTGAATCGTATTTTGGAGGAAAAATGTAGCCTGAACTCTATGTCGATGCTTTTGGTAGACTTCAGTAATGCTTTTAACCTAGTGGATAGGTCTTCTATGTTAAGAGAAGTGAGACTTAGGTGCCCAAGTATATATAAATGGGTTGAATTTTGTTATGCCTTTCCTGCCAATCTTTATTATGGTACTTCTACTCTTTCTTCTGCACAAGGTGTACAGCAAGGGGACCCTTTAGGGCCTTTACTTTTCTCTCTGACTTTGCATCCTCTTGTTTTAAAAGTCTCGCAACAGTGTCAACTTGATTTGCAGGCATGGTATTTAGACGATGGTACCATTATTGGTGATACCATGCAAGTTTCTAAGGCTTTTCATATTATTCAGGTTGAGGGTGCATCCGTTGGGCTTCACCTCAATGTGCGGAAAACCGAATTGTTTTGGCCTTCTACGGATATTAGGAGTTTGCAAATCGGTATTTTTCCTGCTGATATAGGTAGATCCTCTATAGGAGTTAAACTTCTTGGTGGTCCTGTGAGTTTGAATGCTGAATTTTGTAGTCAATTGGTTCTTGACAGAGTTCAGAAGACCATACAGTTGATGGCGGCAGTTCGCGAGCTTAGACCCTCAAAGTGTTGCTTCTTCTTCGCAATTGCACAGGTGTTTCTAAACTCTATTTTGCTATGCGTACTACTGCGCCTAAATATGTGAAAGAAGGACAGGTTGTATTTGATAATCATCTTTCAAAGTATATGAGGGAACTAGTGATTGGTGATGGTCCAGGTTTTGGCATGTTACAACAGAGATTAGTATCTCTACCCATCAGAGATGGTGGTCTTGGTATTTATTCTATGTTTGACACCATGCAATATTGTTTTTGGCTTCTTACTCTCGGACCTTACACCTACGGGGGAATATTTTACACAATGTTTTCTTACGCCTTTACTTCTTCAAGCATTTCGGTTAAAGGTCAGTTTATCAACAAGCTTTTGATCATTTTGTTCAAGTGTGTGGTATTGACTCTTCACAACTTAGCAATCTCATAACTGCCCCACATCCTATGCACTCTTGGCAGTTCAAAGATTTTGCGGGTGTGACGAAAGACATGCCTTCCATTTTCAATATGTCAAGGAGGGACTCGGTGCTTTGGCAATGTAATAAAACCAAGCATGCTCAAGATTACTTACTTGCAATTCTGTTGATGGACTTGGACGAAGATGGGGCCACGTCAATTTTGTCTTTGTTCTTTGTTATAGACTTGGCATTCCACTTTTTGCGAGAAAATAGTGTTTGTCCGTGTTGTAATAGAGATATGGATGTATATGGTGACCATGCATTGCATTGTGCTAAGGAAGTCGGAATCAAGTTTCGACATGATCTTGCTCGTGACACCTTTGCGGATATTTGTTATAGGGCAGGTGTGCACACTAAAGTTGAAGCACCTTTAGGTTTCTTATCTCGTGATGGCGGCGATTCCAGACCAGCAGACATTCTTGTATACAATTGGGAGGACGGCCGAGATACTTGTATGGATGTGACGGGAGTTTCTCCTTTCGCCGGAGGTGGTGTAGACACTTTTACACCGGGTCTTGCTTTGTCTAAAGTCGTAGAGCGTAAAAGATGTAAATACCTTGATGTATGTAGAGCGAATGGGTATAACTTTAGTACCTTAGCTTTTACTACCCTAGGTGAGCTTGGTATTGAAACTATAGAGTTTTTGTTAAGATTGAAAAATTACATAACTAGACATGATGCTAATATTAAAGTTCGCGAATTTTCTTTTTATTAGATTAGGTTTAGCTATCCAAAAAGGGGTTGGAGCGCAACTTGTTGCAAGGCTACCAACAAGTTTCTTGTAAAAATGTAATTCTTCTTTTTGATAATAATAATAATAAAAAATAATAATAATAATAATAATAAGTTTTCTTTTTCATAGATTAAGTTTGGTTATTCAGAAAGGTATTGGTGCCCAGCTTGTGGCTAGGCTACCAACTGCTCATTTGTAATTCTTTTGAGTTATTATTAATAAATAATAATAAGAAGAAGAAGAAGAAGAAGAAGAACTCAAAAAAAAAAAAAAAAAACGAACACCCCAAACCGATGTTTATCACCAAAATGTCCAATAACTAAAAGTATGTTGTATAGTTCAAGTTATACCCTGTTGGCTCATAATCTGCTAAAATTATCCAAAATCTACAGTACCCTGTTGGTAATAATATGAACTGTCGGAAAATATAGCTAGTGGAAATTAAAATGTAGTTCAGCATAGTGTAAATGTACACTTAGAAAGTATTCGAATACCAAAAATTTATCTGCTTTGTCCAGAAGCATTACTCAAAGTATAAGAAATTTGTTTTGTGAGAGGTAAATTTTCCTTTTCTAGAAATTATTTTTGAAGTTTTATTCCCAACATAATTTCTGATCTATTTGATTATAAAAGCATAATGTATTCAAATAGACAGACTGCTAAAAAAAAAAAAGACAGACAGACAGACAGACACCCTCTTGTCAGTATATTGTGTGTGTGAAGAAAATGCCCAACCAAGCAGCCAGAAGTCCATTTCATTACTTCTCTCCTATCCATCTGAGTCGACAACAACAAACACATCTATCTCTTTTTTGCTTTACTCTTTCTAGTTTTTACTCAAACCCTAACAAATTTCATGGAGTATTTGAAATCTCTACATGCAGAAATCACATTCGAAATATTAGCTAGGGTACCAACTGAGTCGATTCGTAATTGTAAATCAGTATGCAAAACCAGGAATAGCCTTGTTTCTAATCATCCGTCATTCTCCAAGTTGCATTTCCGTCGTCTCTCTTCTCATTCTGGGCTTTTTTTTTTTCTTGTACTGAGTATGATAAGTGGTACTATTTTGAATATGATGAGAATCAAGATCAGCCGATTCAGAGAACTATAAAATTAACCCTTCCGGATTGTTGGATTTATGGTACCTGTGACGGTTTAATCTGTCTTGCCGGAGGCGACCAAACTGTAGTTTCTATTTGTAACCCAATCACAAAAGAATCTGTTGTACTTCCACAAATCAAGAAACATTCTGGTCATTGGTTCTTCGACTTCCGTTTGGGTTTCATTTCTCCCACCAATGAGTATAAAGTTGTACGATTAGGTTATACATTGATGTCTCTAGAAGTCCTCATATACACTATAGGCAGTGGAAATGGTTGGAAAAACATTGGAAACTTCGATTCAGGCGATTTAGTCAATTATAAAAGCATTTTCGTTAATGGAGTAATTTATTGGCTGAATGGACAATTAAAAATGATCACTTCTTTCGATTTTGCCGAGGGAATGTTTTGCCAACATCTTTCACCACCTCCTTTACCACGACAACAATTGGGGTATGAACACAATCAGACTTCTAGATGGGTCTTTGTTCTTTTCAGTTCATTTGGGTTACCACCAAGGAGAAGACATATGGCTATTGAAAAGGAAGAATGATGATCATAACTTGGAACGGCAGCAAGAGGATTATAAATCAATGGCTTGGATTAAAAAGTTTAGGATCGACGTACCTGAATTAATAGGCATTATGATGACTAATGGTGTTTTAACTTACATGGAAGAGTATCTCAAAATTTACAACACAAAAGCTTCAACCTGAAAAAGTCTTGTGAATTTTAAGGAATGTATTGATCGAGTACTTCCTCACAGGAATACCTTAGTTTTACGCACTTGATTCCCTTAGCTGATCTCACCCACAACTAAGAGTTGCTACGACCCAAAGTCGAAGACTTTAATAAACAAATCTGTATCACACAGAAAAGTCTACGAGGAATAGATAAATCTGTCTCAAATGTAAAATACCTACAAGTTTTGTTTCTCTTTTGATAAATCAAGGTGAACAAGAACCAATTGATATACCATACTTATATTCCCGAAGAACAACCTAGAAATATCAATCACCTCACAATAATCTTAATCGACTAGCGAAACAAGATATTGTGGAATCACAAACGATGAGACGAAGATGTTTGTGACTACTTTTCTATCTTGCCTATCGAGGAAATCAATCTCGAACCAATTATACAATTGTACTCAATATGATAGAAACTGCAAGATCAGATCACGCAACTACAGAGAAAATAGTTGGGCCTGGCTTCACAATCCCAATGAAGTTTTTAAGTCATTAACCTATACAAGGTCTCGGTAAAAACCTAAGGTTACAGGAGAATCCACTCTAGCTTATACAAGCAGTATCGCACAGAAGGTGTGGGGATTAGCTTTCCCAGTTGCTAGAGTTCTCCTTTATATAGTCTCTAAATCATGTTTTGCAATCTAAGTTACCTTGGTAACAAAGCATTCAATATTCACCGTTAGATGAAAACTTTATTATATTCAAGCTAATATCTTTCAACCGTTAGATCGAACTTAGCTTGTTATACACAAATGAAATGCACGACCATTTAGGTTTGTGTAACTGTACCTAAACGTGTACACCTAGTTGGTTCAACAGTGGTTAACCAAATGGTTAGCCATATGAGCACTTTCATATCAACCTTATTCATCTTCACCATAACTAGTTCAAATGACTCAAAATAACTAGTTAGAGAGTTGTTCAATTGGTTAGATCTCATAGAAGTATATAAGACACAATCGAAACAAAAACGATTTTGATTCACTCGAATCGATTCATGAACTTTATAGCCACGGTTTGCAAATATGCATTCCTTAGTTTATATAAGTTTAAGTTCACGAATAAACCGTTTTTAGAAAATAACCCACTCAAGTATGCATACCGGTACGCATACTTAAGTACCCGGTTTAAGTTTGTTTTCAGTTCACAAACTCCAGCAGAAATTCACGGGACGTGAACTTCCGGCAGTACGCGTACGGGTACGCGGACTTTAGTTCCGTTTGTCTTGAGCAGCAAAATACGCACATTTTGGTTCAAGGATTTTGGACTTACACACGTATGAGTTCTCATACAATGTTTATATCCATTCAAGGTTATATATTCTAAACTCTCATTTCTATCGTTGAAATATTCTTAGAGGATGTTAAATAGAGGTTATTCACACACTATTCTTCATCAAAGCAATTTTCAAGATATTGAAATAACCAACATAACTTTCGTCACTTGTAAAGATGAACTTGGCCAAAGAGAAAGCTTACCAACACATATTTCGAGAAATAGATAAGTGAGATAAACTCGGCTCGAAAAAGCAAATGTGTATAATCGAAGTCTATATAGCAATACGAATTTCGTCTCAAGATAGGAGATAGAGTAAATAGACTTTTGAGTGATAGATAAGTTCAAGTCTCCACATACCTATTAGTCGATGAAGATCCACCAATTCCTTGAGTGGTATATGTAGACTATCGATATTTTGTCTTCGCCTATCCAACCTTATGGGATCGTCTTCTACTTTCTTATTTTTATATATGTTATATTGCTTTGTTAACTCTGCACTTTGTTAGTCACTGATCTTATCTCAATGGGAGAATATGTTGTGTGCTTAGTAGCTTGTGTCGTTTATGCATGGGAGTAGATGCTGGCACAATTGTGGAAACTGAGTGCCATTACTGCAATAACACATGTTATCTAAAATGGCAGTTAGCTAGAATAACAAATGGGTATTCTACAAAGACAAACTAGCTAGAAGTCTTTCAGCTGTAGTATGAACTTCATAGAGCTACCTCTGCACCTTATTAACTCTATTGCGATAAAATCAGAGCTAATTAAGAATCCTGTTTTTTATGCTCAAACTAAGCATATGGAAGTAGATTAATTAATTGCCACTTTATTCGAGACCTTGTTTCATCTGGTTATCTAACAGTTTCCTAATTTATCTTCAGGTGGCACATACTTTTTTTTTTTTTTTATCAAGGGTCTTCTTAATTCTCCTCTATTTCTTCGACTGAGTCCTTATCGGATCACTGATTATTATGCTTATGCATTATCCTACTGGCAGAGTAGAGCTTGCAGGGGAGTATTAGAATAACAAAGATAGGATTTTGTTTTGCATTTTAAGCTGTAATAAACGGATCAGTGTCGTGTAAGCTGTATCGAGTGGTTTTTACATAAGCTGATTCTGTGCACTTTGGATCAATAAAAACAGCACTGGAAGTTATACGAAACACTGGGTTTGGCCTGTCCATATAGAATTTGATACAAACTAAGAACTTGAAACAATCTCATTAACACGTCCCAAAAATCAATCCCAACTCATTCCCAAAAATCAATCCGAACTCATTCTATTTCTTTCTTCTAAAGCAGCAGAAATCTGCAAATCATCTGCATTCACATTAGTCGCAGCTACTTTGCAATAAAGTTAATCCCAGGCTACTAGGTTGGCATCATCTTCAGACCATCTATATAAGATCAGCCACGTTCATCAGCATCTCATCAATTTGAGTAGTGTAGTACTGCTCTATGTCTCTGAGAATCCTGATATCATCAGTTCGCACCACCCTCCAAATAAAAGCCGATGCAGTATAATATTATACACAACAATAATAAGAAAACTTAAGGTCTCAAAATGAGAGCTCAGTGTTTGAAAACCAGAAGAGAAACAATTACCTTGCTCCGAAGAGAAACAATTACCTTGCTCCCAACACGACCAGATCGACCAATCCGATGAATGTAAAGTTCATGATTGTTTGGAAGGTCATAATTGATAACCAAAGACACCTATAAAAGCATAAGTGGTAAGAATTAGCAGAAGAATCAAGTGAACCAATACATATAATTTCATTTCTGATCCATCCGTAAAAGGTCCGAAGGCTCAAATGAAATAAGACCATGGAAATGTGAAGTACCAATCCCCAGCTGAGCTATTCTGATTTCTATATCGAACTGTCTAACCAACAATCACCTAAGAGTATTAAATCTCTAAAATATATTGAGAGATAGTGGGATCAAATGAATGGCGGATATGGTGCACATCGGATTTAGAGAAACCAGACTGAAAAAAGTTACCTGTTGAACATCAATCCCACGAGCCCATACATCTGTTGTTATCAGAACAGGGGTGTCATCTACTTCTGAGGCATGCATGTCTCCATGCATTGAAGAGACTGAAGTTATAGCTGCACATCTTCTCAGTTCACCAATCAACCTGCTCATGGCAAACTGAAATTAGCATACAACAACTCAACAAGTGTGTATCTTTGTTAGGCATCATGATAAATTTCTCAGTAAGGAAGCACCAAACATTACATTAACTTGTAGGCTTTCAGATCTTTGGCATCCACCATTTAATATGTACTAGTAGAGGAAACGTGCGCTGGGATCGGCACACCAGTACGTTGGGATGGGCACCCATCATGGCAAACAACTTGACTCTTAACACAAAATCGGTGGGATGGGCACACCAGTGTGATGTGCATAGGTTTTGAAATAAACAGGTGACACAAAAGGTTTAGAATGAAAACAACATATTTAAGGAGAACAAAAAGACCCACTGTAAAATGTTCGAATAGCTGTAAACCTGGAAATGCAAGCAGCATAGGTCCATAAATACAAAAACTTTTGTATGAGAAAAACACAGGGATAGTTAAGACCAATGCTAATTTGCAACTAAAAAGGGAATCGAATTGTCATGAGCAAACCAGTTTTAAAGATCACGAGTAACATCAATTTTGTTAACAACTAATGTCAAATCATGCATAATATGAGCTGTAAGGAGTGATCCACATGCTTTCCAATTGAATTTAATTTACACAAAATTACAAGAGAATCAGAATTTTACTGTTCAGATAGACCAATCATCTTTTTGACTGACACTTGGGCCGATTGCGGTTTCAGGAGCACTATAAATCCTTTCTGAGCTGAGCAGAATAGGGACCATGGGGTTAATAGGACTATGTCAGAGCTTTCTTCACATTCCCCATCTCTTGGAAGTGATAATGGCTTCTCGGATGCATTCAGAGTTTTATCAGTTGGTTCACGCAGTAGTTCTTTACCTTGGATACTACAAGGATGTGTCGCGGTTAACTCCTTTTCATCCTCACTGTCAATGACCTCAATAACATCTATAGGTAAAGCATCTACAGCACCTTATTTAAGCATAAATAAACTATCTCCCAAGTTCCCTTCTGTATTGAAAGCTACTTTCCGTTCAACTGCAATGACTAATTCAACCATGAAATCTGAACAAACATTCTTCTTCTCATCTGTCTCATTTGCTGAAGGTTCCGATCTGCAAATTAATCAACAGTATAGCTTATATGATCACGCGTCATTATCGATCTGCAAATTAATCAACAGTTTAGCTTATACGATCACACGTCATTATCACAAATTTGGACAGGCATATGCATAAGCAACTAAGATTAGGTAAACTGGTAAAGAAGCTCATTTTAGTTTGAAACTAAGCAATGTATGACAGAACATAAATTATTCATGGATTGCAGGAAGGAACTTATTGTCTGAGAACAAAAGCTCAGTGTTTGAAAACCAGGGAGAAATACTCGTATGAGTACCAATGGGTAATGCTCTCGTTGATGACAAAATCAATGCTTGAACCCTATACACAAAATCAACATTCAAAGTGAAATGAGTAATTCAAGAAAGAATTATTGTGATATCCATAGAAATAGACTAAAAATAAATAAATGAATGAGCTGTTTTTAGTAGACCAGCAGCATCCACCACAAACACCAATCACCAGAACCCCACCCATAACCGCAAACCAAAACTGTCGACCCCCAAAAAATGGCACCTAACAGAACCACCACTAGAATCTAAAGTGATGGTGGTCTGCATGGTGTCATTGGTTCTGGTGGATGACGTTATTGGTGCTGGACCAGCTGGTAAAGTGGTAATGTTTGGTGGTTAGGTTATGATGAATGGCGCTGGTGGTTACGGCGGTGGTTGGTTAAATTCTGGAGGCGGACTATTGAAACAAAACTCCATAAAAGACAAACTTGATAACAAGATCAAACAAAAAATCTAAGGTTATAGTTTTCAGAACTTACTCTCAACGATGATTTTACAAACAGTAAGATTTCCCAGTACCAGATTGAGCTTGAGCAATCACATCTATCCCTTTAATTATAAGTAATACAGCTCTCTGTTGAAATTGAACCTTCCAAAACCATTCCCATCCAGTTTGCTTCTTCTCAATTTCACATTTAATCCGATTTTGTTGTTTGATTATCGATGAAGAAGTAGAAATGCCTCTGTTTGTTGAGATTGAACTGATGATGGTGGAACGATTAAACCCTAGTTTGGGTTTGATTAGTGATGAGAATGGATGATTAAGATAATTCTTTACCATTCTTGATTCTTTGATTAGATGAAGGAACCCTAGGTTTTAAGAGGAAAATGATTTTTAGAGGGCGCATGATTTCTTCTTATATACGAAAGTACTGGACTAGTTTAATCAGGTTGACGGTTCACCAACCCAGGTTCTATACCAATCACGGTCCAGTTTCACTCATCTTGGTATGACTCATTATATATCTAACTAAAAACTTTTAAATTAGCAAAATTATTAAAGAAAAAAAAAAATTAAATCCAATCAGGTACGTGCTTAAAGAGTAAAATATAAAATGGTACCCAATTTAAATAGTTCTGAGTCAGAGACATTATCCGAGTCAAATTTGGAGTCGGGGCTCAGGAAAATGAGAAAACAAACAATATAACATTTAACTCTGGCTAAGTCGAATCTAAACAAACAAAGTGCGAGTAGGTTAAGGATCAAAGCGAAAGACATGTCAAATCTATAGAAAACAATAAATCCGAATCGAGCTCACTTGAAAATTTCTTGTTTGGTCCTAAGCCCATAAAGTTATTTATAGCAGGGTCCAACCGGATTTTTTTTTTATCTTGAGGTCCAAAATTAATTAAAACATGGAAATGATCATAATACCCATTGTTACCAAGATTTTTGTTAAAGGGAGAGCAAAAAGTGATCCGAGGAGAGCGAAAATCGTAGTTGACTCGCTAAATGGACTGATTCGTATATTAAAATTTAACCGGACTAAAATACCCCACACACTACTTATCCTAACCCGATTACAAAATTTTGGAACTTTACAGGAAAAATGGATTTTGTAAATCGAAGACAATGAGGTTGGGATTGATGATAAAGATTAGAAATGACTTGGATTAGTTTCAATGGTATCAATTGCGAAGATTTGAATTACATGAACGCTTGACTGTTTCATTTGAAAATAGCAGTAGTTCTAACATTAAATGAAAATCGTGAATTGTTCGAATCTTAATATTGATATTCGTGAATTGTTCGAATCTTAATAGTGCTATGATTTGTATGTTCTTCAATTGATTTTTTCATAAATTAATATACATAGGCTTAGCTACACAAATCATACCAATTAACTAAGATATATTTTTGGATCTTCACACTGACGATTCTCCATGCTTTGATCATCTAACTCATGAATGACATCTAACGATTCTGCCTGTTCACTTGCTCCGTCGAATGCATATAAACTAGGGTTTCGATTGTTTGGGAACGGAAGGTCGACGGATTGTGTGAGGGGTATTCTAGTCCGAGTAAAATTTCAATACATGAATCGGTCTATTTAGCGAGTTGACTACGATTTTCGCTCTCCTCGGATCACATTTTGCTCTCCCTTTAACAAAAATCGTTACCAAACGTGTGTGTTTACATGTTCATTATATCGAGTACATATCTATCACATTGATTATAAATTCGAGTACATATCTGTTACACTGCTTATAAATTCGGGTAAATATCTGCTACATTACTTATAAATCTGAGTACATATCTGCCGCGCTGCTTACAAATAGAACATGTATCCGCTAAACTGCTTACAAATTCGAGTATATATCTGCTGCTTACAAATTCGAGTATGTATTGCTGCACTGCTTACAGGAAAAGTACATGTTTGTTAGAATCAATGATAAATAAATTAGAAAATGTTTTACATCACATATATTGTAGGATCATACCAATCAATCTCTAATATTTTTTTAATACAATATTAAATCATAGGAAAAATAAAGGAAAACCTTTATATGCACTGTAAACACAAAAAAATATATACAAAATTCGCACATATTTCAGTATTTCACATACGTACTCATGGATCAAAGAAATAAAAAAGTGGCAAACTGAATAAAACAGAATCAGAAGAAATTTCTATCAGTACACCATATACGTACTGCATATTCATGAACTAAAAATCAACTGTATGTAAAGAAGAATCGATGAATTCATGAATATAACATAATCAAAGCACATATTTTAGTATTACACATACGTACTCATGGATCGAACCCAAAAACAATGGCAAAACTATGAATAAAACAAAATCAGAAGAAGTTTGTATCAGTACGTCATATACGTACTGCGTATTCATGAACTAAAAATCAAACCGCATGTAAAGAATAAGTGATGAATCCATGAATATAACTGAATCAAAGCACATATTTCAGTATTACACATACGTACTCATGGATCGAACCCAAAAACAGTGGCAAAACTCTGAATATCATCGAATCAAAGCACATATTTCAGTATTACACATACGTACTCATGGATCGAATCCAAAAACAATGACAAAACTCTGTATATAACCGAATCAAAGTAGATATTTCAGTATTACATATATGTACTCATGGATTGAACCAAAAAATCAATTAAAAAACGCGGTGCAACACAAATACACTCATGGATCGAATCCAAAAACAATGACAAAACTCTGAATATAACCGAATCAAAGTAGATATTTCAGTATTATACATACATACTCATGGATCGAACCCAAAAACAACCACAAAACTCTGAATATAACCGAATCAAAGAAGATATTTCAGTATTACATATACGTACTCATGGATCAAACCCAAAAATCAATTAAAAAACGCGGTGCAACACAAATACACTCAGAGATCATACCAAATTGACGAAAGTAGACTCTTCCAGTTTACTATCAACATCAGATCTAATACCTAAACATTAGATTTTGCTATAAACATGAAAATTTCTCTAATCCGAGAAAGAAAAAAAAAACCTAAATTAAAATAAGCTTTTGAAAAAGAAAGGAAAAATGAAAACCTAAACTATACCAACAGTAAGGAAGTGAACCTACCGATTATTCTTAGTTTGAATTCACGAATTGATCAACACCTCAGAAGATCTTCATAGTCGGAGATCTTCACCCAACCACATATGAGAAAATGAAGAAGAAGAATAGATCGAGAAAATGAAGAAGAAATGAATTTGCTTACTGCTTTTACATACTTGAGGGTGTTTTCGGTATTTAAAAATACGTCCTCATATGTTCCACACGTGTGCAGGACCAGGGCTTAAAAAATTGGGTCCATTTTTCTGTTTTCTTTTTATTATGGACCTCCGGTTACTGGGCTTTAGTGGATGGACCTGCCACTAACTAAGAACACTATAATAGGATCTATAGGTAATTCCTACTTTGTACAATGAATTACATTGTATTAATTTGTTTATTTGGATCGGAGCTCATGTAGATTTTTCCTTTTTCATTTTCTCCTAATGTTTAAAATGAAGTCTAATTGGGACCATACATCTGATTTAGATGTATTTGAGGCAGGTACAATTTTTTTACATGACTCATTGGGCACATATTTCTCATCTAGGCATGTAAGACCCTTAACTTTTTCACAAGTTTATTTCAACCCATTTGAGTTGAGAATCATAACATTTTCATTTAGTAATGCATAAGAATCATAACTTAGGGTACTTTTATGTAAATGGTGAAACAATTCTCAAATCATAAATAGTGAGCACGTGATACACACATAGCCAACAATTAATGTGTTAACATAAAATAGGTGCAAACTCAAAAGGAAGGTGCAATCTCTAATTAATAACTACTCCTGGGGGATATATACACTCAAAAATCTTAACAAAAAGATTTTCAAACATTTCAGTTTGGGATCTCAGCTTGAGTATCAAGGAATATCTTTGAACAATGAAATATAAGATTTGCGCACATGTTCAAATTACTCATTATGTCCACAAATTAAACTTTCCTATTTTGCAAACCCAATTTTCAAAATCGCACAAACCCTAAAGTGTATGTGATTATAGAAATTGATCTTGCATATACGGATCGGTTCTACCATGATCCCCAATATAGGTAGTGATCGGTTTTACGTTGATTCCCATATAAGTAAGGATCGGTACTACCTTGACTCCCAACATAGGTAAGGATCGGTACTACCTTGATTCCCAACATATGTCCAGTGACCCGGGTTGAATCGGTGGTTAAACCATTTGACCCTGACCCGGTAACTTTCCCGGTTCGACGCACGGGATGGTTTTCAGAACATTGCATAGCTCTCATATTCCATCTCACAAATGATGGTCGAGATAGTGTGTTAACAGGGAGAGAAACAAATGTGAAAACTGATTTTAGCTTCTCAAATGAATAACAAGAACAAGACAAAACGTTGTTAATGAAGGAAAGGAAAATGATCAACCTAAAGGATGAATAAACCTTCATTTTGAATACACAAACAAAATTTCTCTCTCTTACAGTAACATAGTTTTCACTCTTATATTCACATTAAATACAAAAATTGAATTTCATAATAACATTACCCCCGATTTTTTACACTATTTTAGACCCTCTCTACCGTCTCTATACTATAACTACGATACCGTGTCGCAAAATAGGTACAAAGGAGAGTAGAGAGGGAGACACGCTCATAGAACCTTAATGGTTACATTTTCATTAAACTTGAGATTTTCCACTTCTACACAGATCATGACTTATATATGCTACAAAGTTAACAAGCACTACTAGTGATACTTGACCAATTGTTTACTCGATATCAAGACTAGTTCTCCTAACCACCACAAGTTTAACCACTGAAACGCTACCAAAAATAATATCAACAAACTCCCAGAATAATATGACACAAGTATGCACTACGATGTATGACAAGAGACTGGCAGTTAACATTTAAGAAAAGATTGATGCTTAAACGTATTGATATGTTAGAATTTAAGGACGATTTATAAATGTTTGACATGTTTTCCGTATGAAGATACTAACGTTTGACTTCAATATGGTTAACAGTAATCAAGTCTAATATAAATAACTTATTCCTGTAATCCAAATCAATATATGAAAATCTGGTATCTATCGTGAACCCTAGTTATCAATTGGGGATACGGGAAATATTCGGAACGGAAAGCGTACTTGTATTATTCGTTTTATCGGAATATAAATATGGTCCACCATCCGTTCAATGATTCGTGATTCGGGAATAAATCGTAATGGCATACGTACGTGTATAATTTGTTTAAGTTATGTGGATTCGTCTCATAAAATTCGGCATATATTAAATACCATATTCAATTATATATCCAGAATTTCATTATTTTATTTGCATATAATAAATAAAAGAGAAAACAATGCCTACCGCTTTGATTTAGCAACATCTGACCATCAAAAACAAATCAAGGAGGACCTTATATGTCATTTTTGTGTATGTCCACTAGCAAGTTATCTCTTCTTTCTCCTAACCAACTTACTTCCAAAACCAGGGACATTTGTGTAAACTTAGTTTCACATAAGCCTAAAATACTTTCTTCTTTTAATCATGCAGAATTAATTAATATCTCTCGTCTTTTTCTCAGACCTTCATTCTTCCTCCATTAAAATGGTTTCAAAATTGAGATACAAACTCCAGAGATCTTTGTATTCTCCATATTTCAGCACTACCCAACAATCAAAAAACTCTTTCCTTAGATCAGGTAATTTAATGGGTGTTTAACCATCAGAGATTGGAACAAATTATTAGATAACAATAAAAATAAAGAACTTTAATCACTGTAAGAGGAGTTGATTTTCCATGCTTGGTTATTTGTTTTCTCCCTGTTTCAAATGAACTGATACGCCGAATTTTCGTATAATCCATATAATGCGTGAATAAGTCTTTTAGCCCATAAAAGCCTCGTTTTGGGTCCGAAGTTTCCGTAGGACGGCCTGTTTATTCGGTTACGTTTGATTCGGATATATTCGTGAATTATTCGCGAATAACTCACCGAATTGCTAACTAGGCCATGAATCAGACTATATATACACTAAAAACATTTTAGTATATACCATCCTAGTGCATTAATCTGACTACGGGAATTACCCAACGATAGCTCTGAACTGATCTGCAGCGCCCTTGATACTTATAGAGCGTTTTTGAAAAGAATTCTTAATAAGTTCGAATCCACCACTGAAGAAACGTAACCAGACTTAGCAACTAACCTTTCATTTGCAGCGTAAGAAAACGTTTTAGTAACCAAAATAAAAAAATAAACTAGAGCACACAAAACAAACACAAGAGAAAATTGTCTTAATTCCTCAGAAGTGAACTATGTTATGCCTGCAAAAGCTTGAAAGCTATAGCTTCTACATCATACTTGTTAGAGCATTGCTCGGTCGAACTCGCAAGAGTTGATATCTCAAGCTTGTTTGTCAAGTTTAGTTGATCAAAACTATATACTTGATTTCTAGTCTACTTATAGCTATGTCTCAGATTATGATAGAATTGTGTGTAGTTGAGCATTATACTTCACGACGTTCACCATTTGAAGAAGAAAATCTACTAAAGAGCTTGGAGGAACTTCAACGACAAAAGGTATGTGGAGACTAAAACTTATCTATCACTCATAAGTCTATTCAATTTTATCATCTAATGAGACTAAGTCGTATAGCTATATAGATTTTGTGATATACACAATTGAAATTTCGAGTCGAGTTTATCTCGTTTATATATTTCTCGAAATACAAGTTTAAAGCTTAGAAAGCTTCATCATCTACTTGGAAACTTTAGTTATGAAAAATTCATTTGTTGGAAACTAAATATTAAGTTAAGATGATCATGTGAAAATTACCTTTAACATCTTATATGATCTGTGTGAGACAAACAATTGATGTTAACTTGGAATGCTTCGTATTGATCAATTAATCATCTGAAAATTCCTTGAAGCTAGTGGTATGTGTAAGATTACCATCATCATCTTCTAAGGATGTTTCACATCAATTAACGAGAGTTTTAGAACTTCTACCAAAGTTGGATACAACACAGTATGCATACAATGTATGCGAACTGTGAAGTACTAGTCCGGGTCTGGAACTCATGTTTGCGAACTGTGTTTGCGAACAGGTCTACCTGTGTGTTTACGGGTGAAAACTATTCCTGCCGGATTTGGTAATTTGGGGTGTGTGGATGAGGAATGAATCTAAACCCTAAAAAAAATGCTTTCGCGCGGTGAGTGCTTGTAGATTCGGAAATCAATCTCAGGCAAGTCCGTCCTAAACCAAGAAATGGCCGTTCCGGACTTGTTTCGGTCACAAAGTGAATGAGATGGGGTTGATCTTATGGAGGGAAGCGAAGAAGGTGTTGAGATTGTGAAGGTGTTAGCTTGCTTATGACTTGTAACAGAAAGGTGAGCAGGCTTACGATTGATGCAAGCAGGCTCTGGGTGTTTAAATACGCTTTGTATTAACACTTGGTTTCTGTCTTGTCTGGACTTGTGTTTGTTTCTCCTGTCTGGAAAATAGGGAGGAGAACTTATTTATAGAAGTCATTTGAGCCTTATTCACGCCTCTCGTGGGAAGTGGAGGAAGTGGAGTGATGGAGTAGTGGAGTTGTGTGTTGGTGTTACACGACCGGTCTTGCCCACTTCTCCTGTCATCTCTAACCGTCCATGACTTCCCGACACGTTCTTGTGATGGCGCGTTGCACGCCGCACGCCGTAAACTGCCGGACCAATACCCCCAGTATGTATCCCCCGTTTGTGACATGATTGATAACGGAATGTGTGGATCGTGGGACCCACAAAAGTTAGCATGTAATGCTAAATTGAATAACTGCGTTATTCGTAAATTGATACTCGTGAAGTATCGTGTGTATTTTTATCGTGGTACTTCGCATCATGGTGTGGTAAAGTGACGGGTGGTGATCACCATGACGCCATCGACCAATTAACTCCGACCGAGGTTGTATAACCAAGCCGGTGAAGCTGGACGGACGAGATGATCTTTGAGACACTCATCTGCGACCGTTGATAGAATCGAGGGTTTTGAAGAGGTGCGCAGCATCACTCTTGACTTGGTCGAAACCAAGCATGGGAAGGGTTTGGGAAAGGACCGACCGGGCATGCGTGTAGACAGCATGCCGGTGTACACGTCCGTACCTCACTGTCCCATGAAGATGCGATCTAGGCCACTCAATTTGACTGGCAAAGAGGAGTGGTTGAGATCGATTTTGCAACAGAAATCTGGTGCCGCAAAGCCGTACATCGTGCCAACTTCGGGCGCGCGCTTCAAGACGACCAAGCTTGGTCGATCTTGCCCAATCCGTCCGGCGTGTAGGTGGTAGGCTGGTATTCACGCCTATACCTGACTGTCCCATGAAAACGTGATCTAAGCCACTCAAATCGTCGGGTGAAGTTGAGTGGTCGAGATCGGTTGCAATTTGGGAAGTGTGACCACGCAAGTTTGAACGCGTTTTGGGATAGCCGGGCATGATATGCCTTGGCCGATCAGGTGAGGGGATAGACGGGCCCACGGTGGTCATGCTTTGGTATGACCGGACCTGCTTAATCTAATATGGGACCCTCCATTCGTTTTAGGAGAAGATGGACGCTCGTGATGCTCAAAACCCTAATTTTGGGTTTCACGGCCGTGCGACCATGCTTTATTCGGCGTACGAGTGGGATAACCAACCATGGTTGGTCCTGACCGATTGGTCAAGTATGTAGGCGGCCCACGGTGATTGTGTTGACATGCTCTGGGCCCTTTGAATCTACATCTACACCCTCCATCTATACCTGCGAAGATGGATGGTTGAGACTTTTTGCGACACATGTAATATGCCGCAAACCCTAATTTAGGGTTTTCCCTTCCATACGCTCTGGTTTGGACGTTTTGGCAAGCTAGGCCAATATTTTGGGGAGGCCGACCATGCGGGGTCCGCGTTGGTTCGGCAGTGAATATTCCATACCTGCTTGGGGGTTATGGAATTGATCTTGGCCATCCAATCATCTTTGGTGAAGTTGGATGATCGAGATCATATCCAGACTGATACGGACAGTCCGGATGCTCAATCGGGCTAGTATAACACACCGAGAGTTCTCAATCGGGCTTGTATAACACACCGAGAGTTGCAGCCTGTACGGGTATTTCGTACATGCTTTCATTATAATGCTTGAGGTTCGTGTTGCTCTGCTTTGAGAGCAACACTCGATCGTCATGCCGCATCGATAATGAGTACAGGAAATACAAGGTTGCTTACGCATTAATTAATAATGCTATAAATTCACAGGGTATATGGGATTGTTGCTACATGCTCCAACCTGGATGAATTTCATGTATTCACAGAATGGGATTGTTGCCACATGCTCCATTCTAGGTGAATTAAGTGAGGGAGTATCCAACACTTATTAATGGCTTTATCTTTTACAAGATGTCAGCGCATAATTTTTTGGCTTTTACCATATTAACCTTAAATGAAAATCCACCATCAACAACAGGGTATATGGGATTGTTGCTACATGCTCCAACCTGGATGAATTTCGTGTATTCAATTCACAGAATGGGATTGTTGCCACATGCTGCATTCTAGGTGAATTAAGTGAGGGAGTATCCAACACTTATTAATGGCTTTATCTTTTACAAGATGTCAGCGCATAATTTTCTGGCTTTTACCATATTAACCTTAAATGAAAATCCACCATCAACAACTGGTATATGGGATTGTTGCTACATGCTCCAACCTGGATGAATTTCGTGTATTTAATTCACAGAATGGGATTGTTGCCACATGCTCCATTCTAGGTGAATTAGTAAAGTGAAGAAGTGTTCAACACTTATTAATGGCTTTATCTTTTACAAGATGTTAGCGCATAATTTTCTGGTTTTTTACAATTTTTACCTTAAATGAAAATCCACCATCAACACTGTGATAGGTCTGGAACTGTTGTTTGCGAACGACAAAACTAGTCAAGATCCGGAACTGTAGTTCTCGTGCTCTGTTTGCGAACTCAGTGGTTAGGTTCTAAATTGGTAAGTATGACAACTTGTTTTACATACTCATATGCTAACTATTATCGATACTCATGAACTCGGGTTCGTTTTTGGACTCTGTTTGCGAACAAATGTCCTTGGAAGTTTAATGTATTAAGGTATGCGAAATTGTTTTGCAAATCATGGCATTATGTTAAAGAATTGGTTCTCGTATATGTACCTTGTACTCTTACACACCAAACCGAATATGTTTCAAATGGTTCATATATATTTGTATAAGATGATGAACATTTGAACAACTCTCTTGTAACACACTTAGATACATTTGATTATCTACCATAAATAGTTGATTATCAGATTGAGTCTAGAACTGTTAGATGAATATGGCTAAGCTAAAAGTATTCAAATGGCTAACTACGATTAACTATTATTGAGCCAACTTGTTATATACGTATAGGTACGGTTCATTCATATCTGAATATTGGTATATTTCATTTGTGTGTGTATCAAGCTAAACCATGTAAAAGTGGAGATTGATTGCTCAATTCCTAAGCAAATTTAGCTCGAATCTTAAATCAAGTGTTCATCCAACGGTGAATATTAGTTGCTTTGTTAAAAATCTATCTTAGCTTTGATTGTAAGCAACCCTGATTGGAAAGACTATATAAGGAGAAGATATAGCATCTGGGAAACCTAATCCGACACTTCTATGTGTTCTAGTTGCAAACTAGAGTCGATTCTCCATTAACATAGGTTTCATTTCTTATGAAAACCAATATTAGGTTTAACGACTTAACGACTTCGCTTGGGATTCGTGAAGTCAGGTCCAACTAATTTCTCTGTAGTTGTGTATCCTGATCTTACTTTTTTTATCATATTGAGTTTAATCTTCTCTCAGGTTTTCTCGTGATTTATCTCCGATAGGTAAGATATAAAAAGTAATCACAACAGTTTCTTCGTCTAAGACTCTTGTGGTTTCGCAATAACTTCTTCTATTAATCAGTTAGGTTATTGTGACTAATATTTCCAGACTGATCTTTAGGAGTATAAGACCGGATTATCAGTTGTGTTTCCTATTCACCTTGATCTTTATCTGGAAACCAGAAACATAATAAACTCATCTGTGGGAGACAGATTTGTTTATAAGTCTTCGAATTTGGGTCGTAGCAACTTCTAGGCTGTAAAGGTCGTCATCTGGGGGAATCAAGTGCACAAGTTCTTGCGAGATTCAAGAGGCGTAAGGAATTCGACTGTACCTTAATCGGTGTGAGACTTGGTTAGGGATCAACTACATTCGAGTCTGAAGTTAACTTATAATAGGCTAGAGTCTATAGTAGCTTAATACAGTGTGATGTTCAAGTCTGGACTAGGTCCCGGGGTTTTTCTGAGTTTGCGGTTTCCTCGTTAAGAAAATTTCTGGTGTCTGTGTTATTTCTTTTCCGCGTTATATTTTCTTTATATAATTTAAATATCACAGGTTGTGCGTTGTTCAATCACAGTTGATAAATCCGACCTTGTTTGTTGGAGAACTTGATTGACACTCGGACATTGGTCTTTGGTACCATCTGAGTTATTCTCATAACAATCAGGTTCACAAATTTCTATTTGTTTGATTTACTGATTGTGTTGAGAAAGAGATAAATCTCTTTGATATCTTTCTTGATTGAGACTCATTAAGTTGGTGCTCTCAAAATTATCTTTGGAGTTTAGTCCATAAAGATTGTCGAACGAAAAAAATTGGGTGTGGTTGTAGTACCCCCGCGTTTTTCAATTGGTATCAGAGAAGGCAAACACGCTTATACCTCATAAGTCTGTGTTTATAGCAGTCTAACTATATGGACAAAAGTGTTATCTCTATAAACGTACCGCAAGTCTTCGATGGCTCGAATTACTTATGGTGGAAAATTGTTATGCGTGCATTTCTACAAGCGCGTGATTTTCAATCATGAGTTCGTGTTTTAAATGGCTACAATCCTCCGACAGTTATAGTAGACTGTATAACTGTTGCAAAAGATATTGGTAGATATATTGAATCCATGATTAGTACTGTAAAGAAAAACTCAAATGGGTTAAACTCTATTATCCATGTCATTTCCCCAGATCTTCAGCACCATGTGACTATGTGCACTAAGTCTAAATATGCTTGGGATATCTTATAAACCATATTTAAAGGGAATACCTCTGAGAAAAAATCTAGGCTCCAAAACCTAAATTCTGATTGGGAAAACCTTCGTATGGCTAACGAAGATTCGTTTGATGATTTTAATCACAAAGTGTCTGAAATTGATAATGCATACTTTGCATTGGGTAAGACATTGTGATGAAAATTCTGCGATCTCTATTAGCTAGATACAATTCTGAGAAACACTCCATCGTTGAAGGAAATAACCTTGAAACACTTTCTAGGAACACCCTTGTTGGAAAGTTAAAAGTATTTTATCCTAACATAGCCAGAACATCTGCTTTTAATGTTGTAATCGATACATGTGAATATTCTAAATTATCTTGGGATGATGAATGTTACACCGATCATATTGATCTTAGTCGGTCCTTGATTATGCAACAAATCAAAGAAATTGTGAAGATAAGTAGAAGATTTGAGAAATGGATTTCTCAATCCAATACTTCAGATGATTCAACAATACAAGAAGTAAAATCTTAGCACTGCTTCAAGGATGCACATTCTTCTGAAGATTGCACAGAAATTTTTGCTCTCTCTGCAGAAACTGTTGTTAATCCCACCTCAGATTCAGAATTCGAGTCAAACACGAAGATTTTGAAATTCGTGGATAAAAATGAAGAAGTTTACCGAGAAAATCTTCAATTAAAGAAATCATTGGAAAAGCTTGAATCATCACTTCAGGTGAAATATCTTGAGTTGAATAAACTTAACGATGAACTCACCAAAACCCTTTATCTGAAAGAAAAAGATATAGATACCCTTAAGTATGACTTACAAAGTCTTTCTGGAAGACAAGATCTCAGCAACGTTATTTGGTCAGAAGTCCTTTGGGAACACAAATGGTTTTGGTTCAAAAACAAATCTCTGGTCACAATCAATTCTTTTAGTCTTGCCAGTTCCGGAAAGGTGGATGTAGAATGTTGTGATAAACAGGAAGTCGATTCACAAAACAAGAACTCATCTTTGTATTATTTGTTTTGTGGGAGCACAAGTGTTGAAATTCAAGAAGAATAACAAGAAAATTGCCAAGCTTCAGAATGACATGCAGAGGATGATTTTGGTTTTAAGCAACCAACATGGAATCTCAAAGACAAAGAAGAAATCTAGAAGAATCAGAATCAGACGAGTTAAGGAGTCAATCTACACAATAAACCTTGTTACGTCACCTTGTGACACAAGAAGTGAGCATTCCGCTCACTCCATTGCTATCTAAGTGCAGTAATGCTTGCATCCTCATTATTAACTTGAGAATATGACGATCGCGTCAAGGTTTCTCAAGTTTTGTCTATTCTTTTGTTATATCATGCAAATTCCTTTAATTGTTCTCATGAATGGATAATAAGTAAGATTGTTTTATTTTTGGTAAATATTTTCCAAAAATATTCAAATTCATACACAATTTTGTGTATTACACTTATTATCAAACACTTCAGTTCCAGTCCGCAAAGACTTGATGTGTGTATCTTCTAGTGCTCTAACCCATGATTATAAAGCTAAGAATGATTTACAATCATAAGAATTTACATAAGGACATGTAAGATAAGTTTTGTAGAATGTATGATATATTATCAAAAAATTTTACATGGGTCATGGACCGAGATATTTTTTTCATCGTCTTCATACAAGAACCCCTTTAGGGCTTTGGTGTATACAGTATCCCACTTATATTCACCTTAATCCTTGTAAGTTGTCTTTCACTTTTTATTCTCTGAAAGATACAGAATCATGGCTCCTATAACCAGAGGCACCACAAAAAGGGATGCGGTATAAGTTGTTAATGTTTATATTGATGAATACACTAGGTTTCGACAATGTGAAATCAACGAAAGAAAATTTGACATGCTTCTTTAGTCATGAATTATATTTTAAGAATTCATAACGATCCCATAGTTTTTGTACCTTTGTCGATTTATATTGACAAAGAGGGGTAGAATTATTGAGTAGTTCACACTACATACATATGGTTTACGGATCATTATGTAAGGGGAGTAGATTTTATTATATAGGTTCTACCTATTGTGCAAAAGATGGAAATATTGACTAAGGGGGAGTGATACATATCACCATAGTATTATTTCAAAGTTGTGATACAATTGGACTTTAATTTACATAATACTATTATGACACTGAATAACAATGATTGAGAACATTTGTTTTCATATTGTTACTGCTACAGATCTTCAACAATAATGATGTTGATTTGTAGACGTTCAGAATTGATGAAGAACTTGAAGTAACGATGAATTCAAAGAAGTTGAAAATCCAAGGAAATCAAGCATGATGGATCAGAAGCTACAAAGTTTATTTATTGTAATCCCTATATATTGATAGTTTTTTCACTAAAATTGACAAAGGTTGAGATTGTTAGAGCATTGCTCGGTCGAACTCGAACGCATTGCTATGTCAAGCTTGTTTGTCAAGTTTAGTTGATCAAAACTATATACTTGATTTCTAGTATACTTATAGTTATGTCTCAGATTTGGATAAAAGTGCGTAGTTGAGCATTAGACTTCACGGCGTTCACCATTTGAAGAATAAGATCTCTTGAAGAGCTTGGAGGAACTTCAACGACAAAAGGTGTGTGGAGACTAAAACTTATCTATCACTCAGAAGTCTATTCAATTTTATCTTCTAATAAGACTAAGTCTTATAGCTATATAGAATTTGTGATATACAAAATTGAAATTTCGAGTCGAGTTTATCTCGTTTATATGTTTCTCGAAATACAAGTTTAAAGCTTAGAAATCTTCATCATCTACTTGGCAACTTTAGTTAAGAACAATTCATTTGTTGGAAACTAAATATTAAGTCATGAGGATCATGTGAAAATTACCTGGAACATCTTATATGATTTATGTGAGACAATCATTTGATGTTAACTTGGAATGTTTTGTATTGATCAATGAATCAATTGAAAATTACTTGAATCTAGTGGTATGTGTAAGATTATCATTGTCTAAGGCTATTTTAAATCGATTAATGAGAGTTTTAGAATTGCTACTAATATCTGGATACAACACAATATGCATACCATGTATGCGAACTATGAAGTATTAGTGAAAATGCGGGGGGTCTAACAACCACACCCAACAATTCGTTTAGCAATCTGAGAGGACTTACTCTAATATACTTTCTAGAGAATCAACTAGACAGTCAGACTCAATCTAGAGAAAAGTATATACAAGAGTTTATATCTCTAACTCTTAATTCAATCTGCAATCAGCAAATAGAAATTGGCGAGTCCGATTGAATATAAGATAAGTAACTTGAACGGTACCAAAGACCAATGTTCAAGAATCAATCAATTTAAATCAACAACCAAAGGTTGGATTTCCTAATTGATCGATACAACGCACAACCTATGATATTTCAATTATATAAAAAAATATAATGCGGAAAAGAAATAACACATACACCAGAATTTTGTTAACGAGGAAAACCGCAAATGCAAAAAAAAAAACCGGGACCAAGTCCATCTTTGAACACCACACTGTATTAAGCCGCTACAAACACTATCCTACTACCAATGAACTTTGGACTGGACTGTAGTTGAACCCTAATCAATCTCACACTGATTCAAGGTACATTTGCATTCCTTATGTCTCTGATCCCAGCAGGATACTATGCACTTGGTTCCCTTAGCTGATCTCGCCACAACCAAGAGTTGCTACGATCCAAAGTCGAAGACTTGATAAACCAATTTGTATCACACAGAAAATTCTATTGGAATAGATAAATCTGTCTCCCACAGAAATACCTATGAGTTTTGTTTCATCTTTTGATAAATCAAGGTGAACATGAATCAATTGATAAACCGGTCTTATATTCCCGAAGAACATCCTAGTATTATCAATCACCTCACAATAATCTTAATCGATTAACGAAACAAGATATTGTGGAATCACAAACGATGAGATGAAGGTGTTTGTGATTACTTTTCTATCTTGCGTATCACAGATATAAATCTCAAGCCAATCTTACGATTGCACTCACACACGATAGAAACAGCAAGATCAGATCACGCAACTACAGAGAAAATAGTTGGGTCTGTCTTCATAATCCCAATGAAGTCTTTAAGTTGTTAACCTACGGGGTCTCGTGAGAAACCTAAGGTTAAAGGAGAATCGACTCTAGCTTATGTAACTAGTAACACACAAAAGTGTGGGGATTAGGTTTCCCAGTTGCTAGAGTTCTCCTTTATATAGTATTCAAATCAAGGTATGCAATCTA